>JAHLSL010000061.1:6276927-6332899 GCA_025920805.1 Petroica traversi
AAAGAAAGAAAGAAAGAAAGAAAGAAAGAAAGAAAGAAAGAAAGAAAGAAAGAAAAAGAAAGAAAAAGAACCCCAAACCAACAACCAAAAAACAGTGCACAGAGGTTTTTTTGCTGGTGATTAAGATTTTTTACTACAGTCAGTCCTGCAACCAGTCAGCCTGGTGCTCCCCAGGTAACTCAATATCCAGTTTGTTGGAGACAATCCGTATGCCTTCTGCATTACCAAAACTCTTAACCAAGTAATTAATTCCTGCATTACAAATATTTAGTCTAAGAAAATATGCTACCTAATGTCAGATAACTTTCCGATTTCTTGACAGATTTTCACAAGCTAAGAGACCAACACTGTTACTTTAAACATAAAAAGCAAAGATGGACAGTGACTCCTCAACATCATGGAGTTTGTTCAGGGCAGCCATAATTGAGACTCACATTTCTCAAGGACTACTAGAAACAGTCAAGCTTTTAAAAAAATCAGAGGAACAACTCAATAAACTGTGAAAAAACTTTCCCACTTCTGAAATCAACCATTCGTTTTTGCACTTTTTCCATTTTACAGAACACAGAGAACAAGATAAAATCAGCAAAAGCACAAACTGGATAACAGGAAAAAGTACCTTATAGATGATGAAATTATAAACATGTCACAAATAGGCACGCTTACATACAACTTATTCAAATGCCTTTTCTTTAAGATAAGAATTACAATATATTTTTTGGAAGTTATTATCTAAAGAACATAAGGATGACAGATCCCAACAAGAGCTGCAATTCATTAAACTTGACAACATTGTAAAAACAAAGTGATGCATACCACATCTTTGTTCACTGGCAAACACATTTGCTCAAGTATCTGGGCAAATAATTTAATTCTCAAACATCATACCATTTTCTCTGCATGTGAGTAAAAATTACTTTATAATTTCACATACAAACCCTATGATTAAAATCAAATCAACAACCATCTACATTTGCTGATCTAACAACACATGTTGCAACTATCCAGACTATATGTCAAAACATGGTTTACACATTGCATTAAGATTTGAAAAGCAGAAAGATTTTCCTGGTTAAGTAATATAGATTTCTCATGCTGGTGAGAGCTCCAGGAATTGAAATAAATAAAGAATTAATTAATCGGAGACAACTCTTGGCTGATGTTTTCTAGATATAGATCAGGCATGAAAACTCATTTATTCACTGTCCATGTTATTATAATCCGGTAGACCAATGGAATCTCCAGGACATAATTCCTTCTCACATATTAGCTGAGAACAGGAAAGCACTTGATTTCCCTATTATTTTATTTTCACAAGGAATCCAGAACTTAACACAATGTGCAAATTTAACACTAATTTAGGATGTTTAATATAATTTTCCCTCTAATTTTACATAATAATGTGACTACCTTAAAGTTGCCACAATATTCATAGGAAAAGCAGCTAATATGAATAAATACTATAAATATACTGGCATCCTTTTTTATTATTTAGATGCTTCAGGTGAAATACTAGTCCAAATAAAATCAATATACTGATTCCAAAAAGTTAAATGGAATTGGAGGTAATTAGTAATCTCAATGTATCTACATCATAGAAAAAGGCAGAAATTAATATTATTTTTAAATAGTTGATATTTATGTTGACATTTTTATATTATGTAAAATAACCACCTACTAAAGACAACATGAAGCAAGATGGCACTCCAGGGGGAAAAGATACATTGAAGATGACAGGATGCCAAGGCTACAAGATCTCCATTCTCTTAAGCAGAAGTATGGCAAAAGTTCTTTATTATCCAATATGGATATGAACAATTTCTAGAGATGCAATTTGAGAAAACAGAAAAAATCCAGTATGTGATGAAGTGTGTCTGCAGTAAAAAACAGTAGTCATATCCTTACATTATATTCTGTAAGTTGTTACAACCTTTCAAGACTGCAAATTTTGGACATATACACAAAAGGCCACTAAGTTGATTCAAATCCTCATATGACTACATAATATTTATTTTTATTTTTATTTTTTTTGTCTTCCTCACTTCAAAACTAAAACTGAACATACTGTTTGTGAAGGTGATGCTACTTTAAATAAAGTAATAATGACAATGCTGCATAATATGATAATGTACATGCTAAAATTATAGGATAGAAGATATATTTCAATCCAATAATCTACTCATGATTTTACATGCTAGTAATGATGGTATCTTGGTTATCAGCCATGATCAATTTCTCAATATGGATATCCCAACAGTATCCAGATTTATTACCTTTCTTTTTAATATATCATCTGTCATAGTAAATATTTTTCAGAATAAAACACTTTGAATCTTAACTTTTATGTCTTGTCCACCTAAAATATAATAACTTTATTTCACTTTCTTCTTAAAGAATCAAATCAATGAGGTATTTTTAGAGTATAGATTTATAAGGATTCATCACATAAGTCTTGTAAAGTGCATAAGGATATTATTTTTAACCACTAGAGATTAAAAAAAAAAAGTAAGTCAGAGCTATGCTGCCATAAACACAGCAAAATTCACAGCTGTGGTATTACAGGCTGGAAACAAAAGACATTCTGAAATATAAGAACCAGTTATTAAATAATTAGTTTTACAAAAAACAAATTTCTTTTGCAATATTGCAAAGCTGTAAAGTAGATTTCTTTCCAGGGGGAAATCTTTCAGAACTCTGTTGATAATAAGCATATTAAACCTCTTATTAAAACAAAACAACAAGACAGTTTTAAAAATTTAATGAGTAGAGGGATGGTACCATACAAAATATTTCATACTGTAAAATAGTTCATACAAGTAAAAAATTGACAGTTGGACAATATTTTATTTAATTCCTCATAATTTGTGTGGGTTGAGTTAAGAATAAACAAACTCTTGCTATTCTAAAACATTATTTTTGTGTCATAGAAGATAATTCTGCATCAGGCACTTGTTCTTGGCAATACATGTTAGCTATTTTCTGCAGCTTATATTATTTTACTGGCTTTAAGTCACCTTGTCCACATCTTTAAGGACTTGCACAAGTATGTGCCCTGCCCTCTCAGCCCAGACCACACCATCAGATGCACAGGGGCACAGAGGTGAGGCAGAAGTTGCCTGCACATCTTCTAAAGCTTTGCAGGACGTCACAGAGGGTGTGAGCAGCACCGCTCAGAGCAGAGCTGGCAGCTTCTGTCAGACCTGAGCAAGAAGGAAAAGGAGGGAGTTCTCTTCCCTTCTCCCCATCTTCCTCTTTCCTCACTCTAGTACTCAACACACTGAACTGAAAAGAAAACTGAGAACAAAATAAGGAAAACTTGTTTGAGGAGAGGAGAATGAAGAATTGACACACTCTCAGGGCAACCAAGGAATATTCCAAGCCTCTCACACTATCATTTAAAGTAGGTTTTGAGGTCCTTTAGACAGAACAACTTTAATAGTCTTCACACAATTCACTCAAACTGCTATTTTCTTGTTAAATATAAATTACTTAAAGTGATTTAATACTTTTCTTCTAGTAGTCAAACCATCCTATCTACTTGTTTAACAAACTGAAACACACTTAAATATTTCTTGTTGGATGTTAAAATTGTCTTATATTTTTAATATATCAAATAATGAAGATCTACTCATATTTGGTTCTGCTTAGCAATGTGCATTGGAAAAATACAGAGGCCACCATTAGCTATTTTTACCATAAAAACATTGCCAATCTTACTGCAGAGCCAACTTTTCCCTCTTGGTACAAGAGGGTTCAATACTAATTGCTATTCCAAGCTGTGCATAAGGGAGAAAATACAGCAAAAGAAATGGAAAGGGATCTGAGGAGCAGCAGCAATCATCTGTTCTCCAAAATAGATTTTGGCAGCAGGTACAGCTTAAACATTTATAACTTAGTCAAGCAGCCTAACAGACACTGGAATTTCAGGACCTGCTATGAAGTCCAAGATAATTCTGGATGCTCACCACATCTCTGGTCAAGAAATCTGCAGGTAGAGGCAGCTACACTGAATGCTAATGATAATCAGCATTACATTCTTAGAAAAGTATTTTTCACATTTTAATTTTTTCACAAACTAAGCAAATCAATATTATAAAGTTTGGGAAAACCAAGTAAATAGGTACACAGAGATGTTTTGGCATCTTTCTGTTTAAACTCCAGAGTTTTCAAAATCAAAGGGAAGGAAAATCTCTTCACTGTATGGTATTCTAGTTTGTTGAAGCCACACCACAAAGACCACCTTAACTAGGTAACCCGAGTTTGGCTTCAGATCACCATGATATTAAAAATTCTAAACAGGTAGGAGATCATATCCTTTGAGTATTTAAGGAGATTATCATGTCAGCGATGCAGATAAGTTTCTGGTTATAAGAACAGAAAAGATATAATTTAGAAATTTTGGCAGTTGATGCCCAAAGGGGTCACTGGGAAAAAAGCCCACAGCCATGTGATAGGGCCATGTCTATGCCCTGTGTTTTCTTATTAAAAACCCAAACTCAATATTTTTTTTAGGTTTGCTTCTTTTTCAAAAAGAGTACGAACAACAACAGCAAAAAACATAATAAATTAACCATTTCCTGGACTTAAATAGAAAACATAATTCTTTATATATTTTATTCCAGTTAAAAAGAAGTAAGGTTTAACATACTAAAGTGTGATATGTTTTTGTGCAATGTGCTTTTCATGGGAAATTCTGTGTTAGTACAACAGAATAGTTATATTTTAGCAATATAGGGGTTCTTTTGTAAAGGTAAGGTGGGCTGGAAAAGAGTGGTTTGTTTTCAAGACACCAATTAGAAGATAAATTTCTCTATCTAACAAATAGGAACCTAGAAGATTACGAGATAACTATTCAGTGCATTTCTGTAATGCAGTACAGATGATAACCACGAAGTTTGGGATTCTCTGGAAGCATGATTAAAACTGAGACTGAGAAAACTAGGATGTCTGCATGGGTACAGATATGCTGTGTTAATATGCTTACTCGTGAAAGAAAGTTAACAGTGGAAATGAAAGTATTATTTCTGCCTAAATTAGATCTATAGAAAAAAATCTATTTGAAAGTAAAAATAGGACTTGGTAAGAGAAGAACACTGCAACAATATAAAGAAAATTGCAAAGGATCATAAAGTAAACCTTATAACTTCTTTTCATCCCTGTAAAAAATTATTGTATAGGATAAAAGCCTTCACCAAGATAAAGAGAATATCATGAATTACTAGTGAGTTGTGACTATTTGCTTGAATATAGAATTTAATTTCCCCAGGTTAAAATAGTAGAATACATGTAAAATATTTAAAGTATTGCCCTAAGCTGCAAAAGTACTTAAATTGATAGCTGAAGAAACTCTTCAAAACAAAATAGCAGAGAAAATACAATAATTATATTTTGCTTCCAACTTGAGACAAATAATAACTCCTATTACCCTAGCCTAATTATTTTGGGCATAATATGTTCTCTTATATAACTTCCTTTAAATGTTTCTAAATAAAAACGTATTTTTCAAAAAATTAATTAATATTCCAGGAAAGGTTCTGAGTGTTAAGTATCAGGAATCTCATAATCCTCTCTTTCAGTCAGTTCTCACACTAATACATACAGATAAATAAAATCAATCATATTGATTGTAAACAGTTAACCCTTGATTAATTTCAAATAAAGATTTTACAGTTCAGAGGCAGAATATTTCAGAATACCCACTTTCAGAAGAAATTTGAATCTAGACAACTGCATTTCTATGAAAGTATTCAGGTTCTAAATTTACTATTGAAAATAAAAATTCTGTTTGTATTTTTCAGAAACACCTGAAAACTCTATTAAAACATCTTAAGACAATTACAAGTCTAGAAGAGTACCTGGAATTATAACAGAAGTGTGCTTTATTTCAGATTTGCCACTATTTCTTTTCCCATTAAATTGTCACATTTAACAATTAGTCAGTCTTGGATAAACTTCACAGGCCAAAATAGATTCTGAAGTATTCAGCACAAGAGTATTCTGTTGTAATATTCTTGTGATGCATCATTACTAGGCAGATTGCTTTAAGTCCACATTGAGAAATTCTATATTTTCAAAATAGCATGTACCCAATCAATTTAGTATTTCAAGGAGAATAAATTACCCTTGACTACAAAAAGGTCTGTCCTTATTCTACCCTATTATCTTAAATTTTGATAACTTTAGACAGAAGCCACGGTCAACTTGATGTCAAGTAATTATGCTACACTATCCATCCAATTAAACTAATGGTAGTAATCCCAGTACCAAAATAGAAATTCTTCCTTGCAATGGAGGATAACGTTCAAGTTGTTTGGCCTTCTGGATTGTGACAGAAACAAGCTTTTCCATCAAATTAGAAAAGCTATTTCCTTTTGCTGATTATTCAAATAAGAATTTAATTCAGGGAGATTTAGCAAGCTACTTGGGGAAAAACAAAACCAAAACCAAAACCAACCATAATTGTCAGAGCATAAAAAGCAATACTGACCCTAGAGTTCTTTACTTAAGCTTCTGCATCAGTATTTTCCTTCCAGGTTTAATATTGAACCAACCAGGCAGTACTTAGGGACTTAGCTTCAACTAACATTTGCTTTATAGTTACCCCAAGCCATATTCTTTGGTATTTAAAACAGGCTGACACTGAAATTCATTTAAAGGTCTACTTCACTCATTACATGTTTTCACAAATAACTCACTGATTAAAATAATGGAGAATACAAAAAAATAAAAAAGAGGCAGAAGTTACGGTAATCTCACATGCCATCTGCACGAGACATATATAGCATCTATTTCCAAATTTAAAGCTGTGGACACACACAAAACCAGAGACTTGAAACAATTGTTTTTCAACCTCAGATGCAGTCAACCTACACTATTCATTTATCCCTTACAATAAACCAAAAGAAAAATAGTTCTGAATAGCTTCAGTTTCTCAGCTATCGCAAAAAATATATCAAGAGCACTAATCTTAAAATATGCTGAGCTAATTAATTTAAGTAATCAGAGTCTTGCCTGTCTGTAACTGCTATTTAAACTAAATCCAAAATAAGCGCACACAAACATTTTATTGTCTTTAGATATTTAAGGAATGTGGATGTAGCATGCCAAAATATTTACACAATACTCTATCAATATCTGGAGTCCTTAATAAATCTTATTTATTATTCACACATAAGACTGTCAATGAATAAATAATAACACATTTTTTCCTAGTTAATTTGGATGTGGTTTTTTTTTGAGACAGAATATTGTCACTCTTATGGTTTCATTTCCCAGTATTTCTAAAGTTTTTATTCACAGAATCATAGAATGGACTGAGTTGAAAGGAATCTTAAATATCATCTAGTTCAAACTCCCCCTCCCATGTGCAGGAGCACCTTCCACTAGACTGCTTCTCCCAAAGGGTACTGTTTTCTTTCCAAGCTCTTCGCCTGAGATACACAAGAAAAGCAGAAACTGTACAACATTTTAAAAATTCATCAAGAAAATAGTATTCTGGTCAAGATAAAAATCACTGTAGCATCTAACTCAAATTTTCTGAATTATTTCTAAAAGTTTTTATTGCCCATGAGTGATATACTGGAATACTACCATGCCAAAATACTTTATCAATAACTAATTATTTACATACATGATGCACCACTAGAAAGGCAAATTTTATGTCTACTTCCAAATTTGCTATCAAATAACATATAATAAACACAAGACTTTCAACAGCAGAAAAACATTTACTGCCATGAAAGGGGAGTATGAAGCAGTATTTATATTTTATTATTTCTAAGGTATATGAACCATCAATTACTTGTAACTCAATATTTATGCCTTGCTTGATGGCTTCAGAGCAGGGAATCCCTTTTTCTTGCTGGTTGCTGTCCAAATACATTCAAAGATATGTTGTCATGTTCACGACACACCACTTTCAACCTGACACTTCAATCAGCTCTTCCATGCTAATCAAGGAGTGACATGGATGCAGTATTTCCACTTCTGATTTAAAGGGAGTAAAGCAGGAATAACCACACAGAAACATACAAACCTAGTTTGTGTGCTCACCTCACCTCCAACCCTAACACCAGCACAGACACACACCAAGAGGAATCCCTGCAGCAGATGGACAGAGGGGTCTCAGGCAGCGAGGGCACGTGGTGGGATCCACCAAGAAGATTAACCTCGCTTTCCCTGTGGCAGGGATTTCCTCTTACTTCTGGCCTGCAGTTCCTGTATTCCGCTTAGGGATAAGCAGGGTACAGTTTTAATGAGGATTTAGACATAAGACTTCAGCTATTACTAATAAGAAATGCATGACTAATTCCCAGGGCATGTGGTAGAAAGAGGACCTGAGGGTCTGTTCTGTTTTCAGCTGCAGATTGATTTCATTTCAAAACCTAAATGGGCCTCTTGAAAAATACTGAATTAAAAGCCTGATTTGATTCTATTTTATTGGGATTGCCCTCTCTCTGCAATCCTCAGAAACAGGCAAGTAAATTAACTCCCTAGACGTTCTCCTGTCTATACACAGGTTTTGGCATAGAATTCAGGGAAAGAAAAAATAAGTCACAATCAAATAAGTCACAAAGTAATAGCCTGGATGTAATAAATGGATATTTTGTAATAATGTATCATATATTTTTATGGTGAAATACAAGGAACTACTCCACAAAAGCTCATCACTGTATTTCAAACAAAGCAAATCACTATATATGTAGGAAAACAAAGGATATTGTTTCCTAGACCACACTAGATTTTGACATTTAAGTAACAGAATTACTAGACAAAAGAGTTTCCCACTTTCAAAAATCCAAGTGGACGGAAATTCATTATTTGATTCAATTTTTAAAACAATAAATAATCACAAATAATAACTACAATAAAAATGAAGGCTAAATAAAAATATTTTAATGGATAACATACTGGTTATCTTAGAGGTCTGTTTCAGCCTTAATGATTCTACGGTTCTATGGTTTAGAGTGAAATTCCCAGTTTCATACAGAAAATAATTAATTAACATGAAAAAGTGTGATTGACAGGCCCAAGTGAAAATTCAGATCATATGTGGCTCTAACAGTAATTGCCCCTCTCCCCTAGAGACAAAAACCTGCTGCTGTAAGAGGCAAGAGAAGTGAAAACCAATCTCAAGAAGAAATAGGCAAGTCAAATATCTAGTCATTGAAAACTGTTCTGTGAGATCCAAAGAGCAATTCTTTGTTTCTCTTGGCATCCTGCAAAGCATATTTAATAAAGGAGGAAAAATGAAATCTACTTGCCAAGGCAAAATTCAGTCCAAAAAATTGGTTTCCAAGCCATAAAACTTGTGAACTGTATCCCATCCACTGTTTCTCAGAAGGACTTATTGTAATACCTGCATTGCAAGTGTTTCTGAGCAGATTGGGATTTAAAGAAGGAATTGCAGATACTATTTTCAAATCTACAGGTGCTCCCTGTTATAGTGGACACCGAAACCTCTACCAAGAAATGACAGGTTAGCTCCCATGAACAGGCAGAAAAATGACAAGTGTTCAAGATACATTATCTTTTTAGGGTTATAAAAATTACTTGTAGATCATAATGTGAAAAGAACAACACTAAATTCTACTTTGGGAAATCTGTTGGTGAATGACTACCTCACAACTGCTCACTGTGTTTCAGATGACACATGAACTTTGTAACTCTAAAATAAAACCTGGTGAACATTTTGTGTTTATTGATATGAAATCTGTCACTTCTAGGTATTCTCAAGCTGTTATCTCTGAAAATTCCATCTGTAACCAAAAATTACGCAGACACACAACAACGTGATTTTTCTGACACAGAATTGCAGACTTCCTGGTAATTTTCTAGGCTTCCACTTCTCTCATAATTAATATAAAAACAGACCCAAAGAATTATGAAGCATATATGTTGCACATGCAGTTACCTCTGTCCATAAATGTACATTTGTCTCTGTTATTATCATTTTATTAGATACTAAAGTTGTGCCTTTCCTATGGAAATCATAATCTGTCCTCCTTTTCAGGTTTATGGGCTGCACAGTAACATTACCATTACATTAATTTTTTTAGGGTTATGTGTCCTCAGGAATTCCATTTAAACAATAAAACAAGAAAACTTTATATGTACTGTCATGATTAAAATCTTATATCAAAGTTCACATGGTGTTTACAAATATCCTAGTAATTGGAAATGAGTTTTCAACATATTAACAGTGAAGTATCAGTTCTCTTCAAAAAAAGCAAAGGAAATGGCCTGTCACTTCTCTGTAATCTTGCAATTAAGGTGCACTTTAGCACTTATCATAGCCAAAAGCCCAGAATAATCCTCTAGATCTTACAGTCAAGTTCACCATATAAGAATATGAGCTACTATTATTCTTTCCCCTGTCATACTGACATTTCCATCTTCATCCCTGTGCCATTTTTATGGAAGCTGCAAGCAACTGTGGCCATGAATTTTAAAAAGCTCAGGTCACACTAGGGTCTCTTACCTCTTGATAAGACTTTAAAAGAGGTAAAAGATTGCATACTTGAAATTAGGATCTTAAATAATTTTTTTAAAAAAACATAAAAATAAAAATCCTATTTAATTTTTCTTCCTGCCTTTTAAAAAATATGCAGTGCCTTTGACTGCTGAAATGTATTTTCATTGTATAAAGATTTTTGCTTGTTAATGAGCACAGGGACTTATTTCCAACTTGAAAGATAAATAACTAATTTTGAAATACAATTAAAGAATCCTCATCAGTGTACACAGATATATGGGGTTTTTTTTGCATTGTATAGAAAGACTTTATGTAAATTTTCTGTCAGTCTGTTACTGCAATTCTAGAAATCCACTGGCTGCAATATTGGTACTACCAGATCACATAGCATCTAATTTTCCTTAACTGCACCTGCTTTTGGGACTCTTAAAAATGTTTTCAGAACTCTGCCTGAGGCCAAATAGCGTGTAAGGAAGAGCTGTCAAAAATTTTTTGTATTAAATGTGAACACCACCGAGAAAGAACAGATCCAAAAATCAGAATATGCAAGAGTTTTGTTTCACCTCCAGTTAAATTCAGGAAACTCAGTCCAATCCTAATGGATCTCTTAAACTGCAGCACCTACCAATTCATAAAATTAATCATGTCCCTGATATGACACTTTGCTGAAGAGCACTGAAAGAAGTAAAAGTGACAATAACAGCAAGCCTGTACTAAACATGGTTTTAAGAATGGGACATGAATAATGAGCTTAGTATTAAAATATCAATTGTTTGCATGCTACTTACAGCCTTCATAAATATCTGTTGGTATGTGGACTGCTGCATGCTGGTAAGATGTCTGCCTTCGGAAAACAGGATCGTCTTCAAATACTGGTCTGATTCTCTGGCTGCCAGATTCAGTCTCATTCTTTTCAAGCTTTTTAAAGAAAAATATGTAAAGGGTAAAATATTAAAAAGTGTGCTAAAAACAATGCCACTCATATTTGCTCTTTTTACCTAAAAAATTCATAGCTTTTCTTTCATTGCTAACATTTCACATTTGTGTATAAACACAATTAGTTGCTCAAGGTCAAGGAATATTTGTATGTAGTTTGCTTTTAATTTTGTTTTATCCAATGCGATTAGTGAAATGAAGACCTGCAAAAGAAAAGTAAGAGCCTAATGCCTTACACACCTAAATTTTTTAAGTGCATGGTATTTTTACACTCATAACACAAGGCAAATTAATTACCTTTTATTTAGTGTAACACTGCACCAAATCCTAAATACACATTTTTTTTCCATCTGTAGATTATATTGCAAATAACAAACCTAAAAATTATACCACCCATATACATTGCATAAACAGATTTTTCAGAACATCCAGACAAAGCAAGGAAATTAAGCCTTCTTAGAACTTCTGATTGAATCAGGTTTCGTACACTGGTTTATTTTAAGCATATCTCAGTGGAATCTCATGTACTGGCTGCATCTGCCCAAGGGAAAAGGTCCCCAAACACTCAGGTGCTCACCACTCCCTGTCTGCCTTGGATTCCCATCCTCTCTCATCTGTCTACATTTCTTGATTCTTTTGTGTTCACTCAGTCAATTTGTACTAGCTCTTAAACATTTTGAAAAGCAGAGAATTTTTCTAACTCAGCTACAAAAACTGCACAAAGTGTGGAACCAAGGAGTAGTGAAGGCCAAAGAGGAGGGGGAAATGTCTTCACCTGTCTGAGTTGCAGCTGGAACAGGAGGCTCCATGGCATGGGTTGACTGTCACTGAAAGCAATAATACAGCAACTATGATACTGATGATTACTGAATGATTACTCAGGCCAGCAATTGTAGGCAATTATAAGGACATTTTTAATACTATAGAGTTATCAGTTTTTTAAAATGTGCTATATACTTGATAAATAGTGCTGACAACAAAGCACCTGCCAGTCAGCCAGGCATGTGTGCACTGAGGCCATTCTGTTTACCATCCTCTATCAAAGTACAGACAGGTAAATTTTATCTTATCCACAATGCCATGTAATGAAACTGCCTATGTTTTCTTATCTCTTCATTGTAAGGTTACAGAACAATGTTATTCTAAGTACAGGCTCAAATGCAGTCTGAAGTAAGCAGCAATTGTGGGTGGGTTTTAAAGAATTGGTTCTCTTTGGAAACACAAAGGGCAGAACTCATCTAACCAGTGACAGCCACCAATTTCAACAACCCAGCAGTGTTGTGCTCATCACTGCAGGCTGCCTTCATAGCCAATGAAGAGAAATGGGAATGTTTAGAGCACAATTCATCTTATCTTAATTAGACACCTATTTCCCCATGACATGAATCATGCTTTAGAAGTGCCTCCTACTTTTGATTGATTGTAGAAGTAGCTCTAGGGAAAATCACCTAGACGTGGAAGTCAGCAATACAGCTGTCTAGAATTAGGTGAGATGAATCTCACAAGCCTACTAAAATTCCAGAAGAAAAGAAAATGGCTATTCACTTTGACTATTTTTATACAGCGTAGCTACTATACCTTATGATAAGAATTTCAATTTGTAACTTGGTACTTATCCCCATTCTGGGGGTGGGCAAGAGTTTTGGAGGGGATGTAGCCAGGACAGCTGACCCAAGCTGATCAAAGAGATATTTCTTTCTAATGAGGTTCTGCCCAGTATTACAGGCTCTGAGAAATAAGAGAGGGGACATTCATCATTAAGGTGGAGTGTTTGTGGAGCAACTCCTGAGTGTGTCCTAAGATCCTACTTCCCAGAAAGTGTTTGGACATCGCCTGCTGGTGAGAAGTAAAGAATAAATCCTTTTGATTTCCATTGCTTCAATGTTTGGACTTTGCTTTTCTTTATTAAACTGTCTTAATCTCAATCCATGAGTCTTTTATGGTCTTATTTTCTCACCCCTCCACTAATGGAGGGGGTGTGATAAAGGGGAATATGATAGACAACTCTGTGGGCAACTGGAGCCAGACAAGCTCAACCCCCCAAAACAATTATAACTCTCTTTGAAGAGTGTAGACTGGAGCCAGGATCAGTAACAGTTTATGCATTTCATGATTTGAAATGACACAGCATTATGACAGCTTCAGACAATGTAATTTGGTTCAATTTTTCATAGGTTTATGTTTCAATTTTTCAGTTTTTGTTGTGTTGTTTGCTTGGGGTTTTTTGTTTGCTTCTGTATTATCCCACACAATTTCTTTTCATCTCCCAAAACTGGAATGGTAACCATTATGCAAATTCAGGAGTTCTTTTCACAAGTTATCTTTTAGCTTCATGTTGCTCAAAGTAATGAGCTTGTCTAATTACACAAATGCAATCCCAACAATCAATCCTTCATGTGACAAAATCTCCCTTCTGTTGGAAAGTCACTTGATTAAAAAAAATCTAAAACACATATTTCTGAAATTAGTAGCAACAACTACAAACCCTCAATGCTTTCACAGTACACTTCGGAAAAAAATTGGGTATCATCTGGCCACACCACCAAACTAAAATACCAGAATGAGTGAGTTTCAGATTTCCTTCCACAAGAAGTACTTGGGAGGGAATGGGTATGAAAAAGAGAAAGAGTGTGAACATAGAATCATAGAAGATCCTAAGTTGGAAGGGACTGACTAGTCAAAGTTCATCCAAGTTCAATTTCTGGCACTCCAGAAAACAATCCAAAGAATCCCACAATGTTCCATACAGTCCATCCTAGCAGGTCTTGCACAGAAGTTTTCATATTAAAATACATTTAGATTTTTGCTTGACATTCCCAAAGCACTGCGACATATAATGATCATGTTTCTTCTGCTTGATATTTCAATTTCATTCCAATTAATAAATACAATCTTTCTGTCTTTCCATTCCCTCATATGCTGCAAAAGAAGCTTCATGTCTACTGTCAAAATCTGATTAAACTGTGCTGAAATTGAAAACATTTAATAAATTAAGACCTGAATGCCTTAAAATTTCAACATAAAATCCACTTCTCACATTTCTAATAGTGTACACACACGGGTCCCCCTGAAAAAGACTGTGACTGAGTTGGTTGTTATTCCTCCTGATACTCCATGATACTAACCAAAAACATTAATCTAAAAACTCTTCTCACCTTCATTAATGTAGGGCAGTGGATCTAGAATGGCATAAAGTAATGGAGATACTTTCACACTGCTCTTTTTTGACTGTCCTAGGAGTAGTTTGTGATGTACAGCTCTGATATTGAAATAACACATCAATGTGCCCAAAAATCAAAGGCAACAAATGATAAAATCCTTTAAAAATTGCAAAGTTACCCTCATACAGGAACAATTTGTTCTGTAAATCTAAAGGGGTCTGAACTGGTTTTGTACATAACAGGAAATAATCAGAACCATTACTGGCAAATTAGTGCTGAACTCACTTGGGCCACTACCTCCTGACCAGCAAGACCGATGAATGGTTCACCAGGCCTTACACATCCAAATTTATAGTGGATCCTTCTATAGAAAAGAAATCCATTTGGTTTTCATTTGCAAATTTATGAATTTCAAGAAGCTTACATCTAAAAAAAAATGGAAAAAAGGAATGATTAAAAAGGAAAACCTCAGCATTATTAATTATTTTAATCTGGCATTTCTATGAAAAGCCTGACAGATTGTGGTGTCAGTTGGTACAGTTTTACACCCAGTTAAACTTTGTTTTCAGAAAAGTAGCAAAACCTGTATTTTGATGGAAAGTGATCCAGCATGTGAATATAATTAAAATCCAAGTCCAACCAATTTCTCTCTCAACTCAGGAGCTGAGATGCAATCAATACTGGCACAGAAAAATCCCACAGGAGATACTGGTTGAAGATTAATTTTCTATCTATTCAAACTTGGCCTTCACTTATTGCATTACATTGTTACCTACCACTGACAGTCAGCAAAATAACTCACTCATTTAGCTGCAATGAATTTCCAGACTAGTTTCTTCCTCCCTTGAGAGGTAGACAAAATTAATTTCTCTTTTCAGCTCACATTTGTGAGCTGAAAAGCCATTTTAGGCTTTTTTTTTTTTGTGTGTGTGTGTGTGTGTGTGAGAGAGAGAGAGAGAGAGAGAGAGAATAAATAAAGTTAAGGGTTTTTCGTGTGTCAACCATTCACCATCAGGATAAATGGAAACTGTTATAGTAGTTAAATTCAAGAAAAGAGGTTTTTGGCAGCTGTTCTTTGTGATTATTTCTAAATTATTTTTGGCATGATCTCCAATAAACTGGAGGGTACTTTCTGCATGTTTTTTATAAGCCAAATACACAGCAGAAATAATGCAACTTCTCTCTAGAGGGCTTTCTGAATATAAATTAATGTATTTACATGAAGTAACTGGAAGCTTTATGACAAGAAGTATTACTGAAAGATGTGTCCAGAAAAGAAAACATCCATTAAAACACAATTGGTAAAGATAATTTCAAGAAACTATGATATTGTTTAGCTGCCCATTTCACTGCAGTCAAACTTATCCTGATTCCTTTCCACAGCATTCAATTACTTTCCATCATCACAGCTGTAAGAACATGAGTGGATTTTCTCTCTACTAATAAATTTTAATTCAATTGAAAAATACTGGCTACTGTGGAAATGAGAAGGTTTTGCTTTGTGCAGATGTTGACAACTCACAACCAGAAAGCCGATACTATTTTTTTAAAAATCAGCTGTGAAACATAAAAAAACCCAGCACCAAAATGAAGCAATCTTCAGTTATTTTCTGAAAGCAGATTCCATTCAGGATCAATGTAGAAGTTGCTCAAAGTATCATAACAGATTTAGCATCATGATGAAAGAAGTCGATTTGTTTCAATTTCTGAATTGATATCCAGCCAGAAACAATAACACCTGCCTGCTTTCATATTTATGTAAAAGAGACTGGAAATGGTTGCTAGTATTTTCCATTGCCTTCATATCCAGGTACTGTGTTCTGCATAAAACCTCACTGTCCCTACCATGGCCATTTTAGAGAATGAATGTAGAGATGGGATTATAATCACTGTGGTTTTAGGGGCATCCAAATCCTTGCTCTGTGACTCCTTTCTGTACTACCTAGCAGAATTCTGAAAGTTTTATATATTCATCTCTAGGTTTCATTTCTGTTTTTATTTCTGAATATCTGCTGAAATTTCTAAAGGTAAATTTTTAAATAATTGAGGCTCATTTCTTTTAATTCCCTCCCAGATCTACTCTGTACAAATGAAAATGTCACAATCAAAATAAGCGCTGAATTTCTCCTATGCTCGGTTCTGTACTCCTTTTTTTCTTTTTCTGTTTTAGTTAGTTTTGCTGTTTTCCCGGGTTTTTTCCTCCCTCAGGAAAATAATTCAGTAGAACTTCATACACAGCCCCTCTGAAAATGCTTGTGGCCCCATTATAAAGTTACAGCTGGACCTAACAGTGAGAGTAAAATGGGATGTTGCTTGAAGCACACAGCTCAGCAAATGCCTGCAGCAAGCAAGGGCTGGGAACAGCTCCTCTAAGGATGAGAAGTTAATTTTGAAGAGCAGCTAAAATGCATTTCTAATAGCCACAGCACTTTTACTGCATTTTAGATAATGTAATGAGTGGATTGCCCACTGATAACATTTTTTATTTCCTTTTCACTAGCTGTGATTTTCCAGCTATGGGAAGACTGCTGAGTGCATTCAGGTGGTTGTGATAGAACTGTGAAGAGTTTACTTTGTTTTCACTCTGTGTCAATGGGGGACTGCGGTCTTCACTTTGCAACGTGATTTTAAGTGACATCCTTCCGTCTCTTAGGTACAAAACAATTAAAAGATTTACAAATAAAATAAGGAAACAGTTGACTCAGAACCAAAATAGATTTCTGTTATACAACAGGGAGGTGTTAAATATAAGAATGCATACATTCACATATATAAACATAAGAAAAAAATATATATATTCAATATAAGCTTGGTCAGGAGAGCTTCAGAAACAGGACTGGGGGGAATTTATTAAGGATATAGTTTATATTTGCATCTGTCAGTGTGTCATTCTCAAGGGCCAGTATATTTAATATAGATAAGTGTTGCTTTAGTGCTTTTAATGTTTTCTTATGTTTCTAATGCAACAATTGGTTGCTGTAAATCAATGATAAAACAAATACAACTCTGGATTGAGTACTGATATTTTTTAAAAAATAATAAAAAATTCTCTTATAGGAGTAATTTTATTTCCAGTGTTCTGTTAACTGACTAATGTCAGGATGTACCACATACAGAGTCAAAATAATTTTAAAGTATCTTAGACTATTTTTATGAATGCAGCTATCTTTTGGCTATGATAATTTCTATACAGCCACTTACAGACTTGTCCCTATCTGCTGTATACAAGACTATATGGTATTTTATGGATGGTGCAAAACCATGTGGGGAGGTTATCTGGCCTTTATGGTTCACAGCTTCTGATGAGAACTTTTAAATATGCACAAAATTATTATATATCTCCAACATAATAGTGTTTTCCTTTTATTTGTATTTGACCTATTAACACAATTCAGGGCATCATGACTTTAGTTTCATGAATAAATGAATCCTTGATGTAATTAATTTATCACATGTAAAGACGTGGAAATCTGGGCACAGACTTTTTAGCAGGGTCTCTTGAGAAAAGACGAAGGGTAATGGTTTACAACTAAAATAGGGTAGATTCAGACTAGATATAAGGAAGAAGTATTGAGAGATGAGGGTGGTAAAACACTGGGACAGGTTGCCCAGAGAAGTGGTAGATGCCTCCATCTCTGAAACCAATCAAGGTTAGGTTGATTTGAGCTCTGAGCAACCTGGTCTAGTTGAAGATGTCCCTGCTTATTGCAAGGGCTTGGAGTAGATGAACTTTAAATGTTCCTTCCAATCAAAATTATTCCATGATCCTGTGAAAATATTGTAGCATTTCAGTGAATTATATTCTAGAGAAACAGATGAAAACATCTGGGTTTTCCCAATTTCTTCAGAAGGACAGATTTTCAAAACAGAAATCCAAGCTTCTGGAAGTCCTTTCTGTTTGAAAGAGCTATGAGGGTGGCCTAAGTACAATAATTCTGGTAATTATTTATTTCTATAATTTTCTTAATTTCTGCCAAAAGGAATATTCTTAAGATATCATTTTACAATGAGCTAAAAAAAATCCTTTAAGATTAAGATACTAATAAAGAACTAGTGAACATTTCTTTTTTAAATTATTAAAAGTGACCTTCACTACAAATATGCATAGAGACTGCTGTAGTAATATCAGTATGCAAAAATTCATTTTTGTCCTCTCCTATTTTCTCTTGAACTAGAATGACAGGTAAAATGAAATGTGTATTTAAATATTTAAGCACACAAGAAATATAAGACTTATTTATCTTCCCAAAGATAAATGTGACTGCCCCACCCCGAGGTCACCAAAAACCTCTCTGATCCCCACAGTGTTTCAGCGATGATGGAGAGGTGCCTCTTAATGACATCAGCACCCCTGCGTCCATCCCACCTGGTCCCAGGTCTGACCAGCCTCAGTGGCCCCTAATTCCACTGCTTCCATTCCTGAAGGTTCAGGCAACATCTCCATATCCCTCCTGGGTTATATATCATGAGATCAGGAATCATGACATGTAATCCCATCTGAATGTCCCAACCTGGTCCTCTTCTAAAGGTGGTGATTGGGAAAACTCAGGGGTTTATGACCAAGTGTTCACCAGGATTGATCTTCCTGCCTGCCCTTAAACCATCGGGTGCTGCACAGAACCACCTCCTTTAGCACTGACTCTAACAGTGACTTTCCTGGATAATATCATTAGACTACAGTGGGAACACAGGGTCATATTAGAAGAAAAGCTCCCTTTAACTGATTGAAGTGCTGCTAGGAGTTCAGAAAAACCCAGTTCATTATTAAACAAACAAAAAAAATCCTTTAAATTTCATACCCTCCTTCACTGATCTTTCACATCCCATGAGAGTACTCAAACATATATAATAAAATAAAATAAAAATATCCATTGTTGATAAAAGTCCCATAAAATACTTATTCATCTAAATTTCAGGACCAAAATGCACTCTAGAGAATTTAGATTTTTAATACATCACCCAATTAAATTTCAAACTAGAAACTGTTCTTCTCTTATTGGAATAAATTACCCTGTCTACCTTTTACCATCCCCACATCTGATTAAAGATCATATCCCTGGAGAACAAGAACTGTTAAATCATCTTAATGCTTCATTGGGAATTAGTTATAATACCAACTGAATGTGAACATTTAATTAATTTGATTTTTTTTCATCTGATGCAGTTGTCTTTGCCATGCTTTGCTAAGCCATCAACTGATCCTGTTTCACAGTGCATTCTTATCTTCAGTCATACTGGTTAGGTCTAGATTTTGTACATCCTGCAGCATACTAATTTTTTATTGTTCTTTCTTAATTTGTACCCTCTTCTGTGTCAATAATAACATTAATAACAGTACAAACCTGCTTTGAGAAGAAGTTTGGACTACATGACCGCCAGAAGGCCTCCTAATCTATTTTTTCCCCCACTAATGGGGCTTGAAACACTATATAAACATCACTTGCTAATGCATGGTCACACAAGTTTAATGCAGCTTTTCACTAATTAAATGAAAGCTATATCTAGGTAGATAAAGCCTGTAGGTAACCCTAAACCACAGACCTATGGACCACAGGCTTTCCCTGCACACTAAATGCCTTATAATAATTCAAGTAAACTGCTGTAACGCTGTGTAAGACTATGTATATAAATTTAAAAATCCTAACATTGCAATAATGTAGAAGAATAGCATTCACGGGAACTAAGGGAAACTTGAGAAGGACAATCTGCCCAAGTAAGGAAGCATGTCAGAAAAAAGGAAACAAACTAAAAGAAAGTACAACTAAAAGAAAGAAGAAACAGGTCAATCTGTAGATTTTGAAAGAGTTTTTTAAAAATCAGCAAATTTAAATACTTATGTAAAAGTCAGCTGAAGTTTGAGTTCAAAAGTTTTTAGATCTGGACAATATGATTTCCCACTGGATTAAAATTTATTTTCAATGCCTTTAACACTGGTTTACACACCAACACTAAAAACTTGGGAAGATTTCAACTCTGTTGATGGTAAAAGATGATTGTCTTCAATCTGTTTTTTTCTCCACCTATTCTCCAAAAAACAACAGGGACAGAACAAGTTGAGAATGGCTCTGTGGAAAGGCCAGGGAATGTGATCTGGCCCATTTCAGATTGCATCAGCTGGTTCAGAAATGTTCCTATTTGCAGTCAAGGGCAGGGCAGGAACAGGACCTGCATTTTATCACCACAATACACTACACACCACATCTCCACAGAGAACTCCCTTTAAATATTAAAATACTGTAAGTGATCCTTTCCAGGATTCTTGATCTGACTTGGAATTTTCAATGTCTACCTCCACCTTCGATCATATGAAAACACCAGATTGAGTAATTTGCATTGTTTTGTTTTGTACAACTTAAAAGTCTCAATGTGACCCACACATTTCAAAGCAGCACATCAGAATACTCGTACAACATTGGTAACTGTAATCAGGCAACAAAGTATTTGTTAAAAATCACTGCTTCAAATCCTATAAACAACCTATGACAAGTTCAGCTTTTATTTACCTATAAACAATTACACTGCATTCACTGCAATTGTTATTACTCATGCATTTGATATTAGCAGGAAGTATCCTGAAGCAAGAAATCTTCCATTAAACTGATGAATCACCAGCTTTAGGGCTGAATTCTGATCTTTGATGTGGCATAAACTCAGCCTCCATGGGGAGACTTCGAGCACTGCTCTTTTGTGCAAATTTGCCTTCAAGGTAGGATCCTCTGCATTAAGAACAGTCTAATCTTTTTTAGGACACTGGCAACTACAGTTATCACTCTTGCCATTATTATTTCATAACTCTGTTTCACAGGTAGGAGATAGCTTTGGGGCAGTCATTTATTTCATTATCATGTATTTTTCATTTCAAGCTCGAACATATATTCATTTGGGAAAAGGGAAGACTTGCACAAATTTGAATACAGGGATATAAACCTGACACCTACCTCCTTAATCGTAATACCAGGAAAAAAAAAACAACCAAAAAACAAAAACAAACAAACAAAAAAAACCCACACAAACCACCAACAGCCAAACCTTCCCCCCAAAAACCATAAGAACCCCTGCTTCCTGTGGCAATAGATCATTATAATTGCAATAAGAAGCTCAAAGGAATGCCTTTTTTTAACCTATGGGCTGCATTCAAGCTTACTTGTAAGACCTTGAAATAGAAAGACCTGACATGTTTCCCAGCAATACTTGGTAAAAGGAACACATTCCCTTCCAAACAATGCAAAAAACCTTGGTACTAAAGCAGACAAAGTCAATCACATCCTCACTATAAGTTCCAATAATTTCCAAAAAATGGCATCCAAATCACTCTGTCAGACAACACAAGATTCCTGATGTGAGAGAGAAAAGAGTTTGCAGGAACACTCAGATTTTCCTAAAAAAATCTGGAGGTCAAAATACCGTGAAATTACTAAAATGAGTAAGTCCTCTTACATATAAAGAATGACGAACAACAGATGAAAGATAAAAGCATAAAATTATGTTAGTTCTGTTAGTCAGGACTGCAAGGTATTATGAGACTGCATGAAGGAAATGTTTAATAAATCACTTGTGCTAACTAGGGACACAATTGTTGCCAGGAGAAACAACTGGCTGCTCCCAATTAGAGCCTAGGGATCACAAGGACACTGCAGACCTCAATGATGTGTGTATGGTTTCATGTTAGAGCCATTTCTTTATTTGTCTTAGTTCTTTCCATCAAATCATTGAAAAATTTCAATCTTCATTTCCTTAGGCTGTTGTAGCTTGTGCAGGAAAAAGTATATAAAACCATGACAAGAAATTACAGGAAAAAATCTGGAAAAGGTGCAAGATGCAAAGAGGAGATGAGAGCAACATTAAGGAAGGAAATCAGGATAAATGAAAATTAAGCAATTGAGCAATTCAGTGCATAGTCGAGTTGTGGATTACTTGAATACAGGGAAACAGAAAAAAATAGATTTAGGAAGAATCGATAAACTAGATATAAAATCACTGGAAATAAAATGGAGACCAACATAAAGAAGAGGAAAGAATTGAGCAGTGAAACAACATTACTGTAAATAATGTGGGGGTACAAAGGACAAGATGAGAAAACAGGCAAAGCAATATGAAAACTAATGGAAAAGGGCAGCTTAATGTGGGACTACTCAGTTGTCCAATAAAAGCAGTGTAGCATTTGTCCAAATACAGCATGCTGTTGACACCTGCAAATTAAAGTGCACAAACAGGCTGCAATATATCAAACTGAAAGGGTTCTTGGGAAAAGGACAGTGAATGAAAACCTGAGAGACCTATATTAGATTACAAGTTTGGCCATTATCTTCCTATGAGATATAAAAAATGGAAATATAATACCTCCTACCTTGTTGTGAGGATAAAACTCATTAATTATCATCAAGTGCTCACACATCACATAGAGCACTAGGGGGGAGGGGAAATGAGCAAGCAGAATATAATTGCTGTTGTAAGATAAAGAGCACAAAAGGTCCATTACTGATTGATGGACTGCAGGGTTACAAATTGATTGTTTTATCTGAGAGACTGAGAAATCCAAAGGCCAGAGAATGATTTGCCTTCACGTACATTTTTATTTTTTTAAGTACAAGCAAACCCAGTCATTAGATTCAAAAAGGCCCATCATGACAGCAGATGAAAAATAAGAGAAAGATCTCCTGAATGTGGTATGGAAACAGAAAGAAGGAAATAAAGCTGTAGTGCAGCATGAAAACACAAACCAGAAAAATACACAGAATTTAAGAGAATTGCTCTTCTGAAAAAGCACTAATATTCAAATGATGAGTGGAGAAAAATAAAAACTGGCATCAGCACCTGTGAGATTAATTTCTTCTAAATCTTCAGCATCAAAAATTTAAGATCTAAAAGGATCTGTTACAGGGGCCTGGTCAGCACAGAGAAACACACACCAAGAACTGAATCAATTTAGGTGACCTTAGACATCTGACTCAAAACAAACTGAACAGCTCTCTAGAGATACTTGCAGTAATTCATTTAGATGTCTAATTTTAATAAATTAATTTCTGCTACTAATTATTTTTTATTGTACTCGGAGATAAATATACTATCATTTCCTGTGAATAAATGAAGGCCCACAGCATGGAAGAGGGAAAAAAAAAAGGCGGACTTCTTAAAGAGAGAAAGAATGGATTACAAACACAGTTTTACTAAGCAGTGATCCAGAAATGATTCTACTAAAATTTCTCAATATTGAAAGAAAAAAAGCAGGAACAGGGAAGAGTCTGTGGTGTTTACATACATAGCTGAGGTACAGGTGAAGGTCTTCTCAAAATAAAATCACTATCACATCACTGACCTTTATATCCTTATCACTTGTCAACATTAACCATAATTATAAACTGAATTCAAATAGTTAAAAAAAATAACATAAAAAGAAATAAAACTGAAACAGAAATAAAACAGTATATCTGGTCTAGCAACATTTGTTTGTGTTAGGGTGTGTGTGTGTGTGTACTTTTTCTTGAAGGGAAAAGAATGTCCTGCAGAAAATAAAAAAAACAAAGACTAAACTCTGAAATAGTATTTCCTTTCCTGCCTTGCCCAACAGATTTGGATTTTGGTTACAGAAGTAGTGATATCAAGACCTTTCCAGTATTACTTAATCATTACAGATACATCACCATTTTTACTTCACACCACAATCTACCATTACTATCTGCTATATTTAGATTAAAAATCCAATATTTAAGTCTTGTAATTCTATTTCCAGAGAAGAGTAACACCTGCCATTCAGTGAATTTAATGGGAACAGGATAATATATTTCAAATTTAGGTCACTTTTAATAAATTTAACTTATATCTTACAAACTTGAAAACTCAGGAGAGTAGCTTGTGGTATCTGAAACAAAGTGCTCATAACTCTATAAAACCAGATAAAATAGTTCTGCTTGACATGATCTATGTACCTTCTTTAATTGCCTTACAGCAGAAGCATCAATTACAATAGTGATGCCATCAATCTCTAATGTATACTTGATTAAAAAGTGCAAATGAAGCATGCTGGCAATTCTGATTAATAAATTTACAACATTTTTCTATGGTTTTATAAATTGGATCTATAATGAAGACAAGCAGTTGTATTATCTCCAGTGAAGATGAGGATAACTTGTACTGTCTCCAAAACACATTAAGATTTTAACAGTTAATGGCAGATAGAGGATTTTAAACCTTTTAAGGTAGGAATTTTACTAAACCAGGAACTGAAGTACCACATATTTAGTCTAAATCCTATGATTGGATTTTCAATCTTCCTAAATCTTATTACAGTCACATAAATGATCACAAAGTGAATGAACATAATTATTCAGTAAAATTTCACATCTTCTTTCTCCTTATGTAAAAAATTTATTACAAAGGATACAGAACAACATAATATGATCTTGGAAAATAAGGTTAGAAAATGGTTCCTTCAGAGTGAACTGAATTATTTACATTTATAATTTTGATTCTCCAATCCTATAATTATGATTTTATTACATTTCAAAAAGTGAATTATAGATTATAGATCCTGCTGTCAGGATCTTCATTCTCCCAGCACATTTTCTGCCTGACCAGTAATTTAAACTGTATGAGAGGAGAAAGACTTTGAGAATTAAAACATAAAATATTGTCTGGCTCTTAAAGAAACTTTTGAAGACATTTTTAAGTTTCTTCCTTTTTTGCTCATGCCAAATCTTTGAATGATAGTCTTAGAGCTTCATAAATATTTTCAATCCCCTAATTTTCTTAGATTACAGGCAATGAAATTAAATGAAACATATTACTTACATCGTTCTGATCGTCTTTTGCATTGTAATAGATTATATCATTATTCTGTAAGAGAAAGAAAAGTAATTTGTTAGTTAGAAAGTAGAGAATAAATTAATGCAGCAATAATCTGTACTATTGTAAGATACATTTTGAAATAAACCCACAGTTCTTTAAGTATTCTCTTTGAAACATGACAGACTCTGATCTTTGCTTGCTCTCTGTTGCATGCACAATTTCCCATGCTTGTGCTTAACTTCATTCATTTAATGCTTCTTCCGTGGGAGGCTGCATAAGTCACTGAAAACACAGCTAGAAAAGTACAGATAACATTGGACAAACTCCAGAGCTCATAAAAGGCTTCCATAAGCTGTTTCTGTCACAGACATGTGACTTTCACTGTGCAATTAGGGGATTTATGCACTGTGACATGCAGCAGGCAATGGATACAGTGAGGCACAGCTTTGCTAAGTGGGGCAGGTACTTGCTGCACGTTTACTGTTTTATTCACCTCCCACTGCAAAAATAAAATTTGTGAAAATGCATCACAGGAGAATCTGGCTGTTGGAGTGAAGAGCAGATCTTGGCATCTCTGTGGAAACATTGTACAATGTAATTCAAGCAAAGCTAAGGAGGAGATTGCTCATTTCCATTCCAAAATCAGTCAGAAATTCCATCCAGTATTAACTTGTATTGCTTTTTGAAAATTGGTGTATGTCCTATGGAATACAGTTTGGGTTTTTTCTGCTTAAATATTACTGAACCATTTAAAAGCCTTGAAAATTTAGGTTCACTGGAGGAGCTTTCCACCAGATAAACTGCTGCAGTCTGTCCAAAGTATTTTTAATAAAATTAATTTTATGTGCATTTCTGTATGAAATAGAGACATGTATGAGCACACTATTTTTAAGTAACTTTACTGATTTTGAATAAATAAAGGAGAAGTTACATTTCTTCATATCCAGCAGTGTGCTTAAAATAGGTGATAGCTGTTGGCCTCCAAAAATTGTCTCAATTTATTTTTTCACTTCTGTTTATGGTAATACCTTTTATGTATCTAAATAAGAAGTTGAATACAAAAAAGTGGTGGTTTTATTTTATAAATACCAACAGGAAAGAGTGCTTTCAGTAATAATTTTTCAAGTGGGTAAGCCAACAACAATTTTCACTTTCACTAAAAAAGTATGACATGTATTACAAGGTAATGCAGTTCATCTTTACAACCTGTCATTTTACTCACTACATAAATAATGACAACATTTATTCTCCATTGCAACCTTTTAGAGAGTCAAACATGAAATATATTACAGATGAGCTAAATGCCATTCTGAGGTAAATGCTATTAACATGAACTCATCCTTTTCCCTCAAAATGAACTTTTTCATTTCTCCATCAAGACACTCTTCCATCCATAGGTCACTTGGCTGTGTATCTGTATCTGGATAAGTAAGCTAAGGCTCAAGGCATTACAGACACAGGAGGAAATTTTTTTCATCATTAAAGGCTGAAGCTAATTGCTTATTCACTTGATTGATGTAAAGAAAAGAAATGCTTGTGGAAGCCTTTGAGTAGGTCAGAAGATGCAAGGATTTTATTTTCTTTGGTTCCACTTCACTTTGTAAATTGCTATGTACAAAATAACTGTTCTATAAATAATGGGATGGGTTCAATAGCCCCTCTGATTCTTCAGCAGGCAACGTTTGAAACTGCAAAGGATCCAGCTCTGAGTGGTACTGGCCAGAAACACAAGTGTTTTCATCACAAGGTGATCTGTTTAGTAAATAAAAAATAATAAACAAAACAAAACAAAACAAAACAAAAAACCCACAAACAAACAAAAAAAACCCCAACTGTACATTTAGTTCACTATGCCCGGTAGTATTAGAGCAATTGCCTAGAAATCTCATCCCTAGAAGGTTTTGTCAGGAAAAATGGGAGCAGGAAAAGCAATACAGATATAATTAACAGGGTATATTGTTTTTGTTTACTGCCTTTGTTTTTAAAAGGAACATTTTCATAAAATACAATTCCTATTAGGCCCTCTCTTGTTTAGAGTCTCATTCAGATATGAATTTATTTCCTAAGCTTCTCTCCACTGTTCTTGTTTATCCTGCTTTCAAATCATTATTGTACAGGATTTTTAACAGTCATCAATAGACACAACTGTTTATCTCCCTAAACAAAATGACTCTTTACTTTCACGATTATATTTGCCTTGTCTTTTATATTTTTATTTATCTGCTTAAAGTTCTCAAAGTTGCACAGCTTTATTATCTATCTCTACTGGGCCTAACAGTATTTTTAAAATAACCTATTAGAATTATGTTTCAGTAACATGATATATTTATAAGTTAATGAAAATAAACACTCCCTGCCCAAATGACTTAGATATTTTTTGTTAGGTTATTCATATCTTGTAGTCCATTACCCTGCCTGGAGATATTACCTGCATAATGCATAAACTGACACTGACATTGGACATATCTCACTACTCTTAATATAGAAAATATGAGATACCCAGTGCTACAACACACTGAATGCCACACAATTCACAAATTAGATTCATGGATCACTCAGATCTTTAGAGGACAATTTTTCATAATTTAACCACTTCTAGTTGACAAGAACAAATTGCTTTGTTGCTAGCTCTCAAGTGAGTAGTTCAGTTATTTATTAACTTCTTGACGCAAAGAATTTGAATCTTCCCACACCTGTACACTTTTGCCACCAAGCAATACTGAAAATTTAGTCAGTAAATTGAAGGTACAGTGTAAATATCTTAGATATTTATTTTTTTTCTTTATCCAGTAATGCTATGAGAGAGAGAGGGTAAAGACTCACTGTTATTTCTGCTCACCAGTGAAGGGATTTGGTAAGACAGTTTTGAAGCTGAACTTATAAAAGATTGACTTTGGGGGACCATACACATAAAGCAAAAACTGAAGCGTAGTAACAGTATATGATTTTTAAAAAATCTCTGCAGTTGGGAAGGTGAAGGGTTGGTTTCACTATATTTAATTCCTCACTCAAAGCAAAAAGCTTTATTATCTGCAAAAGACATCAGGCAAGACATATAATAATTACATTAAGGATCAGAACATAAATGTTTTATTTTGACTCTTACTATTTTATTTTTTATCCTAATCTTAATTTTTCTTCCACATTTTCATTTCTGCTCATGTGAGATTATTCCACGGTCTTTACATTGCTTTTCATTTCAGTAGTTCTCTCTTTTTCAGCTTGGGTTTTAAAACAATTCCAATGGCAAATATTGCACACTGGGTAGTATTAATAAGTTCTTAAATTTCACCACACAAAATCTGAAGTTGATGATCTCTATAATTTCTGTGTCTAGAGAAGAGAAGAATGGGAAAACATCAGCTTTCAGATTATCTGCAGATGAAATTTGAGCTCACACTAACATGAACCTAAACTCACATTTTGCTTCTCTACAGAGCAAGTATACAGACAGTCTATTGATCCAACATGTAAATCCCTAAACTCAACTCAGGATTACATGAATGAAGCAGTAGTTGACTTACATCTCAGGAAACACTTTTTTCAATCACCTTCTTGCAAGAACAGCAAGAAGGGATTACATTGCAACAAGACATATTGGACATTACAGACAATTATGAATAGCAACAATTGTAATAGTATATCTATGTCATTTTTCTGGTGAGAAATATTCATCCACCTTTACCAAGAGCCAGAATGAAAGCTCCTGGTCATTGCTGCCATGTAGTGGTGTCTGCAGGAAAACCTCCTCTCTAAATCTTTTGCGGAATTCCAAGAACTTTTCATGCAATATGTGCTCCACCAACTGGGCTAGAGATTATTTTTTGAAGTCTTTCCCAACATCCAATGCAGGCTATTCAGAAATGTTGTTTTCAGTGAAATTGTGGTTAAAATTACATAAACACTCAGGTCTATCCGTGGGCTTCCTAGAGACTCTACAGAACCCAGATACTGTGACGCAGCCTAAAATGGTGTTAGGCCTACAGGAGAGACTGGCCTAAAATGAATTCTAGAACTTTATGAGACTCTGTAATGAACTATAAGAAAATAAATAGGTTATTTTAAAAAAATAAAATTAAGAAAGGGGAAGGAGAAGAAAAAAATGTTTTCTGCAGCTTTTCATATTTTTTCATAGCAAGAAATTAATATAAGGTATTAATTCTGACATGTATCACAATTATCCTTTTTTCTCCCTAAAAAACATTTCCACAATTGTAGGTAAAATGTTAATGCAAAACAATTGCACTTTCAGCCATCACTCCCCCAGAAAAGAAAACAGAAGAGTGTTTCCTAAAGGTCTCCACAACTCAAAGATTTTCTTCAGTAAACCAGTGGAGACAAACTTAAAATTATTATAGTACATGATATTGCAGATATATATTACTGCTTTATTATTAGCGTATGTTTTAAAATCAGAAATTACAGCCAAATATGTTTATTTGGACTTCTTTTTTAACCAGAATACTTCTCACGACTTCTAAGTATTTCACCCAAGAATACTAAAGCACCCAAAGTGAGGCAGTGTGTAAAAGCTGCTCTGTAGTGCAGGTAATCTGCAAATAATGAGGATTCTTTTGCAGGTAAGAGGTAGAGAAATAAATTAAAATCAGGAAGAAACCAAACTGTACTGCAAATATAAGTCTGATCTTGACTCTTCAGTTTAAAAATAAATTCTTTGAACTATAGATAAAAAATTGGAAAAGATTTTATAATAATTTTAATCCCACACATGTGGAAATGACACTCACATTAGTGAAAAAACTGGGAGTCTTTTTGCTTAGCATGAAGCAATAAAATTATTATAATACTGGTCTATTTCACTCTTTATAGGCAGACCAAAAGAAATTAGAGTAATTGCCTACAAATGCTAAAAAAGCATTTCCTTAAGTGTTGGTAAAGCATCCACTTTAATTAAAAAAAAAATTCCTTGTATGCCCTTGGATAAAGAACTGTATTTTTAAAAGTCCACTCTAATACCTTTGGGGTAATTAAGGTTTAAACCCATCCTAATAAATCCTATGACAAATAATCCAGGCGGTTTTAGTTTAATCCTTTATACAGTCTGACATGCAGTTTAAGGCACAATTAGACTCCTCAGAAAAGAATGCTAAGTATGGCCTACCACACATAAAAAATTACATCTATTTTTAAGGAGGATAACGTTAGGGAATAAAAGCCTGCAAACAGGGGAAAAAAAAAGGAAAGAACGTCAACTACTCCCATCTTTGTTACAGCTTTGTAAAATGACACATATAAAATAAGGGGCTTAGCAGAAAATAACATATTTTTTTCCTTCAGTGTAAAAAATACTGATTTATCACTTGTCCTTAAAGTGAACAAAATTTCAGGCAATGTAGTAAACCAGTTGCAATTATAATTACAGTGTATGCATGCAATTACAGTGCCTGAACATGGGCTGTAAGAAATTGGTTTGTAAGTACATCTAAAACATGAAAACTGGACATAGAAACAACATATTTTAAAAATCAAATTATTAAAATAAAAAATCAAACTGTGAAATAACATAGGATTGAGAAGTATGTCACAATATTACCAATAATATGGACAAATGAGTCACTTGGGCTAGACATTTTTCCCCAAACAGAATTTGATTAAATAACTTCTTTGTCAGAATATTAAATTTCATACACTAATTAAAACCTTCCAGGTCTGCACTGTAATTTATGATAAGCCTTTTTCATCAGATTTGTGTAAAGGGCTTTTCTCAAGATTCCATTGAGACTAATAATTGAAATGAAAAGATGAAGGTGAAGATTACAGGAAAAACATAAAGAAGCATTAAAGGTGCTGCACACAATTTGTCATAGAATATTCATTCTTTTAAATTGTGAGAAAGATCAACTTTTTCCACAATCATTTACAGCTTATTCCTACACTGCAATTATCAATCTGGAAACCTTCAAGAATTATAGAAAGTTTTCATGAGGGGGTCACTTGATCATTCCCAGATGCATCAGAGACACAAATAAAATTTAACAACCATCTGCATGCTCCACAGCAGGAGTAAAGCATACAAGCCTGATATAGAAAGATTATTTATTAGGTAATTGTAATGCTCATATATAAAATCCAGATAAAAATACACTATATGAAAGAGATACTTTCAAGCCCTTGATCTGAGATTAGATCCACAGGTTGCAGTGCTGACAGTGGTCAGATTTTAGGAATCAGAGTTAAAAAACTTGAGATCTTCAAAGAGTTCATTGAAGTCTAAACTTGGGAGAAGCTAAAACCTTGGAAATATCTGAGATTCCACCATGAATATTCTCTAGGTATCTCACATCCCACGTAGCCCAAGCTGGGCTCTGCCAACCCAGCAGAGCTGTGAGCAGGGCAGGTCCCAGCTCACTCTGTGAGCAAAGGTGGTGCTGCCACCCAGCCACTCCTTGGTCCTCTCAGTAACCTGTCCTTCCCAGGGACACATCTCCCTGTGTCCCTCTGCTCACAGTGGCAATATCTGATTACCTGCTGAATTTAACCACGTTTGATTTAATTTGTCTTGTGCAAATTACAATTAGTAAAGCTGAGTAAGAAGTTTTTTATATCACATTCAGATCTCAGGAGGAAACCCTGCTATTTTTCACAGGGTACAATAAGTAGGTTTCTTTTTTTCTTTTGTCTCAGTACCCATATTATGCTACATTATACATATATTTAGAAAAAATAAGGAAGTAGTGAAGAGTATTAAGGTTACCTGCATAACCTCAAAAAGAAGGAAAACAAACACTAGGAAGAGTACTTATGTCTTCAGATCTCTAGAATTCATCACAGAAACTCTGAAGAATAGCAAAACATCTCCATGTCAAACAAAACACTGCAGTTCTGACGTATTTTTCACTTTAAGAATAATAGTTAGAAACTGCCATTGGACTACGTAAGCTGCCAAGATGATACTTCACTTTATGAAAAAAGTTAAGAACACAGTTCAAGTACTAATTGCACTTTGACTGTAGAATTAAATGTCAAAAGTAATTGAACGTGTGAGGTGAAATTTAATGGAGCCCAAAAGAGAAATTCAAGTCACACAAACACACACCCAAATCAAATCTACAGAGTTGTCTGCTCTTCTGAAAGGATGCAACATACTCTGCAGTATTATGCAGAATAACTTCTGCATAAACACATCCTCTGCTCAATGGCCTGCAGTCAAACAGCAATCTCTGTTGGACATGCAGATAAATGTTAATAGAACAATAGATGGAGTTTTGGCAATTCGCCTACTGGTATGGGTAGTCTATTTTTTTTACAATTTTTTTTTAAAGTTTGGGGACTTTTAAAATTTACTTTGATTTTTCAGTGCAATTGGGGAACTTAGCAAATCAAATGTGGCAAACAATTAGGTTTTTTTTTTGGTTGCAAAGCATCAAAGGCCAAATACTTCATGCAGGAATGAAAACTTAGTAACTGAAAATTTAAAGATGCAAAACTACATTGATATTCTTCTCTGGTATAATTTCCTATACCACAGATTGACTGTTGTTTTTGTTAGTGAAGCTGAAAAATTATCCCCAAGGATGATATTTTGAACCATAGTAAAACCTAGCTTTTTATGTACTTGCATGTGTGACAAAAGGCCAGGAAGGAAAATCAGGAGAGTCTTCTGGAGTTACCAAATGTAAAAGATTCAGCTATATATGTAAAAAATAGGAATAACCATCCTCTCTATTCTTCCTCTGCTCCTCTAAGCCAAAAGCAAGTGAGACAGAGACAACCCTGAGAAACAAAAATATTTTAAATCCATTTTAATTTTAGTAAATAAATTTTTCCAAAAGGTCCAGGAAACTGCTAATTTTCTCATCACAAAAACTTCCTCAAAGTATAAGCAACTGGCTTCTTTTTATAAGGCAAGATACAAGTGATTACAAAGCAGGTTTCCAGGTGGGAAAATGAAATTAATTTGTTAGCAGCTAATTAACCTCTATATCACACTATCTGATCAGTTTAATTAAAGCAGCAAAGTAGGTTTATTATAATTTATTCAGCATTACTTTCTTTAGTTGGTGAAAGAATATAAAAATAAAAGAAATAAGTTTTTAAAAAATTGTCTAAACGGATTGCCTATTATCTAGATTGTAAATACTGCCACCACTAGAGTACAGAAGCCTTGTTAAACAATTTGGACATAAGTTTCCTTTGGATTCACAAGAAATTGGCATTCTGAATTCATACTTATGTAGGTGCTGGGATGTAGTGAACCTCTTGCACTATCATAACCAAATATAGAAAATATGCCAGTTCTCCAACTCCAAAAAATCTTCAAAAGCCTTTGAGAAAATTATTTTATACAAAACAAGAGGCAAACATTTAGTAGAAATTGTCCCCAAAAAAATTGTGTGTGCATTTGTAACATTGCTCTGTATTCTATCTAACACAGATGACAAATAAGACCATGTTTAGCAATTCTGCAATCAGTTGCTACAAATAATATTTTAGGCATATGGCACTACAATGGAATAAAAACTCCAGAGGGTAGCTTCTTGGTGATCCAAAAGAGTGGCTGAATGATGCATATTTCAAGGCTTATCTTCAGAAAAAAAAAAAAAAGGTATCATGAGAAATAGAGCACACAAAGTCACTGTAACTAAGTTCTAAGCAAAAATACCCAAATACCATTAATGTCTTCTAAGAATCTCACTGGAATAGAAAAAGGCCAACATTTTGCGTATTTTCCTTAAACTGGAGCAGCAGAGAGCCTTATAAAGCTTTTTATTTACTCTTTTATCCAAATGTAAAAAACCAAAAATATAAGAAGATTTTAGGATATTTCTATGGGGTGTTATAATACTGTGAAACACAGAAAAAAATAATTTTCACATAAAAATTATGAAAGTCTGATCCAAAATTTCAATCACATTTCGAAATTCTGACACTGACTTGTAAGTTCAGTGATCTCTAATATTTTTAAAAGCACTGATTTCTTTCCCTGTCTAGATCAAGTCTTCGTTGAGTTTATCTAATTACTTAAAATCTTAAAGCTCAGAGACTTATAAAATATTAAAAAAAAAAAAATCCCCAAAAAAATTGCTATAACTCATCTACACAATTTGCATGAAAATTAGGAAAAAACCCAGCGAAATCTCTCCATTTCCTCCTAAACGTGAAAAGTACCTTTACAAAAGGTAATAAAGTTCAAAGCATGTCAGGCCATGTTTGCTTTTCAGATTGCTTTGGTTTACCATGTAACAAATGTCTGGCATACTAACTGCTAAGTGTTTCAATGGGCCTCTTATAAAGACAAATCTTTCTTAAGACTTGAATTTAAATTATTTTTCTCTATCTCTGATGTCTTAGAAAGAAAGCAACTCCAGACAGTAGTTACCAGGCTCTAAGAATTATCCCAAGCTCACCTAATTAATAAAGAACAGAAGGAATCATGATTTAATTATTCAGCTTTGGCCGGTTTTGGGCGCTACAGGGCACGTCTTGCACTCAATCACTGCAATAAAGCAAAGCTTCAGGAGCACACCTTATTTCAGAGGTATTTCAGTAGCATGAGACAAACCAACAGCTGGAAAATATTCCTTTTACTATTTACTATAAAGTGATGAAGACTTTTCCAGTTAATCCCTACAAGTTCATATCAAAACTAATTAGAACAAAATTATTTTTCTTCTTAATTATTGTGTTACACTGGTATGCTGGAAGTCATGCCGAAGAGAAATGGGATTAAAGGTTTTATCAACATCTTGCTATTATGTTTCTAAAGTATCTGAACCCACCAGCATTAGGACTTCGTGGACCTCCAAAACAAGAGACAGCCCAAAGTGTGCTCCTGTTCATAGGCATAAATACACAAACACTATTAGATGATCTCTTTGAGCATATATGCAGATAGATACATATATAAATACATGTATAAATATAAACACAGAGGAAAATTTATACAATTGCTATGTGCATATAAATAACTCCCACGCATTTAAGTAGGACCAGCACAATCTTAAAATTTGTCTGATTCTCCAAATATCATCTAAATGTTGCTTGTGAACACTGAGCATTAGGGGAAAGCGTATCTCTTAACTCAGAAATCTATAAGCTTAAATTCATTACCTTCAAGCAATAAAGAAGACTATTTGCTCTGTTTCATGTTAAAACATTTAAAGCACTTGAAAATAAAGTATTGCAGAGCTCATGCAGAGATAAAAGGATTTGATTAATTCAGTTGTATTTATCTTAATATTTTCTTATCAGCATAGAGAAGACATGAGGAGCTGAATGAATTAAGCACGTCCTATTCTTGACAAATATACACAAGTTCAATTAGATATAAGGATTTGCACTGCTCCACTCTTACCAGCACATGTAACCACTTCAGTGAGTGGTTATTGTTTTAGTAAAACCTACTGATGTCAAGCTGCAAAGGAAGTCCTGTGTTAGGTCTAATTCCTTTTAAAAAAATCCCTAAAGTTTCCTATTATGAATGGTATTCCTTCTCTGGAGTAAGGACCAAACTCTGTAATATTTTCTACATTTCTCAAACTTAGAATTCTGCCTCCATTATGAAAAGCTATATTTGAGTCTTATACCATTGCTGACTTTTTTTGTACATATTTAATTATACCACGTTCTTTTAGTTTTAACAAAAAAAAAAATCTCTTCCAATTAGTAAATACTGACAAAAAAGTTAAGTTGGTTAATACTTCTTTTCTCAAAACATTGGCACATTTCCTAAATTCAGTGTAAAAAGTGTCAGAATAATATGTGATAAGCTACAGGAAAATGAGTTTTACTGGGAAACTGAGGAAACTCATCACATCCTAGTTATACTGGCAAGAATAAATTACAGAAAAAGATATTGCTAGTTTTGAAATGAAAATATTTGACAAAAAACAGACAAAATAAACAACATCCTTGAAGTCCATTTCTAGTTGATTTTACTGATTCAACAAAAGTAGGAAAGCAGTGCTATGAATTACTTATCTCAGATTTACATGAACAACTGAATTTGAGGGTGAAAGGTAACATCAAAAAAACATTTAGCTTCATCTGTGCCACAAATTCAATGAACTCTCAGAAAACGTGCACAATAGCAGCCTGCAAAAGCTTTTCTAAGCATATTGTACTTCTCAGTTTTAAACTGAAGAACCTACAGGGTGTTAATAAATTGAGTACAATAGGATATCTTGCTTTTAATAAGATGTTTGTTCTGAAAGCACATTAAAGCCTCATTCAAAATGTAGGTGATAATGCATATGTATGGTGGCTTCATAATAGAAATCACACCTTTCTTTCTTCTCTTCTTACCTAGATGCTTCCCTCCACCTCTTTCAGAAGCTGCACATTTTTTTAATGAGTTGGCTGGTCAATAAGTAAAAGGTGTATTAGATGTCTTTAGCATATTTGATTTTTCAGATAAAATGGAATGCTTGAAAGCCCTCAACAATGATCGAAGGTGTTTCTTTGCTTTATTCTAAAAGCTTTTTTGGCAAATTTCCAACCAGTGAAGCACTTCACTGCACAGATGAGATCCTTGCAATGACTTATCTTATAAAGTTGCACTCCTTTTCTGAAGGTAAGCATATTAAGAGATGGTAAATTATCAATATCTAAAGACCAAAAGCTAGCTCCTCTAGAGCGACACTTTTAAAATCCCTGCTTAAATATAAAATCCTAGTTCTGCTTGTACTGCTACCACTGTCTTCCTCATCAACTTCCTAATCAGTTTAAAATTCCTAAAGAGTGGGGGCGTGGGAAAAAGCAATCAAGGATTACCAGTATGATTAATTATACTAACGCTCATACTGATGTAATTCTCATACAGGATCATGTCAGACATATAGTGGAAGAAAAGCATGGAAGAGCTTTCCCATGACAGCCCATATTTTAGAGGAAAATCAAAGATTTCTAGACTGAAAGACTCACCTGAGAGAGTCTAGGAAGTTATAAAGTTCAGGCAAGGTAGCAAGCAGCAGCACTCTTAAAAGATTTCTAATGACATAGATTTTTTTTTTTTTTTTAAGTTGCCTTTTAGATGTTTTTCTTATATCTAACTAGTGCCTTCTAGATATTTGCAAACCTGAAGGCACACTGTGACTTTTTGAAATAAGAATACAACTTCAAGGGCAGGAAAATGGGGACAGACAAGTGAGAAGTGGGATCTTGTTCCCAGACAAACTCTACACTAATCTGGTGAGGCTTTGCCACGTGTCCAAACAGCTTCACAATGGACATGTTCACAGTGGATTTCTACATGAAGACGAAATTCTCCTTACTAATGATGGAGATCCTGGGAAACCGAGGGGAGTGTGTTCCAAAGCCTGTAAATATTTTGTTTCCTGTCTCACTTTGGCAAACATTATCTGCAGAAATGCTTGTTCCTGCAACATTCACAGTGAGCTTCCATGACTCAAAAAGGTATAAATTATTTGATAAATGTCAAATAAACATCAGAACAACCCTTAAACTCACCCAATTTCAGTAAATATGACTTATCCTTACTTCCTTTTTACCTCACCTTCTTACTACTCCCAGTGCACAGATACAGGGCTTCATATCCTGAGTAAAAAATGCCCAAGTGATTGCACTGGTAGAAAAAAAATGTTATTTCATTACTTCCAGTGAGATAGGGCATATTTAATTTAAATTATACACAAATTAAAGCTACAGGTCATAGAAGAGGTGGCACACGGCCCTTCAGAGAATAAAATATTATCCTTCCTAAAACCTTGACCATCTGTCAATTTAAATTGATCATTTGGATGTTTTTTCCAAGTCACAGAGGCTTTAGAAATGTGAGGCACTATCCAAAATTAATAAAAATTAATGGAATATTTATTTCACTGAGTTTTGGATCAAAGCATTGTATGAAAATACTGACAGCTTTGACACTTTACCTGTGTTTAGTGTTATTGTAACTTTCACAAAATTATAAAGTATGACTTACTAGGAAAGGATCCCACACCTACTTTGCACCTGTGACCACTAGTTCCCTGCACCACAGGTCTGATGTGAAATCTCAGCTGTATCATGTCTCACAGATGCTCTTTGCAAAAGAGGATTACCAGAAGTACAAGCCATGAGAGAACTGTATCCTCTCTGAAGAGATGAGAGAAAAAGGATTCTAGTTTGTTTTCTTCACAGTTTTCCTTCTTTCAAGAGACTAAATATGTTTAGCAAACTGCATCTTTTTTAATGAACCATGCCAAACCTGAAAGTTTCACGGTTTGTTCATTCATTTGTTTTCCAGCTGAGGCTTTAAAGATACAGTGTTTTAGCATTGTTTTAACATCCACAGTAAATTACAGACAGTCCTGAAAATCTTCAAACTGCAAGTACAACAGGGACACCTACTACTGTTCTGCTCTTGCAGGTCACCACTCTGGTGATAGGACACCCGTTTTATCTTAGTTATCCTTTTCATCTTGTTTCTTTGCTGAGCAACTTTTCACTACAGTTTTATGCAGCCAAAATTTCTACTAGAAAAAGATAAGCAAACAAACCATGAGTCCAAAGTAATATTTCCACAGGCTTTTGTCATTGTTTTTAAGCCCAGTTCGTACATGAACACAAGCCTACATATTGTCATTGAAGCAAATGCTGTCTCGAAATTACCAAGACCTAGAAAAACATCATTCACACAGAAGAATATAAAATGACACTACTGGTTAAAAGATAAAGGATATTGAAAGAATTTTTCATGTGGCATTTTTATGTGATAATTAATTCTTGAAAGTCTGGGTTTCAGTCTCCGTATAAATAAGTGGATGTTAATAGGCCATCCATACAGACTCTCCTTTTAAAATACCAATGAAATATCCCTTATGTTTATACATGTGTAAGTACAATTAATGCAGCAACCCAACTGGAAACAAAATTGCTTTAGTTAACCAACCATTGCAAGGCAATCAAGTGTGGTATCAAATGTAATTGTAGAGGATTCATTTGGGGAATAACAGCAATTACTTCATACAGAATTCTCCCTTCCTTCTTTTAGTTTGCATGCATTTTTTTTCTATGAGTCTTTATGCCAGAAAAATAATTGGACCATCACAAGTGTCAAAACCATCCCCCTTTCAATCTGTAGCCTACAAGAAATTTCAAACTGATGAGGCTGTTTCATTTAGATATATTGGTTTGTACCTCTGAGTTGTAACTGCTTTAATCTAAAACATTCAAGCAGGTTTAATTTCTCCAGCTGTACAGGTAGCTGGGGAATTGGGCAGTACCAGTGGAGTAGGAAATAGAGAATGGGATTTCTTTATTTGCCTGAAGCTAAGCACTTTTGATTTGCCTTCATAAACTTCAAAAATGTTCTCTTAAGATCTAATAGTTATCTAACAGGTAAGTATTATTTTGGGCCATAGAAGTAAACTGTAAAGAGTTTTGTTTCCTAATTACTTTTCTAAAGGACAAGAAAATTTTGTTCTTTAGACAATTTGGACAGTCTTTACACTAAATCATTAGGTGAAATAAAAAGAAATAGTTTGTGGGAGTAAATCTTTTTTTTTTATCCTTTTACTAGCTTATTTCAAAAGACTATATTTAAGATGCTGAATTTTAATAATACTCTGACATCAACCTGAAAACAAAATCTTCAATACTTGCGTGTTTCTTTTGCTGTGAACTGTGCAAAAACCACTCATATTTTGAATTAAATGTTAGACCAGGAACCCTGGTGGTCTTTTGACTGACACATCCCTTTAGGTCTGTACAGACCTTGGTGTCACAATCACCTGCTTTGCCCTCCCTCTTTTGCATATGTTCCACTCAACACATCCCATACACACTTCTCCAGAAGGAATGCTTGTGGTATTTTCTCCTTAAACTCCACAGACAATGATTCGTCTGAAATGAGACTGTCAAGGACATTGCTGATCACAAGCTCATTAGAAGCAGAAATAGCTGGTCCCCTGAGTTTCTTTCTACAGTGACTCATGTGCAATGCTCCTGGAAGGGCTTTCATCACCCAAAACCAAATCCTGAATGAGAAATTAACCGCATGCAGCATGATGCAGACCATTCATAATGCTATCAGAAGTACTTTAAGAACCCTCAACTGCAGAAAGTTTTACAGTCTATCTTTTATTTTCCATCACAGACATTAGGAGAAAATTAAGTTTATCAGAAAGATCTGTGTGCAAACTAATTTGAGCAGGCATTTTCTAAAAAGTAGGCCAGAAAAGAAGAGAGATTACTTCTGGCAAAAATGGAACAAATTAAATTATAAGAAGCTTAATACATTTATTTGAAATTTAATTGTATAACCTTATGTCAAGGTTATTATATGGTGTACACTGTTCTGATCCAAATTCAAAACAATAAAGTACAATCTTAGTTTGCAGTTACTTTATTATAAATCCAACTGCATTTTTTTTTCAATACTGACCATAGTCTTTGCCTGAACCTCAGCATTAATATAAAATCATATTTCCCATTATTTTGAGATGTCTCCTTGGCAGTGAACTCAGATAAAACCTGAAGTCTCCTTGGTATGACTGAAAAAAAAGGGTAAAAAAACCCCAAAAGCTGAGGTGGTGTTGACATGATGCCAGAATGTACCGCAAAAGCGAAATGATTAGAATGAGATTCTGAATGTATTCACACAGTTCTGCACTGAGTCCATCAAGCCTGCAGGTTTTGTTTTCTAGCCACAAGAGAGACAGATTAGCAGAAAAGGTTGCTGCAGCATTCTTGTTATAGCATCTCCATGGAATGTGCATTGTGTGTTCTGCCGTGCATTGAAGCTGTGCCTGCGCAGAGAGCACACTTTAAAGCATTCAGGCTGAGTCCAGACTCTCTGTGCTCCTGAAGTCAGTCACTCCTGTCTGAGTTACACAGCCTGACCTTAAGAGCCTTTTTTGTCTGCTTTCAGATCTCTGAGTGCCTGAGTAACACTGCAACAGAATGAACATTTGTGCTGGTTTTGAATGAACATTTTGCTGGGTTAGAATTAATTTTCTTCATTGTAGCAGGTATGGATTTGTGCCAGGAATCGTTGATAATTCTGGTGTGGCTTTTTTATTGCTGAGCAGTGCTTTGGTGCAGCCAAGGCCTTTTCTGCTTTTCACACTGCCCCACCAGCGAGGAGGCTGGAGGTGCACAGCTGACCCTAACTGACCCAAGGATATTCCAAACCCCACAGCACAGTGTTCATCTGTAACTGCGGAAAGAGAAGGAAAAGAATGGACTTTTGGAGTGATGGTGTTTTTCCTCACAAGCCATGCCCCACTTTTCTGAGGAAGGATGAACACCTGCCTGTCCATGGGAAGCAGTGAAGAAATTCCTTGTTTTGCTTTGCTTCTGAGAGCAATTTTTGCTTTATTTATGAAACCTCTTGATTTCAACCCACGAGTTTTCTCCTTTAACTCTTGCAATTGTCGACCCCATCCTGATTCAGTGGGAGGAGGAGGTGCCTGTGCAGTGCTTACTTGTCAGCAACAACACTCTTAGAAAACCACTGTGCATTTAACTGTATGCCACTGTGATTCTTGTGGATATGCAAACACAGTTTAAGTTTGTAGCAGCATAATGTAAAAGTACATTCTGCTTTTGTTTCTGAAGGAATATGGAATAAAGGCATAAATAACTGACTTTGACACTTAGCCTGGATTAGGCTTATAGTAATTCAGCACAATATTAATTTGGCCAGATGGTGATAAAAAATCAATTTTGTCCATTTTAAAATCATGTCACTTATTTTTCAGTAAGGCCTGAAATGACTAAATAAATAACATTATTTCCAGTTATTAAAATATGGAAAGGTATTCTAAAAAATAATCTATGAGTCCTAAGCCATACAGATAGCCAAATCCTTTGGTATTAAGTTTTTTCTTGGTTTTTTGGGTTTTTTGTGGGTTTTTTGATTGTTTGTTTGCTTTGTTTTGTTTTGGTTTTTCCCCTTTACATCAGAAAAAGACAACTTGTAAAAATCTTTTCTATGATTCTGTATCAGTGTTTGGAATAAGCACACTTTTAACTGATACCAACCATCACTCAGATGTCTTCTCTGTAATCATTCCTTGTCTGTCAAAACAAACAGATATCTTGTGTACAACTCAGAGCTACATCCCTGGGTCTGTGAAGCTCCCTAGGAGCTTCTGAAGAGAAAAGCTCACTTTATTCTCTAGGCAAACTGCCTGAGACTCTGTTTACTGAATTAAATAAAATGCCTATTCATAGTCGGTAACCCCTTTGTAGTAGATACATAAACAACATATTTGTAAGACTACAGTTAACATTTCAAAGAGGAAAAATCCAAGAAGGTTAAAAGAAGAAAAACTGAAGCTTACCCCAAACTCATCCCTCCACTGATGTGATGCTTGGTACTTCTCTGCTTCTTTAGCAAGGCGCTGAAGAACAAAAAGATAGGACATTAATTTCAGTCTTTCCTGATTCTTCACAGAGAAAACTCTTCTTCTTTTACTTTTTTCCTATACATGTTCTCTTTACATAAATTTTATATATATATATATGGGGTTTTTTTTGCATTTACTTGAAAATTATGTATATTTGAGTAAAGGTGAACCATCTCATCTAAAAAATGCTATTTTCTGTGTTAATTGATTTTTAAATCCTGTACATTAGAAAATTTAACCCTCACTCCAACATAATTAAAGAAGTTCTAGTTAAGTTCAAAATCCATCAACATCTTGCTGAAAATACTTTCTCTTTACACACATTACCTTGTCTTATGTGCATTTATTTAATCTACCATCTAATGACAAGCACATAATAAAATATTTTTAAAAAAACATGTTATGGACATTAATTTCTCTATTATTTAATTTAGTTTCAATTATAGAAACTGACAGCCTTGTGATTATTAGGGATGCATAAAAAGTCAGTAATTCAGGACTAGCTGGAGCCTGATCTCATGGATTGAATTAGCAGCTGGAGTGTAACAGGCATGTTCCTTGAGGGCATTTCCCCCATATTTAATACTTTGTATAAAATCCAGCCTTTTCACTGGGCCTCACAGGAAGCAAAGCCAGTGTACAGGAATTTGCTCTTTCAAATCAATCTCTTGTACAGATATATCCATTAGATTAGATGATGTGTTCCTCCACATACAAAATTTGATGTCTTTGACAAAAAGCTGTTTGGACACTATTCTTAGAAGTTTACTACAATTTTGCATATAGAAGTGGCCAAGGTAATGCATGTTCTCCAGCTAAGTTGCACATGGATCCCCCATCCCACGGATACACCCATCCCTAAAGCAAGTCAGCTCACTCTGAAGAAGCAGCTACCTGATGTGAATGCAGTTCATGTGGACTCAGCCATGTCCTAATTGTTGTTACTTTCAGAACTCAAATATTTTACAGCCCAATATAAATTTCAGCAACTGTTTTTAGGGAGTCATGGTCCCTTTCTAGTAGGCACAGCCTATGTCCACCAGATAAGTATGGATGAAAATGCTTCCTGTGTAACAATAAGTCTTATGACCCTTTTAAAATGCTGAACAATCCCTACACAAAATGAACTGGTGTCTAAGTCACACTTTCAGTTGAGTCACCTTGTCAGTTCTTGCCAACACCGAAAAGAATATGACCAGAAAGTCCATGTAAGATGGAGCTGCAGACATGGTGTTGTCAGAACATCACCTGAGACCCAGACTGCAACTGCCTGTGCTACCTCATCCCCTGAGGGCAGCCCCTCTCCCTGCTCTAACACCTACCAGGATGACAGGATTAATTTTACAAATCAGAACTTAGGATATTTTCCTTATTTTTAGGTTTGAAATCATTCTTTAAAACTAGCAAAAAGTTCAACACACCTGTATGTTTTACTATCACAAAATGTATCTCCACTCAATTGTTTTATAGCCAATTCAAATGATTCTTAGCTAACAGAAAGCTATCAGCACCTTACAGGCACTGCTCTCTGGAGGTACACCCACAGTTGCCAAGTACCATATTAACCAAAGAAAAACTGTGACACAATTTCATACATTATATTGGGAAAAAGCACATTCCAACTCTCTCTTGACTGCACCAGACAAATATCTACATAATTTTCATTTTTTTTGGTAATACAATAGAACAACTTTCTCCATCTAATTTATTCACTCAATCTAGCCCATTCTGCATCTAAATTTGTATATCCTCTGATAAATGCAAGATGATTAAGTCATATTTCACCAGATTGGAGCAAAGCAAAATCCAACACTTACTACACGTGTAAATAGCTGCAGTTAACACTGCCCTCAAATTTCCTTCAGACTCTGCTCCATTGCCTTAAGGTACTCTGAGAATCACAAAAGACAGCAGAACCCAAATGCACAAAATGATAGATAGATTATGGAGAGAAATATACACTCATCATTAACACCACTAAGAATTTTTCATGGACAGAACTGCAGCCATTCTTGAAGTTCCTCAGCTCCACTGGTAGATTTCTTAGCTAATCTGCACTATAAAGTGAAAATTCTTAATAGTAAATTTAAAAAAAAATTGTTTGTATTGCTTTTTCTTGTCTCAAATTAAGAAAAAAAATATCCCTCACAAAATAGGTATTGTATTCTTATTCTCCTTTAGAATTTTTCAGTCAGGTTTCAGTTAGAATCATCCTAACTGCCCAAGCAACTTTCTAAAATAACTCTACAGGCAATATCTGCAACAGTTTACACCTCAAAATAGCTTTCAAAATGAGAGGCTGGCATTTGGGGGATGTGTACAGAGCTCTGTTAAAGGTAATCAAGCTCACATGAAAGTCCAAGCAAACTGTTTAGGAAACAGTAATAACCAATGAGAAAACAGCTGTTCCTTGACTCCTAGAACCCCAAATTCAACACCATAATGGGAGCACACATGACAACAAGACAGAACCATGCATATGGGCTCCAGCAACAGGCTGATATGTCTTTTTGATTTCTTCATCCCTGCCTACCGGAAGAATCTCTGCATTTTGTTCTACTGTCCAAAAATCGATATTTTTTTGTTGTTGTTTCAGTTATTTGATCAATTTAAAAGAATTTTATTAGCCGTGTATCCAATACTTTACCTGGAATGTGCATTTAGAATGTACTTTATAGTACTCTGTGTCAAAACTCCTTGGCCAAAAATAGCCAGATAGTTAAGCAAACTCAAATTACCTGTGCCTTTAATTGTGAAATGAGGAGAGACTAATCTTTCATCTCTCAAAGAAACCATGCCTGCTTCCTTTTGAGGTATGCAAATGTCAACTCTGGCCTTCCCTGTTTTGATGGAAAAGTCTCTGGAGGATGCAGACAGAGAAGCTGCACAACAGCCGCTCACACCTGGCGCTTCCCATTTTCTCTCATTACAATGAGGGTTTAATAAGGCAACAGTTTGTTTAACACCATGACCCACTGCAGCTCCCTACAGGTTTCTCCAGCAAAGACTAAAATCCTAGATTCAAATTTTTATGTGTAAGGCAATAAGAAGAAATGGTTTAAAGCCATATTCTTGTACATTAGTTTTTAATAATTTTTTCCTCCATGCCTTTGTATTGTGTGCTGGGCAGATGAAAGCTGTGAGATGTTTTCATGCCTTGAACAAAGCCCTGTTTAACAGCCCCTTTTTGGATATAGAGTATGAAAAACACAACAATACTAAAAAGGGAAAAAGAAACAAAACTAACATGTAACAGAAGTGTTCTGGCTTGCTTCAATATATTTAAAAAACCCTACTTCGTGCAGTCTGCTGGAGAACACAGATTTACTCTGAAGTAGTAAATAAATTGAGAAATCATGACCAGGGAGAGAGGTCTGCAAAGGCTAACAGAATGCTGTAGCCCCTGTTCATGTGCTTTTGGAGGATGCCTGACAGCTGTGTGATGGTGCTGTGTGATCAGAAGATGCCAGATTTAGCCAGTGTGATTGACATAGTAGCTAATGGCAAAATTAAGGTGTTTGGAAACACTTTGATTAAACATGCAATTTGTTTAACAGATTTTCCTAGATTAAACAATTGCTTCTATCCCTTTTTCTAATTATTAATGAGAACTGATTTTTTTTTTCTAAGTAGGGTGCAGTGTGCATTATTTTCAGGAATTTCAAGAATATTTATCTCATCAATTAAAAAAATCATCCCTTGAAAAACCTACAAATAAGTATCTTTAATCAAACTTTGAAATTAGTCAAGAGGTACCTTCTACTAGATTTAGATTTCCTTATGTCTTTCAAAGAGAAAGGTTTCCTTCAAAGGGAAACAGCTATTGAAAAGCTAGATACGGTGCAAGTGTTAATTCACTCCACCAGCCTATGAACCCTTCTTTAACTTTTATATGGATAATAAAAGATTATACACTCACAATCACACACACAAATAATAGAAAAGCAAACCAACAACAACAAAAAAAATCCAAAGCCCAGCTGCTTTTCAGTCCAAAACCGTCTATTTTCGAAGGTCTTGTCCCCTGTTTCCAAGTTCATGATACTGTCTCTGAAAGGCAACCTTTGATGCAGCACAGACTGCAAGAATCTTTATCTGATCTGTAAAGATCAACTCCCTGGAAGGTCTATTCATCTTCCAGGCTTTTTTTTTTTTTTCTTTTCTTTTACGTCTATGTCATATTTTTATCTCCTCCTTGCCAGCACAGGATTCTGTCAGTAAATGCCCCAATTAAAACTATATTCAGTACAATGAAATCAAATTCTTTTTTTGTGCTTCCCACTCTCCCTTAAGTGTTTTATTTGAAAATAATATTCAACGACTTCTTAATATATTAAGCTCTTATAAAATGGGTAATCTTGTAAGAGTTAATAGATACCAGTAGCCTACAAACTTCCTAAGACACAAAATCCATGGATTTTTAGGTTATTTTAAGAAAACAAATACCCAGGGAAAAACATCAAGCTTATAAAGAACAACACAGAATACACAATGACATTCAAGTCCTGATTGTAAAAGATTATCCAAATATTCAAATATGTTCTTGCATGAACAGCACAAAAGCCACAAGAAGTATGTGTAAAAGTGGTTTAATTCATAGTTTTCATATATGTACATGAAATACACATAGCTTTCTTCATAGTTGATTATGAATTGGATATGAATTACAAGATGAGGAAGAGATTTTGTCAGACTCATGTATTGGTGTCTGAAGTGACAATACAAGGCTGATATTGTTCTTTCACTACAGGTTTAATACAGACTGACAAAGTCTAAAGGATTACACTGTCATCTCAGGAAGCTGTTACATTCTGTATTAAACCAAATTAAAACTATTCTCTTCTACCCTAATTCTACCCTTTACATGCACAGCATATGTTATGTTTTCACAAGAATTCTTGGTAATGAATTATCCAAACACCCATGAATTACCCTATTCAATAATTGTACCCTATCCTATAAAAAGACCACCCAGTTTGTCACAAAGAGAGTATGAGTTCAACAAAAAACTGTAAACTGGAAGGTCAGTAACCCAAAAGTGAGCATAGATGACCTAAAGACAGCAAGACCATAATCCTTATATAAACACAACTGGATTTTTTTTTTATTTTTTTTATTTCCACACTTTCAGTGGGGCACAGGAGGAGTTAATAGGGGCTGACTACCCTTTTACATGTTACTTATAAAGATATTTCCTATATGATCTTTCTAACAAGTGGGCACTGATAATAATTGTCACCACAAAAGCTGATCTGGATTTGATGAAGCTGAGGCACGTCAGTTTGGATAAGACAGTCCCAGCCATGAATTGTGCTTAGATTGAACCAAAGACATGCCTAATTTTGCTGATTTATATTGTAACTACAATTAAGATTTAATGATTCCTCTTTCAAGTAATTTTTTCTTTGCCTTTAAATATATTGTGATCACAAACACTGAAGCACAAAAGTTTTCATGATAATTCATATTTTCCTATGTCAAAAAAGGACTATTTTTCCTAAGGTTTGTTGCAGTCCATTATATATATTTTTTTTTTTTTTTTTTCAGTATGGTGACCCAATACTGGTTTTTGTTTTTTGCTGATCTGCAGCTTGGTTATATTTTAGGTATTTACACTGCAGAGTCACAGCTTCTCTTACTCTGACATCTGCATGATAGTAATGTGATCTCTGTTAATGAGGAGATCTGAAGCATATAAGGCCACGAAGTCACAGACTGTGTTTATAATTGGTCTCCTATATTCTATACAGAATTTATATATTGTACTCCTCAGCTATTCTCTGGGGACAGTTTCACTTTTGTCATCTAAGGCAGCAGTTGAGTCATATTCATATGGAACATTGGTATACTAGGGATCTGCTGACATTGTGATACTTGCAAAAGCAGTCTTCATATAAAATTACTGGCCTAAATGTATATATCATTTCAGACAATTAGGAATTAGCACAATTTTTTGAAAAGCTAATGTTATTATACTCTGGGCAACACTTCAAAGTAATACCCCAATCCTTGTCTTCCACTTTATAAACAATTAAAAGTAACCTAAATGCTAAATTTATTTTTTTTCTAATTCAGCTGTAGATTACAAAACTCAACTTTAATTAAACAGTAAGCAGAAAATTACTTTCCATGGGTTTTCTGTTTTTCTAATGCATTTCAAGACATTTCTGCTTTATTCATATGAAAAGTAATTCTATTTCAGACCTTCTTAATCATTTTTTTAACAAGATGACCTCATATTCAAAGCAAGGCTGTCATGTTATCTTCAAATTAACCTAATGGAAAAAAATATTATCATCTTCTACAGGTTTTCAGTAACTGTAAATAGCTATAGTGAAAGTCATTCAAGAACACCTTTATTCCTATTGTTTACTTAAATGAAAGAAGGAAGAATAAGGCTGATTCTCTACAGAGAACTTTTACTCTTCTCATGGTCATCTAGTTCTAAAGTAAATCAAGCCATGGGTCTAAATAAGATCAGAAGTCAATGGGAAATCAAATCTGAACTAGAGTACTTGAGATTACGATATTGCAGGTGAAGTTAATGCTTTCTGATATAACTAATCATATTTATTTTAACAGGAAAAACTGAAATAGGGATGCCCTAAATAAATGCATGCCGCATGTGCTTTTGACATCTAAAGTGTCGTGTGCAATCACCTGTCACTGACAAAAGTCATAAAAGTCATATAAGAAAAGGAAAAAAGGATAAAACTCAAAGAACATTCGTCACAGTAACACTTCTCCATTACATAAAAGCAGCCCTACCCTAAAACATGAACTAGAAATAGCTCTTCTCTTCTATTTGTTCCTTTCTTTTAATGTATTTATGAATTTCCCTTACGCTAGCAAAATAACAAAAAGAGAAAGAAAAAGTAGCACAGTGGCAGTACTTCAAGGCCTAAAAGAGAGCTGAAAGAGTATTTCAAGTATATTACACTATATCAAAATTCTCAGTTAAGTTTTAGAAATAACCTAAAATCCTTCAGCAGCAGTACAAATATTGCCAAATACTTTTTGTTTCCATCCTGAAAACAAGCCATGGAAGAACTGGAGCTATATATTCCACTGAAAGTCATCACTGGAGAATAAATAACTAAATAAGAAAATAAATAAATAAGCTAAACCCCATATATTTAAACTTCTGGAAAAGTGGTATTGCTCAATATGCCTTCAGGTGAGTGCACAGCCTGCAGAAGGTACAAGGGATTGATGTCAAGTACAGTCTGTAGCTTCTGGTGTCACCACAGTTTTGTCTCTAATGTCCACAGTCTTACTAGAACTAGTAAAACCATTGGCACCAGATGAAAAGAAACCTTACATGAGCAACCAAAGGGAAAAATGAACCGTAAGTCCAAAGACATTGCTGGAGGAGTACCTGAGTACCAGGGACTTGATCAAAAAGAGCCATGATGAAAATGTAAGGAGCATAACATGTAGGGAGCTCAGTCTTCTGTGACTGAGCCCTGAATCCAGCCCATGAGGCATGAAATACTATTTGTGTGAAATATCTTACACATCTAATATGGTGTATTACGGGTGTACAAATTGATTATATTCAAATGTTATTAAACAGCAAAATGGAGTGCAGTAAATTCACATTAGAAAGTAGAAGAAGTGGAATTTACACATTTATAGGGAGAGGGAGGAAGGAAGCTCAGTTCCCTAGCCAGAGTATTTTTCTAGGATGCATGCAATCAGGAGATTTGAGAAGCTGGGCAATATTATGACAGCTTGATACTGACAAAAATGTTTCAGTAGACAAGGGAGTACGATGGACAACCATAGATAAAGGCATGAAGAAAAACTGTTAGAAGAGTAAGACAATCTGACAAATGCATCTTGACATCTAGCAGTGAAATTTTACTAGAGTGGTGTATAAAAATAGCAGAAGACCACTTCTTTTGACATATAATTCATCCTTTGCATTTGCAGAGGTTTAAACCCTTAGAGCTTATTACATTTTCACTCTAATTCATTTGTCTTAAATGTAGCCACATTAGTGTTATATTTTTAAACAGGCTCAAAGTGAAGGACACACGCTGAAACCATTAGACTGAAATTGCCAACTTCTCCAACAAATCTCAAATTGCATTACACCACCAGCTCCAGCTCCCTGCTTGCCTTAGGAAACTCTTCTAAGCTTCACAGCTGAGCTAGTAACTTCACAGGCATGATTAGAAAATGACATCTATATTGAGTAGGCGTGCCTTGTTACCCTGATTTCTCCACATACTTTCTATCAGCTCAAGGAGAAATCAGAATTACATACATTTATTTTTAGAAATATCAAAATTAACTCACTTCAAAAAAAGTGTTCTAAAATGTCAAAAAGGTAATTTTCCTGTGACTTAAAAAAAATTACCTTGACACATTTCAGCTTGCATTAAAACTCCTTTAATACCTCCTCAGTAAGTATCCGCTTAAAACAAAGCAACAAAAAGAAAAAAAAAAAAAAACCACAAAATACAACCCACCAATTTATACATGTTAGCAGATTCACTGAAATCTGTCTAATATCCAATTAGAAACAGACATTACTGAAATTTGTAGATGCAACTGCCTTATTTTAAAGGGAAAGGTAGGAAAAAAGAACAAATTAAGTAAATAACTCATTGCAAAGTACAAGAAGAACAAAACATTGATACAGGCTGTCATCACTTGTGCAAGAAAAACGCTAAAGAGGTCAGTTACCTTTAATTAAATAGGGGATGCATGAGCAGTTGCATCTTGTCATATCATAAAATCAAACATAACAAAAAATTTCATAGAATGCTAGTTTCATATGAGTTCTGTAACAATACATCAAATAATATAATTTTTCTGTCAATACAATTCAATAACAATGTTAAATATATACTGAATATTCAAAACACTGTTCCCAGTATTTTGGTTTAAAACTATAGCTTCTGCTAAAATCACAAAAGTGGAGTTCAGCTAGGTAGGAAACACTAAATATAGAGAATTGTAGTGTGTTCTAGATTTACTCACACTTTGTGCGCTACAAAAGATGTTTAGATGTAATGCTGTTGTAATCCCAAAAGAAGATCATAAAGCTGGAGATTTAAAATCTCTGCTGAATTGATAAGCAAACATCACTTTTGGCCATGTCACCAGAAACAGCATTAAGCTCTCTCAGAGCTGCATGGCTATTTATAGAAAGAAGAGCAAAATCCAGAATTTCCAGAAATAAGAGGAGTGAACAAAGCTCATTTATCATATCTTCCTCTGCAGAATAGGACAAAAAGGTTTTATTTAATTAAGACACATTCTATACTATACTGATAAATACCAAGTATTTAATGATCTATAATAAAATCAAGACAGCACTGAAGTCTGCAGCAGCATTTCCAGAAAATGGATCTATGAGCAATGCAAATTTATTAATAATAAAATGTAGAGCTTGAATAGTGGAACCAAATTTTATAAAAAAATCAGCATGTTCACCTCAGCTCTGCAATGTATAAAATAGGAAAATGAGTTTGACTTATTACAAGTCTGCTCAAAAATGAATCCAATTCTTATATATATATACACACACACATATATACACACACACACACACACACACACACACACACACATATATATTTGTTTGTTTAAAACTACAGCTGAACACCAAATGTAGCTTTAACAAGCCAAGATAGTGTCTCAACAGCTTTGTATGTCAGGGGAAAAAAAATAGAGCAGGTGGTGGGCTATAGCTGCTGAATAATCAACTTGATCTCATCAGCAGTCAGGGGGTGAGAGCCAAGGAAACATGTTACTTTTGGCAACAGCAGAAACAAATGATACATTAATCCCGCATGCTATTTTCAGGCAACATTTCCCTAATGGAAGTAATTCTAGTCAAAAGAAATAAAAAGTGTTTAACTGTGAGTCCTGGAGAAAACCAAGTACAAAGGAAAATGACATTCCCCTGGCAGAGGGTAACAGCGATTTTTATTTTCCTGGAGATCCTGTGTCAGCCCCGACAGCAATGCTGGGAACACACCCCTGCTGCTCTCCCTGGCTTTGACCCGGGGTCACAGGACACCCAAAGCCCCTTCTTCTTTCCTTCTTATCACATGGAGTGCAATAACATGCTGCTTCTAAACTTTCCCAAACACGTTTTTAAAAAAATGTCGCAGCCCAAACATTCTCTCTCTACTGGACAGGCTTATGTTTTAATGTTCAAGTGTAGACATGTTTTAAAAACAATTCAGGTCCTTTGTTAGTCACACATTTTCTACAAATGAGTATATGGGATATACGAGTTCTTACCCTCAAACAGAACATTCTTTCTGATTGTAATGTAAAAACACCTTAAAATTAAAAGTAGACAAAAATGCAAGGTGAGAATGCTGAAAATGCTATATTCTACATTTATATGTGGTTTTTTGGTCATGATTTTTTCTTTGGCATCTTCTGTTATGTACATGCAATATCCTGGACAATTTATGGCCTCTGTTTCAGGCAGAACAGTCAGCGCATTCTTGTGATTATAAAGAAAATTCAACCACTGTTTAAGGTATACCATTAATCATTAATCATATTTCTGCACTTTAACACCTTCAAAAAGGAATTATATTTTTTTTAAAAAACTGTTTTTTCATTATAAAACGTCTAGCTGTCATGGCTAAAGAAGTATTTAATAAATTTTCACATAAATTGTGAAGTAAATATTGTTAATTTCATTCAACACATAAAGGAAAGTAAACATAATGTGACCAAAGTCGCACAAAAAATTAACGTTAGGTGCTAGTAATACCAAAGTCCATAAGATTTATCCTCTGGGTGAATCCATTGTATTTGCTTTTCAGTTATTTTCCTCCTTTTTCTATGATTATGTACATGACCTATAGCTGTGCTTACGAAATGTATTTGATTGGCTGTCTTTTAATGACTAATAAACAGATTTGAATCAACATTCAAACTACAATTTCCTTCCAATTTTTACAAAAGAAAAAAAAAAAACAAAACTAAAAACCACTTAAGTGCTACCCTCACAGGTGACACATTCGAGAAACATTACAAGAGGTTTGGGTTTATGTATGATGACTTCCACCAAAAGGTGTTTAATTAGGATGTCTCACACTTTTCTCTATATGAAAATCTAATTGCCACCTTCTAGCTCAAAGAACACAATCAAGAAGCATTACCCCATCTCAAAACTATCTAAGCATCTTCCTCATGTCACTTACACATCTGGTGGTATTTTATACTCCAGTTTTGCATGCTTCTTTTCTGTAAAGGTAATATACTGAACCGTACCAACAAGCTTAGTACCCTCCAAAAATGTTTTCTTTTCTTCTAATTACAGTTACTTACTGAAAATCATCATCAGAATCAAACTGTGAATAGCAGAAAGAAATAAGAAACAGCTGACCCTTATTATAAAGGAAAAAAAAAAACAAACAAAAACAAAAGACAAACTAAACACACATGTTAGGAATGTCACAGCAGAAGTAAAGCAGATTCTGGCAGTACTTTGCCAGACTGGATGTTTGATCCACCTAACTCAGTATGATACTGAGTATGATCCACTGCGGTTGATCTGAGCTGCACTTAAAAACTCTGCTCAAGAAGAATTTCTTCTACAGTCCTGTTAAACTGGAACATTAGATAGCAGAGGTGATATTCAGAAATCAGTCTGATTCTTAAATTAAGACACCTGACCTGATATGTAAAGGACTTGCAGATTGCTAAAGGTTTATAGAGTTTTTTTAAACACTGCAGGATGTTCTTGTAGGATTTAATGGAATTGCAATTGAGCCGTGTTCTCAAGGAATACCAGAAAACATGTAAATTTTATTAATGGAAAGGCTCATTCTTCTGGGCACCTCCATGTCACATGAAACAATAGGATTTGAGATGTCAGATACTATGCCCTCATTTAGGTCACTGACAGCATTGAAATGCTGAATCTCTACTATGTGATCTGAGAAGTGACTCAGTGCTAAGAAAAAAATCATCTTACACTTCGACATGAAACCAAATACAGATTTTAATATATCTTTCAAATCTATAGATTTGGATGAGTACACTGCATTTGTAAAGACTAAAAATGCACCTGCATGTTGCATCAGACAATGACTTTTGACTCATCATCAATCAGTATGGTAAATGGCATAAATGGCACCATAATACATTCACTTGCATATACAACATATGTTTCAAGCATATAAATCCCGGCCTCAAAGCCTTACAAAATTAAATTACAGATAAGTTCAACCATACAATGAACTCTTCACCTCTATGCTGTGATCAGATGTTTTTAGCAAGGTTGAAGGAAGGGAGTAAGGAATGGCTATAGTTCAGAAACCTGGAGACCCAGGTGAGAAGTGACAGCATGATAAGTGACATATTCTACCTCATTATAATAGCACTGCTTAGAGCTCTGGTTTACAAAACCAGACAGCTGGACACTCCTTGTCACCTGAACAGTTACATGACTCAGTTGTGTTGGATTAAAGATAAAATGAAAATTAAGGAAAATTAACTTTATTTAGTAAATTAAAACTACAAACAGCATTTTCAAGAAGCCTTTTTTTTGTTTTGTTTCTATCATTAGTCACTTTTTGAAATGTATATGTAAAGTACAAATATCTTGCTCCAAGTGCTTCTTCACCTAAATATATATATATATATATATATATATATATATATACTAACTAATGAAAAAAAAAGAAAGAAAAAGAAAAAAAATTTACAATAGAAGTAGTTTGATGTATCATTTTGGGCCAGACTATGTAATCCAGACAGATTATATAGTTCATTTGTTTGCACCATTTTTAATTCTTGTGCTTTTGGCCTCAACAGAACATAAAGGAAAGAAACAAAGAAAGTTAATAAACACTTCAAAAGTAAAACTGACAAATTAAAAAAAAGCTTTAAAAAACCCAATTCCTCCCCACCAAAAAAAATCCACCTTTTATAAAGTAAATAAATTTGAAAACTGCTTAAATTTGTCCTACTGAATTCCTACTTTCAAAAGATCATGATATCATAAGAGTAATATCCCTTTACTCCCTGAAACATTAGTCATTGTCTTTTGTTATTTTCTTGCATAGGTAATTTTTTACACAGTTTTTAGCCTACTACTACCAGATAGGTTTATAGACATTTGTACATAGGGTGATGGAGTATTCCAAGGCGAGCGGTCTGCAGTCATTATAGCTATGGTGGTCAAGATGGTAAAACTGTTAATTCTAGTTACAGCAAACTTTTTGGTGCCTTACTTACAGAGAAAAGAAAGAAAAGAAAAGAAAAGAAAAAAGAAAAGAAAAGAAAAGAAAAGAAAAGAAAAGAAAAGAAAAGAA
>JAHLSL010000061.1:6332909-6364491 GCA_025920805.1 Petroica traversi
AAGAAAAGAAAAGAAAAGAAAAGAAAAGAAAAGAAAAGAAAAGAAAAAAAGAAAAGAAAAGAAAAGAATCTTCTGACAACTGAATTTATAATTCCTTTAAACTTTCAACAATATGAAGAATGAGATACTTTATGAGAAAGCTGAGAAAATGGGGTTTTAATGTTGAATAAAAACCTCTTTTTAAAGCTCTTCTTGCTTCTTCTATGATTTGCACCAGTGTTTCCCAGACATATTTGTGCCTGGTTTTTTTGTCAAATATGAGCAAAGCTGGTTCAGTTGTTTTTTTTAAGCAGAAATTAAAGAAACATTTTCCTCCCTCTTTGGGCAGTACCTTGCAATGTTTGCAGAAAGCTTCCCAACAGCTCCAGACAATCCAGAATACTGAACATACCAAACAAGGACGGTACTTCACAGAGTGTAAATAAAACAAAAGCCTTGCTATACCGAAGGTTTTCCAAAGTTGATACAAAGTTTCACAATAATCAAGCTTATTTCAGTGGAAGGACTTCTGGCTAATCATCTCATGTATTTCATGTGCAACAGGAAAGGAATTTATTGTATAGACATTTATGTGCTTGGTTTTACATACTAAGCTTTCCTTGAGCAGTAACATTTGCAGTGGACTAATAGCTGAATCTTCACTCTACACTTGAATTGTCAATACAGTTTTAGTATTACCCTCCCTCTCGTACTATAAACCTAGTCAAAAGTCTCAGAAAGAAAACATGTTCCAATTTGGAACAGGAGGTTACGTTTCCAAAAATGCTTGAAATGTTTGTTTTTAAAGTATGCAGTTTCTAGGTATAGCACATTTGACAATGTCATAAAAATACTGCTCTTCCTTATTTTTGAACAATCAAGTTGTCAGATTTGTTCTAAGTGGAATCCACAAAACTGTACCAAAATCTTCTCAGTCAGTAGCAGCTTATTAAACAGATCTAGGTTTGTTTGGGTTTTGCTGTTGTTGTTGTTTTCTTTGTTTTGGTCTTTAACTTACAGAAATAGCACTACTTAGATGATACTATGACTCCTAAGCAAAGTGTGCTACTGGTGCAATTCCTAGGTTATCTGTGAGGGGGATGAAAGGCAAATCTGAGAAGCAGCAGCACAAGACAGTCATGACCTACATCCCTATGAGATCCAGGCAGCTTTCAAAAATCAGTGGGATTTATTAGAACTACACGGCATATACAGACAATTTCATTCTGGTCCAATCATACTCCTTCCCAAAAGTCTGGCCAAAACAGAATCTCTGCAGTTTTAATCAGGGATGTAAACATTTCTTACTACCTTAGAATAGATGAGCAATGCTCATGAATACTTATATGCAATGCTCACTGAAACATCATTTAAGAGCCTGACCTAAGGTCTGTGGCAGAAGAGATCCCAGAAATTCATCCCCTACAGAACTATTCCTCTATATAATTATGATCAAAATTAATTGCTCTGCATGATCCCCTTGGAAAACTGTTTCCTCTCATGCCTGAGACAAAGCAGCCCAATTTATGGTCAGGGAAAAAAAAGCATCAGATTTTCTAAAAGCATAATTTCACTGATCTTCTATGCAAAATACTGAATTAGTATTTCAGGGGTAAATCTACAGCATCTAGCAACTGACAGTGAAAGACAAGGTACATGGAGGCTTCAGTGTCATCTCATTTACACTACTGTTATTCAGTTTTACTCCCTTGTCAACTATAATTTCATATTCTGCATTTAGAATTCTATCATCCCTCAACATATAAGGATTTAAAGTCTGTCACAAGGACTCAATAAACCATACGTGTTCATGTGTATACAATGCCATTTCTCTCTCAGACAATATATGTATGCAAATATATCTGGGTTTGAGAGCTTAACAGCTCTCCAAAGTACCCAGATTCAGTACTTGAACAGCTTTATGAAATTTAGCATTGCCTTAAAAAAAAAGTAAGTACTTTTATGCATATTAGAAATTCTCCTTATTTGTGTATGTTAACAAAACCATTCTGTGCTATAAAGAAACCTATTATTTGTTCCTCCAGCACGTGTACTCAGCCTCATTATCAGTCAGGGGACCCATTTCTGTGCAGGCACCACAACAATTACTGCAGAATTGGCATGTAGCAACACAAAGCAAACTTTTCATGCAGCCAAAACCTTTGGATACCAGAACAGAATAGGAATCCCTAAAGAACAAGTGTTCAAACACAATATTAGAGCACATCTTGAAGTGTAGCTTAGCTAATAGCACCACCTGAGCTGAATTGATTTTCTTCAGTTATTTAAATCTCATTATATATGCTCTATTTAATTCCTTCCTCGCTTAAATTGATACAAAATATAAAACAACCTCTAAATGATTTAGTGTGAAATAACATACAAGCTAATCAAAAGCTAAAAGTTGAAACACAAACACATTCTAAACCTCTCTTTTTAAAGTCATCTTCTTTTTTTGTCTTGAAGCTACCTTTTTATTTCTTTGTTTGTTTTGGAGGGACAATGACTTTTTGTAAGGTGTTTTTTTCTACAGTGAAAAGTGCTTACAAAGAGACCCCTAGGTTTCTGTTGCTTTGATTTTATACTACCAATAAAGGTTTGTGATTTTTGCAGTTCTGTTGAAACTGCAATTAAATTAATAAAACCTAAATGATATATTCTTAACAATATAGTGTGACTTTCCAGAACTGCAAATTAAAATAAATCTCATTATGATAATTAATCACTCTCTTTTAATTATAAAGTGAAGACTTAAATGCCACCTTGTAATACCACAGGAAGGTCAGACTTTGCTCAGGTGTCACAGGGAGATTGGAGGGGGCAGCAGAAAAGGATACATTAATGCAGCAGTGCTTTCCATAAGCAGATCTGGGTGTCTCAGACACGTAGGAGGCAATAATTAAAAATTAAAAATCACCTCCTGTAATTCATGAATTGCACTACTGAATACTTCCCTCTCGTGCCAAATAGGTTTGCAAGGGATATTCACAAATTTTTGCTGAAGCTCTTTTTGGTCTTAAACCATTTTCAGGTAAAGCTCTTCCCAAGAACACAATAAATGTAACATCTAATTCGCATTTTCAAATCATTTTTGTTATCTAGTTTCAAATTTAAAATAATTACCACAGAAAGATTTCTGATCTTGTGTTATTCTGACTGAAACCATATCATCCTCAGTTTTCTTTCTTACTTTTGCCGGTAATTTTTGACTAAGTAGTTTTTGATCCTTCAAAAGATCAGCTTCCAAATGCACATTAAGGCACACACTTTCACACTCTTGCACAGCAGCATGTATACAGTTCTGCAAAAAGTTCCAAAACTTTTCAGTTCTTCAATTTTTCAAATCTACTAATGAAAATTAATCTATTAATCTATTAATTAATCTACTAATGAAAATCTCTTTCTGAAATATGAGCAACATGAGTCCCAGTTTCTGATTAAATAAATCTGGTTATTATTTCAAAGAAATAAAGGAATGCTTCAGCTATATTATTCCCAATATCACTATTACTACTTAGCTTCCTAATTAAGTAAGAGCATCCTGAAAACAAGACTCTTCTTGAACCCATTCTCATTTTATACTCAAACTGTTCTCTGACTTTTTCTCTCACACATACACACAGAAATTGTTGCCTGCAAATGTCTGACCTACAAAGCCAAATCATACAGAACCTGGCAAAATCCTTGCTTTACATTGTCAATTGGAGCCTTAGATCTCAAGTGGTGGAAGAGCCACCTAACATGTTTTTGTTTGGGGAAGAGTTGCTTTGTAGCTTAATTAAAACACCCTCTGACAGTTCAGAAGATGAGAATTTGCTTCTTCTGCAAGGTTTGACAACATCCTCGGCTAAAATGTGATAATGCCTCTTATGCAAGAAATAGTGAAGTATGACATTAAATATTAGCCTCCAGCTTTAAAAAAAATCAGCTTTAATAGTTTTATCTTTCATTTATTTCCACTAATTTACTTAACAGAAATACAACTGCCTGCTTAGCAAGTACATGCATCTAGAATATTTTAATTGAAATTTTAATATACTTTAAAAGAAGTGAGCTTTATAACTATTAGCACACACCGAAAGAATTATTTTCATACAGTAATACTATATATACTATATAAATGCTTTGGATGCATTTTACACATTCACAGTGTAAAATTCAACTGTAATCCAAGGGGCTTGGGAGTTTTCCCAACAATTCTCTGTGGGAGTTTTTGTTTTGGTTTTTGGTTGGTGTTGTTTGTTTTGCTGTTGTCGTTTTAATTTAAAAGAAGCCATTTTTCTGAGTGAGAAACTTTTACTGAAAAGGACAACACCGTTGTTAGAGAAATCGTTCCTTACATCCATTGCACAATTGCTGGTCCAAACAGGCATTATAGCAAGGAAAAGGAAAAAGTGGCAAGTATGGATCTGACAGCAAGACTCACCTACCTCTGAAAACTGTTTTGAGTGCTGGCCAGATTAGGCAATAGAATGTATTTCACAGGGATGCTTCCACACCCTTCAGTGTAACTCAGCTAAATCAGAGCTTTCTGCCTTCTGGCACATTGAATAAAAATAAATATGAACTTCTATTCACCCCAGATTATACGAAATGAGAAGAGACATGCCTCACAGGAAGAACATGTGTGTCTGAAGTTTTAGTAATCTCAGGTGTGGCTAAGAGTAGCTTAAGAATACACCCTGGCATCAGCAATGAATGGCATTTGCTTCCAAATGACCTCTAAGATGATCTGAAATATCCTACAGAACATACAACTAATTATATTCCTTTTTTTTTTTTTTCTTCTCCAGCTATCTGACACACTGGAACACTGGGGGGACAAGAAAAAAAAATGAAAAAAGTTTAAAAAAGGAAAGTAGTTTTCCTGTTATATCTGTTCTCAAAACAGTTTTGATATTTTACCTATTTAGGCTTCCAAATTCTGCAATTTTCTAGACTAAGCATGTGCTCACTTTCAGCTTGCCAGCTGTTGAGGGATGACTCCTGGATCTCCAGTAACACAAGGCACACAGTTCTCTTTTCCAGAAACAACAAATGGAAAAAATGTTGCAGCCAAATCCCCTGAGGTATCTGCCAGCCCTGCAACTCAGAGACACACAAGGAACACACCTGTGCTTCTTGCCAAGTCTCACTAATCATCTCAGGGCTGTAACAAGTGCAAAAAACACCTAGCAAACTCCAGTGAAGTGCAAAAGGTGGAAATATCACCAAGACCGCATTTTATCACCCCTCTAATGCTGCCTGGCAGAGCACAGACATAGCAAATAAGGCTTTGACTTTGCTCATTCCAGTCCCTTCCACAAGAAAGTAATTGGCAGCAAGTTGTCAGCTCCCTATACACTGCAATTCCAGCCAGGCCAAGGCTGTCAGTACAAGAAGGCAAAGAGTCCATCACCTGCTTTATGCTCCACCCCTGCACAGCTTGATGAGCTCCAGGAATCTGCCTTGCTTTAAATGCCAGGCAGCACACAGCACACAAATGCTACTGGGTTTTCTGAAACAAAGTTGTCTTTTCTTAACATGCATTGATGGAGAAAGAGGCCAGATTTAATGTGAGATTAAATTATAATAAATTTCCCATAATTGTTTTTTTTATGAAATATTTTGTTTATCAGGAAAAAACTAAGGATAAAAATCATAATGAATCTCCCTCCCATGCTGCATGAAATCTCTTGGTAGAAAAGCATCCAATGAAAATTAAAATGAGAGGTGGAAGCTGCTCAACACTGCTGAAGGCATGCTCTCTTGCTTCTTTTTATTCAGCAAAAGCTGTCAAAAATCCACACCTTCTGATGTGCTTGAATTTAGCATAGGGACTTGTCAATTATTTATCGCAGAGAGTTCTGTCAGACTGGGATTAAGATGTCCTAAAATTCCCAAGAGGGTAATTCATCATAACACAATATAGTGTGGGAATAATGGACATCCACAAAAGGCTCAGCTGACATGATGGAAGTGAATGATAGGTGAATGGAGGTCACGGGCTTGACGTGCAGACATCGGACAAAGCACACCCAGGCTGTCAGTCAGGGCCCTAAAAACGAGACCGTACATGAATATGAAACAGCAAACAAACAGATTGGCTTTTGTTTCCTTGTTCTTAACCGCTCAAAGAAAAGATGTTGGAGCTAATGAACACATCCGTGCTGTGGGCCAGGGCACTCTACAGTGTTTGCTACAGCTCCGACTCAAAGAGAAATATCCTGTAAAAGTTCCAGTTATGGATTAATAAAGCCAAGTGTGGGGTTTTCTTTTGCTAGGGACAACACGGTTTATTTCTGAGTTTTTCTGCTCCCAACATACTTATGAGAACTATGTTTCAGTAAAAAAGAGCATTTTAAATCAAGCAAATTTACATTACATATGCTTTATTACTTGTTTTACTACCACAAATCTCTAAATCTAGAAATACAATTGGCCATGAACTATTTCTCTAAAAAAAGAGCATAAACAAATAGCACCTGTCAAAGAAATAGAAGTGAAGTGAAAATTTTGTCTCATTTCAACCAAGGTGAAAAAAATCCCTGCTGTTCCAATGAGAAGTGGTCACTTCATGTAAGAAGGCAATGTTATTCCACTTGTAACTCTAATACTACTGGTGCACCACTACTACTGTAATACATATATAATAATATATACATATATATATATAATGTAAAGTCATACACCACGTTCAGTGCACTCCTCCCCTTCAGGTGCTCTTGTCCAATAACAACGATCTTCTCTATCTAGCTTGCTCTTTCCCACAAACAAAAATAGGAACAAAGAAACCAATGCAAACACTGTGTACAAGTGTTTGCAGGATCCATCTGTTTTGTCCCTGTCATCTCACTTCATCCATTTAAGTATTTCACTGATTTCATCTTTGGAATTAATAATACATTTCATAGAATGATAGAATGGTTTGGATTGGAAGGGAACTTCAAAATCACCTATGATACCATGGGCCAGGACACCTTTCATTAGCCCAGCTTGCTCAGGGCTCCATCCAACCTGGCTCAGAACACTTCCAGACACTGGGTATCCACAACTTCTCTGGGAAGCCTGTTCCACTGTCTCACCACCCTCACTCTAAAGAAGTTTTTTTCTTCTATCTAATGTACACCTACTCTCTTTCAGTTTGAAGCCATTCCCTGCTCTCCTATCACTACATGTCCTTGTAAGAAGTCCCTCTCCAGCTCTCTTGTAGCCCTTTCAGACACTGGAAGGTGCCCTAAGGTCTCCTTGGAGCCTTTTCTTCTCCAGGCTGAACAGATTCATCTGTCAGCCTTTCCCCATGGGAAAGATGCTCCAGCCCTCTGACTATCTCCATGGCCTCCTTTGGACTCACTCCAGTAGGTCTGTGTCCTTCTTATGCTGGGAATCCCAGAGCTGGATGGCCTGCTCCAGGTGAGGTCATTTACAGACAGAGAAAATGCACATAAAAAAATAACCTCCTGTTAGAATAGTAATAGTGATAGTGATAGTGATAGTGATAGTGATAGTGATAGTGATAGTGACAGTGACAGTGACAGTGACAGTGACAGTAACAGTAACAGTAACAGTAACAGTAACAGTAACAGTAACAGTAATAGTAATAGTAATAGTAATAGTAATAGTAATAGTAATAGTAATAGTAATGGCTTGAATTGTATTCTCATAATGCCTTGTTTTTCCTGCTCTTGTGTAAGTCAGTGGATCAAACAGCCAGATATGTGTGACAGTGTGTTATTTCTGTCTTCAAAGTAACTGCTAACCAAAAATAATTCAGTATCAATCAAAGCTGTATCAACAGCTTCCAGCTGTAGCTTCTGCAGCTAACTTGCCTTCAAATTTTCCTATATACCAGTCTTATACCAGAGCCCACCTTCCCCAGCCTGCTTGGTATCTGAAGATCCCTTTTAGCAGCCTGCACAGCTTCCAGTCCTTCCTACTTCAGCCTGTAGCAGAGCCAATCTGCTCCTTTTCACAGATCAACACATTGTTTTCAACTTTTCAATCACTCACAATTCTCAATTTAAGATGTAAGAACTCTAACTTGTCCTGAGTAGTCAGCAGTCATTAAGCACTATGCCCAGCATTCAGAAAGTCAGTTATATAAATTATACCTTGAAATCTTTTTCTCAATGGGCTTAATTTAGGATTCCAAGTTTCCCCTTTGACTGCTCACTTGAAACACTCTAGTTCTCAGAGATCATGAAAAATTCAATAAAGCTTTGCCTTTCTGAGAAAAGTAAATTGTTACTGGTCTTTTCACTTATCGTATTGAACTCTTATTATTTATAAGTGCAATTATAGTGCAATTTTAAAACGAGTATGAGTGAATATAATGAACAGTTCAATATTTTTACTGAAAGGACAAAGGGACAGCGTTTTGTTTGTGGTTTTGTAGGGCTGTTTTTTGTGGGCAACCTTCCTCTCAAAAAATGTATATACTTATCAAGAGATCTAGTTCTTCACCTTTATAGCTGTATTAGCACCTAGCATTTTACAATGGGACAGGGAAAGAAATTCCATCTGTAGAGTAAAGTTGGTGCCGAGATCCTGCATCCCCAGGACACACCTCAGTGAGCTGACTCTGGACTAGCAATAGATGTGAAATTCATGCCCATCAGATGTCCAAAAACATTTAGAGGTACTTCCAAAAATCACTCTTGCTCCCTTCCCACCTCCTTCTCTACTGTTTGTTAATTTAGCCAATATTTTTTCATGTTTACAGATCTCCAGCTCAGAATATAAATTGTTTATGATCAACAGTACTAGAATAACATTAATATTTTGATTTCCCAGCCAAGTACTAAAAATCAGGGGAATACTATAAAACCATATTTTTCTCCTTATGGTGATAAAAGTAGGTATTTTTGAAAAAAAAAATGTGTATATAGGCAGTCAAGCAGAATAAATACTGAAAAATGCACTTTCACATATTAATTCCCTTTCTTCAGTACTGTATTAAACTCTATTGAACTTGGTGTCATTTTGAAGTTCACTCGCTACCTTGACAAAGTATTTGATCAAACTGGCTTTAAGTGTCTCTGATCATTTACGTCCTCTCTACTTGGTCATCCAGATCTATAAAAACAGAAATGCTATTGCAGAATTTACAGAAATGTCATTTAGAAGTCATTTAGTTTTACATAAACAGCTACTGTGGAATAAATTTCTTAAAAAAGGACAACATGTTATTTTCTATAACAGTGGCAGATTTAATATATTTTTCATTATTTATTTCATCTATTTAAAAATTTTCTATCATTATGGAGATAAGTCTGTATATTTCTCTAGCTCATTTAGTTTTAGTGATGCCAGAGTGATAAATATTTAAAAAATAGAATATGGAATATGAAAACTAACATACTTTTATATAACTTTTCAGTTAGTTCTACAAATCTTAGTAAGAATTTATATTTTTGAAATGTGAGTAAGGAAGCCACTTCCTCCTGAATTTCATTTGATCAATGTTGAGCTTACATTAAAGCACAGATATGTACAAGTAGTTGCAGGTTGGAATGTAAGTCACAAAAAGACAAAAGAAAAAATATATTCCTGAAATATAGTATGATATTCCTGCAGGGAAAAAAAAAAAAAAAAAGAGAAAGAAAATTTTAATGCAAACAATTTAAAAAGATTCTTTTCTAAAAGGCTGTTCCTAACAGCAATGGCTGCATAGACAAGTGAAAAAATCCCTATCTTTAATGCTTTTATGTGGAAAAAGCCATCAATGTTGCGGCCTCAAGAAGTTCTAAAGAAGATGAATACAACAAGGAGTATGAAAAAAAATGTGAATCCACTCAGATGAGACATTAGTAAACTACAATTTGTCCTGGCCTTGTATATAGCACCAGAACAAAAGTGATGTTAAGGACCCCTCCAAACCAAGCAATGTCTGAATTACATTTACCTTTCTAGGACTCTCTTTTTCATGTGTACTTTTTGATGTTAACAAGGGGGCAAGAGAAATATGACAAAACCTGGATTAGAGCACTGGAAGCTGGTTTAAACTTTGCCCCAGCCAGGGGAAGGTAATGTAAGGCCGTAGATATTTCTGGTTTACAGCAGCCTGATGTAATGGCCTGATCACATGCAACAATTATGAAATACTCCTGCCAGGATGCATATGGATAACTTAAATCCCATTTGTATTCCATATATAGATCCCTAATTTTGTTCCATGAATGTCAGATGACAAAGATGCCTGCTATGAAGTCAGAATGAATAAGAACATAAACAATGGTGAGAAGGTTTCGGTTTGGTTTGGATTTTTTAAGATTATATCTCTAGTAGAGAATTACAACGGTTTTGTCTTCTTTAGTGAATTGTCTGTATTTTGAAAGCTTTGGGTTCTTCTGACGGTTGAACTTCGATTCTGTATTTTCTGCTTTGTGAGTCTAAGAGGTAATATTGACCTGAGCCTTCAGAGTTTACTTTCCCTAACAATGTTTGATATTAGTCAATAAGCTGAGACCATTTGTCACTTTCTTTCACTAAAGTGAGTCATCCTCTGAACATATCCTTTGCTGTTTCTAAGGTCTAATATAACTATTGATTTATTGTCAACACTTTGTATCTTCTCTGTTAATGGAATCTATAGACTTCATCCTTCCTCATTCTTGTCTTCAACTGCCATCTAAGAAAGTCACAGTCTACCTTGTGCCTAATTCTGAAAAGCAAACGCCTATTGTGATAACCATGACATTTATTTACTTTCTTACTCCTGTCTGTGTGTTTAGACATCTTTTCCCACATACTGGGTAATGGTTCATTTTCAGGAGTTAGAATACTCTTCTGAAGGTACTATTTTGTCTGTTTTAATATAACAATCTTTTCGGTAAGCAGAGAGGCACATTACACTCCGCCAATTTCAGACCGATTTCAGGAATCGCAAAATAACCGTGCTCACTCAAAGCAGGGTCACTTCGGAATTAGATCAGGTGGCTTGGGGTTATATTCAGTTGTTTTTTTAATCTCCAGAAAGGAGATTCAAAAATATGTCTAGGCAACCTATTCCTGTTGACCATCCTTCATCTTAAAATTATTTTCCCCAATTTCTAACCACAAATTCTCTTACTGAAAATTTTATTCATTGCTCCTTTTCCTTTTTCTGTGACAATTTTTTGAATAGTGAAAATGAAAGAATTTGCATTTCAATGAATTTGTTCAAAATTCAAATTAAGCAAGAAGCCTCAAGAAAAGCAAGCTTGCCACTTTGTGTGAATATAATTCTATAATATATTTTAGGAGATCACTTTCTTCTTACCCTCATTCTCAAAAGATCCTCTTTTATATAACTAAGATTAGTTGATTCTAGACCTTTTAAGGAGACAGTTTAATTACACACACTATCAAAAAAATAACACTTTAGAAGAATAAAATGCAGATTTATTAGTGAGTTTCAGTAATGACAAAAGTTTCCTCTTAAAAACTTCAACAAAATTAAGATAAGTCTGATACATGAAAATCTGAATAATCAAAAGAAAAATCTGAAGTTTTCAAAGAGAGGTTTCCAAAGTATGTCTGTAGCCATCTCTCCACTGTAGGAACAGACACGACAGCTGTTTATCCTAATTAAATTTGTATGGACAAATTCCTTGGATTTTCTGTAGAATTTGCACTTGTAGTTTATTTGAGGTAATTTCATCAATTAATTTCAAAGTCACAATGAATAGACACATGTAATTTTCATACCTAAGTATGGCTCCAATACATACCAAACGGAATCAGGCACTATAGCATTTATAAAGATACACAGCTTTTAAGAAATTTGTTTTTTTTCAAAGCAAGGATTTTTAAAAGGGAATGAATAAATCTTCCTGGAAAATATTATTCTGAGTATGTACCTCTTCTGATTTAATAGAACTGTTCCATCATATAATACAGTTTGGTGATGTATCAATATATATCAATATATTAGAAAAATACTAAGCAATAAAAAAATATCTATATTACCTTTCAGGTACATGGCTGGGTTTTTTGTATGAGTTTGGCAAATCTTACTGCCAATGATACTTAACTAATCTTTTTACCTGTTCATTTTCTTTTCCATGTAAGAAAATGAATGCAATTGTTCTTTTACAGGTAGGTTTCTTGTAAAGCCCTAACAAATGCAGGTCAGGAGTTGGGGGAAAACTGCTCTCTTGATGCATCCAAAGTTTGAGGAATTTCAAAAGACAACCACTTTCCCCTATTGTTTCATCAAAGAATCTCTCTTCTATGTCCCAAGGCTTACATTTACCTAGGATTTTGAAAATTTAGTAGTCTGCAAAATCTTTTCTGGGAGAGGGGATAATATGCTATGAGGAAAAGGGGATTCCATAGCTCAATTGCCCAGCCTGCATGACAGTTCAAGCATTTTACTCTCAATTCATAAGGGAACTGGCAGTGAGGCAGTAAAAGAAGCCAATGCTTCTTCCAAAGGTGACTTATCACATAACTATCCAGGACAGGATTCACATTCTAAATCATTACATTAAAACACCTTATTAAAAGAAAAAAAAATCTAGAAAATAAATGAAGAAATTAAAAATTCCAATCCATATTTCATACTGTGAAAACAGGAACTCACCAGATGCATATTTTATGAATATAGCAATAAAAGTACAGCCAGTTTTCCATATTCATGAAAAGCGTTGCTGAAAATATTCATCGTATTCATCTCCAGGAAAATGTAAATTATCTGTATCACATTGTGCAACTTCCATAAAGGGAGAAAAGTAAAGGCTTTTCTTTACATGACAGTTTTCTCATCTAGTTTGTCTTATCTGGGCAATCCAGCATTTTCCTCTTCATCTGACTACATTAGGCTATTTCACCCTTCCAGTCTGTCCTGAGCTTTGCGCATGCAACTATTGACTGGCAGCAGTGCCCTTTCAAACAGACTCTGTGGAGTTATTTCAAACATTTAATGACAGTAAACTGTTCAGAAGTAAGCTTTACCTAATAATTGACCTCAACAGTACAGTTAAACAATTTTTTTTTTTTACTTTGCCTTGGGACTTCTAGCTGTCCAGGACATTCAATCATTGCCTCTAATCAGTGCTTAACTATTAATATGTTAAAGTATTTGACACTTTAACGGGAAAGTGATTGAAGGAATTCCTGCTGTTAATGTGACATGTCTCACAGCCACCCAGGGCCCCTCCACTGAGTGGCTGTTCAACTAGTGAGCAGCCATCATCTGTATGCAGGGAGTCGAAGGCATCACCCTGAGGACAAAAATCCTCATTTCTGGATGCTCCTTGCAGGCTGAACTGGCACAGTGGCCTCTTCATGCCAGGCCATGCCATTCATATGTATGAAGAGAGATATTTCTGTGAATCTTCTCCCTGTATGGATTTCAAGTCCTTCTTTACCACATGATCCCTGAGATCCTTTTCCAACCTGGTATACTATGACTCTTTTGAACCATCTACCATGATAAAAAGTAGCTCCCAAAGAAAGTCATTGCTTCAGAAATATGTCTGCTTTTAGGGAAACCTGTCCATTTTACAGTGGATTTGACAAATATGTTCAAGTCTTCTGAGAATTTAGACTTTAAACATTCTCCCACTCATGGTACAAGTCAGCAACAAAACTCACCTTATCATCTCAATATCCCATAACTGCTTATGAGCTTTCCTCTGAAAAAAACTGGTATCAATCACAGCTAGAAACAGGACTCAGGCCTCACCCAAGACTGGTCACTGCAAAATTATTGTACAGACACGTTTAAGTCTGCCACTCCGAGATCTCCACTATAGCTCCCATATTAGGACTAATGTCCCAATTCACAGCAAAGGAATATTTCTTTCCTTGATGATCAACTAAATGTTGACTTTGCTTTAAGATTCACACACATTCTCAGTGGAATCTTACTTCTATCACACAGTTTGCTTATTTCATAAAGCTTAGTATCATCTTTTGTTGCTTTGTTTTATTTTCATGTATGTCTAACAGGCAGCACTGCTGCTGAAGCTTCTAGTCAGAGCCCTAATTAATTGTGCTTTTCTGTCCCTCACTTGATTCACGGCAATAACATGCAAAATAGAAATACCATAGCATTGGACAGAACTCTTGTAACCCAATCACCAGCCTGTCAGATTTAGATGTGTGAGGCTCCTGTTCAATTTTTCCATTTCTAATTCCCCTAAAAAAGCCTCAGTGGCACCGTCAGCTGCCATCCACCCAAATTCAACCTTTAAAGACAGAAAGGTCTCAAGTCAAAGCAAACCAGGAGAAGGCTCTTGGCACCTGTGAAAACTGCTCTATTCACAATCCTCTTCACTCATGGCATTGTCAAATTATGCAAATTAGCTGACACTGAAACGCTAACACTGAATTCTAGAAAAGAATTTCTCCCTTTCTAAATCTTCGCGAACATTCTAGAGGAGAAATATCCCAGCCTTGCACTAAGATTACTATTTGCATTAGTAATCCTGTGATTAATTGTACTATTAATTCTTCAGGTGAAGGAAGCTGTTCCTCCTTTGAACCTCAGAAGAGGTACCAAGTCAGTCTGACTCCTGCCAAATCATCATTGTGTTAAAAATCTTCCAAGTAGGAATCAAAGCAGAAGATAGTGCAAAAAAAAAAAAAAAAAGATTTGGCCACTGAAAAAAATATTTCCATTCTAAATGGTAACACAGTCAAAGAAGACCCAGTTGCATGAGTTTGCTGTAATTATTTGTAACGAAAAAAAAATCACTACAGAATAATCTCCCTGAGAAATAGCAGAAAAAAAGGGGAGAATGGAGTTACCTGCCACTTGAGAGTGCCTGCAACAAATTTCAGCTGAGAGAAGCTGAGTTCATCTTTGTTTGGAAGCAAAGAATATCTATCATAGCTATACACGCTGTTATTTATCAATATTTTAATTACGACATTTCACACAGCTTTTTTTTTACAGTGTTCTTGCCTTAAGTGTTTTTTTTCACTGAAAAATTTAATTTTCAAGTCCATCTGGTACAGTGGGGTGTTGTGCACATAAAATAAACCTCAGATGTAACAACATCAACGCCTTTATGTGTCTTCTATGCACTAATCTTTGCTTTAACATAACCAGGTTCTCTAACACAGTCTATCCTTATCCTGCCGTTGTTTATTCATCTAACAGTTCTGTTATAGAAGCATCTGATTTGGAAGTCAGAAAATAAAGGACTGTTTCACAAGTAAAGCACAAGCTGAAGGCTGATTTATTACAAGCAGCAAATACAACACGATATGACTACAGTTGACTGAATTGGCAAGTACTATCTGGAGCTGCATCTAACCTACCCTCAAGCTTCTCTACAATGCACGTACATAAAACAAATATTTCAGGAAATTAATGATCGCAGTTCCTCAAGCAGAGCAGCTTCTACAAGCTTCCACATATAAACTAGAATCCACCCATATTACTGAAATGATCCAGTTCCATTTATGTCACAAAATTTAGAAGAATCATGCTCAGTTTTTAACTATATATCTGAGCCTAATTCTAACCTTGTATTTTGTTGGAACATACTGATTCCATAACTTTTGGCAGCAAACTGCAGGTCCCACTAGGAACAGCCATTAGGCTGGATAATAAATCAGTATCTTGACAGTGGCATTGTACACTCATCATAGTAAAATGCAGTTGCAAATGACTTTCAAAGTCAGTGAACACAGCCACAAGTTATTTAGAATGTGCAGTGATATTAACTCACATAACTGAGGGGACCAACATCTGCCAGACCAGCCCAAGCACATCAACTTTGACAGGAAAGATGCTTTATTCAATAATAGGGAAATTCACAGAACTAAGTCTCTTCCCAACTAAGGCAATAAATAAAAGAGATGACAAACTACATTGCAAGAGAGAGGTGGAGAGGACATATTCTTGTATCCTCTGCAGTGTGAAGTTTCTATAGTGCAGTTTGAAGTGTAGGCCAGCGGGCTTGCTGACCAGGATTCTGAAAGCCCTAGGGCTGTGTTATCCTCCGCAGTTAGGGTGATCCCAAATTCTTCCCCAAGACACCCTGAGGCTTTATACACATTTATTTTAATTCCATTCTCCCAGTTGGCTCGTTGGCCTTCCCACCCCTTTTGTCCTTATATGGAATCTCTGGAATGTTCTCCCCAGTTCGATGCCCCATTGGCCCCTTCTCTTTGGTCCCCCCCCCTCTTGCCCCTTCTCATTGGTTTCCCGACCTGTCCATCAGCATTGTACTGCCCCAGCCCTCTCCCTATTGGTTGTTGTAAACCCCGCCCCCTTTGGTATTTAACGGTCAGGATCTGCCTTTTAAGGGTCTTTGTCGCTGGACCTTTCTGGGAACGGAATAAAGCGGACCCGTGGGAGCTACACAAAGCCCCCTGTGTCCTCCTTGTGCCGCTGTGATTGCTTCTCCCCCGTGCCCGTGTGTGTGCTGCTCACTCTGAGTGTGAGTGTGAGCTCCTCTGCTGCCCCAGGCTGTGTGTGCTGCTCATTGTGAGTGTGAGCTCCTGCATCGTCCTGCTGCCCCAGCCTGGGGAGACCCTCTCGGAAGATCGCAGCCCTGTCTAGCTGGACACTCCTAGGGCTGGTGATACCGAAGTGCTTTGTTTATTTTTACTTTCCTTTTCAACAGCTACTATTTAGTAAAGTATATGTTTCTGACTTTGAGAAGTAACTGAGGCAAACACAGCACAACTCCATTGCTTCCTAGGAAACATGCTTTGAAATCAGAATGAGATACCACATTTCCTATGATAATGTCAGTTCTTTTGAGACGGAAAGGTATGCTTATTCTATATTTATTGTACATGCTGGACCTCCAGTCACCTGGATGTTCCACAATGGAACTTTATAATCATGAAGAACTATTTCCAGTCTGAATGATAGTTTCATTTTATTCCAACTACGCCATATACATTTACTGTAAACATGACTAGTTCAATCCACTTTTCTGTGCTGCTCACATCTTGTTTGGCCCTGCCACGTTTGGCACTACTGACACTTCTTATTTCCTTGGATTAAGGACATGATTTAGCTGGAAATTTCTATCAGTGGAATTAATTAATTTCACTGAACATGCTTAGTACTGTAATCCTGGTATGCCATTGCTATATGCTGCGCATCTCGAAGAAAACAAGTTTAAAAACCACCACTGAGGTAGATAGGGAAAAAACCACATCACAAATCTCCCATTACAAAATGTGAAGGAAATCAGCACAGCTCATTTGTGCCTAAAGAATGTCCCACCAGTAAGGACTGGTCATTTTCCATGCACAGCAGGTAGCAGGTATTACGCATCCAGCTGGAAGCATCTGTCGATACGTCGGGCTGCAGCGAAGCGGCTGTGGTTTATTGGCGAGCCCTGGCTGGAAGGGCTCTCCAGGGACACTCGGGTATTACAGGCTCCTGGTAAAAATGCTACTGGAACAAATACATTTCTGCTTGGCTGCAATATTAAAAAGTGATGCCTGACCAGTAATTAAAGAAGCTGCCAGATAACACAAAATGTGTTGGGCTAGTTAATGTATGCAGATGTCACTACAGAGAGCGATCTCATAAACAAAATGGAAAACAAAGCACTAGCGTGACAAATTAACCTTTATGGGTTAAGCAGTCTGTGAGCAATGAACAAGGATCGGATGTGTGTGTGTTGTTTGGGTTTTTTAATTAAGCCACAAAAAGATCTTAATACTTTTGACAAACAGGATAAACATGAACCTGTCATTAGAGCTTGTGACTGCCGATTACTCCACAGCCACTGTACAGCAGCCATTATTCTAATTTCTGTAGATGAGGACTGGATATTTTTACTCAAAAACTGTTTCTAATGCTTAGTGCTGTACAGTGTAGTGTTACTGTTTTTTGTCAGCATTTTAGTAAGATGCCAGGTTATGCAAAAAATGCTGATAATACAGACGACCAGCTCTGTTTCTGCATAACACAAATCAGGATGTTCCCTGCTTAGTTACGAGCTGCCTAACTGATATGAAGGAACGTTTGTTTTCCTAGAGATAAAATCAAGACCTGGCACTCCAAAGGATGCACATTAACATTAACCACAATTTTAAGCTGGGAGTTTAAAAGTGTTGCTGCATATGTACTAAATTGGGGTTCTTTTGAACCTTTGCTAGGCTTCTTGCTTTCCATATCCTTCAGCTGTTAATTCTTTAGGTTAATTACAGACTGTATCTATGAATATGCTGCAGACAGTCATAGGAAATAAATAATAAGTCTGATGTGAATAAATTTTCTAGGTGCTTTCTGAGGTGACAGACTCTTGAACCAATATATCATTACCGTCTGCCTTGTCAACTCTTCTTAGCTCATGCATTATTTACCTGCAAAACCACGGTGACAGTGGTGAAGCAATAACGCTCTGTTTTGAACCTCCAGCTGCCATCTATGCAAAACAGGTTGAATGCCAAAGAGATATGAAATATTCATGCTTTCACTTCTTTTTGTAACTGACAACATCCTAATGCACAGATGACTTTAAAGGGTCAGAATTTTGGTCATTCATTTACCTTTTCCACTCAAAATATATATTAAAAAAAAAAACTGTGAAGGGCAAGATAGGTACATTATCTTTCTGATAATATCCCTTTATATACAGGGATTAGTCTTGATAGATTAGTTTATTCTTCTTATTTTTATTATCAATTTAACTATTTTTTAATTCACTGATTTCCCTGAACAAGTAATGCTTTGGCTTTTCAACAAACCTGAAATCTTTGCTTGTAACCTGAATACTGTGTAACAATTTTAAAAAATTCTGAGATGTACAGATTTCATCTAGATAATCAGGAGGTTCTTCAGGTTTAGTATTTGCCTTATCAATCACATCTTATGGCATACTGAGCAATCAAAAGCTGACTTCTCTCAGTCTTTGTTAGCATCATTCCCATTTGCTCCTCCAACATGCTCAGTCTTTCTCCCTGGTAAGACGTTTCTTTGTGGAATTCACTGTGTCACAGAGAGCCTCAGCAAAACAGCAGAGGATGACAGATGTCAAGGAAGCTACATGTGTGTGTGTGTTTGTAACATGAAAGCAGCATCTTTTTTTTTTTTTATTTTTAGTATATTCCCCTCCTTTTGAAATAAATATTTTAAATATTTCAAATAACGGCTTACAATTTTTTCTCCATATGAAAAAATTAAATGCAGCTTTAAGTAGCAATTAAAACATGCTTTATCTTACTCAATTGAAAGTGAAACACTGGATTCAAACAAAATACTTCTTTCTAACACAGTAAACCACAGCCTACATTTAGTGTTCAGTGTTTCCTAAATTTTGGAATTGATGGCATTATGGACTTGGAATGTTCTCACGTTTGTTTCTTGCATTGAGTTGTAAAACTTTGAACAGGTGCCATGCTCTACTCTGAATTTAGTAAAATATTTTGGATCCATTGCAACAGTGGTTATAAAAAAGATTTCATCTTCTAGGGAAGTCACAGTCCCTATCTGAATGCAGATGTAATTGAGTCAAATACAAAATGAAAATATGTTTTGTGTAAAATGAGTTTAAATTTATAAGTGCATTAACTCTGTTTTTATAGAAACACTGAAAGAGTTCTTTTACTATTTTATAAGCAGAAAAGGATCCTATAATTACCACTTACTACCAACCTCGGTGTCAGAAGTGTCAGACTTACTGAAACATTCTGACTGCATTTAGCCCTAAATGTCCCATTTCAAACTGTCATAAAAATTTCCCCAAGTCACTCTCACAATGTTGATACAAAATACTCTTAAAGGAGCTGTCAAGTTTTAAGAATGTCAAATACAGGACTATAAAGAAATAACTGGGATTGGAGATACTTTGTAAGCCTTTTTTTTTTTTTTTTTTTTCTCAAAGCTAGTGACATTTTTGAAAGATCTGTAAAGGTCAATGATCTGATAAGAATATATTCTACTATATTTACTTAAATTGATAAAGTTGATTATTCTGTGAATAGTCTAACTCATAGGCTCATATCCTTTTTTTGCTCCACCAAGAAAATAATTTTCTGAAATTCTTTTTCAGCATGATGTTCCCTTGCTGTTGTTCTAGCTAAGCTCTGCGTCTGGTCACAGTTGAAAGGGACTGTGGGGTCATGACAATCATTTCTCCCCAATTCCTTCCCTGTTTCTGTTACAGTAATGAAACATCACCAGAACTGTGAGCAACTGAGGAGAGAATTTTATACTTCCTTGTACCCAAACTGACAAAAGTACTTCTGTTAGAGAGAAGAGAAGCAAAGAGAATGATGGAGGAAGTTCAAAAGCCAGCAAGGCTAAACAAGAGCAAGAACAGCATTTTGACAATAAACAATTGAAATATTGAAATAGTGAGAAGAAATTCAGGAAGGTTAGATGGATAGATAGATAGATAGATAGATAGATAGATAGATAGATAGATAGATAGATAGACAGATAGATAGAATTCAACAACGCAGACTGAAAAAACAGGAAAAGTTTAAAAAGCTGAATGACCAAACTGAAGGAGAGGAGGAGGAAGGTTTTCAAATAATATACTAGCAATGTTCAGTATTCACTGATTTTGTATGTGGGGCAAAATCAGTACAACAGGAAATAAGGAAAGGAAATAAATAGATTTTTATTTTTCTAGAGCTGATTTTAGTCAATAAAATGACTGTATTTTCTACACAAATGTAATACTGAATATCCAATAATCACACAGCAGTTAGCATGCACCAGAAAATAAAATCTATTTCTGCTATAACCTTAGTGCATCCTCACTTGTATCAGTAAGCATTTTAGAAAAATGCATGAGGCAGGAGTCTGATAACAGATTCACACGGAAAGTTTAAAGATTCAGCAGTAAAAGGGCACTGAGTACATTTAAACTTGCTGAGTGAATTCTCTTGTGTATAACCTACTATGGCTCCATTGATTTCACTTAGGAGTTTATGGACTCTGACATTCACCGAAGTCAACAGAGCGAAACCATTTGGTACCATCTACAGGCCTTGGCCTGTATGCCTGAAAAAAAGAAACTTTGCCTACTTGGGTATTGCACTGCTGAAAATATTAGCCTTCTTCGATGTACCCTGGTGGACCTAAAATCACAATCAGATCTGCACTGCTTTGCAGTATCTTCAAGAATGCACCGGAAAGAAAAAGGGAAAGAAAATGGAGAATGGTTGTATCTCTGAACTTTCTGCAGACCCCAGAGCAAGCTTTGCCATGCCAAAATCCAGCATCTCACTTCTTTCCTTGCGTAACCAGCTCCAGAAGCACTTCAACATAACACTTTCAACTGACAGGGAATTCTTGGGTTTGTACCTTAACCTGCTCTTGACAAGATGTGGTGGGATGCAACCTCCAGAGAGGGAGATGACAACTCCCCAAGCAGGCTCAGGGGGAGAGATGCTCAAAGAGAGCAGTCTTCAATGGCAAACCACCAAGTGAAGCAGGCAAGAGAGAAACAGCATTAAACAGTGGTTATGAAGCTCCAGAAAGACTGAGAAACTTCACTGAGGAGTAGAAGCAGCCTGCCAGGCCTCTGAGACAAAGCACACTTCTTAGGAACCAGAAGATACTTCCAGAACAACAAACCAAGGAGATGCCAAAGGAATTGCAATTAAGCATGGAAGCATGGACTTCGCTGTAGGAGCACAACAGGCAGGAGAGGAGCTGTCCGGTTACCTTTTTAGTCCTACTGAAAAAAATAGTTATTTTGTCACTGTTTGCACATATGAAGTTTGACTTTTTCAAATGTAGAAGGCTTTTGGGTTTTTTGGAGCATACAGAAAATTACAGATTAATATTGTAGGTAAAAAGGGATTCTTCCATTAGACAACTGCAAACAATTTTAACTATAAATGGCGTTGGTAGAAAAACCCTCAATAAACTGATGCTGCTTCTATCTTTTCACACCTTTTTCCTTTAGAAAGGCAGTAGACAAAGAATCGTCCATGAGCAGTATCTTTGAAAGGACAACACAGTTTAGTCTGAAAATTCCCACCTGGGATCCAAGTCCTGAAGAGGCAAAGTTTATGGAATTAGGAAAATGTTTGGAGCCACCAAATGGTTTTAAATTATATATATTTATTTTATTTTATTTTTTTCCCCCCCCAGTACATGGAGGAATGTGTAATCCAATTTAGGAGGAACAGAACCATAAAACTGGACCATGCTAGCCCTGGGTCCCCAGACAATATTTCATGCAGATCTGAAACCGTCTCCATCTCAGAGCAACTTGTTATCCATCATGTTGTTACTATTTATTTATCATAAGGCCATCTGCTCTACTCACTGCTCTGCATCCTCAATGTGACAAAATTATCCAAGATTTACAATGACAAACGAGACCCACTTTTGCTCCAGAGATATGCAGTGAAAATTGAGAATTCCCAGGGGACATAGCAGAAATTAAAAGCTTTGTGGTTGCACTGCTATTGCATTCAGTGGAAGGTGTTTACAAAGTGCAGGTACAATGTGAGGGTAAGCTGGGAGATGGCAACTGTTGCCATATTGGCCACGACCAGCATCAAACAGAAAAAAATTAACAGACATATATGACTAGTTCTGACGATAGCAGTAGCATTAGTCATATGCTTAGACAACCTCATTTTCCTGGACTACCACGAAACATTCAAAAACTGTACTGATCACAAAAGAAATATCTCAGCTAACACAAGACACTGACCAGTTGCATGCTCACGTACAAATTTCTGTATCTTCCACTTATATTTTTTATCTTCTTTATCTTTTTGTCATTTATTTTCCGCTGTATTAGGTTTGTGTGTCAAGGATTTTTGTGGGAAGAGGGGAGCACACTTCTACAGTACAATATTGTAGATGAACTAATAAGGGAAAACAAGATAGATATAGATATCTATAGATAGATCTAATCTGATTATTCCCTTCTGGAAGCTTCTTTCTGTCTCACTAAGCAGTGCCAGGTAAACTGATTTCAATCTGAAATTGAAATTGTTTCTATCACAACTTTCTTTCTTACTGTTTTTTTATTTGATCCTAGACATGGAGATATTCATACTGAAGAAAAAACAAACTGGTTGTTAGTGAAGTAAACATAGTACAAGCACACTAATAAATAAAAATATTAGTAATAGAAGTTATTTTTAAATATGCATGTCTACATTTATTTTTGAATGGAATAACAAATGCATTATAAAAGATAATAAAATAACCTCTTATGTACAACATTAACTTCAAAACATGTCACCTAACGTTGCCCTTGGGTTTGATATTCTGATGCGTTACTTAGGCAATGAGATTTTCCCAGTCACTCTAAAAGTTATTAATACATGACCTCATTATTTAATAATTTTGTGTTTCAAAATATAATCATCCATAATATGTCTCATTACATAATAATCAGAACTGCTGATTAAAAAATCTCCCAAATTTAAAATCAAAGCTTTGTTGATTTTCTTAATTGCTAGTAATTTTAGATTTTGTGCGGCATTTATCTTAACAATAAACTATTCAAATATTAATATAACAATTATTCATATAATTGTTAACATACTATTATTTTAAGCTTACAAGTCTGCACAAAGTTCAAAAAACCCTAAAAATACTTCTAACTGCTGTGATTATACTTGGATTAGAATATTCCATGCCAAGTTTTCTTATTTGATACAATAAGAGCATGGGACACAGGGACAGCAAAGAGACAGAGTAACACACAGGAAAATAAAGACTTGTAATTTCTCCCGTTTCAATAAGCCACTGCCTCATTTATGTCTCCTTTCAAACTGTAGGTCTGAACATAAACACGGGGCTCACAGGGAATAAAATAAATTTATCTAACTGTTAAGAGATTAACACTTCATTCTTCATCCATTATCATCTGATGATGGACTAGGAACTTGACTGACAGGAGAAAACAGAAGTTAAACTCTTTATTTAGCCATAGCTCTATTTCATATTCATAACCCCTGGGTTAGGCAAGACTGGACCAGTTATGTTCATGAATTCCATGCATCCTGAGTTATTCCATGTTTCTTAGAAAGGAAAATATGTATTTGAGTAATACAAATTTAATTGTCTAAAGCTTTTGAGTACAATCAAAGTTGAAAACTATTCAGTTGGCAAAGATATTGCCTATTAAATATATATAGAGGGAGATCTCCAAACGCCATTTACTGAATTTCCATCTTATCTATGTGTCATATGAAATCAATGAAGTATTCTCTGTAGGATATATAAAATAGCAATATTTATCAAATTTACATAAACACTGACACCTGTGTAACATTAAAGCTAAGAAATCCTTCCTCAGTCTGACTTCCAGGTATATCACCAGTCCTAATAAATATTGGTGCTCCACATTAAAAAGAAATAAAGAAAAAAACCAATAAAACAAAAACACAGGGCAAACCATTTTCAGGTTTTCGTATTTTTTGTATTGAATATTCCTTTTTTCTACTAAGAATGATTTTAAGGAATACAGTTTTAAAAACTGAGAAAATGCCAGAATAAATTGTACAAACCATCTGCAAATCCATATCTCATTTTTATAAAATCAGTAAGAGTTTTTAAGCATACACTTGCTAGAGCCAGAATCATTTGGATTTTTACAAGACTTTTTCATCTGATGGCTAAATGAAAATGATGCAGCTTAAGGAAAAAACGTTACTTCCAATTTTATCACAATTGCAATTTTATTTAGTATATTTTTTTCCACATAAGGGTAATAACCTTATTCTCTGCTAGTCCAAGTTAAATCCACGTAAGAGTGTGTCTTCTTCCTCAGACTTACACATCCCTCCTTTACAGCAGTGTCACAGTGTAGTGCATCAAATATGACAGCAATATCTCCTCACTTGCCTATGAGCATCTGTTCTCCCAAGTGACACCAAAATATTGTATTAAGTATTCCACTGAATCCCACATTTCCTTATTTTTCATACAAGTTAGACCAGGAGAGGGTCAGGATCAAAAATACTTGTTATGCATGCAGATGGTTTGACACCCAAATATTTTAATTAGACAGCCACTCAGAGCCAGACCTTGGCGACGCATAGGGGAATAAGTCTGAATGTGAAATTGGGCAGGACAGTGTGTAAGTACTACAGGAACATTCAGCATGTTTTATGATGCACAAAATACTAAACTGAAATACTAGGAGAGAAAATTAGCCAAGATAATTAACAACATTGTTCCAGAACTCAAGAAGCATGGAGATGAACTGGCTCTCAGCAAAACCTTTTTAACCACCATATGTCTTTGTTGTGCATGTTTCCCTTTCTCATATATACCTAGAATGCCATCTTTGGAAAAAGTAAATAAAATAGTTGCTTCAACAGCAAGTTTTACGGTAGAATTATTCTTTTGAATAATTGTTTCCCAGCAGCATTGAATAGTAGAAAAATTGACAGTACTTAGTGAGTATGGAAGACGCTTTATTCTACATCATAAGCCCCTATGTATTCTGTTGATTTTGCAAGTATCTAGGACGCAAACCTTGTGACGGAGGAATTTGTTAAGCCAACCAAATAATCCATCTCTGAGCCCAGTTGAAAGCAAAAGAGCAGCTCTGTTGTTTCAAACCCTGCCCTTGATAGGGTACTTCTAAGAATGATATTGTTCAGCCTTTAGGCCACACGATCAAATAAAGAGGACCAGGGTGAACACCTGCAAAGTCACCATAATGTAGCATCCCACTACTTCCATAATTTTGTTGTCTAGTTTACTTTTATTTTTCCATCAATACAAGAATGGAATGAAAAGCTACTCTCTTTTTTTCCCAAAGGTATAAACTGGCAGCTTCAGTTTGTGTCAGCTGTGGAGCAACTGCTGTGAAGCAACTCTGTTGAAAAATCAGGTTTGGAATTTTCTGTGCAATTTTTTATTGAACTTTTATGGACTTTGAGGAGAAAAGAAGACTTTAATACTGACTTCTTCCCATTCAAAGAACTGAAGTAAGATTAAAAACACCTTGTGCAAAATCTTTTTTTTTTTTTGGTGTTTAGAACCATTTATTTATGCAGTTTAAACATACATGTATTTGTCTGCCAGCATTACTTATCAAATGAAACTAATCACATGAAAATGAGGATAGCTGCAGTGGCAATAGCCTCAATTCAGAGGCAGAAGCTACACTGCAGATGTATTAAGCCACATAAAATAGGCTTAATAAAGGCTTAATCAGACACTCATAAAATATTATGCAAACAGAACCAAACATAAATTGATATTGTGGCTTAGGAACTAAAGCACTCATTATAAATAAAATTTCCCCCTCACCACAGGATTTTTATTTGGATATGATAAAACCAGATGCACTGTTTATCCATTATAATTAAAAACTAAAAGGAAGATCCTTAATTTTCTGAAAAACTGAATTTCTTTTCCAGACTTTGTCTCCAAGCTATTCCTTTATATTCCTGTATTATCCTATTAAAAATTCCACTTTCTCCTTAATTTGTTACTAAACTTCCTCTGGTTTTTGATACTTTTTACAGCCTGTTATAATGGGATACATTGCTCATTCACTTTCTTCATAGAAGACAAGATTTTCCATGTTGTTACCTTTATGACCAAGGCATATTAATATAACAAATTTACCTGGTAATAATTATATTTCTTGCTGATTAAAAAAAAAAAAGTGCTGACTTTAAATTAGCCTGTCCATTCCTCAGTCTTTTATTATTATTTCTTAATAAATTTGGTAGAGAAATCTAAGCTAAGTAGGTAGGACTTAAATTTAGTTTCTTCTCAGCAAGGTCAGGTGATGTAAAGCTAATAAAACACTGAAAACACAAGCCCAGCGAATAACATACACTCATAGTGACAAGAAATTGCCTATTGAGCTTAGCTCTAAATGAAATATTGTCCCAATTAAATTAATTTTCCCATTCTCCTTGACAATGACACAAAGCTCAGAACTGCCAAGTCATTAAACGTTCCTTAGGTGCTCTGTAATGCTTGCACGGTGATTTTTTGCTGACGGTAACAGCTTATTTTCACTGCAAACTTCCTTCTTCTTCCAAGGGGCAGACAAGCACACTGTATGCAACAAATCCAATTCCCTGAGAGCATTATGGGCAACCTTAGATTACAACATCATCAACAGCACCATAGCAGGGAGAGAATACTAAACTCATAGCAAGGCTTATTACCCCTTCCAGAGGTGTGCTTAAGGATATCACCAGTCTGGAACTGTTTTTCTACCTTTGGGCTATCACCTATTAAAATGGAAAATAACCCCAAAACTTAGGAAATTTAGCTTGTGGCATGGGTTGTGGTGATCATGAGTATTCAACCATAATCAGGGACATGGGCAGCACAAATACTCAGTGAGTTTTTAGAACTGTTCAGGTTTAGGACATCCCTTGGAAAGGTTGTGCTACAAGGTTTTAAATACGGAAAAGACCATAATGAACCTACAGATAAAAGTGGTAATAAACTGCAGAGAAATCAACAGCATTGATAAGCTTTGGATCTTTACATCAGGCTGTGTCCTAAAGTACAATACAGAGCCCTGGAGAAGCTTCATTCTTCATATGGCTGTGATGAGATCTGAGTATGAGCTTTAACTGTTACCTCATCCCCACTAAGCCAAATTAGTTTTAAAAATCCTTCATCACGGCTTTTAGTTTCATCTGCCTTCCATCCAAATTTTATACCATTATTTTTCCCTCACTCATGCATTTTCAGAGTTAATAATTTCATTACTAGTACAGGTACACAAAGATATATTCTAACAGAGGAGGATCGCTTTTCAACAGATGAAGAATCCTGGACTGTTAATTACAACTCAGCCCATGAATTAATGGCCATGTTGAATGGGAAGTTGTTTATGGACTTGCCTTGTTTAACAAGTCTCATTTTCATTTCTGCCCATTTCCCATAAAACCTACTCTATCATTAAGCATCTCCCAAACAGTCTCTCAGACCTAATTCTAAACAGACATTTATTATTGACGCATCTTGTTTATTTTATTATGGATTGCACAGCTCATGATATAATTTAATTTTAAAGTGATTTACAATATCTCTAACTGACATACACACAAGCCTGGTTTCAAACTAAAACTGGACAACACATGACACTTCAACGAGCTTTAACATCAATGCTGGGTAACTTGTGCTTAGGAACAGACACCAAGGAATGTCCAAGTTAACAACTTCAAGCTGTTACATTACAGAATATAATTTTATGGATGCTGTTATAAAATTAATTTTATGTGTATTATTATCTAGTTGGAAAAGATAATTGATTAAACACATGATTGAATCGTTAAGAAACATGGCTGGGACAGAGAGGATGGCCAGAGACTGTTTGATCTCTGGTTCTTCCACTACAAACTTAAATGGGGATGATTCAAAAGATAGAGGAGGAGATGCTTCTTCACACACCAGACTGGCTGTAGAACTTGCGGATTACTTAGAGAATGAAAAGTTCACATCTGTTTAGAACATACCAGACATGGGAGGAAAACCTACTGAGGGTTATTAATACAATTAAAACCATCTTTGATCAGAGAAATTCTGCAAATTGCTGGAGGTGAGGAGAGCCTTTTGAGGAAGTACCACTTTGTCTCTCCTGGTTCTATACCCTTTCTGGTGTATTGAGGGATGGGCTGTGATATATATCCTGCTCCAGGATACCATTTTGTACTGAGAGAGTCAAACAGGCATACCCCATATACCCATCCTGTAGCGGTGATTCAAGCTCAGAGAATGACATACCCCCTGAAGAATTTCTGGGGGCCTAGAAAGTGAGGCCCCTCGGAAGGTAGATTTAAGTTTGGCCTTGGAAAGGGAGTCGAACCTCCCCCCGCCTACCCCTCAGTTAACAATAGTATCTTGTGTCTCACTCTTTCCTCCCTTCCTCCTTCCTGACTGCATCCTGACCTTCGACCCTTCTCCGTGTCCTCCCCTGTACCGTTATGAGATAAGTTGTAACCCTCAGAATAAAAGTCTGAATGTTGGGCGATTCCGGGTCTTTTGCCCCTGAGCCCAAGCAGAGCGGACCCTCGTGTCTTGTGTCTGATTTGGGGCTCCAGGCAAAGGAACACTCTCTCTCTCAGCACCTCTCCGGTTTTTAGGACAGCGGCCACCATCCCAGGGAAGCCCGGCTCACGGCGAGGGGAAAAGAAGTCCCTAGCTGAAGCTGACTTAACGAAGAGGAAGCTCTCAGAACAAGCCGCCGAGCTGCCGGCCGTCCCTGTGGTCAGCTGTCCGGCCCACGCCACCATTCACACCATCCTTCAGGGAGTAAAATGTAATAAAAAGACACTGATAAAAATTACGTGTGCCAAAAATATCTGTCTTCATGTCCTCCAAATCTTTTCCAAGCACAAAATTCCACATGCACGAAAGAAACCCAGTCGAAACTAATATATTTTGTGAAGACCATAGCTAGGAAGACATGGGGCAGTTTTGTCTTACAATGAAGAATTTAAGCTCTGGTTAGCTCTTTTTCAGCAGGAATTAGTTGCATCTTCTGAGCACCCAGGTAGGAACAGGCAAAATAAATACAGTGCCAGCAAAACAAGATCCGTATTATGTATCCTTGCCTCATTCCTAGGGACAAACTAGAACAACTAGTAAGAGTTTTTAACTAGCAATATATAAGTAGGATGTCACCTAAATAAATTCAGACCTCACCATTCCTAAATCAGTAAGACACAGGGCAGCAAGTGTGCAAAGAAGCATTTCTCCTGCAGGCATGGACTCATGAAGTTCAAAAAAGGTGCAATAAGGAAGAGGGAAGAGTCAATGACCTGAGCCTGCATTGGGGTAATGGTTTAAATTACCTTTATTAGTCAGATCTCTGTGGTGAAGCAAGAAAATGGTTATTTCAGAACTGCACTGATGTCCTCAGTCACCTTAGAGTCACAACACTGCAGAGTGGGAAGGCAACGTAAATATACAAAATCATAATTAGTATTTCAGCCAGCCTAAATGTGTTTTCCATTAATTCTCAGCATGCTCAATATTGTGCATAATACCCCTGGTAGCCTCTGGATAACATTCTGTCTGTTAGTCCTATTTTAGGACTCTTATTTTCTTGTGGTTTAAGTCTCTCTGCTAAGGCTGATTTTGATTATATACATTATTTCCCACCAACAGAGGGGCTGCTGTGCTCTATCAGGTTCTCACACAGTATGCTAACAATCATAAAAATTTGCCTCAAACCACAATGTGTCTCTGTTAATTAATAGGGGTTTTATACATTTTATTGAAGAATTAACTAGCTATTTGTTTTTATAAATCATGAGATTAGCTAACAGATAACAGATGCTGATTTTGCCAACTTTATCCTTCCTGCCATTTGTTACACTGCGTCTTATAAGACCAGTCATTGATTTAGCAGAATACTGAGTCCAGTTTTTAACATTACATTTGCATGATATCAAGCATAGAAATATATCAAATGCAAAGTGAAATCTGTTTATATTATTTGGATAATTTCCTATCCAAGACATGCTTTACAAGAGATTCTTAATGAAATGTTTCTGACTCATCTCATTAAAATATAAAACCTTCCACTCCAAGCTCTTCACGATTTTTCCAGGATAAGGCTTATTTTTGAGCCACACTGAGTCATTGCTTTTCAATTTATGTGAGAATTTAGACTGCAAGTTGAAAGAGGACTCAGAGTGAAGGCCAAACACCTCTTATTGCATGAACCAGAAAACAAATTAATCCAAGAGCTGAACAACCATTTCATGGCACATAGTCAATGAAATGCATGTGCATCATAAATACAAAAGCCAAAATTTAGAATATTGTGGTAGTTTATGAAATGCTAACAGGGATTTGGAACACATGCCCAGCACATGTTTAATACCCCTATTCTTTAGATGCAAGGACATAAAATGCTTAGTATTATTCTGTCTTTATTTTCAAGCTGCAAGCAAATTAAAAAAAATAATTATAGTTTCTGAAGCATTTCTTCATCATAGCTTTTTCTCAAAGTTATATTTTTGGATCAAAATACTGCCTTCAGAATTGTCTTTGCTATACAGGCTCACACCTAGAAATACATATTTGTACCTAAAGAATGAAAACAAAACCCAGAGGAAGAAATTACTCTCATTCTGGAGGACAAAGCTAGAGGAAGAGTCATTTCTCACCAGCAGAGGCCTGACCTCAAACCAGTGTAACTCCCAACCTGGCTGTCTCATGGCATTATCATATGCCAATCTTTTCAGGGTCTGTGACTGGCAATAACATTCTAAGAATTGTCTAGTTTCCTAACTGTCTCTGACACTTATGAATAAATATCTTATCTAACCTTGCCAGTGTAGACTACAGGAGATTCTGGACACTCAGTTTTAACATAAAAAAAATGCACATCATGTGAGCTAAGTGCAGTTCAATAATGAGGTAACCAGACAGATGTAATCAGATTTGCTCCTTGCAATATGCTCACCATAACATCTTTAATTCTTCTAGTAATTTCTTATTAGACGTACTCAAGAATCCATCTTCAGACTTCATCTTTCAAATGCATCACAAAGGGTCTCCTGAGAGTATTTTTTACCAGTTTCTCCGATATCATCCTTCCCTACTTATCCCCTGCTACTCTGATCTTTGCTACATCAAGGTGTCATTTCTTCTGCAGGACTTCTGCAGGAGTTTTGTAGAGCTTTGACTACAGTATTTTTATTATTCCCCCTCTACATTAAAGCTCCTGGTTACATTATTCATAGCTACACATTCCACTGTGATTCACCAGCTACCATTGATTATTCACAATCT
>JAHLSL010000061.1:6364891-6383352 GCA_025920805.1 Petroica traversi
ACCAGCGCCACCTGCCGGCAGCGCCCGCGGGACGCGCCCCGCGGAATCCCCGACACCAGAACTGCCAGAGACTTTGAAAACAAATAATAATAGTGAAAATATATTAAAATTTAAAAAATAGTAGGTGGCATAATTGTAATAAAGTAGTGTTGATAATGACAGAAATACCACGAGCCAGATCACAGCACGAACTGAATGCCCACGGTCCATGCCCTGCCCTGGCCCCTGCGTGCCCCTTTGCCTGAGAATGCCAGGGCGACGAGCTACCCCTCCCTTTTTCTCTCGCTTAAGGAACCAGAATAAATCACAGTCTCAAAACAAAATTTCTGCATTAAGCAGTTATTAAAGTTAATATAATATCTCAGGTGCTGGGTGTTTCAGCAAAACCTCAAGCTGATGAAGCACTGGAACAGGTTGCTCAGAGATGTGGGTGCTCCATCCCTGGAAGCGTTCAAGGCCAGGTTGGATGAGCAGCCCGGTCTAGTGGAAGTTGTCAGATCTTTCAAGTTCCTCCCAACCCAAACCATTCTACGTTTGTATGAAAATTTTGTGCCCAAAAGCCCCCATCCTCACAATGTCTCAGCTGGAAGAGGGGAGGGCCAGCTGCCTCTCCTGGTGTGGAGGAGGGGTGGGAAAGCAGCTTGGACACTGCTACTGGAGAGGGAGAATTGAAGACCAAAAATAGAGCAATCCAAATTGCTACGAAAATCACTAATAAATAAATAAACAAATCACTATAATAAAATAACCAAATCACTAATAAATACAACACTGTAATAAACAAAGAAGCAGTAACACTGCAAAGCAACATTAGCAAAGTATTGTATATACACACAGTCACTCTGTAAGCAGTGGAACCAACCCAAATCATTGCTATGTGTTTGATTTTTTAAAAACCCATTTTAAATATACCTACAGATGTGCTCGAATTGAAATAAGGCCTTAGAAATTGTTCAAATACATAGTTTCAGTCATAACTTTTCACTAAAACATAACAATTCAGCTGTAATGCCTTTATCTTGAAAAGGAAAATGTAATTTTCAATTTTAGAGATCAAATTTCAATTTAAAGTAATACAATTTATTATATGAATGATACCATGAATGAAAATATAATCTAGAATTTTTTTTAAATACAGAAATGAAAGCTTTTAGTTCCCTTTCCATTAAGAAACACCAGGACCAATTTAAAAATGTTATTTTATAATTTTATTTTCAATTTTATTTTTTTTTTCTTGTATGATTTTTTCTCTTCTCTAGGAGGTTTTATTACTACCAGGGTCTCACTGCCGATTTTATTTGAGAGCAATTTTTGGGTAAGCACTCCAATATTTATACCTGATTTCTCTGCATCTGGTAGGAAAAAAAGATTCAGATTTCTGCATTATGAATAAGCAGCAGTAGCACTTCTCTGATTTAATCCCTCAGACAACAAGCCTACACTAGTGAAAGCGCAAAACTTGTCCAGTTATCCTTTTGTTACCCCGCAGAAATTGCAGCATTTATTTTAGCACTTCAAACTTAACAATCACTGCATCACCCAGATACACTATTCCCACTGGGCTTTAGGACCATAATAAGAATTCCAAATATCATTAATGTATTATGATGTGAATTATACTTCTACTCTATTAAGTTTACAGTATTTTTAATAATCACTGCAAGCAATAAAGAACACGTGCATTTTAAGCAGCAGCGCTGAGAACTCTGAGTTTAATGTTGCACATTGGGATGCTTTTTCCCCCTGTGCATGAGCCAATAACAGGACAGCATCCTGGGCAGCACAGTTTGCATATATTTCTTCATTTCTTTCCCAGGCTAGACATTTTGACTTGGCCATGCCCTAGTGTAGTCTGGACGAGCTCTTTGCACTGTCACCCAGCCCTCCAGACACAGAGCCACCAGCTGAAGATAGACCCTTCTGCTTGCTTCTGCTGTGAAAGAGTTGGAAAAACATGATCTCTTTATATAGATAACATTTTAACTAATCAGTAAATAAACCAGTAGAAATTACCATCTACACTGCTGGCAATACTGTTAGCTCATCTCTGATTGAAAATTTGGTACTTGACGAGGAGGTTGGGTAGATGCTTTTATAATTCTCTTTTTGGGTCAAAAGTTCTTTGCAGGACTATTTCAATAAGCACAATACTGCAGCACATGTGCAACATCAGGGTAAATTCTAGACACACGCCTATATAAAGGGGTTACTAAAGGGGTTGTATATTTTAAAAAACCCCCAAAACCAAAAAAGCAACACTTGTAAAAGCTACCAGACCTTTTAAGCTTATGGCATCACAAAAAAACACAAAAACACCTCTATCAGCTAACACATTGTAAATGCCTAAGTGATAAATGAGCTATAAAATCTTAATTTGTTCAAACACTATTCTCAGAATTTGGGGAGTAGCACATTAGCCATTTTACAAACCAGATAACATTGCTGGCAGATTATGCTGGCATTTGTTTTATACCTTAGTAGTGTTAAGGGCTAAGGAATTAAATATTGTACCTGCAGCGCAGTGAGACATTTTGTACACCACCATATAATTATTTTTTTCTCAGTCTTCATTAGCTGTGAAAAACCTGTGCAAAATTACTCATTTAAATATCCTAAAAATACTTTATCAATGCTATGATCTTAGGTATGGATTATAAAACATAAAAGTACAGTAAATTTATTGGAAAAAAGTGTTTAAGAATTAAAATTAAAAAATGAATGTTTTATCCAGAGATTTTAAAAACAGAAATATATGTTAATTGTATGATAAAAAACCTCTTAATTAAGAGCTAAATCAACACATATTAAAAAGCACTTCACAACAACTGATCCTACATCAGCCAAAACTATCTGATTGCGTGGCTTTAAACAGCAGTGAGGCTGCTCTACTGATCTAAATCTGAATGCTGAACTGCTGAACCCATTTTCTAGGATAAATTTAGCTGTTCTTTCGTGTTCCACTTTTCTTTGGTACTTGGAGCAGTTATGCAGTGTATAATTATGCCAGTGCAGTTAGACAGTGCTTTCCATCTGAATGTCTCAACACGCTTTTCAGACATAATTACTTTGGGCTTGGAAATCCTTCATGACGTAGATACTGGTAGTCAAATTCAATAGGGAAGGAAACAGCCAAGGAAGAGGGGAGTACCTAGAAAAAGGGCTTAAATGAAGCCTCTGTCTCCTGGAATCTATTTTTTGTTGCCACCTTGCTTTTACAGACATGTGAAATCAAGATACTCCTCCAGTTTAGCTTCTGGACATGTCAGGAAATACCTTGCTTTTAGCAATTAGCTTTGCACTGACCTACGTAAGACTGAGTAAAATCCAGACACTAAATACTTCTTCAGCATCCTCACAAGTACTTTCACCCATTTGCATTCCCAAAGGGAGCCTAACAACTACCTAGAAGTCCATGGCAAGGCACAGGGGTATCCTTCCCACTCCTCTTAAACACACAGCATCACTTGGTACTAGGAATTAAGAACTTACACAGAATATGAAGCCAAGCTCCATCTTTTCTGAGCATGAGAGAAAACTCACACCTTACCTTGCACCTCTGTGGAGAGTGTTCTACGATTTAATTTTGTATGAAACACACCTTACTCATTCAAGCTATTTTTCTAAGTAGAAAATAGACATTTTTTTTCTAAAGAAATCTAAAAAATTCCCTTCTGCACTTGTTCTTGCCTGCATATGGCTTTACTTGAATAGTAAAGAAAAATAGGTCCTAGACACACCTATGTTTTCAAAATATTTCACCAAGTAAATGAACTTAACATACTTGAGAGACTGTGAGTATATTTGATGACTGAATTTCCTTATCACTTGGCTCCCTTAAAGGCTTGAATAGAAGGGAAAAATAAACTCCACAGGCTCATTTTTATGCATTTTATCTCATTTTGCATTCTTAAAAATCCTAAAGTGCAACGTAAACTTAAGAACTGGGGAACCCTTCTCTGCTCAGCCCTAACCTCTCACTGTTTTAGGACCTTGGTTTTTAGGGGGATTGAAAATTGCATCTCTGGCACCTAGAACCTCGACACTGTTTTTTCAAGATTAGGGAGCTTGTTTTATTTCCAAATCTGTTTTCCTGGGCTTTGGCATTTTCATTCAGAAGACGTGGCTCAAACTGAGAATAGATGCTGTCCATAAGAGCCATGCCCAAGCCTGGGGATGAACTGAACACAGGACCAGCTATTAATGCTATACACTGCTTGTGCTTAGCTCCAGCTGAAAGGCAGGGCTTATTAGATGGAATCCAGGATCACAAAAAGAAAGAATAGCTGCATAGCAATGTTACATTAATACAGTAAATGATAAATCAGCCATGCAGAAAGAGAGCAGAGAGGTAAAATGCTTATTAGCATTTCTCAGACATATCTTGCTTATCTAGGTCACTATAAAGAAAGTAATCACTACGTGGTCTGCCAAAGCTTTAATTATTTTCCAATGTCTAGAAATAATGAAGAAATAATACACATAATGAAGTAAATAATTAACTGACTGTTAACATATGAGTGACATCATGTGTTGTTCACATGTACCACCATAGTTCTGTGGTGCTACTTACAAAGAAGAATGTAGTGAAGTGCAAGAAAAATGAATCCAGAACATAGCTTCCTTCTCATCCAGCTGCCCTTGCCGCTTTAAACCCTCTTGTATTTTGCTTTTGGCAATGTATGCCTGAAGTATGGTCTGTCACCAACACACAACTCCTAGAGGTCATAATACTGGCAGGATTCAGCAACACAGAACAGAGCTGCAAAGAGAAGCATGGGAGCATGGGAAGCATCTCCTGCATGGGAGATGCAGGAAACTCCTTCAGCACTTGTTCCACAGCACAGGAACACCAGCTCCTCCTCACTGAGTACAGCTACACAAGGGTGTGCCTGTCTGCAGGATCAATCACATCCTGATGTTCTCAGGCAAGCCCAGTCAGCTATTTCCTCTAACTCACAGTTCTAGTTAAGAGTTAGGGTACCTCAGAAAAGAAAGCATTGACTTCTCAAGGACATGAGAAGAAAGTCCTTTAAGTGCCAATTATACAGACATCATTCTCATTGCTATTACTGTTTATTTTAAGTGCTGATTTCTAACTACAATTCCTTTGATCCCTGCATTAGCATTTAAATTCCTGAATACAAAAGCATTGCAGGAATACATGAAGAGGTATGAGAAAACTGAGTGAAGTGATAGATGCCCTTAATTCAGTAGCACTCAGTTTATCCTTTGACTCCTGCAGTGCATGTGCACATATAATGCTCCTTTCTTATAGCTATGCAAGTAATTCTCAGTGACAAAGAGTAATCTTATTACTGGCTTCCTCCATGTTAGGATGGAGAAGATTGGGAGATTCACAGAATGTTTAATGATGCCTGTGGCATGCAAGAGAAACTATGTAATTTACTGGGAAAGACACTGGAGGAAAGAGTGCTCCAGTGACATATTACTGCTGCTCTTTCAAGAATAAAAAGAAGAACAAATTGGGGTTTGTTAGTTTCCTTGGCCACACTTCTTTGGCTGACTAAGAATTCTACAGTACAAAAATTTGCATTGCTCTAAAATGTTTGCTTGAATAGTGAGGGTCATATAAACCAATATAAACCTGCATTCTTTTGGCACTGTGATATCCCATATTTGAGACTGAGCTATAGTTTGTTACAAGGACAGCTCGTGGATCAAACATTTTTACCACAGTTTGTGCAAATTGTGCGTGTTTCAGGACCACTGAACATTATCTATAAAAAGGATTTAAGGTAGATTCTGCTGTGTGTCGAATTGTTCACACACTCCTGAGCATCAAAGATAACTTGTGAGTGCAAGGAGCATATTCAATATTTAATAATACAGTGGTAGAAACAAAACCAGTCTGAACCCTGTGTGAAGTCTAGAATGGAATTAGGTTCAGAGACCATGGTGGAAGGCAAATGATATCCCAGCTGTCCTGCAGAACTCTGCCTGCAGACTCTGCAAAATGACCTGCAGGACCCAGGGAAACTTCCTGAACATCCCTCCAGCCTCACCAATTAGAGCAGCCTGCATAGGCTTTACCATGGTGTTTGATCTTTTAAAAGAGGGAACAGAACCTCAGGTAGTATAAATTACTCTCGTCACTTTAATTCCAGCACCTATTTAAATCAATTTACACCTTTTGCCTTAGTGAGCAAAGCAGAAATTGACCTGGGAATAGGTATTATGCTGTATTTGCAGATTAAAAACTCTCCTTTTCATGAAAGAATGGTGCCTGTAATATGTAACCCATTTTGTCTCTGATCTAGCTTAGACAGCCTGTGACAGATGTGGTTTTTTTACGCACGTAAAGCACCACTCAATATGAAAATATTATCTGTATAAGCAACAATAACAGAGCTAGGAGACATGAGATACTTCTCAACCTAAGAAACAATTTTGTTTAAACCACTATTTTCTTGGCAAAATTAGAATCTTCTGGTTTAATCTTCAATTAAAAGGAATTAATACCAGAATTAACTCTTTAGAAATGAAGTAAGTGGAAATTTCCATTGCAGAGAAGTCAAGTCTACTAATGCTCACTCAATACTATTTCTGAAAATACCCATTACAGATCAATGGAAGCTGACTTATTCAAGCGTTAAGTCTTGCTTTTTAGGATAGGTGCAATGAAGTGTTATCACAAGTATATAATCTACTTTCAGGATTATTAACTTCCCAGAGCTCAAGTTACCTGTTTCAAAAGCAAAACCAGCAAATGAATACAAATCACAAAGGAGAGAAGATATTTCCAAATGCTTTGAATTTAGAATGAAAACTCTGACTGCTGTTTCAGTATAAAATTAAAGCATTAATCCTGAGGCACAGGCTGATTATATTAGGGACATATCATAATGTCATTTGTTTGGAATGGTTCTTTTCTGCCCATTTAATTACTGACATACAGGCTTTCCTTTCCTGATAGACTCAATAAACTTTTCATAGACACATCCTTCTCCCTCTGCCTGCACTCAACATCACTTTCACTTCACAGCAGGCATATGAAGTAACTGATAGAGTGACTATTTTAAAGAGTTCATTGTCATCTTAGAATTAATTTCAGAGTTGACATAAAGCAGTTTCTGTGCTGAGATGCTTTGTGCATCCAGTTACAGCTAGGCACAAGTATTTAGAAATGCTGATGAAGAGGCACCTTTTATAAACAAAAGAAAAAGCACTTCGTACAGACCAGTAGATTGGTAACAATCCTTTCCACTACTCTTACTACAGAGTCTGAAGCCAGAAGAGAATACCTGAAGTGGAGCAAAGGGGTGCAGGGGTGTCAAGAGGATGGGTCCAGACTCTTCAGCTGGCCAGCAACAGGACAAGGAGCAACAGGCACAAACTGAAACACAGAATGTTTCACCTGAACATAGGGAAAACTTTCTTTACTCTAAGGATGGCAGAGCACTGGAACAGGCTGCCCAGAAAGCTTCTGGAGTCTCCTTCTCTGGAGATATTAAAAATCCACCTGGATGCAACCCTGTGAAACCTCCCCTAAGTGAACCTGCTTTAGCAGGGTGTTGTTGGACTGGATGATCCCCACATGCCCCTTCCAACCCAAGCTATCCTGTGACTCTGTGATTAAATGAAAGTAATTAAGTCAGTTACAATGTTGAATAAACTACAGTATCTCAGAAATTATTCTTCTACTGGTACCACACATTGCTGACACTCAGTTAAGTGCCTATACAAATAAAGGTCTCCAGAGTTCTCATTCCTGATAAAGCAATTACAGCTTAAATATGTTAGAAAACGATTTAGAGGCTTTAAGGAGCATGTGATGGCAAAGAAAAAGAAAATTTATTTTTAAAACCTTAAAGACAGTGAGTAATAGCTGCTGTTTTGATTTGCTAATGTATTTGAGCTGGGTATCTAAAGCAGGAATTTTATCTTTAAATTCCATCAAACCTTCCTAGACACTTTCAACCCTGAAACCTTAACAAGAAAATTAATTTAACTGAAACACACAGGCAAATTTAAAAGACTTACTAAATTCACTACAGCAGCTGATGAGGCCATCACCAAACAGAAGATACTAATGCAGAAATATTTCTTGCAATAATATCCATCATCCTGAAATTTCTCTGGAATAAAAGAAACACTGCTAGTTTTCTTCTGAAGCATTCATTCCTAATTTTAACAAGATTAGAGAAAAAACTATATTTTCTTTCTTCTTTCCAATAAAAGTGATTATTAAAAAGAAAGAGCAAAATTGGAAACTACAAGGGCATACTTGAGGAAAAGGAGTCCTTTAAAACATGTAGCCTAATTCAGGGTAAAATGTAGTAAAGTCACCAGATCCTCAATCCTAGAGAAGAAGATTAAAAAAAAATCCCAACACTTCCAATTTAAGGCTGATGCAATAAATACAGTTTTAATTTGAGGCCTCATATTGAATACAGTCAAACAAAACAAAACAAAAAAAACCACCCCACAAAAAAACAAAGAAAACTCCACAAGTTGAAGGCACATTTGCCTTTCTGTCTTGCAGGAAAATGTTCTCAGCCCCAGACCCCTCACTTGCCAGTTGCAACATCTGATGACAGTTCGGTGGCAGTGTCTAGAAGCATCCTTAATACCCCATCAGGTAAATGGGGATAATAAATAGCCTTTGCCTACCTCACACCAGTTTGGGAAGAAAGATATAATAGAGAGGCTAAAATGCACAGAAATGTTAGATCCCAAACATCCTTGAGGAAATTGTTTTCCAGGTGAGCACATTTTACTTCCAAGATATTTTCCTTATGCTCGATTCGCATCTTTGATACTGTGATTCCATTCCCCTTGCTCCAGTGGTGTTACCCTGAACACACATCAGCCATTTTCACATGAGCACCACAACATTCCTTAACTCCTCACTGAAAATATATCTTACCTCTGCTTCTTGGTATACATTTTTTAAACATCTTTCATGTAATGTCATAGATGTATTTGTAAGCATTCTTTTGATTTCCTTACAATTGCTCAATATTTTAACATTTACAGAAGCCTACAGAGTTTGTCTTCCTGTTTAAAAAAATGCATGCTGTGATACCACTAATAAAAGTGCAAACATGATTTTTAATCTGTTTATTATTATTTTTGGTAGATAAGAAATCTTTGTCTCCCTCTGCATTAGCTGGACTTCTACTTCCTATATTTTAATTCAGAATCTTAATCATTACATTTATCAATCTACATTCTGCTGAGCTGAATTTCTTTGTTCCAGTTTTTTTGAGGGGGTTTGAACAGTCTTTGATTGGTTAGTTGGTTTCTTTTTTGTTTGGTTGGTTGTTTTTTTCACTTCTTGCATTTGTTCAGTTAAGTTTCTTTCAGCCTCACAGTGTTTTTTTACCTTCAATAGTATCTAAACCAACCTTTGTATCATATGCAAATTTAATGAACATACTGCCTGTCTCCTTCTTCCAAATCATTAAAGATGATGTTAATCCAGGCCAAATTAAAATCTGTCCTGTGGTACTTCATTAGATGCTTATTCACAATTTAACATAACTGGTCAAATTTACTCTTGTTATAAACAAAGGTTAATATCAATGAATTAGAAAATTTGCACCAAAGCATGCAAGCAATGACTCACGGTCATTAGCCTTTATTTGTAGGCAAGTGCTCAATTTAGGCCATTTATTGAAACTGTCAATAATTTACCAATCAAGCACAGCCTGAGCCCCATGTGGTGCTCTCCTATTTAAGAGCCTTGATGGGTTTTGCATTATAACCTGGCAGAGCAGCTTTAGCTGTAGCCTAAAGGTCCTTCTAAGACCTGCAGCCATGAGAGCCAGCACACCTCAATGATGGATCCTGCCTCCTTCCTCCAGCTCAGCCTGTGTCTGATTGTTTCAGATGACATCTCCTGCTTCTCCCAGGGGAACAAACAGCCAGGTCTTACCATATCTGCACAGTTTGCACAGATGTTAGATGGATGTGACCCCTCATGCAAGCAGCTGGAAGGGATTTACTGCCTTGGAATCACAGTGAACTGCTACGGTCAAGAGAGGTGCAAAATATAGTGGGGGAAGGTGCCAACATATTTTAAGTCCAGAAAAAAACCCTAAACTAAACCAAAACAATACACAAAACCAACAAAACCCATGCCATTTTATCCTACTATAAGTACAATTATTATGAAAACAAATTACTCAACTGACCAAATAACTTTTAAGTTTGGAAATCCCTTTAAAGTACAGGATGGGACTTTGTGCAATATGGTCTAGTGAAAGATGTCCCTTCCATGGCAGGGGGGTTGGAACTAGATTAACTTTGAGGTCCCTTACAACCCAAACCATTCTATGATTCACAGTCTTTCTCCTCATTTCTGCCTGTGAACTGCTTTTTACTTTACTTCTTGAATGACTCTAAAAGATGCACTCTACGCCAAATACTAAAGACCAGTAGTGTCCAGGGAACAAACAAAATTTTCCTTCTTTTCCTTTAAGAAAAGCATTTTGTTCTTTGTCAACATGGTAATGGCCAAAGCATGCTAAGGGCAGTAAATGGAGCTTTCTCAGAAACAATGAGTGTTTTTCTTCATGTTGATGATAAGAAGGGAAAACGGCTACTCGATATAAAATGAAACACAGAATAGATTTACAGATAGAAGAACCAGCTGTAGTTCTGAACAGTCACAGTATCTGCTTCAATTAAAAGAGGTGCAGCTCCAAAGCACTGAGGGTTTCACTAACCACCAATTAAATAGTTCTGCCAGAAGAAAAAGGAAAATGAGGAATGAAATATAAAACATCACCCATGCCCTTTGTTACACAGAGACATTCATTTCTTATACAATGAAGGGAAATCTAGCTCAGTGTAAAGCCTCTGTCCAGCCCATCTGCAATTATTTTGTGGCTTTCTTTGCTAAATACAAAAAGGAATATATTTCTTGCAGGGGGGGAAAAAGGGTATTTCTTATCCCCTTTCACAAAGTCTATAATCTTCCTGTACACAATATGGGAACTGCATCTCTTTTTTAAGAGTTTACAAACTGTATCACTAAAGGAAGCTTTAAGTGCCAAATAAAGTAAATTACTTTTGTTAACCCATTTCCCAAGGAATTTCACATGTAGCTTCTGTGCTCATGGTCTTCGATTTCCTGCCCACCAATTTTTGGCCTGGTCTGTTCGTAGCACATTAACCCTTATTTCACCCCATCAGATCCATAACCAGTTGCTTGGAGACAATATATAGATACATTTCTGTTATTCTTCTGTCTCATTTCCAGTCTTTTTAGTACTTTGGCCCTCTGTCTGTAAGTGCAGGGTTGGCCCCTAAATTACTCAGTCTTGTACTTCCCTGTCAGATTAACTGCCAATTAGTGATAATTGAACCTGGCAAAATTTTTGTTGGTGGACACATATCTACTGTGAGACAGAATGAGAGTACTAATTAATTTCAGATAGGTCACTTCTGACTGTCAGTTTTTCTCTGAACTCTGGATGTGACCACATATTGCTTCTCTCAAATTAAATTGGTTGGAAGCTATTTAGTCTCGAATGTAAAACTGGACAGTATAGTTAAAACTGCAGTAGTTGAATCTGAAAAAACCTGACTTTCTACATGTGGATAGGTCCAGTTGCCAGATGGAGTCTTTTTTTTCCTGTTCATCTACTCTGGAAGTTAGGTCTCAGGGATTAAACCACCTGAGTCTGTTTGCAGATCCTTTCATTTCTTGGCTCCTCTCCAGGCTGCTGCAGCATTTGAACTGCAAAGACTTCAAGCCTTAAATCAAATGATGTAGTGAGAAGGAAAAAGGCTTTAATTGCTAGTTTGATAGATTCTATACAAATATTTCTACTAGTATTGAGCTTTCAAAGGCTAAACAAAACTGTAACATTTAAACACCTTTAACAGTTACTGCACTTAGGCTTCATACAACTGAAAGAATGAACATGCCAGACCTTGGAGACCCTATAATACTTTTAAGTAAGTCTAAAATATAGCGAGCCATCTTTCACTGAGAAATTTTAAAACATGTATCTAGAGGAGATACCTCTAGTTCTGTGAAGCTCTTGCTGTTAGTACCTGTTAGATGTGTTTCTCCAGTGTGAAATTGTTCCTCTCTAGTTAAATTCTAAATCAGATCCTTTTAGCTTTTGCTGTAGCTTTTTCTTTCAGTGAAATGTTAGTCTTTCCTAGGCAGAAGAGTATTTCAAACCTTGTCAATAAAAAAATTTGAGGTAATTTTACCTTTTTGATCAGGCTTTCAATAAAAATCATCATAAAATCCAAGCAAAAAGTTAAATAAAATGGAATTAAAAAACAATTTAAAACAATAATAATAATAATCCTATAAAATGGTTTTAGCTGATTACTGGGTTTTGCCCTAATATTTTGAAATCTGGAAAACGTACTATATGCCCAAAAGGGCTTTTTAGGCTCCAATTATTTATTTACTTTCAAAAACTGGAAGTGACACTGTTAGCTGCAACAGAAGTTACCACCATAAGCACAATAAAAGGCAATACAAATGTTATTGCTATACGATAATTTATTGGATGTCATATCTCTTTCCCTTCAGCCATTTCAGTAAGTAATGTAATTTCTTTCTAGAAGTAAATACGCTTAATATTGGAAGTCTGGAAGCCAACATCATACTTAAATACTCTCTAGAATAAAAGAATAAAATCTCAAGCTTTTAAGTCAAGAAACAGGTCTGTGAAATCTCAAATCAATATAAAACCTGCGATTTTTTAAAAATTATTTTGAACTTTGAGAATCTATTTCAAGTGTAATTTTATATCTGGTAGAAGAAAAGCGCATGTCCTTGACTTCCTCTGGAGTGAATTCCACTCTGCCTCTTCAGCGGTCTGAGTGAGCCCATCATGGTGAGGATGGTGAGAATTATCACCAAGATACTTCCCAGTGGAAAAAAAATATATAATTGATAAAAAATTGTTGGGTTTTGTGGTTTTTTGTTTGTTGGTTGTTTTGGTTTTTTGTTTTTGGGTTTGTTTGTTTTTTTTGGGGGGGGGTGAAGTTTTTTTTGTAAGTGGTGATTCTGTTGTAGTTAAAATAGGGAAATATGGAAGTGATTTACTTCACTTGTCCTGCCTTCCTTTACTGCTTTAGAAAAGTTTCATTCTATTTTATCATGACGTTTCACATCAAATATATAAAATGCATTTGAGGTTCTGAAACTTTCATCAGTTTTCATTCACAGAAACTTAAGGGTTTGGAAAATTTATGACTTAAATATAAAAATTAAGGTCTTGATTTCTTATCAACTTCAACAAGGATATAGGCTATAGCCACAGTTAGGTGACAGCCAGCTTTACAGTTTCCTCCATCTCCTCCTCCAGGAAAAATGGATCTGTATTTTTCTTTCCCTTCAGTGACTATACCAAGCTGACAATGTAATTTGATTTGTTTAAGAACATGTATCAGCAGAGATGATGGAGTCACACACCCTACAGAATTTATGAAGCAAACTGATGTGCATGCATCACAGGAGAAATGAAGTGCAGCAAAACAATTGTTGAGTGATGAAACAGCTTTGATCCACTTAAAACTGTTTGTCATGTCATTCATCCTTTCCCTGAAAAATTAAAAAAAAAATCGAAGAGCACAAATCTTCTTTCTCTGTTTTCTTTTTTGCTTAGGAAAAAAAGCTTTTCCTGATTTATATTTATGTATTATAGCTAAATCAGCCTGCACTCAGCAAAAAGCAGTGTAAGAAAGAAGAAAGTAGGGTTGTTTACTTTAAACTTGGAAGACTTCAAATCTATACATATATCTATGAATCTGTATAAAAATCCTGGATAAAACACAATCCACTCCCAATTCAGGTTCTGTTTCATTGTAACTTTTTAAAACTGGACAATGAGGATGGGACAGGAGATCTGGCCTACCAACATTTCTATCAGAAGTCATTTCACACAGAAACAAAAATAGATAGGCAACCAAAGAGCTCTTGAAGGAAATCCACCCTATGCAATAAAATTTCGTTGTTACCTTGGCTACACTGTCTCTCTAGAGAAGCTGAACACTTTGCCTGTATGAACTGTGCTGGCCTGCACTGAGAGTTTGCCTCCCTGCTCATTTGGGATCCAGCTTGCTCAGTGATCCTTAGAAGGACAAACCCATATGTCTCATGACTGCTCCATCCTGCTGCCTAAGGTCTGCCTCAAATAAAGTCACTTTCTAGTTCTGCTTTTGTGGATGGGAACAGACACAGACACATCCAGGAGACACAGGGCCCAAGCATCAAAACTAGAATCCATTTTTAACATAAGAACTAATTAAACATACAGGTGGAAAGACAATGCTTTGGACCAGAAAGCATCCCAAACTTTTTCAGTTTATTATCCAACTTAACAAGAGACAGGGAACCTCCTCAAAAGCCTTTCATAACTTGCTTTTTTTTGATTGTTGAAAATAACCATCCATGCCAGGAAAGGCTGTGGAGTCTCCATTGTTGGAAATATTCAGAAACGATCTGGCCATGGCTCCAGTCAAGTGGCTCTAGGTGGCCCAGCTTGATCAGGGAGGTTGGAAACCAGACAATCTCCAGAGGTCACTTCCAGTCTTAACCATTCTCTGCTTCTGTGATACCTTTCTGGTTGCCCATTGCCAATGGATGCTGATTACATTGAAAGAGATGAAACGTAGTTCAAGAATGCCAAATTCCTTAGCAAAATCAGGGTGAACTCCCTATACACAAGGTCCAGATGCCTTCAGGTAGTGTGTGTGTGGGGGGGGGGAAATATTTCCTCGGGAAAAAAATCTCTATAAAAATGAAATTCTTAATGAGAGACAATAGCATGTTACTTTACTCTTTTGATTCTGAAAAATCACAAAGGCCTAAAAAATATTAAAGATGATAATCTGAAAACAAAACACAGAAAAACAGATGTCACTGCAAAATTAAGGCTCCACAGGCAAATACACAAAAGCCCTAAAATGCAAACCTAAGTCTGTCACTTTACAACCTCCCCCAGTGAATACCTCTGATACATAATACATTTTCACTCAATACATAATTAGCTGTTGGAATTCATTGCACCAAATTAACACTGAATTCAAACCTTGGCCTAATTCCAAAAGATATTGGGCATTCCTGTGTAAGTATTGACATGTGCTATTCAGCAGCAATGTCCCACTAATGCATCCCAGAAGGCAGGAAAATATTTTCGAGCTTATGAAATTCCAAGCGTAGAGCAAGTGAAAAGAGCTTGCCCAAAGTCAAATATGAAACCTCTGGTAGAGTGAGGAGTTCTCAAGTCTTGTGGGGCGCAACAAATAAATGCAAAATTTTCTGTCTCTGTGCATTGCACTTTTTTAACTTTTTACAGCACTGCCACTGAGGGTTCAGGGACACTGATTACTTGAACCTCCTTAGCACTGTTTGCCTTGTGGGAAGTGCTGAGGATCTGTTTTGTGAAGGACAAGGAACCAGAAAGCCCTGGTACAGGAGAAGCCACCCATTCCCATTGGTGGGTTGACTCCAAAATAATTCCACAACCTTGAGTACATGAAAAAACCTCCATAGTATTTTGGTCAGTCAAGATGACCTGGTCCTTCACTCTGCCCCTCCCTTCTTCCCATTGGTGGTTGTTGTATCCCCCTGCCCTCCCTCCACCCCTGTGCCCTCAGATTATTGGCTCTGTAACCACATATGAGTCCCAGCAGGAGATCTCTCACCCTCTTTTCATCACTGGACACTTTAGAGAATAAACATCTCTGAAATTCCACACGAGGAGCCCTCTGGATCCTTTGTCTCTGGTAAGGCACGGGCTATCCATGGCCATAGGGTGAGTGTCTGCCAGTAAGGTGCCCACCAGCCAAAGTGATCTCTCTGTGCCTGAGACATTTTTGGTTAAAAGGCTGAAGCCTTATTCCACCCCACTCTGCCTCTGCGTTAAGCATCCAGATGGGCAAAAGCAGGGAGAGATGTTTGCAACTGGGATTCATAACCTCATGGCCACTCCTCTCTTCTCCATCAGAACCACCCTGCAGTTTCCATCATCCAAAAGTAGCCCACTTCCATGAAATCCTTCTTTGGTAGCCCAACTAGAAGGGCCACTTCTGACTCCAGCCTGGCTTTCAGCTCTGCACTGCACCCATGTCCTTCCTGTGAACAGACTGGGCCCACATGGAAAGGGCCTTCCCTGAGGGACATCATCACACCAACACTCGGTACAAGTGCTGCAATGGCACAGAGGAATAGCTTGTGATGAGCTCAACGTTTTCTCTTAAAAAAAAAATGCTTTTTTTGATCAATATAAATTAAATTAAGGATGAACCAAAGCAACAAAGCTGCTGTGGGGCAGCCCAATAAAGTCTGCATCAACAAACTACAGGCATGTCCCCAAAGAGACACCTGTGCTATCTTCTTGGAGTTGTTTGAAGCTTCAGTTCAGAAGCAAAAATTGCGTTATATACAATTTTGTACTGACATTTTTTTTCTGTTCATAATATGAAAAAGTGTTTATTTCAGTTTCAATTTGTAAATCAAAACTAACCCATGAAATCTGTTAAGATTTATTCGTAGCTGCTTCAGAGATTATTTTTATGCAAAGTTCTCCCTGGTCACCAGACAATCAGTGGCCATTTTGCGGTGATTACTAATGGAAGTTCTAATGCCATTAGACAGTAGCTGACACTCAGCCTTGCACTTCATTTGTGAGGGCTACAGAATTTATAGTATCTACATCTCATTTCAATTTTCCAGAATAAATGTCCAACATATCCTCAGAAAAAAATATGGTTCTTTTTATAGAGACAGGGGAAAAAAACACCCCAAGAACTAACAAAACAAACCCCACAAGCAATATAGTCTAATTTACAATTAAAAATCAATTATTAAATCTGGCAATAGCATCAAAAATACAGGATGATTTTGGGGTTCTCTAACCCAACTGTATGATAAAGGTAACCTATAATTAAAAAGACCTATTAAGAAATAACCTTATTCTTCTTATTTTCTGTCTGGTCTAATCTCAGCATCTGACAAAAATAATTCTACAGAAACAGAAGGAGATAGGAATGATCATTTTTCTATAGAGTGAACTAAATCTAAGTCCGCCATTCTGATAAATAAAATTGTATTTTTATTCCTCTATTATTAGGTATTGTTCCAAGAAGGACACCCCTCCCTGCAGTCCTATTTCCCATCGGCATTCACCTGCAGCACTATTCAGACTTTAACTTGCTACTAAACTGCCTTTTGCCATTCTGTGGCTTATACCACATCCCTTAAATTTTCTTGATTTTTCTAATACTTTCATTCAGAGATACAAATGACTAAACTAAACCATCATATTTCTTTTTCTTTCATTCATTTTTTTACCTTTTCAAATCCTTGCCTTTGTAAACAAAATTATCATTCCTTCTTGCTGCATACCGGTCTTTTATCTCACATCATGACTGCACTGAAAACACAACAAATTCATAAAATAAAATTAAAATGTTAGCTCACATTTATAAAATTTTTAAATTAAATCTAATTACAGACCACCCAAAAAATGTAAGAGACTATATGAAAAATATTTCATGAAACAGAATAAGGAAACTCAGAGAAAATAGTACATTTATTATATATAGCATCCCCTCTTAGTTTCTTTTACTGAGGCTAAACAGACCAAACTCATCTCTGCCTGCACAGAACGTGTTTCTGATTAATTTTAGATTACTTTCTGGTTCACTTTGTTTAATTTTGTTTTGTAGCAGCCGTAAATAAATGTGTGTGCATGTGTGAATACATATATATATATATATATATATATATATATATATATATACACAAACACATACACACACATAGATATACGTATATACAAGTTTCTGTTTTAGCAATGATGGAATACTACAACACCAAAAAACAAAGGGCATTATGGAACTGCAAGCGGTCATTACATGCATCCAGATATTCACCTGTGGAAACAGAATTCAAATTTTCCTTTCAAAGTCTTCTACTTCAGGGTACACAACACTGATAGTCTAGAAAGAGCCAGGTTGTAACCTCGCCCATAGTAAGAGACAGCATGGAGATGTCCCACAAAATGGGGAGAATACTGTAAATGAACCACTGTTTAGTCTTATTTCTTAAGTCATACCATTAAGGAAACAAATTATGCCAAAAGTTTTTATTAAATGGTTTTTCTTTGCATCTGGTTACCCATCCTCTGCAGCAAAGCTGGGAAGAGCATTCAGTGATCTCCCTTATCCTGTACATTTGTCAGAGCTGGATGGAGCAGCAAGGTGAACAAGAAAAACAGAGCAAGATGACAGAGACTTTGCCATCCTCTAATCTCATAAGAAATGCCCCACATCAAGAGATACTTACCAGTGGCATGACTTTCCTCACTGCCATTACTCCCATTTATTCACTGGGGATGGGTGAGTAAGGACAAATGAGGACAAAAGGAAGACAAAAACCAAGCAGCCCAAAATGAGACTGGTTTCCGTGTCTGTCCTGGGTTAGCCATATGGCCTGTTTGTATCCCCAATCGTCCCCT
>JAHLSL010000061.1:6388352-6495276 GCA_025920805.1 Petroica traversi
AGACCTCCCAGAGGTTTCCTCCTAAATATTTGCCCTAAACCAGGACAGTGTCACAGTGGAATACAGGAATGTCATGGTTCAGAAGTTATTTTGTGTCACTACATTTGGAGTCTCTTTTCTGCAGCTACAACTGAGAAAATATGCAAGTGAACTAGAGAACATGGTAGGTTCCCAGCAAGGTTTGGCATTGCACACAGGAGCGCTCTGGCACCGAGCCGACAGCAGACTATGTTTAACAACTAATGATATACATTACCATAGCCTTGACACTAAAAACACATATCTAGTGACAGTCATTCTGTTGCCATTTAAATTTATATACGTCTTGGAATGGTTTCCATCCATGCTGGCAGACAAACTGTAAAGAATAAGGAGGCTGTGCTCTGCAGATAAATAAAAGCAAATGTGGGATGTACCTAAATGGATTTGACAGATTGTAGGAATAATTTAAAAATATAAGAGTATAACACAGAAATGTTGGCATTATCTGTAATGAGGACAAGAATTCATAAATTATATACTATTGCTCGACCAGAAAAACAGGAATAAGTACCAGAGACATCCAAGTCCTTCCATTTATACAGCAGTAAAGTAACAAAGTCCTCTTGCTTCATATTCAGTAAGTGCCTTTTCATTTTTAAACCCCTAAGCCTCCTATTAAAAAAAAATGATTTTGAGCATGAAACACAGGGCAAAGAAGCAGCTGGTTTTTTCGCACATGGAAAACCAGCACATAACTAGGAGGAGATATAGCAAAAGATATTGCAGGCCACATCCCAATCTCTGAAAGAGCAACGCAATTCATGCTGGGGCTGTCCCTGAGGACTCCAAGGATTGCATCCCATTAAGCAGCACTAAGCAACTTTTCTAATATCCACTACTAGTCATCCACTTGTTAAAGGCACAGTTCTGGCACAAAGCTTGGAACGGATGAACTAGCTCATAAACAAAAGTTAGAAAGCCTTTTCTAACATCTGTAAATTCATTACTTTTCTTACTAGCATTAGTGACATATTTAAAGGCTTGCTAAGAGGGACAAGATACTTTACACAGCTCAGTACCAAAACCAGAAAAGTACTAGAATAAAGATGCAACCAATATTCTAAACAGATGGGAATTTTTGTTCAAATCCCAAAACACCTTTAACAGCCATCCACAAATTACCAGTCAATTCTGAGAATACACTACTGGTTTTCCTTCTACTTTTTCCTTTCTTCTTTTTCCTTATACCTTTCCTCCTGTAACAACTTCTTTTCATCTATTATCACTATTAAACTAGAAAGAGGAACTACTGTTATTTTTTAATAGATTTTTCTTGAAAAAAGTACCATACAGTATGCCATTTCAAGAACATAAATGTAAAATCTTGGGGAAAAAAACTAACAAGAAAGGTGCAAAACAAACACCTTGTCTACTTGTAATGTGGCCTTTTCAGATAGAAACAGCACTATTACATTTACACAACATTAATACATTGAATAGGTATTAGTGATGCTAGAAGATGATTGTGGTCTGAGCTGTGCTAGCTCAATAACATGTAAATAGAAGACACTCTAGTTAGTTTATTTAGTTTTGCATTTTCAAGTCATTATTCCCTGAACTCTAGTTTAGGGATAATCAAAGTGGTACACCTTGTGCAAGTATGTGGCTGTAAATAGGGTTCTTCAGTCCTTTTTGAAAATTAAGTTGCTTTAATGCTGTTGTGTGTAAGATGCCCAAAGATCATAAACACTCCAAAGAATAAGCTTTTCTTGAAAATGTTGATTAGCTGCAAATAGCAACAGCTTGTGAATATTTTGGGAACATCTCACTAATAAAAATGAGTGCTACACCACCTGAGCAGGAAGTGACCTTTTAGTTCACTGTGGCAATTGTTCCTTAATATAGACTAAAACATTAATTACTGTGGGAGTGTTCACTGTAAGTCATTGTAAACTGTGAGCATGCAAGAAAAAGCCACCATAAATTATTTCACTTGGGCATCCTAATCTTTAATTTAAACAATTCATATTAATGTGATGATGTATCTCTATCCTTATTGTACAAAATAATACCTCTCAACTAGAATGGTCTTAAAGGCTCATGTTGGAGCTTCTTCATGTACGTTCCCACACTTGTGCCAGTTTAGTGATAAAAGTACATTTGAAAATGGATGTTAGAGGTTTACTGCTTGTATCAATAGTGGCTCAATGAGCAATTTCAAAACTGATTAAAGAAATTGGGACAGTTCTGGACCTTCTGGCCAGCCTACATATGCATATGGATCCATGTACATCAAAGAGGAATGAAGGAAGCCTGCATTACAAGCATTGAAGCAAGGTATTCATTGAATTAAGTCTCTTCCAGATGATATCACGTATGGTTCATTTTCATGCTGACTCCAAACACCAACGTAGCAGGTGTACTTGTTTCCATAGGGGATGGACTGCAGTTATTTGCCAGGATGACCAAAATTACTGTGTACAATCTGAACAAGAGGGAGAACCTTACGGAAAGGATCCCAGCTCCTCCCTATGCCCTTTTATAAGTGCATTGCTGCTTATTGTTGTTGTTGTTGTTGTTGTTGTTGTTGTTGTTGTTGTTGTTGTTGTTATTATTATTATTATTATTATTATTATTATTATTATCACTCCCTCAACAGGCTCAGAGTAAAATGCACAAAAAATTTAAACAAAAAAAATGTATGGAAAGCTATTTTCTTTAGAAATTAGGAGAAAGAGTTTATTCTTACTCCTTTTCATCCTTTCACCATATACACAAACCCAGTAAAGCGACAACTAAGGCCACAAGCACCTTCAATAACATATAGGGACCACTTCACTAATTTAGATGACCTGAATTCACCAGCCATCATGGCAAAAACCCTATGATTTCTCAGACTTTAAAGAAGAAGCTTTGAAAGGACTCACAGCACCCAGAAACAAGCAAGAAGCCAGCATTACACAGACTATTTCAATGGCATCAATGTGTATTTCTCTCGAACACCTCTGGATAAATTTTATGAAGACAAAAATAGGAGAGCAGTTAAAAGACTCAACTTGGTTTGCCTCGAATCACATTTATTAGAGGGATAGATCTTATCTACTGAGAGATATGCTCTTAGAACTACAGCAGGAAATAAATAAAGGCCTCCTATATTATTTTTAGACATATACTTCATAACATTAGTAGAATACTATATGTCTTACTGCTATTCAATGAGCTCTCACTGATTTTAAATTTCATTAGGCTCATAAACTCCTCCAGCTGGCAGAGAAATTACATTTTCTGGTTTCCAAAGCTGCATAATGAGTCATGACCTCTCCCTTCCCTTCGTCACCTCAAAAAACCCTTTTCTTGGGTAATCTCCCCCATATTTTCAATTTTCCCCCAACACTCAGATGGATATTTACACACACAGAGATAATATTGCAGAGCATTCCATTTTTTGTTACAGAACTAGGGATGTTTTATATAGGCTTCCCTGAAGCCACTATGAGTGAAGCCAGCAGAGGAAAAGGCAGTTTCATATCATATGTCTCCTGTCTTTGATGAATCTGCAAGCCACCCATTTTAATGAGTCCTCATAAATAATTCAATTTCTAATTATGCTATAAGCCCCTAACCTGGAGAAGAAACAAGAAAGGTAGAAAGGTAGGGAATAGGGAAGGGAAAAGTGTGCATGTTGGATCTAACAGTGCCTGCAGCAACTGAGCTACTCTTACTTATTCTGCCTCTTCAAAATGCACCTCCTGCCTAAACCTTGAAGTGATTCTCTAAGAAACATGACAAGATTACATAAAAAGTTAGGAGTTTTAGACAATAATCCTGGAATCTGCTTCTTTTCAACTTACTTTCTCTATTCTACAAGGTACACACGTGCCTGAGGCATGCTCCTGCTCAGGTGAATTGAGCATGCTGACCCCTCCTATGCTGCTGGGACCAGCTCCCTGCCCTTGCCCATTGCCAAGGAAGTAAACCAGCCACAGAAGGATCTCTACTCTTGATTCTTGCTCCTTATTCCTCCTCTCTGAACTCCTTCATAGGGACTAGGAAATCCAGTATTGGCTTGCCTGCTTTCCCCAACAACTCGTTGTTGGAACTGCCCCTCCGCCCTTCTCCAGGGAGCACTCATGTACCCCTAGGCACAGATTGGCAACGACTTTGGGAGGAAATCTTTAGCAGCACATGAATGACATCTGCTTTTTCCTCACAGAGAAGTTCTGAAGTTCCCTTTGCACCCCGGTCTCACTTTTTCACTGAAGAAAACATTGCTGCTAAAACTCTTTTCTTGCTTCAGTCAAAATGCATTTGACATACAAAAAGCTGGTCAAGGCACAACTGACAGCACACAGACAGATGAATGATCTCCTCCTACCTACAACTATTTTTTAATTGCAGGGAGGTCTCTCAATACACAGCAGAGCATCTGCTCATTAGCACTACAGCACTATTTCTCCTACTGACACTTCCTACCCCTCCTCCTCTCCCATCTTTAACAACTATTCCTAAAACACTTGCAAATTGCAAACTCTCTGTGACCTGTGGGGTTGGAATTATATTGTGCATATTAATGAATTTTTCTCAAACTTCCTTAAAAAAATAACAAGCAATCAAAACTCATGGTGGCTTTTGTCCAAAATCACCAAGATTTACTTTGAGAGGCAGCTATTTGGTTTGTTGTGGTTCCTTCCTGAAACAGTATTGTACCATACTACATACTACCATATGCTTGTGGAATTGCACAATTCTAATTTTAGAATTCAGGTTAGAAAATTCAGCCAACACTGTAACACAGGCCAAAGTTCATTATGTCAAAGCTGCTGCAATGGTATTTTATAAAAGATAATGATAAGTTGCTCAATTTTGTTAATTATTTAATAATCAGAAGGTCATGGGAATGGCCTGTATTACAGAAGGCAGTGCATCTGTCATCTGAGACTGTATATTTTGACTTCTGCAGTTTGTTTACATCCAAACACTGTAGTAATAAATATAAGCCAGAAAAATATACAAGTTGGTCATCTTTAGTTTTGCTGAGTCTTGTGATACGTACGGCCTATCATCCTATTAATTGAAGCTGTAGCTATGTTGCTGACAAGGAACACTTACAAATGCTTTGGTCTATGTCCCAACCTTTCCTGGAGCTAGATCTACACCTATGTTGCCATTTCATCACCTGCACACTCCTAGGAAAGGAACAGGGTACACAGGCTAGGAGTGTCTTGTCATACACCCATGCCCAGGCAAGGTGTGTCCCTTGCTGAATGCACTAATCTTCACCAAATCTGTGCAAAGTAGCATAGAAGAGTATTTACTTTCAGAGAACAATTAATGCAGAATTGAAATCTGTGGACACACTTGGCATGGCTTGTCCCAGAAACATCTTTAGGACTAGAAAGTCAGCTTGAGATCAACCTTTAAATCACATCTCCCTGGGATACTGCTGCATCCCATGGCATCAGTGAGAAGGCGAGGAGAAGCCAGACAAGGCTCAGTGCATTGGAGTTATTCGTGCACCATACAGGTTGTCCCAGCATCTCACCTGTGAACTCTTCTGAAAATAAAGAACCTGAAAGAGAGGATATGTTCTAAGACTTCATCTGTCTACACATCCTGCATAGCATTGTGATGAGGTTTCTAACTCCACCCACAAAATTATTAGATATCTTGGCTGAACTAGTTATCTATATTTCCTCTACAAAAATACTGGGAGTTCCTGCCTCTCTTCTGAAGAGGGAAGTACATGTGACTAATTTAGAGGAACAGCTACTTGGACAATTCTGAAAATAGCTGGATTGAAACCACACAAGAAATCTGCAGCAAAGAAAAATCTTCAACCAGCATTCCCAATGTCTGAGATTAAAGCTCTAAATATGGGGCTGTTGTTCCATTTTCTCACACAGGTCCCCATCCAACAAAAGCTCATGTATAAACATGCGCTTCTATTTTTTGTATATTATTACAGTTTCACACAGAAATTGTTAGGACTGTTCATAAGCATAAAATTAGCATAAAGCACACTTGGTTCTTTTCAAGTCCAGGACCCAAGTGAAAGCAAACAGAAATAAAAAAGCTATTAAATTATAAATATTTATTTTAAAAATTCCGTAGATTATGTTAAAGCCATGTCTATAAATACCATGTGTGTCAGATGGTTTCTCCTGGGCAAGATTCTTCACAGAGGCACATACTAAATACTCCTAACTACTCAGTACTGTATTCTGGAAGAATTAACTAAAAATGAGAGCGTTCCCACAAGCTCAATTAGTGTTTTGCATGTTTTGTGCACTGGTAATGCCCCAAACTAATGAATATATGTAATTCAAAGTTTGCACAAATCTCATGTCCTTTTAAGACTCGGCAAAATCCTCCTGTTACAAAAAAAACCCCACACCTTCTTAATTCTAAATTTTAAACAGAACTGAATGCCACTGGAGGCAGTTCTTTTTTTAATATTGTTCTTCCACTGAATGGTAGCTTCTATCCCAGTTTGGTCTTACCATTAGCAGAAAGATTTAGTCTGAACAGCAAAGGAACTAATATGTTCTGCATAACTTCACATCTTCAATCCCTCAATTTTTTTTTTATAAAAACAAAACAAACCTAAGTAAATAAAAAAAAAGAAAAAATTAAAACCACCAAATTAAAAAAAAAACAAGAAACAAAATAACAAAAACACCAACAAAACTCATTAAAAAATCCTCATGAAGGAGAATAAATGCTTTTTAAATTTGAATTTGTAGATTTGACTTGACATAGTTGGGTTTTTTTTTTCCAATACATGCCAGCAAATAAACTCTCTGTGTTTTCATGAGCTGTCAGTCAGGCAGTCCTGAAAGTTCATTACAAACATTAATCCTTTATTGCTGTAAAGGTAAATAAAACTTTGCACTCTGAAAGAGCTTGCTACAAAGTTCAGTGGCTAAACCAGAATATAAATACCAGGTGGCTGGAAGATCATGTTCCTGAAAAAGTTCCCCTCGTTCCATTATTAAAACATGAGAATGCCCAAGTCATATAAGGCAAATGTAGTGAACTCCATGTGTCCTTCTTTGTGTATGTGAACTTTCTCAGCAAGCTTTGGATCCATCATATGAATTTTTGATTTTCCACATGGGTCAGGGTTACCCAGGGCTGAAGTCTCACCATCTGTTCAGAAAATACCAGCTTTAAATGGCAAAAACTTTGCATTTTTAACTTTTCGGCTGGTGAGGGAGAATGCAGCTCTCTGTAGGCATGTAACTAAATCAAGTCCTCTCCCTCCCAAAAAAAATCTCTTACACTTTTGGCGCTAAGGTGAAACCAAAATCTGTAAAGACATATCTAGAGCTTGTTTACACAGACATAGAAAGGAAACTTAACTCCAGGGTACTTTTAAAGAGGGTAAGTTACATTATGCTTAACATCCATCCAGAGAGAATTGAAGTAGGCATGGTTAAAATGGCTTTTTGATTTTTTGTTACTGTTATTATTTACTTTTTGAGGCAATTATTTTTTAAGGCAATTCCTCCTATAAAGCATAAGCCTGAGAAAGTGTATATGCTACCCACTAGTGAGGACACATAGATTCCTGATGAAAACCTTTTCCCAGGGTCTGCTCACCACAGAATGACACTGAAAACCACAGCAAGCCCAGAAATCACCTGCCACAAACCCACCTGGCTAATGCTACTCTTCATGATCCTGGTTTTAAAAAAGCTAAAACGCAAAAATGTAACTCAGATCATATTTCATGGTAATGCCAATATTTTAAATGATGTAATTTTTACCTAGAATGTTTGCCTCAAAAAATAGTTGAATATTCTGCTAATAAACATATTGAAAAATGGAAACAAGATAAAATTCATCAAAATCAGAGGGAAAAAGTAGAATTCAGCAGAACAAAATTGTTGTAATGATTTTTTTTTAATGTAAAACATGCAAAACATAAAACAAAAGCATTTAAACAAGGACCCTCTTTAAATGGTTATTTAAAGTTTCTTGGCCTTCCTGAAATGATAACAGCCCCAGAAGCGGGGAAAAAAAACCAGCCACAACACAAAGGTCAGGCATTTCAGTCCCCATTCAATACCAAATATTACATTTAGAGTGGCAAGATGATTAATGAGGACAACACAAAATAAAACGTGTACAAATTAATTAGCTCAATCTGTAAGAAGGGAGTATGGTGGCAGTAGCGGAGCTGTTTCTGAGCTACAAGCCTCAGACGTGGGGTTTTTACCAGAGCTGATGTTCTTGCAGGACTCTCTTCAGAGGGATTTCACCTCTGTAAACTCTATTCTCAGGTTACTGACTGTAAATTCTGGAAAGTTCCAGCACAGGTTGTCAGAGTGGTCAGTGTTGACACAGGGTTAGTTGCTAACTAACTGGTGCATCAACTCTGGTTTTAGATAAACATGCAAACTGTAGAAAAAGGCAAAAAAAATATGTGTACTCACTAAGAAGATATTATAATTTAGTGGAAAGAAAATAATTCTTTAAAACTTTTCATATGACTAAGGCAAAAAAAATATATTTGGAATTGTAAACACATCTTCTAAAACAAGCAAATAAATTAATGATTTCATCTGAAATCCACAACCACATTCCCCATCTGGGTGAATCCTGTGCCATCAGTCAGAGCCCTTTCTGACAAGTTCACCAAGCATTAGCACTTAGAAGACAAATAGGCTTCCTTTTCCCCCATTATCTAATTGGCGTCTAAACAGCTCAGCCTGCAACAAGAAGGGCTGAGGAAACCAAGTGTGCGACTGCCTGCCTTCGCCTGCTGGGACAGCCTTCACATTTCCTGACATTCCCCATCTCTCACAGTGACCAGAAGCCTCATAAAACTGTCTCCTGTTTTCTGCTCTCACCCATCTTCCCAGGGCAGCGCAGTCACTTTCCTCACAACAGCAATCTGGGAACATTAATTCCCCCAGCAAATGAAGCCTTCTGCTGCTGTCCCTGGCATCAGGAGCAGCTCGAGCACCGGCTGCAGCACTGCACAGGCACAGTCCTGACACCCAGGGCACTGTCCTTGCCATGGGATTCATGGAAGGAAATGTACTTGAAAGACGTGCATGAACAGATCCCCGAGTTCACCTACAAGGTGAAGGGTCTCGGTGTATTTTAGAAAAAGAATGTAATTTTTACAGATTTCTAGAATCCTTCTCTTTGCCTTGATCTACTGCTTCAGTTAAACACCTTGAAACACCTTATTCTCATGAATTTACATAGTCCCCATTTAAACTGGGAATGGCAAATATACGTATTCTGAAGAAAATACAGACAATGTACAAAAAAAGTGCCAAATTTGAAAATTATTTAACCAGAACTACTTCCTGTAAAATAGCTGTAATAATTATGTTTGAATTATATGTAAAAACAAATTCAGTTTCTTTTTTTCTCATTCACTTTAATTCAGTTCCACAAGCTCTAGTTTGAGACTCATGTTTATTCTTTCTGCATAATTCTGCAGCATAGCCTGCAGCTGGGACATATTCCACAGGATACTCTTGGCCTCTGGCTGTGAACTTCATTTGAAAAATGTTAAGAGAGACCCTAAAGCTTTTTCTATGAGCTGGGCTGGGACAATGCCATCATAAAGGGCTGATTTACACTCAAAACCAGTGAGTTCTTCCTTTTCAGGATGAAATCAGATGTAAAATTATTCTTATTTGCTGTTTGGCAGCAATGATAAATTCAATTCTGTCCTGAAACAAAAGGGCTATTGGTCTGAATTTACAAAGCAGAGTTTGTACGATGATATACTTTTCATCTTGAAAACTGTAATTGCTCCTTCTGCAGCATGGCTAGCTGTCATAAACCATGGACAGAAAGGCTTTTAAGTAAGGTGCAAAATAAAAGCTTCCGTTAACTTAATATTTAATGATCTCATTCATTAATAATTTTTTGCAAAGCTGAAGTAAAAGCAATTGTATTTTGTCATTAAGTTCCAAGCTACACAGTCACAGCAACACCTTGGGAATGAACACAAGGTATTCTCTTACCTTTGCAATTCAAAACTGGGTTTGCATTCTTACATGGAACAAAATGCTTAATCAATAATTCAAGTAACAAAGTCTGCTGGGTATTAGCTTACAGCTGGAAGAGTAAACAAGCACTGAAGCTTACCGAAATTGATTGACACTACATTAGCAAGAGGATCCCGTCCTACTGCATTACTGTGGCTTTATTTTAAATGTGAGATATTATCTAGTGCAATGAGGTCCTAGAAACATAGTGGTTCCAAAGAATACAGCTCACCTTCTCTGTGGAAGGATGTCAGATCACAACCCTGTGAGATCACAGACCACTATGAGACAAGAATAATTCTCTTCCCATTAAATCCTTCATTAGAGAGACACAAAAAAAAATCACAGAATTTGGCCTAGTGTGCTCTCCAGATGCAGCACAATCCCTTTACACCTGAGGAATGTGGCATAATGAACAACTGAACTTCGTGAAAAGACTTAGAAGGCATTAAACAATTCACAACACATGTATCCCAGAAAAAAAAAGTCAAGGACTGAAAGTTTCATTAGTTGTAACAAAAAAAAAAGGTAGATTGTGAACAAGCAAAGTATATTCTTGATGAATACACAAGAGAGAGATTTCGGAATCTAAAACTTAAGAACTTAAACCAAAGATGGAGAATCATTTGGACGCAGGCATAAAAATGGCACTAGTCTAGTCTGCTTCTCCAGGGACAGGGAAAGAAGACAGAGTCCTTTTCTTTCAAAGGTAGTTACTTGACTCACTATTATAACCAAAACCACTAAATTAGTGATCATGAGTGAAGAAAGCCAAATAACTCATATTCAATTCTCTGTGAATACCCACAGATCTATTGAAACCTGAGGCGTGCCCCTGTGAGGGTTTTATTTGCTTTATTATTCTGTCAAAAAACAATTGATACTGAGCAAGATTTTTACAGTGCTTTAGGCATATGAGCTGCTGTGGAAATGAAGCCCATACTACCTTGAAAAACGTTTCTTGATCAATAAAAAAACAAACAAAACAACAAAACCTTGTAGTTACAAGCTCCTTGGGGGGAAAAAATTGTCCACTCTTTGCTTTGTGACTCTGCTTTCTGCCTCTCACAACTTCTCTTCAAAACTTCTTTGCATTTCCCTTCTCCATGGGGATTTTGAACTTTATCCTTCCTAAAAACAAAAAAAAATGTTTTTTGAAGAAGAGAAGCAGAGTTGTATTGTATTGCTGGTTAGTAAAGAGAGGGGCTCTTTACTAACTTGCCATCTAACTGGTGGCTGGTAATCAGAGCACATAAGTGGTTAATAGTAAGTTCAATGTTGCTCAATACCTTCACTGACAGACTGATGATGAGACAGAGTATGTACTCAGCAAATCCAAAGGTGAGCCCAAATTTGGCAGAATGGCTGACATGCTGAATGACAGAACTTCAAACCAAAGAAACCTGAGAATTGAATTAAAAGAAACTTCCTCTGGCTCAACAAGGAGAAGGTCAAAGGTCTGCACCTAAAATGGGATGATGCTGTGCAGCAGCACCAGGTGGGAAGACACTGTCTGTGAGAACCCTACAGGAAAGGACTTGGGGCAGAGGACACACCAAAAGGACACCAGCACTTGTCTCCTATTGCATGGAAAGCAGGCTGTCAACTGCACCAGGAGCAATGTGGACAGTAGATGTAAGGCTTTTATTCTCCTCTGCTCAGTAAAGGCAAGGCAGCATCTGAAATCTTTGTCCATCCACACACTTCCCAGTCCAATAGGGATGTCATTTTTAATTATAAAGTGTTCAAAAGAGGGCTACCAGGGTGGTCACAGACCCAAGCACATGCCCTAGAAGGAGAGAGTGAGGGTTTTCAGTCCAGCCAAGGAGAGGCTGAGTGGTTTAGTAAAATCCTACAACCATTTGCCATAGTGGCAGACAACACAACAGCAAACTGCAGCTCAGTAAATTCAAGATAAGCATTAGTGGGAGGCAGGACATTAAGAGAGTAGTGCAACTCTGAATCTAGCCACTCAAAGAAGCTACTGGATCCTTGGAGGTTTGTGAGACACAGCTGATCTGTTTGTAATACTGGCAACAATCTTACTTTGAGCAGGAGCCTCGATTAGATGACTTCCAGAGGTCCATCCCTACTAACATTTCTGTGATTTGATAGTCACTGCAACATAGACATGCTGGCATATGGCAGAAATATTTAATCTATGAATTATTCACTTCCAGGGAAAGGAGCCAATGAGGTCTGTATTTCAAAGCAGCATTTAGAGAAAGGAGTAGCATTCTCACTCTTGAGCTGCCACCTGGGAGTGGCACAGAGAAAAAAGCAGGACTGAAGGGGCAACAGTGCCATGGGAGTAGTGATGCAGACTGTGGGAGTACAAAGGATGGAAATCTCTACAAGAAGAAATAGGAGAACAGAAGTCTAGGAAAAAAAGGGGAAAGATAAGAAGATAAGCCAGACGGAAGATTTGGAACTGTCGATGGAGGCAGATGGAGGAAAACCTCTGGAGATTCCTTCTGATCATACGGACTCAGGCTAGGATAAGCAGCATAAAAGAGAAAGGCAGGATTTTCTATACTGGGAAACAGAAATATAATGAGGAGGCAGGTTAAGGGGGAGAGAAAAAAATAAATAAGGACAAGCAGAGCAAGGTAAGTGCCAATTATATCTGGTGGTAATTAGGCAAAAGACATTCTACCTAAAGTAACACATTTCCCTACAGAGCCATAAGGAGAGTTCAAGATTCACAAGTTTCACTAATCTGCTGTGAGCAAGGATTTGTGTGAAGTAAAGCAGCTAACTTGGAGTGTGAAATCTGTGAATGATTTCCAGAAAACCAAGAGAACTGGTTTAAGAGAGTGCCTGGTGTAAAGAAAAAAGTTATATGGCAAGACCCAGATGGAAGCTGACACATAAAGACAGGATTTGTTTGTTCACCTTAAATGCTACTGCAGTCATGATCAATGAATCAATAGCTTTTAAAAAAGCTAAAAATAAAAACATAAAAAACCCAGAAGCCAACACATAATTAGTGTGTCAAAGCAGATATCGAGAAACAATTTTTATTTTTTGTTAGTAATATAAATTGATAGATACTGACGCAGAATTAATTAAGAGCTACTGCTGACTGCTAAATTACTCCTTCCTAAACTCCTAATTGATTGGTCAGAATTTCTAAGTAAGTTAATCGAAGAGAAAGAATTTATTTGGCTATTAAAATCATGCCTGTAGGAAAGGCCACAGGATCTAATCTTTGCCACCTAATACTCTGCACCTGAGACAGCCCAATATTACTTAGCAACAGAGGTTTTAGGGTGCATATTTGATCTAAATCTAAGTATGAAACTGATTTTTGTTTTGGTTTGGATTTTTTTTTTCATTCTAAAAGAAGATTGACTTAATATGGCAAAAGACTGGCTTTTTAGTGTGATTTTACTGAATACAAATTTTTTTTCATGACAGAGCAAAGTTTGCAGAAACTGCATTACTTTTTTTCACTGGAGTCTGAAGTCACATAGCCAGTTGAAAGCTTCTCAAACTGCTTTTGACAGACAAGATTTAAGTACTGTTGAGAAATTTACCAAATAATGTCCCCAAAAGTGCCTTTGCTATTTCCAGGAGCACAGTGTCATGTGCTAATGTATTCTGAAGGTCTTTGATAATATGGTGTTGGAGACCTTTTTCTCCTTTCATTTTTTTTTTCATTCTCTGCTATAATAAAATAAACCCTACAGATTTGGCTTCTATTTTTCCTTTTGTTGCATTCCTTCAGCCTCATAGGAATTCCAGTAGCAGAGCATTGTGTCTGCCAACTGTTCAATCATCTTTTCTCTTTACCTCCTGTGTCCTTGAGCTGATGTGACAGTCTGAAGTCTAGAGAAGCTACACAAGAGGCAAGAGATGCAAAGGCCTGAATTAACATCAGATGACTTGTCATATGTCCAGAGAACTCCAATTAATTTTATTCTTCAATTCTGAAAGGTTTTTTTCCACTGTACTCGGAGCAGCGCTTTGGTGTCTATTCCTCTTTTTTGATAAGAAGCTTAAGCTAGTATCAAATTAAGGAATCTTAAACTTTTTGCTCATTTAAGAACTCATTTAATATTAACATTTCAGCCCCAAACAACAATTACTGCCTAGAATCACATCTTTATACCAAAGTTTTGAAAACCTGAGATGTGCATCTTGTAAAACAGCTGCTCTTGGGAGAGAGAATGCATCCAGATGAGAGCCAGGATTTCCGTGTTGTTTTGGCTCCAACCGAAATGTAAATCGGCAGTAATAGATCCTTGTGCTTGAGGATCACATATTAATTCAACCAAAAATATTCTAATATAATTAGATTCAAGGGTCAGGGTGAGGTAGCATTAGGTATGGATCTGTAATGGCATTGATTTTTTACTGAATACAAATATTCCATTGCCATTTCAAACCAATTAGCACTGTCTGGCTCTAAATGCTGCCTGTTCTCTCTCCTCCTCTTGTCATATGCACTTTTGTTATTTTGGTTGACCTGACATCTTGGCAGTTGAACAACCTTGCTAAATAATTCATGAGAAGATTAGGGTAGAGATTGTTCTCACTGCCCAGTCTTCTCCTGACACATCCTCCAATATAGTTGTCCATAACGAACACTTTTATCACACTTCTTTCAAAATAAGCATTAGTGAGATAGGTTATCACAAAATAAACAAGAGAAGCCAAGGTTTCTGTAGCACAAACACAGATGCACAGCACAAAGGCCTTTGCAACTGTTATTAGATTTCCCTTTCTTGTGCCTTCGCACGTCTGGTACAAAAGAGCCAGAGCAACACATGATTATCTCTCTGGATTTGCTCAAATGCAGGTTGGCAAGACAGGGAATTTTAATACCTTGTGTATACACACTAAACAGAATATTTGTCTTCCACACACAAAACCCATCATTGCTCTTTGCCAGAAGACAGTCGGTGAAAATTGACAACTTGTCGAACTAATAAGATTGCTTCTGATTTTGCTGCCATCTCATGTACTCTCACAAAGGGAACTTCTCATCTGTCTCTCCAGATATGAGAAGTCCTTCACCAGCATTCATACCAAAAATGTGCAACCAACTCATCCAGTTGATGAAATCCAATGTGATTTCATTTCACAGTTTTGTTTTATTTTTTTTTTCTTGTCCTTCCTGCATTGTAACAGATTCTTTGAAAAAAAAATGCTAATCATTGGCTCTCAAATTCTCTATTTATGTACTTGTAATTTCTGTACTGATTCATTACTCTTTCATATTACATTCATGTATGCTTTCTGAAAGGAAACAGAGCTGGTAAATTATTGATATATATTAATCTGTAGACAAATGTTCAATCCTAAAGAGAATTTTACAGAAAAAAAAAAGCTGTGCTCTTGCAGCTTGACAACTATTCTACCTCTCTGAATTTGTGGCAACAGATTTTCAACACTATTCTTTATCCTCTACTCAGAAAATTGTAAGAAATACTGAAAACATAAAATGAAGTTTACTCTTAAATTAAAAAATTGAGTGTTTGCAGGTTTTTTAATTTGAGGATCCAATTCCTGATGTGAAAATAACAAATACAGAAAGACTTTCATGCAAATTTGAAAGTAAAAAGTTCTCTGCACATGGACTCTAATATCCCCTGTAATTTATGGCTCAAGTCTAGAAAGTTCCTTTAATTTAATTTGAACTTATCCTGATATTCATCAGCTGAAGATTTGGCTCAGTAATTACATCCCTGCAGTGTGATCACACTAACAATAACAAATCAGGCTTTAACAAAGTCATATACTCTGACACAGGCACTACACACTGTTCTAGCCACCAAGCAGACAGCTCTCAATGGCAAGACCAATTAAGCAGCAATGTAAACCTTACCACGTTAATTAAACATGAGAATTTACAAAGGACCTTCAGTGAGAGACTTGTATTTCTCAGAGCAGCTTTCTGAAAGAGTAGTGGAGAATGTAACACTTTTGGATACTTCCCAGAATATCTCCAAGCCAACAAATCCCTTTTCATCAGTTTTTTTTGGAATGCAAAGATCCCCTCCGAAGATGAGGAGCTGGTACGGGCTGCCTGTTGCTCAACATTTCCTTTTCAATCCTGGGGCTCCCTGGAAAGGCTCACACAGCCAGTCACACAAGGTAAAACTGCAGATCCCACACCAGGTTCCAACCAGATCCATCATTCCTATATGGATCTGTATCATTATCACAGGAAGGGGCCCTTGTGCAGAGAATACCACAGCCTGCATGTGTTTTTTGTGCTCTCTCCAGCGAGACAAGTACCATCTAGCAGGGTTTAACTCTGCCATTTTTGTTGAGAACTTATAATTATCTTCCAAAGGCAACACTTCAGTCTGTTTAACTGTGAAAGGACAAAGACTCTCAATGGCACGAAATGACAAGTCACAGACAGCAAGGAGAATATCTCATCAGGGCTGATGCACATAAAGACACAGCATTAAATGATGTTTGCTCAGGACTGAAATTTAATGCTCTTCTGTGACTCTGGCTCTGTACACATATTTCACTTATTTAATCAGTTCTACTCTACTCCCTTTTTTAATATACAGCTAAATGTTCAAGACTATTTTCTCACAATGCCATAGCAAACTTTACTGCCCCAGACCAACTGGACTGTTCTTACAATCAGCAGTGGGAACTGTAGATGAAAGGTGAAGCCTAGAGGAGATTAGTATTTAACAGGATCATCCTAGTTAACTGAAAATTGCAATACAAATTCCAGGAACACATACCTGTCTTATGTTGGGAAATAAATTGCACCAGGTCCATAGGCCTTTCACTTGGAGAACAAAAATACTGGGTCAGATACTACTGGAAAAGAGATACTTCCTGCAACAGAAAATGTTTTGAACCCCACAGCCATACCATGGCACACTATGATGCATTATTTAGGGTAGAATAAGAGAAGGCAAAACAGTGTGGCCAGAATTCAAGGGAGGTGATTCTTCCCCACTTCTCCACTTTGGAGAGACTCCACCTGGAGTGCTTAGTCCAGCTGTGTGGCCCACAACATAAAAATTACATGGACCAGTTGAAGTGGGTCCAGAGGAGGGCCAAAAAAATGATCAGAAGGATGAAGCACCTTTCCTATGAGGAAAGGCTGAGAGGTTTGTGGTTGTTCAACCTGGGAAAGAGAAGACTCTGGGGACATCATATTGTGGTCTTGGGTGCTTAAACGTGGAAAAACTGTAATTAAAGATAGAGGAAACATTTTGAGCAGGGCAAGTTGCAATTAGACAGTGGAGTAATGGTCTAAAACTAAAAGAAGGTAGATTTAGACTGGATATAAGACAGAAAACTTTTACAATGATGTCAGTAAAGCACTAGAACAGGTTGCCCAGACAGGCGGTGGATGGTCTAAGCTTAGGACATTCAAAGTCAGGTTGGACAGCGCTCTAATCTAGTTGAAGATTTAGCCATTGCAGAGGGCTTGGACTGGATGATCTTTAAGGGTCCCTTCCAACCCAAATTATTCTATGTTTCTATGTTTCTTTGACACAATAGGATTTGCTCTAAAAAAAAACCCTGGAATTTCCTCATATGGCATCTAACCAGACTGCACATGAGGACCAAACCAATACAGTGGGTCTAGAAGATACAACATGAGCACATGCCCAACACAGAACAGTCTAAACAAATTAGTCATATTTTTGTCAGTGTTCCTTTGCCAGCACCTCCTATTTCACCCTTGATAAAGCAGTATCTGCTGCATTAAAAAGCATGTTCTTGTAGTCCTAAAAAATAAAGTATAACTTTCAGTGCCCGATAATCATCTCTTTACTCATAAACTGTCATGAGGATTTTTAGTATGGAAAGACACTTAGATGTCTTTCCATCAACTGTTTCCATCTACTGCTGGCCCATCTACTGTTCCTATAACCTCTCCTATATATGGACAAAGAAAGGAAGCAGAAACTAGAGTTATTTCCTAAACTTTTGAGCTGTAGTAGTGTCCCATCAATACCTCCCCATCCTCCTGATTTACACTTTATTAGAAGAGGAGAGAATGAATAAATGGAGGAGACAAAAAGGGAACATGATAGTCATTTCACCACGGACCTACACTTGAGGCAGTCCTGACTATCTCCTCTATGGGTAAGTATCTAAACTGGACCAAATGTATCATGTTCTAGAAAAGGCTATCTCTCTCTACTGCTTGCAAACTTTGTGAATACGACTAGTGCACAAGTAGAGAATTATATAACAGAAACCAGAATTTCTTCACAAGAAAGTGTAAGAAACAGTCCTAAACTCCCTAAGAAAGGTGTGTCTGCATTGGCACATGTACTTTAAATCCTAGACCACATCAAGAAGTTGACCATAAAGAAAACACTGAAGAACAAATCCCACTATGTGGGCATTAAAGGGCCATTAAAACTATATATATATATATATATATATATATATATATATATATGTTTGTGTCTCCATAATACTGTTAACATATTTCTGTGTTTCTGTATTTAAAATTTTCTGACAGATTTTTAACTTCAGCTCTGAACTGAACAAGACCTTTTGTTTCCCTGAATTCAGGAACAAAACAAAAAAAAATTGAATGCAAGAAATGAGCTAGAGTAATTATGTTTCACTACAATAAATTCTCCCTTGAGGGACCAATATGCCCACTCTTATGAAATATCAAATCACAGTAACATTTATCTGTAGGAACTGAAGTCTTAACGCATCAGCCCTCACTTCAGAAATCTATAAGAAACTATGATGTTTAATATTTTATTGTTTTTTCTAGCAGTGACTTTCTCAGGTTTGAATGAGTTACTAGCTTTTAGTAAATCACAAAATCCAGATAAGCCAAGAAAGGATTTAAAGCACTATTTTGGCCTCTGGTACACAGCCTTCATCTAAGCTGCAGTAGAGAAGACTCTATCAAAGTCCTGCCTAGTAGATGACAAATAAGTCTTCCAGTTCTTACCTCTTCAAAATATCCTTCCTCTTCAAAATTTATTTACTGAATGAAAGAGCTTGCTGGGTGTTTGATGTCTGTTGTTAAAGAGATCAAAAACTAATTAATGTGCTAAAGGCTCACTCACTGTTAAAGTTAATGAGATTTACTGTTCCATCAACTAAGTACCACCATACCACTTATTCTGCATGACAGATTAAGGTTTTGGTCTTTAAGGTATTCAGAATATACGTAGATTTAGTCTTTAGTCTTATCAAATTATGGTGATCTAAATAAAAAATCCATAACCTATAGGGTATAAAGCTGAGTTTATTCCCCAATTTCCAATCGAGAAACACCAATACAGAGCATACCTACTTCATGCTAAGAGAAACCATGTCATTCCCTGGTCCATCATCCATCTTCCTCCATGAAGACTACCTCAGTCAAGTCAACCAGCGTGTCAGGGGCCCCCTGCCTTTCTGGTGTGCAAAGCAGAGTTTATTCAGGTGCCAGTTTCCCAATACCAGATTTTCAACTGTTTCCTGATCTGCATTATCTGACCTGCAGTGTTCAGGAATCCCTTGGTTACCAATCTGCAGGTAAACCACCAACAATCCTCCCCTATGGCACACAGAAATTACTTTATAGTCTGTTCTCACTCATCTCAAGTCCATCTCACTAAGGTTTCTGTACACAGCTCCAAGTCTGCATAAAATCTTTAAGCCTGAAATCAAAAGTTCATAAAGAATCATTTACTGATCAGTTATAAAAGCAGAACATGAAGATTAAGAGAACTATGAACATAGACAAAATAATCAATTCCTGTGTGTTTTCTTCTTTTTCTTTCATCTTTTTGGATTGATCTTTCCTATTTCAAGTCTCATCTTGCTCTCCTTGCACATCAATTAACTGTTGTTTCTACCCAGATCCACCACTGCTGTCTACCTCCTTTTGTAGTTTCCTCTTTGTTTTCAGTCTGTGTTTCTGGCTTCTCTTCCGCTTATCTTCTCTACCTTTCTGGTAGTTTGAGGCAAATTTTAATTATGTTTTATTTGAGATTGATATATAAAAATCACTGTTGTGTAAGAGTCAAGTGTTCTGCCATTCTGCCACAAGAGTCTCTATTTACTTAACTCCTATGTTAATAAAATTAATTTCTTCTATGACTTTTACTTTTGAAAAAAAGACTACAGGTTGAATTCCTCTATAGAACAAAAGCACACAGCATGATAATTTTCTGTAATTTCTTTAATTAGCATCTTACTGTTGTTTCAGTTGTCTGAATGCACTTCATCCTTTTAATGATAATGCTGCTCCTTGACTTCTAAGAGCAGAAGGTAAACAAATTACCTGAAGGTCTCTGGTGTTGTTTTAAAGGTTTATTTTATTTCCAGAACCCAGATCCTTGCTTCAATTAAACAACATTCAAGGTTTTTGCTTTTATATAAGACTGCCAAAAGTGAGCATGAATTGCTGCAGTGATAAAAACTTTGATCTTTTTTGGTTTTTTTTATTTTTTTATCAATTGGTATTATGGGCTTTCAGAAATCACCGAAATCATTCATAGGAGTGAAAAATATTGTTCCTCTTCAATAATAACTCATGTTATAAGCTCTTACTAGACACACACACACTATATATATGTATATATGTATATATATATATATATATATATATATATATATATATATAATTCATGTGCCCATTTAGGGGAACCATTTTTCTCCTTTATATTCTCTAAAATAAAGAGAAACATCCCAATGACAATACCGGCTTATTATCCCCATATCCACTCCGTAAAGTTATTCTGAGCAATCTGAAAAATAAAAATGGTGTAGGATAGAAATATAGTCCTCAGACTGGATAAAATCCATTTGAGTGTTATCAGAGCCAGGGCTGGAAATACTTGCTGTGCTCTGGTTTTGAACATGGAGGCCAATCCTACCTCCCCCTCCCTCCAAACAAGGATGGCATGATGTCCCTTAGGCTAATTTGGGGCAATGCGAGCAACCTACAGATGCCCCAGCACAGCACAGCACGTCCAGCTCGCAGGGCAGCACAGGGAGATAGCAGTGACAGCCTGGCTAACTGGGAGGAAGAAGGGCAAAAAAACATCAAAATGTCAACTAATTTACAACTCATTTGCTATTTAATAAGCCTGTCCTTTATACACAGTTTTGTTTTTTTCTTTTTCACTAAAATACCACCTTCATCTGAGGACAGCCACAATAAGTATGGATACATCTTTCAGCTTTAAGAACGTGGCCTCAAGAGCAGGTCCCCAGGGTCTGATGTGCACATCAATTAGTGTATGGCTGTGCAGCCTTCTCTGATTTCCTGCGTCCCTGCCATAGCTAGGTTGTCCATTTAAAGAGACTAATTTGCTATTAGCTAAGTTCCTATAAAGCAGGCAGATTCAGACTTTTTTTTTTTGTTCAATGTGAAGCAGTTGTTACTGTGTTTGCCCCATGGATGTTTCCATCCATTCCAGTTCAAATAGCTGAATCCCTGCTGAACACTCCTTGTTTGTGTTTCTCTGTGTGTTAGCTGCCTTTTTAGACCGGCACATCTGTGCATGATTCTTCCCTGCACCATCCACATTGTGGATTGTATGCTTCAGAAGGGACTGAAAACAAAAATCGGCATCAGGAGGTAACCCTGCCTCCCAAATGGTAACACATGACACAGGCAGTACCAGTGGATTATTATACATCCAATGGTTCCATGCACTTAATTAACATGCAACTCCAAATTAACATGCAACAAATTTATTCTTTTTAAAATGGGAATAAGCTCTCCTTGTTTTGTGACCACAACTTCTTCCTGAGAAGTAGCTTGGGTCAGATTTCTAAGACTTGTGATTGTGAAGATAAATATCTGATGATATATACAAGTGTAAGAAGATTTACATCCTCCAGCTGAAGAGGACACTTGGGGTCTAATTGTCTTCAGTACTTTAAAAATCCCATTCTGTAACTTCTCGCATATGTGACTGTTTCATCTTGGTAGAAGATGGAAAGATGATTCATCTTTCAGCCCTTCTTTATAGCCTCTGCTGGTGAACTCTCTTCCATTAAAATCTCTTGAAAACAATGCTTAGGGGATTGTCAAATAACATTCATGTTTCTTGATCTAGTGGAATGTGTGCCTGCCCATGGCAGCAGGTTTGGAACTAGATGATCTTTAAGGTCCCTTCCAATTCAAACCATTCCATAATGTATTGTACCATTTTGGCAACTTACAAAGAAGATACCTGAGCTACCTTTTTCAGTCTTCCAAATTCACCTCAAATGGTTGATGTTATATAAATACACACCAAAAAAAACCTCCCAAGAAGTCCAAAGATGTCGTGATAAAAGTGTCTTGACCCTGGCCTACACATAAGAAACACATTCAAGTTTAGCCAATAACAGATGAAAAATCTGTTTTAGTTGGCACCATCTTTATTAGTCAATAGAGGAGGACACAAAAGAATGCTTCCTTTGGTTCTATATGACAGAACTGTTGTCTGATGGGCAGAACTTCACAGCTTTCAGTCTCAATTAATAGGGGAAAATATAATTCTGGAAAACCTACTGATGTTATACAGATGTAAATGATGCCCACTACCTATCAAGATGCAAATGAAAACTAATGCTTAGGTTGCACATATTTGACAATTTGGAAAGCCTGTCAAATAAATTAAAGAATTTTTATTTATATTTGAACATATGAACTTGCACTTTTCAAAGAGAGTAAGCGTTTGCAAGGGGTGCGGATCACAGCTGGCATTAAAAAAATAATTCACAAGGTAGATGAGCCAAGCTTTCAAGAAATTTAAAAGGATCATACATTTTCCTCTGCTGCCCAAAGTAAATAGCCCAAAGGAGCTGAAAGGAAGTGAAATGAATCCTCTCCTCCATTGTGGCAGAATCTTATTTTCCAACAGGCACAGAGGAACCCTATCTTAGACTCCTAGCTTAAACTACACAACTTTCTCTTTTGAAGCTTAATGTAAGCAAAATGAATCATGCAAAATGCTTTTTTTTTAATAATTTTGTATTTAGCATTTAAGAGATAGCAAAAACATAGTGACCTCAAGGATAGCTTATGGGCAGTGCTGTAAAAATGAGCCTGTTACTGGCATGTCCTGTGTCAGGGATTTATACTTTCTTGCATGCTGCTCTGAAATGTATTGCAGAGGCAATAGATACATCACACTTGGACTCCACGACATAGCAAGGGTTCAGCAGGAGCTCAAGTAATGACACCGGTGGCATATCAGGATTCATTTTGAAAAATGTGAGAAATTGAAAATTATCTGTAATCTCCCTCTCTGTCAGGTTATCTGAGTCCCCTGCTTTCAATATGCTGTGGGCTGCTGTGAAATGCTTCCAGGAAAAACTGCTTATGGGGCTGAGAAAGAAGCTAGAGACAGTTTTTAAGCAGCTGCCAAGCCCTTGCCAGTGGAATTTGTTTCCTGATCACAAAGGTTTTCCAATGTCTTTTACTGTAGTGCTCCATTTTTATCATTACAACTGCAGATAAAAAATAGTTTCGAAAAATATCAGAGCCAGACTTCTATGTAGACGTTGTAATGATTCTCACTGCAGACCAAAAAAAGTTTAATTTCGATACTACTTAAACTTTTCATTTCTATGTATATTGTTTTTACTAGCATTTTTCCTTGCATAAAGCGCCTTACAAAGCTGGCAAGACTATTATTACATTTTTAATTCATAACATAGGAGACTTTCACAGATGCAGAAATCACTCTGGAATAAGTCATTGCTCCATGCAAATATTCTGCTTATAGGAAATAAATGAAAACTTGCTTCCATCAAAAGCTATTGCCTTCTCCACTCACCTGCCTGACCCTTACTGAAATACATCAAAAATGTACCAGAAAACTTTCCTGAGACTAGATGCAATTTGAAAGGACAGGAATTTACCCTGACATGGTAAAAAAGCTTCTAATTATACAGTTATTTACTATCATTAATCAAATTCTTTACATGGAATTCTCTAGCTTTCAGCTGTGTCTGTCAGTAAATAAAATATCAGTAGTTTAATGTTTGTGTGAACATATTAGGTATTAGACAGCAGAGAAACAAATGTAGAGCAGTCTTTTCTAGGCGTTTAGGCCACTGAAAATACATTCTGTTGGAAGCAGTAGCAGCATATGAGTAGGAACAACGTCCAAGTCAGTGCACAAGAGTAACTTGACACACAGAGACCTCAATGGAACTGCAGGAAGAAAAGCTCCCCTGCTGAACTGAACACAGCTCACAGCTAAATAATAAATCAGAGCATGTAGTCAAGCATTCTGCAAAAGCACATCTTGTTCCCACATCTCTGTCACCTTTGTGTCCTTCCTGGAAATTCTAATCCATGGCCAATAGTTGATGCAGATGTAGTTGCAGCTGAGACCACAATGAAGATGTCTTAACAGAGGTATTTGAATTAAACAGCGTAATCAAGAATTTTACTAATACTTAATGAAACTATGCACAGTGATACTAAAAACTGAAACAAACAAATAAACACCCCACCAAGCAGGAAAAAGCAAGCACAGTATTGTGTTGGGATGAAGCTAAGAGAAGCACAAAGCTGATGATCTTTTTTATAGAACTTTTGCAAGCCTCCAAAGCTCAAACCTGTGCTAAAGAATGTGAGTGTGTCACAGCACCAAGCCTGGGAGAGTACAAGAAGAATTTGAATACGCTAAGGCACATGGGGTGACTCTTGGGGATAGTCCTATCCAGGGCTGGAGCTGGACTCAATGATCCTTGTGGGTCCCTTCCACCTCAGGTGAAACTGTGATTCTGTGATATGTATAAAAATTCTGAACCACTTGTTCAGTTTAGATCCAGACAGTCTGGCAAGACTATAACAGCACTAGTTCCATTCCATATAAACTCCTTTGATAGCACTTTAGAAAGCCTGACTGCATCAAGAGCCTACGCCATACCCAAACTCCTCCCTTATCCTGAGTGTGAAATTTTATACTAATAGGGAAGGCAATTCTGAATAGGACCAATATTCAGATACAAAACATCTCCATCTGCTTTCAAGATCATCAAGTTGAAAAATACCAAACCCTAAACACTACGACCAAAGGGGTCTCCTACATGAAGAGATTTTGCAGAAGCTTGAAGTAAATTTTGTAACAGTAGGTAAAAAACATGAAAAAGCATAAAGTAATCCTAAGCAGAAAATACTCAAATTATATGCAGACATACATGTTTAGAAATATTGTGCCCATTGAACAGAAGATTGCAGTGAGAAACTAACAGAAGCTCTAATTATAGAATAAACCAGACTATGAACTGTTTCCTTGCACCACATGAACATAATTGTATTTCATGCTTCCATTATGCTTATTCACTATTGCATTTTTTTTTCAATTCCAAGTCATACCACAGACTTTGATTAAAGGAAAAAAAATGTCATTAATACTATTACATTTGTAACACTAAATCCATACTTTATTCAGAACAAAATCAGGAACATAGCTTGCAGCCATAAACTTTGCCTACAATACAGTAATTACTACCTATGCAAATACATATCTTATGTGAATCTATTGCAAATACAAAAAGCTCTTCTATGAAATATTAGAAGAGTATAAGAACAGTTAAAAGAAAAATGTGCTTCATTAAAAGGTTAAACCCACAAAATCAAAAAGCTAAAGCACCTTATAGTAGTACCTATGATCCATTCTCCCAGCTACACCAGTTTGTACTTCGAGCATTAATTTTTCCTCATTTTCATCTTTAGTCACCTCTGTACTATATTCTTAGTAGATGAAAAGGCTGGATGTTGCAAGCATTGACTTGAGAAAATGAAAGCCTAAAAATAAGATGCATATTGAAAAAGAAGAGTTGAGCTTGTAATATACAGAGTACAGGGAAAATATACAGAAAAAAAACCAGAAGAAACAGAAAACAATAACTGAGGGTAAAATTACACCATCTGGATTTCTACTTTGGGAGAAAAAATAGCAATAAACTCTTAATGAAAACTCTTTCTGATTATAAACTTAAATTTGAATTTATTTTACTTTGATTATATGCACATATTTGTACCTAATATTACATTACATTTGGATATGATGCCATCTTTTTACATGGACATGGAACTGAAACCCATAAAATGTGCCAAGAGATGAAATTCTGTTCCTAGAATTGCAAAATGCCATGCACTAGTCCTTTGACTTTCATTCCCCTCCACTGTTTATGAAAGGAATATTCTTCAGATGCATGCAGGCTAGGGGAGAGAAGCAGGGAAAGGAATGATAGTTGAGGGGCCAGAGGGGAAGGACAGCTCTGTTGACCTGGTGGGGAGTCTGGCATGTCATTAATGCTGTAGAAGAGAAGAGGGATTGGAAATGCTGAGGGAATGCCTGGTGGGACCACATGGTTTACACACGTCTGTATTGCTGAAGGTTGATTCTCTTTGAAATTGACCTGAAAACACTCACCCCTAGGATTTCAACTCAATCTGCTTTTATCACCTTGGGAACAGGTAAACATGCTCCTCTAGCATTTTCTGTTCATTCACATTAATTTTTTTAAAGACCTGGTAAAACACAAATACCTCCTGACAACTCCAGAATACGTATAAACCTTTAGGGAAAAAAAAAAAAAAAAAAAAGAAAGAGAGAGAGGGAGAAAAAAAAAGTGGCACAACAAACATCAAGGGGGATTGCTCACAGCCTGCTCAGCAATGAGAGCGGTACCACCACCCACTCCCACACCATCGCCCAAACACATCCAGCAAAAACAAAATCCTGCTCCACAGTCTCTGACTCACACAAGGTACTCGGGGAATAGCTGCTGAATTTAGCAGCACAGCCTGTCTGTTTAGTACTTTCCACTGGACTGAGCATTAGTGAGTCACTGCTGCTGTAAAATAAACCAACTTGGAGATGGTATAACGGGCAGAGGAGCAGGAGCATGGCCATTGCCAGCATGCAAGGAGCAATTGAAGCTGAAGGATTATGTAAAGGGTTCCTGTACAAGAGGGCAAGACCCAAAGGATCTTGATGACCTTTTCAGTTTTGGGAAGTGTTCCCTGCTGGCTTCTTGGCGGGGACAAAAATCCCCTTCATAATGAAGCACAAACTGCTGACATCTGCAACAGGTTGCGCTATAAAAATAAAGAAATAGCCTTGAAACATAACCACTGATGAATCTCAAGTTTTTTAACTAAATGTAAAAAAGATACATATTTTTTCCTTAGAAATGTCAGAGTTGGATGTAATGAAGATGTTAATGGAAGAATCTAGAGGGGAACACCACTGTACCATCCTCATAGGACCTGCCAAACTCCAGGGCCGAACCCAGATGCCCTCACTCTTCTTCACACTGCTCGTGTAAGCTCAATACTGCACAGAAACATCTTCCCTGTACTAATTTAAGAAGACACAAGCCAAGAACTTCCTGCCTTTGGTCTGAAGATAATTTCAGAATTCACAGAATCAGGAGTTTGCATTAGGAACCCAGGCTTAAAGAAAAGTACAAATTCTGTTGTTTTTTGTTCTGCTATTTGAAGTGAAAAAAATCTAATTACTTCATCATTTATTTTAATACCACATGAAAAGGAACAATATATGAACAATTAGATTTTCCATAATTATACCTGTCATATTTGCATAGAACAAAATTTATTGCCTAGGGGCAGTTTTAATTACAATGAAGTGGAGGGTGATTGAAGTTTTAATAAGAAATAGTGAATTGAAAATAAATTAAATCCCCAAACAATTCTATAAAAAAGCAGTATTTGTCTCAGGGTATACTGAACCTAAGGACTTGGCAGAACTTCTCTTGTTATTAAAAAAGAAATGTTTGAAATAGGTTAATGATGTCACTGTTAACTAAACATAGGCAATGTGACAAAACCTCAGACAATCTATTTATTTCACCTTATAAGAAATGAAATGGACACCAACGAAAAGAAAAAGAAAGAAAAAGTAAAAGAAAAAGAAAAAGAAAAAAAGAAAAAGAAAAAGAAAAAGAAAAAGAAAAAGAAAAAGAAAAAGAAAAAGAAAAAGAAAAAGAAAAAGAAAAAGAAAAAGAAAAAGAAAAAGAAAAGCAAAAAACCAACAAAAACCCCACTAGAAATTCAAACCACTTCTTTTAATGCAAGACACAGAATATAAAAGAACTATTATACAAAATCACCAAATTTGTATTTTCTCATAGCTAAAGTACATATCGCCACACTGGTTTTGCAATATATTCTGTAATCACCTAATAGCAGTGGCTTCTAAATTCTTTGTTTGTGAGACTAATTCCAAATCAATACTGATTTTTAAGAAATTTTAAAGCAATTAATTAAAAAAATTAAATAAAAGTGTATTTCTTTGACAGTCAAAATCTATTGCAAACCTCTGAAACATACTTGAGGATTCATTCCCCTCCCTTGAGAACTAGTGCTCTACACCTTCTACTGATGGTGGTTTTGTTTGGCAAAGGTCACTTTGCCATCAGCTTCAAATGAGAAACCGACTGGCTTTTTGTTTGCAAAATATTAGCAGAATTTTGTAAATACAATGTGGAAGCTATACAAAATTTATGATGGGAAAGAATAAAATAATATTAAAAAAATGTATTAAGAAAACAGAACAAGACTAAGGAGAAGGTAGCCTAAAGAAAACATTACTTGGAGAGAAAGTAACATCAAAGGTTCAATGAAGCTGAGCAGAGCCTTCCCTAGGAAACTGTATGCCTGACTTCTGGGCCTTAGCAGATGTGCAAGAGCAGTTTCTTTGCTCCCAATACCCATCTGCAGTGCCTAATACTGAGGTGCTCTGTCTTGCATGCCTCCTGACCCACTGCCACACTTTTTTGAAGCATCTTGCAATAGAAAGAAGATGGAGATGATGTTTGAAATAATATAAGACCAATGGGAAAATATTTTACTCTTATAACTGAGTGCTATAAAAACTAAGATTCAAGCCCTCCTGTGTTAACCTGACTCCTCTTCTGTGAATTCTCCATTCCTCACACTGGCTCAGCACTGGTAGGATGAAGGAATAACCATGAACAAACAGGGAATTTACAATCCATCTAGCTGGTAATTAAGTCATCAGAGAAGTCTTTTAGGAAGTAGGAGTCAAACATAAATAATCTTAGACTGAAGACAAATTTCATCTCACATCCCTGATTTCACAGAAAGCCATTTGAATTATGGAATAAGTTAAGTTCAAACATATAAAAAAAAAAAAAACCTACCAAAAAATCTCTACCCAAAACAACAGCAAAACAAAACACTCACAAGACCACCAATCCCAAGATTTCAGCCTCTGATCCAAAAGAAATTAAAGTGTCATCTTGCAACACTGACCCAAATGCAATGCTCAAGACAGAGATTTCAGTTTCATCTAATGAAAACATCTTGCGCTTAGCACATATATATCTGTCCTTCAGCTGTGCTCCTCATATGTCCAAATGCCAAAGGTGGAATTTGGACCTAGGTGACTCCATGAGAACATTCAGCTGTGTTAATATCAAGCATACCTGGGAGATTTTCAGTCTTTGGAGATTGTGCAAAGAATCTCTTACCCCACTGTGCTGAAGGAAGTGCCAAGTAACCACATTTATACAGAGGCCACTGAGGATCCCTTACAGCTCTATGTGAATTCATAAATCAATTTCCAATATATAATAACTCTGATCCCTTCAGGAATCTATTGGAAGAGCATCAATTTGTATCTGTTAAGCAACTTCATAAAAGGCGGTGGGAGGGGGAATATTCATGGATAGTCCTTGGACTTTGAAGAAACCATATTTTCATCATTTTGATATATCATAAAATGTGTCACCACATTTTTTCTTGAAGCTTGTCCATCAAAGGGAATCTTTTAATCCAAAAAAAATTATTAACATAAATCTCAGTGGATTACCTCAGTCTCTGCTGATTAATAAAGCTATTTGAAGGTGAACAATTGTTTATCCGCAAACTCACAGTTGGATCACAGAAAGTTAGACTTTGAGAAAATAGCAAAAAAACAGTTTATGCTTTCTTTCAGCATATTCTGCTTCCTAAGTTTTGCCACTAAGACTTCTGGTACAAAGAACTTGCTGGGCTGCTGTGGAATTTTGCCTTTTGTACTAACAACAACATCAAAAGTCAGTGTTGCAAAAAAGCTGACAGGAGCTCTCTCAAGCAAAGTTTTAACATGGAAATTTCACTACAAAGCCTGAAAGCTGCGACAAAGGTGACAGGTGGACACCTTAAACTGGTAAGGAAGAAAAACATGAAAGAAAGATGCCAGGTGAACACGCCCTGAAACTGCTTCACACTTTCATGAAGTTCAGTATTTCTTAACTAACTCTGCAGCAAGCTGTTTCCAAGGATTGGAAACAGCTGATCTGATCCCTTTAAAGCTCACTTGGAAGAACCTCAGATTTACCTGCATTCTTTCCTGAGGGGTCCAATTAACCGTGCTCCTGAAATACTGGCACAAAGTGTGCTACCAAAATGCTTGAAGAAAAAACTCAAATATTCCAGGAAATGTGTTACACTACTGAATACATACTGTAATCCAGACCTAACAGTGCATTTAAGGATACTGCAGCTACAGAATAAGCATGATGGCTATGTTGTAGATAGGTACCGTAACACTCAGAAACCCCAACCCTTTACAGAAAGGAAAAAATATTAGGAAGCCTGTTCAAAATAACATACTGTTCAACTACTCATTCTTGAATGCTGATTTATTAAATTATATGACCAGCAACCAGCCCAGGAGTGGAGGTTTATCTTTTGCTTGTTGTCCTGGTTTAGGGCAAATATTTAGGAGGAAACCTCTGGGGGGGGTCTCCTCTAGGAAGCGCCGATTCCAATCACCCCTCCCCCTACAGGTCCCGGAAGAATTTCCTTAGAGAAAAGTGGAAAAAATTATTTATTTAACAAACAGAAAATTCACAAGCATAGAAAACAAATTTGGATAATATGAAAACAATGAAACCTCTCCTTCCTCTGAAGAGATGGTAGATTCAGAGTCTGTCTGAGTCCGGTTCAGTTCTCCAGTGGCAGGAGGGGGCTGATTGCTGGGTCCGGCTGTAGAAGTCGGGGGGGGGGGGGGCCCCCGGGGGGGGGGCCCCCCGGGGATTGCCCTGGTGTCCCGAGCCCACGCAATGCCAACCAGTCTCAGGAGGAGGAAAAAGTCAAAAATACCCAGCAAAAGAAATACAGTCTCTCCCTGCAAAAAAAAGCCAAGAAAAATCCGAGGAAACCCTCCGCTGTGAGCTGTTCCAGCACCCACACCAGAGAGAATGAAAAAGAAAAGAAAAAAAAAAAAAAAAAAAAGATAACGCTGTCCCGCTGGAATGTAGCCTCTCCACTCTCTCAAGGCCTTGCTTCGTAGGAGTAAAAGGTATCCTGCAGACAAACGGCGAGTGTTTTTTTGGGGGGGGGGTTTTTGGTTTTTTTTTTTTTTTCCTCCACTTTCACTCTCTCTGTCTCTCTGGAACTAACTTAAAGCTGTAGATCTTAATGTCCAGCATAAGCAAGAGGACGATTGGGGATACAAACAGGTCATATGGCCAACCCAGGACACTTGTGCAAAGGACAGATTCTGATGTCCATTATGCAATTCAATTGTTTCTTATTGCAACAAGATTTCTACTGCAGTTGTAAGTCTGATGCTTTTACATACTTCATCAGTCAAAACTGGCATTTCAAAATTTAATCATACTCTGGTGCCACAGTAACAATTACTGCACTCACCTCAATCTCACTGAAAATTTGACCAAGGAAAAGGTGGGAAAAAACATTTGAGCATTTTATCATGACATGTACATAACAATTAGGAAGGGTGCAATTTTAAACAATATAGCTTTAATTTTGCATTTGTGCTTTAATTCTGCCCTCTGAAGTGAACATTGAACTGAATTACAATTCAAATGTTTTGAGAACTTACTGAAACTCTCTAACTTAGGAATGCACGGATTTCATAGCATATTTTAAAAACACTGACTCAGACACAGGTACCCTGAAAAGTACTTTAAGTCAAAAGGGGTGAACAATTCAGCATGAGTTAGTGTGATGCTGCAGCAACACAATCGAATCTGAAATTTTAATATGGAGAATCTAGAAAATGACAAGAAAAGGGTACAAAGAATTTCACTGAGACAAATACTGGAATTATGCATACTGTTGTCTTTCAGAATCTTTGCTTTAACAACATTGATTAACAGGTATCAATGCTGTTAAAGCAAAGATTCTGAAAGACAACAGAAGATAAAGAGTCCCAGATTTAACCCAGTCTTGGGGAAAAAAAAAAAAAAAGCCTCACAAAGGCAGAATGCAGGCCTGGTGTTGTGTACAATACACAACTTTTGTACCACAGTTTATGTATAATGTGTGTGTGCAAGCTTGCATCTCTGAAAACAACACTTGCATTTAATTCTTCTCCATAATATTTAATACAACTTTCAGCAAGTAAGTGGAATTTTCATTTCACAGATAATTTAAAAAAATTTAAATTTTATTTTATTGTGGTTGAAAACGTAAATGTAGTGACTGAAGAAAAAAGGAGGAGTCTTGAGAAGGTTGACTAGATAGCACAAGGGGATGGAAGCCAACAGTTTCAAATTAAACTACTATGTAATACTATGATTTGAAAAATGTTGTTTACCATGGAAAATCATTCTTCTGTAAAATTTTCAACTAGCCACAGAAAAAAACAGTTTTACACACCAAAAAAAACCCCCAAACAAACAGCAACAGCAGCAACAACAACAACAACAAAACGGAAAAAAAAGCATCAATGTGTTTCTTGGGCATGATCTGAATGGAAATCATCAGACCAAAAAAAAAGGAAGAAAATAGTTTTCTTTGCCTATCAGGCAGAAGCTCATACAAGAAAAACAAAAATAACTTCAGGAGAAGAAGATGCCTGAGGGTAAGAAGGCTAGCAAAGCCCTTGAGACAAAAACTGGAACTAATTCAAGAAAAAGAACTACAGAGGTTTGGGTTGCGTTGTTTTATTATTATTTATTTAAACACTGAGCTTCCAAAGCTGAAAAAGTAACTTTAAAACCAAAAGAAACTGAGGCTTATTTGAGCAGAATTTCACCTTACAAGTCAAACCCCCAGCTTAGTGTGATGCTGGCATTAATGACGCCATGCACCTGCAGAACATCTTTCACTAATGAAATTTTAGTATCCACAAACCTAGACAAAGAAATCTGCTTGTAAGAAAACCATGAAGACTCTCTCCCAGGGAGTGAAAAAAAAAAGGCAACGAAACTCCTGCAAAATTAACCATGGCTATTTACTTTGTAAGTGAATTTGCTCAAATGAATACATAAAGGGATCTAAATGGGTAAGAACTGGTACTGATACAGAGCTCCTTATTTTTCTCATATGAAATGTGAATACAACAAAACTATGCTAATGGTGACAATTTATTGTGTATGGAGAAAGAAATGTCAAATTGTGAAGCTGGGCATCAAATAAGATTATTTGCCACAAGCACTTATCAGCTTTCTTTGTCTCAGCCACAGTTAAAGCTCCAAGCGCAATGCACTGTGCTGGCAGGATGGAGATTCAGCAGGTGTCTCTCTAAGCTCGCAGACTTGATGCCATTGCAGCACTATGTACAGTTCAGGGCCACAAAAATCAAAATGATGAGTGTGGCTATCTATGAGGACATGGGAAGTTGGAGGGATGACCCCCTTCTTTGTCTGTCAACAAGAACACAAGATCTGGAGAAGGCAAATCAAGTCAAATGTGGAAAGCAAAGCATGGAAACAGGCAATATTCCTAAGAACTTTCACTGCAAGCCCTCTGATTTATTTTTCCAGAGTTTTATGTTGTCTTGCAAGGTATGTGAGTTATGTGAATCTATCCTCTGAGGCATAATGCTGCATACACACAACGTGGATTTCAGTTAATAAAATAAGACTCTAGGCAAGACAAGCAAATACAAATTCAAACATTTGACATGTGGACAAGTTGACAAATGTTTGACTTCACAAGTGTCGCGTCTCACTAGCTGTCATTCCAAAACACATTTGTTTCAGCAACTACAGCTGACTTTCAGAATAGACTACATTTACATCTGGAGATTTAAACAATGTTCATACAGAGTAACAGGTTCAGTACTGCAGTCTAAAAATGTATATATAAAACTTCTTCTGCTAGTGTGCAGATTTCCTGCTAGGTTAGTTTCAAAAATAGTGAAACATTAGTCTTAAACTCACTTGCACAGTTCCTGCCATATCTGAAGAACCTATTTAGACCAACTCTAGCCATGGACTGAAATCTAAATCTAATGCTGTGACAAGGAGATGACAATGTCTATTTTAAATACACACAGGAGGCATCCAAAAATAAAATTTAAAAATTTTCCAACTCAGTGTGCTACTTAGTAGGTAGTGAATTGATAGGGATATAAAAAGTAAACATGTGAATAGAGCTGGAGTCCTGACACTGTAAAATTCTACCAAATACATAACAGAAAAGAGTTAAAGAACCAAGACATATTGTCATGTAAAAACATTCAGCATACATTCATTATCTTACAGTCCTTATACAGAGGGAAGTGTATTTTAGTTGCATTTTTCTAAAGTGTAAGCATTTTTCTGAGAGGCAATCAAAGCCACTTGATTTATGATGCTGGTACACACTTTGTATAATCTTTTCCTATAGCTAAAGAGCCACACCCATCTTAAAATTAAAAGTTAATAAAATAAAATATTTTGAAATATTGATAAGAAACAGGCACAGCCAAACAGTTTCAAGGGGAAAATTAACACATTAGAGTGAAAAAATAACATAAAACCCTTGTGTGTGAAACAAAAATATGCACAGACAAAATTTTGTTCATTTGTGTGACTGGTAATTTACTCCAGTAATTTGTTCTTTTCCGTCTTTGTAGACTTCCTCTTCTTAGAAGTCATACCTGAAATTATTTTGGCAAACAACCCAGCTCATACAGTCCACTGCCAGCTGCCTTAGGATGTTCAGCTTTTCACAGAACTAATAAAAAAATACCAACAAAATGTGGAAAACTGTTCTTTGCTGGGAGACTAAGCACAGTTCAAGCTATTTTCCTTCTCTGGATTTCTCCAGCTTGAGCCCTTTGCAATAAAATTGTCTAACATTGTCTGCAACTGGCAGAGACCAAGGAATAGAAATACCTGAAAATGAAAAACTGAATAGCAACATATCTTCCAAGATGTAGGTGATGCTTCTTTTTGTAATGACATCAGTTTTCAAATCAGTTCTCAATCAGTTCTCTTTACATTCTTAAGATTATCTAAGAAAGTGAGGAAGGCAAAGACATCTTCTCTTGATTAACCTCTGATATGAGCACAACTCAAGGGTAAAACTCTCCCTTCCTCTGTTTTTATTTTGTATATCACATCCATGCGTAATATCTAACACGAAACACCAGATTCCTCCATCAGCTCAGGACCTAGTCCATCAGTGTCTCCTAATGACAAAATCTTAGTGTTTACTGTGTTATTGTTTGCAAAGTAACGAGGGAAGTCAGGAGCACAGGTTAAGAGAATCCGAACTATACCACTGAGAATTACCTTATTTTCAGGCAAGGGCTTTAGCTCTCACAGGCTGAGAATAAAAGTAAATGAATTTACGATTTGGAATTGAAGGGATACTGCAATATAGTTTGGAAGCAATTTCAACACACCTGTTAAAGTGTATCCATATCCAAATATGTATCCACATGTATTCACAAATATTTCAGCTTAGAGACCTGGCCCAGGGCCTCACAGAGCTCTAAATAAGCATGTGGGAATGGTGGACTCAGCTAAAAGACTGTTCTATTTCCCAGTGGAGCTCAGGAGGCTAGTGGCTAAGTTATAACAGAGCCCTAAAGCAAGAGATGATGTCCAGTCAAAGTTCTGCTAAATGAGTGGATAACTCAAATTTATCTTAAAGTATTTTTAAAGAATGGAAAGCTATCTTCTTACTATAGGCAATTTAAGATTAGCCGACCAGGAGACTCTGGGTGTCCCGGTGTGGTTTTGAGGATGTTAGCTTGGTTTCAGATATCAAAACAAAAGCTAGAGTGAGAATACCTTTCAAAAAAACAGTATTATCAAGCACACCTACAAAATTCATTTAACTTTTACAGGTCTTTCAGGCTACATAAAAATTCCCAACCCTATTTAAAGTGCACAGGATCTCTGCCTGGGAACCTCAAATATGTTGTACACATGTTTATTTAAGCTTCTCAGTTTTATTGTGAGACACTGAAGCCTTATTGCAGGCGGGCAGGGAAACACTGAGAGATCTGGACCCACTTGCACAGCTGTGTTGAATTTGCATCTAAACCAGCAGATAAACATTGTGAGCTCCTCATTCAGAGACACAGTTGTGCACCTTGGACATTTCCCAACAGCACGTAGAGGGAACCTGTCTCCTAGCACACAATCTGTGCCTCAGTTTCCATGGAAACTCAGCTTCCTCAGTTTTCTTCAGAAATCAAAGCAAGGGGGCTAGAATGAAGATATTATGCCTCTGGCTGAGATGTCTGAAGCAATCTAGACACTAAGGTGCAAATGTGCATGTAATTCATCTTTATCTGCACACAGCTCAAGAAGCCAAGGGTACTGACCAGAGCCTTCCCTTGAGCGACCTTAACATGAGTTAGCTAAAAGCAGACACAAATGACCCCAAAGCAAAACAAATAAATCACAGGAATTCTGCAGTGAAAATAGGACTGTCTCTCATTTTCCAGTGAAATGTGTTTTAGTAGAGCTGGAGTGTTTGCTTTACACAAATGGTTACGCTGTTGCATTACAGTGTAGTCAGTAATGGAAGAAAAGTGTACTAATAAATGCACTGTGAATGTGAAATGTAGTGTTGACAATTATAACCTGACACTGAAGCTTTCCAGAAAGAGGTATTTTATTGTGGAAAAGACTTGCAGAAGAATATGCATAAATTCTAATTTTGGATAGGAGGATTTGGATAGGATTAATCTCAAGCTATTAGACAAACAGCCAAACATTAAATTATTTCAAAATGCAGAAAGGGATCTTAGCTAAGCAAGAAATAGGATGCTTTGATATTTTTTCCTAAAACTTCTGCAGTTTGGGCTTGAAAAGACTGTTACTAGGCATCCTTTATTCTTAATTTTCATTCTCTAATTAAATTCTACCTAAGAGATACAAATTGCTTACTGTCTTCAATTCAAATAAATGAGCAAAAAGGAAAGTGGTAAAACTGCAGATTTGCCTGCAGTAGAATATTCAGGATGCTCCCTGACATGTACTGAGTAATGAGGAGAGCAAGGCCAAGGGGTGCAGAGCTACCAACTTCACACTGCACAGGAGTTAAGTTGCTGTTTAAATTTCATGTGCAGCACTGGGCCAAATATATATTTTTTTTAATGTAGAATATGTTATATAAACAAAATTATACGTCATTCCCCTCAGGATACTATGCATAATCAGAAAACAAAACTCCAGAACAGTGCTTAGGCAAAATACTGAGAATTTAAAATATACCTTTCTAATTTTAAAGTATGACAAAAAAAATTAAAATCTTTGCAAATCTTAAGATTACTACAGTATTTTACATGAGCAATAAAAAAGTATTATTAATCCATCTTGTATATTAATGACTTTAAAAAGAGCTTAATTCTATATAATCAATGAGGAAATATTTGTACATCCTCAAAACGTATTTTAGAAATATAGTACAATGTCAGGTACTCTGTTTAGCGTTTCTATTGATACTCATCAAATAAGTGTCTTCCAAATTTTCCATTTGAATGAAAAGACTATGAACCATTAGCACGATCTACATGGCTCCAGAAATCTATCACACTCATAAATGGAGTGGAAAAGCTAAAACGGGGGCTAAGTCTAGAAAAAAAATGAACAATCTGGGTACCAGACAGCCCAGTGGGATAGGCATACTCTTTGCTGGTATCCTTGGAAAAGCTCTGTGAGTTTTGCCAATAGTTATTGCAGGATACATTTTCAGTGAATCCTCCACCCATCTAGCACTACACACCTGGGGGTGCAGGTTGCAATGGCAGCACAGCTTGTCTGTACCCACCATTTGGTAAAGTACACAAAGACAGAATATAAACTCAGAATATTATTTCACGATGATAGTATGATGAAACTGTAGAATCATAGAATATCCTGAGTTTGAAGGGACATAGGGATCATCAAGTCCAGCTCCTTGTTCCTTGCAGGACCATATGCATATGGGAATTCCATTATATTGAAAGAGGGAGTGTTCAGTAGGGTTAGGCCAGGCAAATATACAATAGTAAACAGCAGTTAGCTGTAAAAGAATTGTTCACTAATTCAACAACAGGCTCCATTGCAAGACAGTCTTTGACATTCTTTACTAGAAGGCTGTTGCTTGTCTCATTCCTTATTACTCATACTACTCTCTTCGTCCATTGTACTTTGTTAGAAAATTTTCCATTTTCTTTTCATCCCAATTTTTTTTTCTATGCATCGCATTTCCTAGTAACAGTGACCTAGGAAAGCCCTGTGAATTCAGATCAGGGCTTTCCCCTTCCTCCTTCCTTAGCTAGGTACCTATTTCAACCACCAGTTATAAGTTTCTGTCAAACAGAAACTCACACCCATTTACCTGGTAATTTTACTCTCATTGCTAGAGAGTTTATAACACAAATAATTCAGAATGCAAGCGATACTTCTCATTTAAAGGTGCTCTTATGGCTCAAGGGAAGGCAACATATTATTAGAAAAGTCATCATTAATTGTTTATTATAACCTTGCCCAAAGATTCTTTGTGTCTCATGCCTAGAGGAAACCATGGCATCCCTGAGGTATCTTGTCACTGAACAATAACAATGTTGATGTAATTCACAGGCACCTTCCTCGTGGCATCACTGGAGGATGCCTGATGCTCTTGCATCATACTCTTTTCAGGATTCAGGTCTTAATTAACACTTTGAGTCATATTAGCCCCAATGGTAAAACCCTCTGTGCAGTCATTATTAACAGTTCCATTCAACTTCACTCCTGACTTCAGAGAAAATCAGACTTAAGAATACTGAAACTTCAGATAAATAATTCGGCTTTGTTACATAAAGTTTATAAACTGACAGTATAAAGGTAGTCATTCAAAAAAGCAAAAAGAGAAATATATACGGAAGGTCAAGAAATCCTCTTAGATTAGAAATCAATAGATCAGGTGCAGGAGACAATAAGTGTCTCCTGTGTATAAAAGGAAAAATGTACAGGAAGGTTTAAAATTAAAAGTCATTGAAAGTTCTGGTATACATCTGGGATAACTAGAAAACATATATGGCAAATAGAAAAGTCAGTACAAATACCTGAGCTGTTAGGAGCTACTGGAACAAAGGACCATACTTCTAATTTAGTCTTCTTTGACTTCAGGAAACTGAATCATATTGCCCTTTTCAAAATGTGACCATGTGCTTGTCTAAAGTGAGGTAACACCTTTCTTCCACATTCACAGAAAATCTGTTCTGGAATATTTCTTAAAGTAAGCATAAGATGCTTACTTAATTTTCTTAAATTTCAGGATTAAACCACCATAAACACATACAAAAAACCCCTACATTAATCTTGACTCTTGAGAAAATATAAGTCTGGTTGTGATAACCTTAAAATATTCAACTTATATGAGAAAAGAATTGAACCTATTTTCCAGTCATTTGAATGAATTAGAGGAACTTTGGCCCAGATAACACTGATGTACATTAGATATTAGGCTAACAACTAGAACGGGAAGAATGAACTCCTGCTAAGAAGCAAAGGCAGGACAATGAGTACCTCTTGTGGTATGCACAAACAACAGACTGCAAAATTTCATTACCTACAAGAATCTGAGTCCTCAGAGCAGCAGCTGTAGTTTCACTCACACTGATTCTTCACCTGTCCTGATAAAAGGACTGTTTGGGTGGGACACATCTCCCCCAGCCTTAGACATTTACAATATAGACATTTACATTTGAAGTTTCTCCAGCTGAGAAAGAGAGAAGTAAGTTCTTCTCAGCTATAGTTCATCCCATTTTAAAGTCTTCCTCAGAAAATGTCAGGTCAGTCCTGACTAAGGAGTGTATGTTCTATTCCACTGAACAAAAAAAGGGAACTAAGGGTGACCAGCTGAGTAGATATCTACAGTCAGGTGAATTAATCCCTCTTTCTTCTCTCTTTCACTTTAAATGAGTCATCCAAACTCATCTGCAAGCATATGTGGATATGCAATTGCTCAAGAAAATCCAGTCTGCTTTTCCATCCTTTAAACCTATTTCTAATATCTCTCCTCTGAACCAAGTGTATTTATTAATTCATCCAGATCCCATGTTTGGTCAGTATCTTCTGAAAAGCAATTTAAACTCTTATCCTAATGAGAGTGATGTGAGTAGGAACCATACAAAGCAATTACCCAGCTTTGGTGTCTTACAGGATAGAAGAGAAAGGGACTGCTGGAAAAAGCACTTTAAAGAAACAGATACTTCTTATTTAAAGCCTAAAGAATTGTGAGGTCACAATAAAGCATGGCCTTCATACAAAATAAGATTGAAATAAGGGTTAAATTAGCAAATCAGAAAAAAAAAAACCCCTGCTTCTTGTTTCCCCAACCTCATTACTACAGAGTACAGTGATACTCAAGTCATAAACATTCATGTGCGTCACCTAGAGGAATATTTCCCAATCTATTTATAACTTGATTTCTTACTTGGCCATGGTTCCTATCTGTCGGTCAATATTATAAACATCTGCCCTATGCCAACAAACAAGTTCATTTCTACCATGAAGTCAGGAGCCATCTTTCATGTCATGTCTTATACACATCACGCTGACACTACCTCGAAGCGTATAGGCAGCAAAAATAACAATGGAAGCACGTTTCAATAGTAAATAAAGATCTCTTAAAATACTAAGTAGAAAGTTTAACCCATTAGTACTCACCACCAAGGCTTTAGACCTGTTACTTAGAAGTTTTTCAATGTCTCTGGCTGCAATTTCCACTAGTTGACGAGGGTTGTTTGCTTCTACAGTATACAATGCTGTGTTTTTCAAATAAATCTGCAAAAGAAAAAAATGAAAAGAAATCAAAATGACAGTAGACATTCAAAATAAGCCAAGTGACTTGACAGGAGAGGCATCAAGATGTACTCTGTTCTTACTGGAGCTTTATAAAGACTGCTGCTAGGAAAATCCAAATGGGCCCTGTGACAGAAGCATTTCACCTTTTTGTCTGAGAGGTAGAAGCTGACACTAAAAATCATTCAATAAATTTTCAAAATTGAGCAGTTTTAGTGATAAACCAACCAGCTGCAAAATGCTCAAGGAATCTGATTCCCAGTGAGTGCTAAGAAAGCAGTAAAATGAAGATCCTTTAAAATTAATTTCAAACAAAGTAGTTATTGTTGAATTGAGTTCTTTCTTGAAAGCTGAAATACAAATGTACCAATTGAATGAATTCATTTAAATTTTGCTAATTTAATCAGTTTCGTCCCTTATCTATTTGTTCATATGATAGTTTTAGAATTCACAGAGAAAGAGAAAGAGGAACAAATAAGAGGAAAAAAGGTAAAAGCAAAAATACAAAAGGGGAAATGAGGAAAAAAGATGAGGGTGAAGAAGGGAAATACAAATGTGCTGTTCCTCTATCATGAATAAAGGTTATCTCTGAGGGGCCATTAACTGTTTTCAAAGCAGAACATATATATGAAGGAGACCATTTTATTTGTTAATCAAAAAAACACTACAGTGCAATGCATGTAACCATTAGAACAAAGGAAGAAAAAAGATGCAAAAAATGCATTTGCCTAACTCTATTCTTTATTCAGTTCTACTAAATGCATTTTTTGGAGGGGGAAAAAAGTATAAAAAAGAAAAAAAAAAAGTTATAGCATATAGCTAGATGGGCAAATGGGGAAAACTAATTTATGCAGCCAACAGATGGCCTGAATTTACTCAAGTACTTTGCCTCTGTAGCACTGGCTGGTGGGGGCTGTGCTGTCTCCCGGGAAGTCATTCCAGGCACAGGCAGGAACGCGTCCAGCACTAATGCACTGGCTGCCGTCCAGCACGAGAGACGAGGCACTGCCAGCACACTGAGCCCACCAGCCCCGCCAGCCTCCTCGGCCTGAACCTTAAAGAAACTCACCACAATATGGCTCTGCTGCTTGCAGCTGGCAAGTACCACAAAAAACTTTTCTGACAACTACAGTTATAGCAGCAAATTTTTCATCAGGCATGCCCCATAAGCTGCCACAGCTTTTCATTGCTTACCAATTTTAAAAAACTTATCTTAGGTCTGGGTTTGTTGTTTAATTTCCTTGAGAAGTTCGGTTATTCCTTTCCACCAGTAACTGGGCAACTGGTATAAGCCTTATTCCTCATGTAGTAATGATTATTTTAAGAAATTAGTGTACTTTGAGCAGAAAACTACAACAGATGACAGATCCTAATCAAATCAGATTGTAGTTTGGATACTTTTGAGGGTTGATTTTCAAAATAGCCACACAAAAAGTTAATCTCTGGTTAAACCCAAAAAATCTCTTTTTTGAGGATTTTGTAGGTTTTTTGAATTTGTTTTATTTTTTAGCGGGGGGTGGGGGTGGGATTTTTTAAGACGTATCTTAATAGTAGAACTGGCCTATCATCCAGTTATTAATCAAACAAATTTGGAAATAAAGACTTTTTAATCTACAATTGATTGCTTCAGAATTTCTTTCATTTTTCTCTGAAACGCCTTAAATTTGCATTTAGCAAACTATCTCGAGTTAATTGACTGTAGTGACCAGTACTACAGACAAGGCAAGAGTAGAAACCAGTTTTAGAGCTCCAGATGGTTTGAATCAAGACTGGAAATTTCAGAGGAACATCTAATTTGGAATGACCATCAAATCTTGTAAAACCTTCAGGTTTTCACATTGTCAGCAAACATTCACTCGGGTCACAAAAAGAACAGACCCTGCAATACACCAGATGTTGATGTCTTGGTGTTTGAAGAGAAATGTAATGGAAAATTCTTTAAACTTCATTTGTGACTGCATGAAGTACATCTTAATCAAAAGTTACTAAATCTAAAGAAGAATGGAAACAAGATTTTGCAGATGGGCTAAAAATGTGAAATAACTTTCACAAAAAATAATTTTTGAAATAATTTTAAAGCATTCATATATTTGACTCGTGAAAATGTTTGAATGTTTGGTTTCCTTTGTTCAATTATTTCTGGTCTCTTTTTTTTCCAGATTTTTTACACAACTGCGCTTCATTTCCTACTCAATGGTGAAAGCAGTAAGAAAAATTTAGTAAAAACCCTTTTCATTTGGAGTTTCAATTAAACAAAAAATCTAAAATTTGGAGAAAGAGGCAGTTCATTGCAAAAATTCCATTTCATAGTAATTAATCTTTTTCATAGTAATTAATCTTCTTTCTAATTAATCTTTTCACTCAATATGATAAACAAACAATAAGAGAGCCACAAGAAAAAAAATTCACATGGAGGAACAGTGAAATATGTACTCAATAATGCAGGTTTGAAGCAGATGGATGACAGGGATGACTTGGAGATTGCACTGACCAGATATATAAGGGCAACTGCTGTAGTGCTGATTTTCTGTATTTTTGAGCACTCAGTGAAATTTGGTTTCTAACAGGCTGTGACCTGGCCTCAGTAGAAGTTAAGGGGATATCATACTGCATTCACACAACCACCAACCACAAAGACAATATCTCATTTCACCTAATCACAGAATGACCTGAGTTGGAAGGGACCTTAATGATCATCTGGTACCAACCTCACAGCCATGGGCAGGGACCTTTCACTTGACCAGATTGCTCAGAGCCCCATCCAAGGTTTTCTTCAACACTTTCAGGAATGAAGCCTCCAGAGTTTCCCTGAGCAAGTGTCTCACCACATTCACAGTAAAAAATTTCTTCTTATCACCCAATCTAAACTTACTGATTTTCAGTTTAAAGCCTTTCCCCCTCATCCTGTCACTACATGACCTTGTAAAAAGTCCCTTTCCAACTCTCTCGTAGCTGTTTTTAGGTACTGGAAGGCCACCAGAAGGTCTCCCCAAAGTCATCCAGGATGAACAATCTCCACTCTCTCAGTCTTTCCTCATAAGAGAGATGTTCCATCTCTCTAATCATCTTTGTGTCCTGCTGGACTCACTCCAAAAGGTCTGTGTCCTTCTTGTCCTGCACTTAATGTAGAACAAAGTTACAGTAAGCCATACTGGTAAGGGATTGAGAACCTGGATGGAAAATTTGCTCTTTCGTCCCAGTAACTAATTTGTTCTTCAGCAAACGAATGATTCTGTAAACCCCAATCTGAAAGCACTCACTTTTCAAATACCCAGTTCCTGATAGGGAAGTTATTCCCATATCCCCAAGCTCGAATGATTTGAAAGCTGCAGACTATCAAAGTGTTGTACAGTGTGACACTTGTAGGAAAAAAATAAACATTCTCATCTTTCTTCTCCAACACCAGCCATCAGAAAAATCCAAAAGTTTAATCACATAACAAGCAGATCATCACCACAAGAGACAGAAGCACTATTAAAATCTTTATAACAGGCATTGTGGTCCTACTACCAAGAAAGCCTGACTTCAAGGCTGGCTTCACAACTTGTATTTGTCAGTGATTTAAAAGAAAATAAATTCAGAACAACTCCCACTCCTAATAAAATCTTTGGAGCTTTTATGGCACAAGATCCCACATAGATCTGAGTCAGTAACTTTCCTTCTCCCCTTCTTTGTTTCACCCCATGGCCGGGCTCAGAACACTGATCTCCCCTGCTTCTACTGCCAGTGGAGGATTTACCCTGCAAGCTCCTAAGCAAACAGCGTCAGAAATTACTTGGAACTTCACACACTTCTTTATTTTCCTGAAGTGTGAGACCTGTCTCAACTACAAAGGAACAGACTAATATTCATAAATTATTTAGGAGGTGTGTACATAATTTATTTGTTGCCTACTACCCTTCCCTTTAATTCACCATAGCACTGCAGCAGTTCAGCACAACTCTACATAGGGAAATGAGACACTTCAGGATTTGGCACCCGGGGACAAACTTTTCCTTCTCCAAGCCACCCACCTAGCAGTGTAACAAAATTAGCAACTGCTTATCTCAAATAGCCATAAAGGTTTTTATTGGCAAAGGTGTGCTCATTTGTCTCACAAAATATGATTTGGCAGGCTCCATATTTGAATACAATTTATTCAAATTTGAGTTAATTGGAATACAATTTATTAAATTGTTTTAACTAAATGAATGCAAGTTTCTATTGTTTTTTACATCTAAAATATTTTTTGTACTTTAATCACAAACATTTTGCTAAAAGATCTCCAAATTGCCAGTAAAATCCTGTCACTTCTCACAGAATAACGCCTCATTGCATGACTAAGCAAAACCTGTAAGGTCATAGCACAAAAATACTTTAATTCTTTTCTGAAGTCAATAGCCATGCACTTCTTTATTCAGGAAAGATTGTATTAAAATTGCACATAATGAACTGCAAGGTTTTAGGGGAGAGAACATGATGGAGAGAGTCACATTAAGGTGAAACAACACAACAATAGTTAAATGTGACAAAGATTCGAAAAGCTGCCAGCTCCTCAGCAGAACATGCCCCTCTCTGTTCAGTCTTCAAGGACATGTTTATAAATCTCTCACAAAGAGACATTCTCCTTGCTTTCTGTAAAGCTTGCCGGGGCAAGTCAAACACTTCTGCATAAATTGAGAGAGAATGAAAGATGTTATTACATGGCTCTTGCTATATTGTGGCAGGCATTCGGGCTGGCCCTAGCATTGAAAATTTATTTAAATGGCCCTCATGCTGCATCACACTCAGAAAAAGACTTATTTTCATCTGCAGTAGAAGTCCTTTGCCTCTTTGCTTTTTTGTTTGCTCTGAACATGTCAGTTTCCCAGTTTAAAAAACAACAGAGCCTTTCCTCAGGCAATGGTAACTTGGCTGGGGGCCCAAACATAGAACATGAACACAGCAATCTCATTTCCATCACCAAATACTTCTATGGACATAGAAATCATTCCAACCAATGACTTCAGATGTTCAAACCCAAAATTTCAAAAGTTAACCAAAATCACAGTAATTTTTCCAACTTTGGAAAAGAGAAATAAAATAGCTCAACAATTCCAGTAATATTTATCTATGGATGTTTTTATTATTTCAATACTCCTTTCAAGATCACTTAGCTCAGCTAGGCTAAGACATCTCTGTAAACAATCGATGTCTTATCACCAAATGCTTCATTGTCAGTCTAGACCAGCTGAACACGATGGCAAAAACTACAGCTCAAGACAGTGCTGAGCTTGCAGCAAAATCAACCAAAGTTTCTCTTTTAATAACTTTACTTGGCTAACAAAATATCAACTAATAACACATATATTTAGTAATTTTATTTTTTGTTTTTACCAATGCCATGAAGTTACTTCATTATCTCCTTTCTGAGAGAACAGCAGAGAGGAGAGGTCATTTGACACACATCCAAACATATGATGAGATCTTGGGAGAAGGAAAAGTCAGAAAACAGAAATAACCACTTGCTAATTTTATATTGCATTACATTACATTGCATTACAATTATATTATATTTTATTATATTGTATTATAATATTATTGCTAACTTTTTATTACTGTAGATACTTACCTTTAACTGCAATTTTAGTAGCCAAAAATGATATGATCTGCCCAGTGTAAGAAAATTCTATCTTCTTACTAGTGTATCCTATTTCCAAAGTTATATTAATACTTTATATTTCTAATATATGCTAGACAATTTTTCTTTCTCACAAGACACTTCTTTGAATCAGAAACAATTCATTGTGAAACACATTGAAAAATGCTCATTTCTAAGAAACATTCTGTATGTTCCAAAAAATCAGTCTGAGTATTTTATATATCTTACTCTCTGCTCCAGATAATGTATAAATAAGATTACAGCTGCTCCCTAGCAGCTCGCAGATGCCTTCATTCTTGAAATTCATGGCAACAACACAAAGGATGAAACCACCCCAATACTTTACTGTAGCTGCTGCTTTTCAGAATCACTTGCCTGATCACTGACTGCTCTAAAGGTCTGCGATGACAAGTGACAGGGCAGCTGATGTGCTGAAACCATGACTTATCGCAGTAGTGACGTGCAAGGTAGGGAAAAAAATTATCAGAGCAAGTTCATTCTTAAGTAAAACACTCAGACTGGATTCTGCAAGATGCTGGGAACACTTATGCCTCAGTTCACATCAGAGAGAGGATAAGCAGTGCCAGAGTCAATGGGCTCACTCAGGTGCCTACTCAAAGGGAAGCATATAATCAGGCACACTTTGTAGGAATTATCAGCCCCTTTTCACAGTTGATAATTAATGGAGTAGTCCAGAGGACTTTCAAATTAAAAAGCAATTTTTGTAATTGCCACTTTGTATTAAAACCCTGGTAAAACAGGAGTTCAGCTTTGTACTTCTGCTACTTTACAAACATGGAAAAGTAGATTTTACATCCCTTTGTTAAGAAAAATGTATTTTAAGGTATTCAATTTTGCTTTCTAGTGATAGAAATCGAGTATTAAATAACAAGATTATACCATTTATTGGTTTCATAGCAGTTTTAACTCAGAGACGAAGAACTCAAAAATCCCAATTCAGGAGTAAAAGTGGATCTTTCTTGTAACGGAAGAAAAATAGGAAGAAAATGTTTCACCTTTATTCTGTTCTTCTGGTATATTCGGAGATGAGCACTTACATAATTTCTCAAACTCACTTATTCATAGGAAATTTTGGCCTGACATAGCTGCTTTTAATGCAATTTATCATCTACTGACTATCTCCCTAAAAGTATTTTTAAACCTCAGGGAACTCAAACGGGGCTTTTTTGGCATTTTGCGAACTGCAGGACTTGGAAATTGATTAGCTCTAATGTTTGGGGTTTTGTTGGGTTTAGTGTGAGAATTTTTTTGACGAAATAGTTTAATTTTATTCTCAGTTTCTAAAAAAAACATCTGAATATAAGTACCAATAGGACAGAATTTATTATTGTTGAAGCCAACATAATATTATAAATTAATCAAGAACAGTGCTTTGAACAAAGATTATCCAGATCATCAAATAGTAATTAAAGCCATGGTAATATTAGGCCATGTCTTCCCTTGAGCTTGAGCAAGCTTTGTTAATGCAGCCACCTATGCTTAGTGACTTACAGCTGCTTTTGTTTGCTGGAGGAAGGAGCACTTCAAAATGTCAGTTTATTGCTAAGGGAGTAGAGAGAGAATGGCATCTGCAAATAGTAAATGAGGCTTTGATAATCTCTTAATTTCCATTTGGATTACAAAGAAAACTTGCAGATATGTATTCAAATTTACCAGCTTGTATTTTTAAAAGTGATTTCATTTTCCAAACATCTTGACATTGGTCAGCAATGTGTAAACTCAGTAGAATTTAGTTTGGAGAAATCTATTTTTAATGCCTGCATCTGTGGTATTTGGTTGCACACAGAGCATAGCAGTGGCAATGGCATACCCCAAATGGGACATATCTTTGTAAATACTGCATTGTTAAAAAAACTGTTAATAACTCGAGGAATCTCTAGCCAGGCTAACCCATCTCATACATTTTATAATTCTGGCAAATGGACTCTGACTCCTCAATAAAATGATCTGAAATGACCACATTGCACTGTACCAACTCCTTCATAATTCCATTCTAAAAGTAATCCTGACCTCCCTTCCTTCACCACGCCCCTCTCAGAGACAGCATTTACTTGCCTTAGGAATGAGAGAAAAGACAAGTGTGGATAGTGTGCTATCTAAGCCTATTTATGCTTAGAAAGAATGCAAGTGTTTCAGAGGTTGGCCTCATATACTCCCACTCAGCCAAACTTTCTGGTATCTATTTTATTACACATTACTATAGTAATTTTAAAAATCAAATAGAGTTACTTCCCTTTTTTTCAAGTTTTTTTCCCTTCTTTTCCTTAGAAAAACAACATAACAGAACTGCACTTTTGTGGAAAACTTCAGTTGTCGACTATCAGAACCATCCATAAACATGGCCTGAACTCAAGGAAGTTCCAGCAAATATAAAACTGGTAACCAACGAGGATAAAAGTGCTTCAACAACTTCAGAACAGTTGACTTGTTTAAACTTTCATTTCAAAATTATAAAAAAATGTAGTTTTGTTTTATTTGGGTAAAAAGTCTTCTCTACTTTATGTTTTTAAAAATGTTGTTTAGTATTTTGTTTCATTGAGGACATCTAAAAGAGACAAATGGAGAAAAGAAACAATATAATACATTTCTGATTTTTGAGATCAGTCATAGTAAACCTCACTGAGGGGTAAAATTTGAATGAATAGAAAATTTTCTTTATTTCCCAAATTTACCTCATTTAAAGACTTGCTTTCCTTTCTTAGAGCACTGGAGAGTACATCCAGGAAACAGCTTCGTAATTACACCAATTCTGTCTACAAGTGTTGCATCAATTGCATTTTCCATTTTCAGCAGTGAAAAAGGATGGACTGCACACCAATATATTATTACTGTATATGTCAGAAGTGTCTTGAAATCCAGGGTCAAAATAGTGACAAATTCCTCAGAACCTATGGCAATCACAACTTCATTCGAACTCACGAAGTCCACAGCCAGGACCTCCAGAGAATGCCCACCAAATATATTCACTTCGGTTGCTATTCTTAAAATTTACTATCTTTAAAAAAACAGCCAGTTCTTGCATTTCATATTTACATTTCTCTCAATCATAAAACTCTCCATTACTTAAACCTTAACAAGGGTGAATGTAGCGTATTTTAGAATGTGTCCACATAGGTCCATCTGCTAGCTCATCAGAGAATAGCACGAGGTAAAAAATTCTTTGCCTTTGGCTAAAGCGTCTAGAAATTGAAAGCAACTTGATACATACAGTAGTCATGAATAAGTAAATATAACTGGTAAAAAATAAATAGACGTTTCAACTCCATGTATCTCTTTAATCTTTAAAAAAATAATTTCAAATTTCTATAAAGCTTTCGCTAATTTATTCAATTTACTTTATGGTTGTAAAGAAAGAACCACATAAATACCATGCCAATCATTGAGAAAAATAGTAAGAATGAAAATGTTTACTGCTAAATTGCCTCCCAAATCACCTTTTTAAGCAGAGATTGCAGATTCCTATGACAATAGGGAGGATCATTTAGATACAAGTCTCACTTGTATCTAATTTTAAGTAAGCTATTAAAGTTGGTCCTTGCACAGACCTCTACACAGATAATGAAGAGAACAAGGCACTATATGACAGCCTCTATAGGCCTAAGTCAGTGGTGTGTCTGTAGAACTTCTAGAACAGATCTTCTAAGACTAATTTCTCTAAAATCTGTATAATCTAACAGAAAGTTACTCTGGTTTATAATTCCTTTTGGCAGAAGGAAGCTTTCCTGAACATCCCTGCTTCAGGGCAGCTCAAATCAGAGACCAGTCTCTCTTACAAATCACTCATCTCAGTTAAACTCCAGAGAGTGATCCAAGACCTGGAAAGCTGAAAGCGTGGCCTGGGAAGCTGCTGCCAATGTGAGTGCTTGAGCAGACTCACACCATCTGTGCATCAGGCACAGAGACCTCACACTGAGCAAGGGATGAAATGTGCTCCTGCAGAATCTCGGCTGGGCTGTTCACTAAGGAACAGGCTAATTATTATAAAACAGCATTCAAAAGACAAAATAAATAAAAATCTTCTAACAATTGCTGGTGGACTCATTTTGTGAATGAAGCTCATCACCACACATCATATACCCATACCTAGCTGGCTCTCTTTTTATTTTGTAGGAAGAAACGGTATTTTTATCTCAGTAGGAATATCATTTAAAGGCCAAGTCAGCCTATATGGGTTCACTCTACAGCTCCTGGAACTATAATAACAGCATGCCTTATGAACATCATGCATGGATTGTTTTTGCAGCAATGTATCAAAAAGGAAACAGATTCAGAGAGTAGAGTTCCTCGGAACTGCCTCTCTGTCTGCTGCTTCATTCAATTATGCTGTTGCCTGGAAAGGTTACACTGCATAAGATGGCATTTTTGTGCTGTAACAGCCATAGTGAACCTTCAGTGTGTGTGTGTCACATCAAAGCTCTTTACACAGACCCACATTTTTTAATGCAGTGCTTCTGTAAAAGAGGATTCTCTTCAATCAGTTTGGAACAGACAAGCTCGTGCATTGCTATAAGGCATATTCTCTACTCCAAGGTCTCCCTTTCTGGCGACTGCAGGGTTCCCCTCCTTCTCTCTCTCCTGTCCCTAGAGGTATTTTAGGAGCTGAAATCCAGAAGCATACTTGTTGTAGTTTATTAGATTAAACAAGCTGTCAATTAGCTCAGTCATGAGTCTTTGCTGTGAACAATCTATGTAAAAATGGAAGTTGTGCATACTTCCATCAAATTGGAACAATGTATTTCTTAATTCTGTAGTTCAATAGGCCCTTCACCACTTTTTTTCCCTGTAAGCTGACGTATCTAGTTTTAGACCAGAATGTGACTTTGAACTTTGTACATATTTTTTCTTTTCAAAGACAAAATGCCTACTGAGAAATGCAGCTAGTGAGATCAGGTCAATATTTATTTTGCTGCATGGATTTTAAAATTCTATTAACTTGCTGTCTATTCCTTCTTATTTTTTTTCTAACAGTATTTGCTCTGTAGAAACCATGTCTCATTCACACCAGAGCAGCTTCATAATGCCTGACTGCACAGAGAGTTCATGGGTAACACAAAGCTACATGAGCCTTCCTAAGCTGAAATGACATTTACATGACTATTCATTGTAGTTGTTGCTTTTGTTGTTTTGTTTTTTCTTTTAAACACAATATTTATAAAGCTAAAAAGAATATGCTAAGTTGTGCTTGTTGAGAGACAGTTAAAGAAGCACACTGGACAAGATTTTCCTGTGTATCCTGTATTCCTGATGTCAAGCCTCAAATTGTATATATAATACCTCCTTACAAGCATTTCCTTTGGTCTTCTAGAGGAAAAAAATCCTTAGAAAGGACAACCACAGTAGCAATAAGATACAGCCTCTGTTTTTGTGTAAAAATCTGGGGGTTTGGGTTTGGTTTTTTTTTTTGTTCTTCGGGTTTTTTTTTAAATACTTTTTACCTGCTTGGCTTGTAAATTAAGTGTTGTTAGTCATGTTTCTTAGCAAATGTAAATTAGTGTAATCCACTGCAGTCAGTGGAGCTCTGCCAGTTTTCAACCAGCTGAATATTTTGGCATCTTGAATCTCTGCTTTCCGCCTTGTTGAAGCAATCTTTGCATTGCTGTAATGGGGATATTACACTGGAATTATATCCAAGTTGGAGTTGTCCCAGATCTCACCTAAACTCATAGCGATGTCCAAAAAAGAAGAATTTAAATATGTGCCTTAAATCTATTTTTGGAAGACTATTTTGAGACCATTCCCAGAGAGTATCACAGAATCAAGAGCTGACTTGGAAGGGACTCACAAGGATCATTGAGTCCAACTCATGGACCTTTTCAGGACACTCCAATCCTACCCCATTTCCTTTGGTCACCACAATAAACAGCTCTCACCTGCCTCTCCATCTCCTTGTTTCTTCTACTCCAGTGAGACTGCTTTGCCTGGTTCAGGCTATGGATAAGAGTAGCCTCAAAGTAAAACTCCTAATTTTAATGGCATCCAAGCTTTCTTTTCCAATTTTTTTTAGCTACAGGCACTATATTGGTGTCACAATTGCTAACAAGAGAAAAGGTGTATGAAAAGTGCACCAGCACAAACACATTCATATTTTCAGAGGCAGAATCACTAATGAACCAATAAACTTCCAAATATTTTGTCTTTTTAAACACTGTGTGGAATATTCCTTAATATATTATTGTGTACTCTCACTATACAGTATTTCAAAAGTTGTGATTAATGACAGTTACAATGGTTTACTATACATGCAAAAGTAAGAGAAAGACTGGTTAGTCACTGGGACAAGATTGGGATTCCAAATCACTCTAAGAAAACTGTCAATGAACAAAGAAAAGTGAACCCTCTTCTGAGGAGATTCTTCTTAAATATGATTCCATGATATGGAATGCATTTTGAATGCAAACACCTTAAATAAAAAAAATACTTTCCCTGGTTATCTATGTCCACACTGCAGAATAAATTCAACTTTTACCAAGGTACAGGACAGCTTAACATATCCACTTAACATACACCTCACCTGGCTTTAATGGTCACCTACATTTTAATCTTTTTATTCCTTTGTAAGTACATATACACTTCCAGTTTCACATTCCTCCTAGTAAAAAGTTCTCCCAGTCTAAAATCAAAATAATTGAGAATTAAGGCAGTGCTCCTATCCCTCTCCCTCACAGTCAGAAAAAAATATGTTATAGCTCTCCAGAAGACACTGCTGTATAGTGCAATTCCCTGCAGAGCAAAGATTCCCCAACATCCAAGGCACATCCAAGCACAAACAGCACTGATGAACCCTGAGATACCTTCAGCAAGTTATGGGAGCACCACAGGCTCAGCAGCTGACTGAAAAAGCTCTGGTGTATGTTAATTCACTCTAGGCGAGAACATATTAATTGTGCTACTTTGAGAGCTATCTTGGTCACTTTAGAGATCTTCATAGAAAACTTAAGTGCACAGATTTCAGCTTCAGTTGAATCAGTGGGAATTCTTCCCCTGAGTCCAGGGAGAGGCTGACCAGGCTGTGAAATGGTTATAATCTGTTACATGTTCTTGCTAAGAGCTTTAACCTCACACTTGGCCAAATTAAATTAATTTTCCCTATAACAAGGGGAGACATTTCTCCTACCAATCTGATTATTACAGCTTTTGACAGAAAGTCGTGTTTACTGTTTTATAATAGGAGCAATCTGCTCTTTTGTTTCATATTAATCCTTCTGCTTTTAGACAGAGAAGCTGCAGAAAACCCAAGCAAATTATTTCTTTTTTCAAGTCTGCACGAAGACTACAGGTTTGGTCCAAAAAATTCTGGGGTTGTAATAAGAAATAAATCAGAAAAAAAGCTGAAAATTCAGTCTGACTGTAAGCATTCTTAAAGCTTGAGCAAATGAAGGAAAGTTCTGTGAATAAAAGTGACGAGCATGCAGGCACATTGTTTTTCATGTCTTGTAGTCTCCATTTTTCCAAGACTGTGGTTCATTTTAGAAGAGATCTAACTAAATGTTAACAGGCAGTGAGCAGGAGAAAAAAAAAAATAGGATGTCATTCAGAAATGGGAAAGTGACAATAGCCTGTAAACAAGAAGAGAGTGGGAGACTGCATGGCTTACACCTTGCAGGGCTTTGTGTTTTCCCTTGCAGCCAAGAGAGCTAATTAAAGCCTCATGTTTACAGAAAGACATTGTGCAACTTAAGTCAAACAAATGGCTTTCATATTGTGGGATATTTTACATGGAAACATCTCTCTTTCGTGCTTTTAATCCTAGGATTACAAGCACATATCAACCATCTTGTGGATATCCTCTGAGATAACATTATTTGCTTGAAGTCTATTATAAATTCTTGCTTTTCAAAAGAAATTCACCTATAGTATTCACACACTCAAGTTTTTGTTTTTATCCACATGAATGTCACTGTGGCAAAGCTGGTAGCACTACTGATTATTAGGCTTGCCCAGCAGTTTACAGTATAAGACTGTTTTAGAAAACTGTAAATTTGCCAAATATTAACTTCATAAACTAACATTTTCCTCAGGGGGGAAAAAAAAAGGAATGACAACATCAATCTCTTGGCTTTTTAATATCTATTTTACTATGTGGTCCTTGCTCAGGAAAGTGTAGCAAAATGGTTGACATTAACTCATTGTTTTGCTCAAGCTAGAAATCCTCTGTCTCATTTTCCTCATTTGCCTATTCATTGTAGATTAAAACCTCAATGCTCTGTATTTAAAGTCATATTTTAGTCTTTAGTGTAAAAAAATAAATTGTCTGAAAAGGACCTGCAGTTCACTACAGAGATTTAATCAGCTAAATTGCTGAGAAAACAGCTGTATTTCAACTCGGAGAACATCACTCCTACTGAATGTCCCCCCCTCCTCTGCAGTTAAGGATCAGACTTGCAGTGGTCTCTCAGGTCTTCACAGTGGGAGAAGAAGGAGAGAAAAACTGAATGAAGGACAAAGGGCAAGAGACTGAGATATGGAAACAGGAGATAACAGACTAGACAATGGCAAGGAAATACTAAGGAGAGAAGAGACTGGAAGGGAAGGCAAAATAGAAAAATCATACAGGAGAAAACTACAGGTCTGGGACTGAGAAAAAGGGATGGAGGGAAATGTGAGAAAGGGGAAGAGACATTCCTGTGGAAGAGATGAGAGTATTGTGACAGGCTGGCCACACACACCTGGACAGAATGTTTTCAAAATGCCAAGAAAAACAAAAGAGTTCAGAGAGAGGCGCTGATTTAGAAAAACCTGATGAGAGAGATCCTAAAACAGAGACAAGAAACTAATGTAAAATAGAAAGGCAGACTGGCCAAGTAGCAAAGGCAGGAACTGAGACAGAAACATAGCATAGGTTGAGGAGAAATGAAAGACAGCCAAGCAACACAGCAGGAAAGGAAAGGAAAGTTGAATGGTGAATCAGCAGTAAGAGGCTGAATGGTAGGGAAAAAAGAGACACAGCAAGTGCATAACAGACCAGATCACACCTAAATTAGATAAGCTAAAAAGGACTCATAGCAGAAACTCCCCATCAGAACCTGGAGATTGATGATTTGCAAGTCTTGTTGTTCTCTGTCAGCAGATATGTGTGAAATGCCCCTACAAAAGCTCCAATGAGTGCTCCATGCTTCCAAACCCTACATTTCCTCAGAAAGCTCAAGTGCTAGACATTTCTGTGTTGGAAACCCATCTGATGATTTATCATAGGATTTCAAGATTTGTTTTCAGTTTGTTTAGGGTTTTCAAATATTAAAATGTGCATCTAAAGCATATGCCTTAAATTATGATGCATCATGAAGCAGTCAAATATTAGGAAAGGCCATAACTAAAATAAACTCTGCAATCTTCACTTATGTTCATCATGTCCATGAAGCCCTTCCTTTTATAGGACAGTGGTGATCTCATCTGAGCTAATGGACATCTGAGCTAATCATTTAACCTCCTCTTATAGTCAGTAAAGACAAAATGTCCTTCTGGGACATGATACACACAAGAACAAGACCTGACTGTCTGGACAAAAGGTCATTAAGGTCAAAGAAATATATTAATATGCAAAGCTAAATCTGCCAATTTCATACATGATTTTTTGTGTGTTTGTGTGTGTACGTGTGAGTGTGTGTGTTTCTTAATGGCTTCTCTGCTATCCATTTCATGGATCATTTGGGACCATTTTCTGAAAACCAAATCATAAGGCTTCACATTCAGTTCTCCAGCACCAGGGGCTTTTGTTGGCTAACAATAACTTAGTTTCCTGATGCAGCAGCAAAATTGCCCTCATATCAAATCAGACATCCATCAGTTCAAAGAAAAGAGCCATAGAACTTGTGCAGGAATAGGGAGAGGGAAATGTATGGCCATATGGTTGTATACTGGATAATGTTGTATACTCACAAAATTGTATAGGCAGTGTAATACTAACATATTATAAATTGTGCCTTCATTTTTCTGCAATGTCCAAAGTGTTGTCACTATCTATGGATAAAACAATATAACAAAAAAAAAAAATCTCACTGAGAGATTTGTAAATTCTTCTCTGAAACAAACTTAGAGTTAAATTTGAACAGCTGAATAAAAGTAGTTTTCATTCTCATCAACATTTCTACAAACCAAAAGCTGCCTCATTTCAGGAAATATGTGTCAGAAAGACAGGTTCCCTCATTAACAGAGAGCAGAATTCTCCACCACTGTGAATGGTTGCTTCCTGGATACCGTATTTGACAAACATAGAAGTGCTTGCTTCAGGTGGAAGTGTTGCAACAATGGCAAGCCTTATGTCTGACCCTGCAGAGCTGATTTAATATTATCAAGGAGGAAGTGCTGCAACACTGAGAGTGAATTGATGGATGTCTGTTCTTCACTTCTCTCTCAGTAAGCACTGCAGAGTTTAATCCCCCAAAATCATGTTCATATGTTGGAATGAAATGACTGTAAAGCCTAGAAGACGCAAGCCCTTCACTTCAATTTCTAGTTACAGCAGACTAGGACTCTCCTTCTTACTTCAGCAAGCCGGTCCACTCCGCTTGCAGTTCGTGCGAGCGTCACGAGATCTTCTTGCATCTTATCCACCCATGCTTTTATCCTGCAGAAAACAAAACAAAACAAAACAAGAACAAAAACAGAGGCATCCAATCAGATCACTGAAAAGTAGAAATGGCATACAAGCATATAGCACAGAAAAGGGAAAAAAATAAAAGGGATAAAGTTGAATACAAAACATAAAAGACTCATATTTGAGGTTTTTCTTCAATAAATCCTTTACCCAGCCTGTTGACCTGCATCCTTTCATACAGTTGTCTGTGGTGGCCACCACAGTATGCCACCTGTAAACCCAAGAGTGCCATCGTATCTCTGTAGCCAAGCTGCAGCAAAGATCCCCACAACAAAGCTGGCACACCACCTTCCAGGACAACCTGCCTGCCCTGCAGCTCACTCCCAGAAAAGCCTCTCCTGAGTCAAGGTCCTTCTCCCAACAGACAGTGCAGGAAGAGAAAAATAGCAGCTGGAAGCAGGTTTACAAACCACACTAGATTTTCTACCCTGTAGCCTTTCTTCAAGAAAGCAACAGCAGGACAAGCAGCAGTGGCCGTGATCTGCTTTGGAAAGGCACGTTTGCTCCTGGCTGCTGTCAACAGGGAACAAGTGATTTGCTGCTGTGCCGGCTCTGCTGCCTGTGCCCAGTAAACCTGACTCTCTGGAAAAGCATTGAATCCAACACAGTTTCTGTGCCATGTCACATTCTGTAGCAGGAAAGGAGCCATGGTGAAAGTTTATCCCAGTAAAGTTTCATGTCCAACTCATCTCTTATATTATCCCTGCCATTATGCCAACTTTCTGCTCTGAAATCTAGAAGATGTTTATCTTAGCCATTTCCCAGCTTTAATCCAGTACCAAGGGATACAATCTTAAATTAATTCATTAATAAGGAAAAAGGGAGATTCCATTTTTGCTTCAATATTGATATTTTGGAAGGCTAAGAAAGAATATGGAAGACTGATTTTTCTCCATCTTTCAAAGGCTTTAATGAAGACATTTTCTGTTAATCCACAACCAATAACTTCAAAGAGTACCATCTCTATTATGGAGTTGCAAGATGACTATTTTTCTTAAAGGACCCTTCCTCATGCTTCCTTCACACAGGAAAATCACATTTGCATTGACTGCAACAATTGATTCCATTGTTGGTGTACTCCCAAACTTTCCTTCTTTCTTGCTTTCCAAAAACTAGATATAATAAATGCATTCCCTAGTACAAGTCTCCACAAAGCCCTATATCCTATAAACATTTAGTTCTGTATAGAAATCAGAAACCATGGTGGCATTATGTTTACCATGGCTTTAAGACCACCATGTGTCTCTGTGCAAAGAGTATTGACTCATAAGCACAAGTATGAGCACAAACAAGAAAATGCTATCATTTTCCATTTTTGAATGGTTTACGGTTTTCTGTGTGAAAGAATGAGGTATATGAAAGGTGAAAAAGTGAAACCCATTATCCAAAAGTGTTTTCAAAAGCATAAAATAAATAATTGAAAACCCTGAGATTTTTTTTATGATCCATTTCAGTTACAAAAATTGTGGGTGTTATTTCTAACAGGAGTCAATAGAAAAAAATCAGGGAGGATTGATTTTTAAATTGACTTTTTCCATTTCCTACTGCTTTATATTTTTACTGGATATATTCCTCTCCGCCCTTAAAGAAAACTGGTAATGGTGAAAACATATATTATTTAACTAGTTATTTAGTTAGCTAGCCAGTTACTTAAATTGGAAATTTTGGAAGAAGCTACCCTTAAAACCAGTAATTGCTTACTATTATTTTTATATGAAATATAAATCATCTTTTCTCTTAAAGATGAAAAAATACTGATTTTTCAATAAATACTTATTCTATAAATATTCTTCTATATTCTTCTAAAACTTCTGCCTCCACACTATTAGCCCACATCTTGCCTTTTGCAGTTAGTCGCCATGACTAGGTTTTGTTTTATTTTGGGTTTGGTTTGGTTTTGTTTTAATTTGTGTTTGAGCTAGTCTTCTGCTTCAATATCAGTGGGAAAAGGCATGTCCAGAGCTGACCCACTGTCTCCTCAGTCAGCTGAGTTGAACCTATCTTCTACGTATCTTCTAGTGGAGCTCTGGACAACTTTGATTCCTAGTCCAAGTTCTCCAGCTTGACTTCTAGTCAGGTAAGGTTAGGAGTAGCAGTTTGTAAACTGGAATAGGAGGAAGCCCACCTTCTTCCTAACTTAATAGCAATTTCCCTCCCCAGCTGTAATTATAATGTAAATTATAAGGCTTCTTCCAATATGCTCACTATATATTTACATCAAAATATGATTTTCTTGCATATTGGTGTTAGTGTGTTAGATCTTCTGTAGTGAAAACTGCACCTTTTTTGCTCTCCTGTACATCAGGGTGCAACCTCATCACAGAATTATGGAATCATAGAATAGTTTGGGTGGGAAGGAGCCTTTAAAGGTCAAGCAGTCCAATCCCCATGCAATGAGCAGGGACATCTTCAACCAGCTCAAGTTGCTCGGACGGTAAAAAGCAATAACATAGAAGTGTTATGCTGGATTACTATCAAAAGTACAAATCATAAAATGACATTCTAACAACTTTGAAGAAGCTCAGTATAATTCCTCTTGCTTTCCCACAAGAATTTGAATTTGATTAGTATTATTTATAAAGACCAATGTCAGTATTTCTGCATCTCAATTTCCTACCTTGCTACCAAACAAAAGTGTACATTTGAGACATTTCATGCTCCACATAGACTTTTTTCAGATATGCACATACTCACATTCTATAACTTTCAGTGGAAAACTGCACAGAGTATATAAAATTAAAACTTTTTTTTTTTTTCCCCCAGTTAAGGACTCATATTACCTCATTGTGCTTCTGGGGTTTTTTCAAGTGTGTCTTAAAAAAAAAAAATTAAATAAGGGCCTTTAGGCACTGAAATGCTTGTCTGGTGCTCCTTTTAACTGAAGTCTGCAGTGTAATATCTGTCTGACAGCTGCTCATGGTCAGAGTTTATTTAACAATTGGAAAGCTGTCACAGCAAATAGGAGCTCCCATGACTTAAAGAAACAACAGTCATTTCTTTTCTGCAAAGGGCACCAACAGAAAGTCTGCACAAAAGGCTGGTCTGTTCCTATAATTATTAGTTTGGCACAAACATTGCAATGGATGTCCTATTGAAAGGTGATTGTGTTCTGCAGGACAATTGACTGTAACCCCTTCTCCCACACAGGTTGTCCCTGTATGAAGCAGTGATGAGACAAAAGGAGTGTGCTCATGCCTTCCCACAGCAACTTCCAAGTGACCTGAATGATGGAGGGAGCTGTCTGATTAAAGATAGACAGACACAGGTCATTTACCGGAGGATTAGAAAGTACAACCCTGCTTCTGTCACCTGGGCTGTGATCAAATTGATGAAAAAATAGCCAAAACACTAAAGAGCCATCCATCCACATTTCATGATTAGCCAACCTAGCAAAACAGCTATTTTGACAGCACAGGAAGATTTTGTTTTCTTCCTTATTGTATTTTTTCTTATTTGTTAAAAGCAGAACAGTTATATTTCCTAAAGTCAAAGGATTTTCACAGGTACACCCCTAGCCATGCTCCACACTGAACTAAATATAGCAGGTGATAGACCAAAAAATCTTTCTTTTCACGTCATTAAAACCTATTTTTATGTTAAACCTGTACTTGCAGAACATAGCACAGCTCAATTACAAGGGTAAAAGAAACCAAGACATCTTGATGCAGAGTAACCTGGCTATAACCCTTTTTTTCCCTGCTGAAACTGATGCGGTATTTTTCTGCTGACTTCAAGGAAAGTAGATTCATGTAACGATATGCCATATCTTTGTAGACCACTCACACTAATTAAAGGTCCATTAGCTGACTTCTGCTTGGATAATGTATTATAATCTAAAGAGGCAAGGATAAACCTTAACTCAGACAATCAAAGTCACTTGCTATGTTGGCGATCTATGTCCAGTTCTCTATAGTTAAGATTATATTCAGCTCAAGTTTCTTTATATAAAAATAGTAACAATTGAGGTAATGAAAGCTGTCAGTAGTGAGAGGAAAAAGTGTTTTCAAAATAGGTCAATATTTCTCTGATTATCAGAAAGGTAAAAAAATACATAACACACTGCTCCTGATTCAATTGAAAAGTGGTGTTTGGAAAATGAAGATAAATGAGATTAGTTTCGGAAACTGAGAGAGTGAGACTTGCTATTTTTTTTTCAGGCTAACCCCACTTTATTTTCTTGCTCAGAAAAAACCTTGACTTTCAGGTTTAGGTGCTTTTTAGAAGATTTGTAGTTGGTGAAGGAAGGGGCATAGGCTACAAAATTATCATAGCAGCAGTCTTCACAACCATTCTTTGTCAGACAATACCAAAGGGCATATAGAAATTCTTATAGTAATTTATAGAAGGCACATGAATGGAAGTTACACTAGAATTACTAACCTACTACCCAGAAATTGCCCATGTTGCTGCATTTACACCTCTCACTGCACAGCTAGTGATTTTAAATACCACTATATGTTTTTCCATGACCTAAGCTGACAGCACTCATCTTTCAGGTATGGGGACAAATGGATAGCTTTATAGACAACCAGACATTTGAAGGAAATAAAGGCAAGTTTTGTGAAATACTGAAGAAGTTTTCATAATGCACCAAAATTCCACCGGTTCTAAAACAGAATTAAAGGGGCTGACTATGAAGAAACTGATGCAAAGATTACTAAAATCCCATTGCTATCATTTCAAGCTTTTAAATGTCCACTGTCTCCATAGCCAGAAAATAAATAAAAGAGGTTATATAATTTAGTTGTGACATAAAAACACATGAAGGCAAAATAGTCCATCTAAAGTTTTGTGATTTTTCCAGATCTTACTACAGTATTTGTAAAAGTCCAGTTAGATTTCAAAGCGGATTTAATTTCATCATCCAAAGACAGGCTCACCTCATTCTATGACTTCTGCAGTTATGAACACCTCGGGATGATGTAGTCCTCCAGTACTCCTTTTTCTGTTGTTTGAAAATTTGCTAATGCACTATTTGAAAGTATTTATAACTATAAAGTATAAGTACCATATATAGTAAGTAACAGTTTAAAATTAAGATAAGGATAGAGAAGTTCAAGTGAAAAGAGATGTGTTCTCCAAGCATTGGAGACCCCACCCCCTTTTATTCTAGTGCAGTCATGATACATATATATCAAGTGCTATCTGTTAAAAATATACTACACAATTTTGTATAAATGTTTGGAAAAATGTTTGTGCAATAAAAGCAAACCAAAGATTAATTCATTACATTTGGCTGCACAGAGTGACAAAAATATAGAAGCTATGTGATCTCTATGCATAAAAATGGATGCATAAAATCTGCATTTTCTGCTCTGTTGGCAAGAAGAAAAATTAGTACTTTGTTTCTTTGCCCTCTTTAACTGTCTTATCTTCCCAAATGTGACAAGCTGCTGACGATGTAGTCTGCAAGGACCTTCCAAAGATAAGATAGCCCCAATAGTGAAGGCCAGATGGCCCTTTTTGTTCTTCCCTGTTTTCAAACTGTAACCCTTGCTTGGAAAGGTTATTTTACATTTCCCAAATGGATACATTTGGGAAGTGAGACATAATTTCTCTGTCATACCCATCATTCTGTAGACAGAAAATGTCAATGTAGACAGAAATCTCTTCAGGATACACTCAATTCTTAGTAGCAGACACCTTAATGCTCAGACTTGGGGGCTTTAAGCTTTTAAATTATGTGATTAGGCCATCCACATAGAATGTATAACAATTTTCCATTTTTTTTTCCCCAAGCATTCCTTCTCCATATAAACATAGTTCATCTTCATCATAGTCTTCAGAGAACAAGCTCTCAAGAGCATTCACAAATGACTGCTCTACCAACTCTTCATTCAAGGACTCCCCCGTAGCACAGACAAATAGAGAACAAGTAATCCAGAGATGCAGCATGGATACAGACAGAAGGAGAAGGAATGGCCCTTTGATTGGGCCAGCAGCTCAGGATATTTAAGTTCAACCTTTGACTTCCATGAGAAAATCAGTGGCAAGTCAATTGATCATAGCACGAAGGGCAGATCCGTCACATATCCTTTTCTGTCCTTTGTTCTTGAGAAAAGGTGTTTTGAGAAGAATACTGAGTCCCAGTGGCATGTATCAAGATGGAAATGGTCAACTGTGAATGGCACATGACCTGCCTAGCCTTTGTCTCAGTGCCCACAGAGGCAGAAACCTTTCTCCATTCTCACCCAGGACTTTTAGGCCTCACTAACTTCTTCACCCCAACATCCCTTTTGGAGCACACCCTAAAAGGCTGTTTTGCTCTCAGCTTCCAATAAAACCTTGCCTTAATACCTCCATCAGAAGGCTTCACAGATGCATCTGGGAACAGCCCCCTCTGACACAGAGGCTTGATTGCTGCTCATTCCCAGTGAAATAACCCCTCCTCATATTTCAACTTTTCATCTGTAACTTCAATTTCCATTTTAACAAGTGTGTAGCAGATTCTTCAAAGCATCCAGATGTTAAGCAGAAGTGATCAAGTAATTCCTTCAATATGGTGCCCACTTTCAAGAGCATGGTCCTATTATTTAATAACCTTGTTCAGTGTGAGTCAAGTGCCTAAGAGGTGTTTAACTACACGAGTTAATAATTACAGCTTCTGCTTCACAAATATTTCCCTTCACTTTGCCAAAAGTGTTCTTTTGCAGTCTAAAGCTTCCTAGCAAATAACATGAAAAATATCCTCTCATGGAAATTACAGCTGCACAAAATATCATTTAATAATTTAAACTCAATCTTTAGTGTAAACCTGACAAAGTCAGCTGCAAAATTGCTATAGGCTGTAAAAAGGACTCCTTAAAATGATTATGTTTTAATTATCAAAGATTATACTTCTAAAACAGTTCAACAGAAAAGACATAACAAATTTTCAGTTCAAATGACTGCCAGTAGAGCTCAGATATGTTTCATCAAAGGCTTTTACAATAACATATACATATAGTAGTTTATTGCTTAGCATTGAAAAAGCAATCAAACTTTCCAAATCTAAGTACCATTTTTGTGACTGAGAAATATAAATTCAGAATGAAGGCTCTCTAATTTGTTTCTGATCTGTACCAGATTAAAAGCAATCATTTAGTTTTAAATTGCAGTGGTTACAGATCTCATGGAGGATCGGGCATTGCAGGAGAGATCTGGATGCATTTGCACCCATCAGAGATCCCCTAAAAGAACAGGTAATATGGCTCTCATCTTCTCTTTGCTTCACCTCTAACTAGTAACTAGTATTAAAGAGTGTCCAATGCAACTGGACACTCTTTAACGCAATCTGGTCTCAGTTAAATTTCTCCAGTAAAAACACAGATAGTAAAATTACACATGCAATGTAGTAAAAAGGAGATTGCAACTGAATCTCACATACATCACTGCAGTTACTCCAGTACTTTAACAATGGAACCTGAATTAGAAGCTGGTCCTTATGCAAATTAAGATGTAAATGCTGCTATTTTTGATGTTTCTGTATTATATGGCAAATCTGTTAATAGCATAATGCTTTTGGAGAACAAAAAAGCTTGTCTTAAAAAATTATTGAAAAATAAATCTCAATTGTAACGGAATTTTACAAAGTGCTTAACAACACAATTTTGCTAAGATATTTGAGGCAAACAGTTACTTAATCAGTTGTGTTTAACATATCATACTCATACTTTAACCATAATTTATACTGAATTACTTCCTCCTCACACTAATAAGCATTTCAATTTTACAACAGAAAACAAAATAAGGAAATTAAAATATGATACATTGGATACCAGTAAAAAAGGGATTAAAGGAAAAAAACTGAGCTTCGTAAAAACAAGGAACATATTCATAATCACGGATGTGCACGAATTCAACTCAGTGAGTACTTCATCTAAGCCACCCAATTTATGCCCAACCAGTTCAGTATCTTGTTTTCATGCATATAAAATGTAGAAGCTGCACATATGGACTGGACTTGCCTGTTCTTCATACTGAATAAATTTATACAGGCCACCACAATAAGACATATACATTTATCTCCTTAAAGCACACAGTTAGTTTGATCTGGTGTTTTGGTTTAAGTTATGCTTACAGGAATGCCAAGATAATCTTTGAGAGAAATGACCACATGTTTACCTCATTATGTCATCACTTACACTTCTGAGGAAGTGAACAGCAAAGCTTCCCTTGAGTTTAGCAGCACATGGATACAGTTTTAAATCAGTGTTTCTCACTGACTTTCACGGAATTGAGGTATAAATCAGCACGCTTAAAAATCAGGTTTGTTTGGTGGTTTGTTTTTTTTTTTTTAATTTTGAGGGAGTTTTAGTGGGAAAAATAGTATTAAAGTACTTTGCCTCTCACAGAATATATTAAGCAAGTGCAACTAAGGCAATGGCAGCATCATCAGAGAGCTGAGTTACTCATGTCTCTATTTTTATCTAATGGTCTGATGTTGGTTTTGGCTGTAGCAGCAGAAGTCCAACACCCAGGACTCACAGTGGCACCAGCAAAACACCGAGCCCAGCCCATGCTTTGCTGCAGTGAGGTAAGGAGCAGCTGAGTAACTCCCCCTGTGCAAGTCACACTAATATCACAGAATTTAAGTACACAGCAGAATTGGGAAGCTGCACTCAGATCCTGGACAGCAGGATCTTCTTTTCTGAGTTTACCACTTGCCTAAATGTAAAAGTGAAATGTAAAAAATGAGTAATGCCTAAAGACAAGCAGATGTTTATGAGCTCTGGAAGTTAAGCCATGATTGTATATGGTGAATCTTCTGTATATTAAATTGTTAAAATTACTAAAATGATACATTATTTATAACAGTTATTTAATATGAAAATCATACTGAGAATATTTCATGATCATTTAAGCACTAAAAAAAGAAACAAAGGTTGATTAAAAAAATGTAGGGGTTTTTTACACAACTATGAGCTGTTTGCCACCAAGCTTCGAATTTATAACCTCCTTTCAAATACATTTTTCTGTGGTGTTGATCCCTCTTGTTTAATAATGTCAAGGCTTCATAAATAAAACATCTATTATATCAGATACCAGAATGTCACCTTCTGATAAACCTATGTAGTTTGAGAAAAAATCCACCTGACTCCAAATATACACCATCAATGCAAAGCTACTCTTCTTCTAATTTATCATATTCTTTTAAATTATTAAATACTTTAAATTTTTTTTGTTGTACAGTGTACTCCAAAGCATATTACTTGAAAGCTGCACATCCAAATTAATCAGCTGTTTCCTTTGCAAATATATTCTTTCTTGCAAAGCCCGAGTTCCAATGTGCAAAGCTGTCACCAGCCTAATGTGCCACTGCTGAGGCATGTGTACTAATAGCATTTAGGGTAATGAAGAGACTTTTTTTTATTGAAAGGCCTAAATTGACTCCATATTCTGAAAGATAGGCACAATCTGCATTCAGTGCTGCCATTTGAAACGTAAAGTAAACTATCACGACAGAAGATGCAAAGCAGAGATTATTGCACAGGCAAAAGAATGGCACATAATATTAAGTTCCTACAGAAATTAACATCAAAATTAGCATAGCCACGCTGTCTTTAAATTCTTTCCATTTCACAAAGTCAGGCTGAATTACACGGAGTTTTTGCTAAAGGCGCAGCTGGTGCGTCGTTGTTCCTGGGATGCAGATGCATATTAATGGCTGTGTGAAAATGATAACAGTATATGAGAAATAAGCAATGCATTCTTTTCCTCCTGTTCAAGAGGTGGTCAGTGTGTTCCCCACACACACGCTGCAGTTTGCTGTCTTGAAAATAGGAGGTCAAGGCTCCTGATCACAGGATCAGGACAATGCCTGTGTAGGCTGATGCAGGAGAACCTTACATGAATTAAACCCATGGCTGTTTCACCAGGGTGTTAGACAGAGCAGCTGTGTTTCTGAAGTGCTAATATACTGTCAACTACCAGAAAATTTCAATGCAACTACCCTGAGCAGAGCCAGCAGCAACCGAAACCATACTGCAATCTTCCGCTTTAGAGAATTAACCTTCAGAAATGGCTGGTGTCAGGTGTTGCAGGCCAGTTCAGGCATAAACAACTGTGCAGATCTTATATTTCTCTTGTAATCCTCCATTTGTGATTTATAGTACATTTCTTAAATCTGAAGAAACGGGAGATTGAAGGATAGTATTTAATATCATTATTTGAGCAATATGAAAGCCTTGGCTTAATTCTTTTTCTTTTAACGAACTCTTATAGATAGCTCACAGATTACTTACATAAACCTTAGAAAAATAAGAGTTCACGTTCATGATGTTTGGGTTTCACTTCTGAAAGGCTGTTTGAAGAGACTGCAAGTGTTTGATTCAGAAAGCTCAGGCACAGAAATGGTTTCCAACTGTGCACACGGGGCAAAGGGCTGTAAGGGTCACTTCACAGTAAAGCTGAACAAGAATGACACTAAATGTAATTCAGCTCTAAAACAATTCCCTTCTCAAAGAGGCTTCGCTCTCCTTTCTCAGGCTGGGGTAAATGCTTGAAGGTCAGGAGGCCACAGTGCTTGTCAGTGCATTGAATGCACATTAAAAAGACAGGCTATTAAGGAAAGGTCTCTGACATTTACTTGGGAGCCAGCCCTCCCCTCTTCCAGTTGTCCCCTTCCCCAGTTTCAACACATTTTCTAATTAAACATCAATACAATGCAATATAATTGATGTAGTAGTCATTACTGGGAATTGCCCATTCTCCTATCAAATCAGAGTGTACAGAAAAGGCCGTGTTTGAAATGGTTGAACTTAATTGCCCGATGGTCCCCAAGAGGGTTGTACAAACAGATCAAGACATCACACACACACAACTGATCTCAGCTGTGACACAAGCTTTTTGTCACCCCCTCATCCATCTTTGCTTACTAGGGATAATAGTGGCTGGATTCGACACTGGACAATTTAATAAATAAGAGCATTGGATGTGTTTCAAATGAAGCATCCCAGAATGCAGGATTTAGTGACATTTTGATTAAAGGTCCATACATAACAAAGGCTTTTCATGAGGCAGCTGCTCAAAAGACAATCTATTTGAGCAAAACCAGAGCAGAGTAGCTGGTATCCCTTGGCAATTTACTGTGAAACATTTGTTTGCTTCACAACGATCTGGTTCACAATCATTGCACTTGCATGGTTGGTTGATTAAATCAGTCTCTCTAGCAGTCATTACACAGAGCAAAGGAAAAAAAGTCAATTGCTGAAGTACTGCCCTTTTGTGTTATGCAAAACAGTTATGTCAGGAAGGTTCATTCCTTTTTCTTTTTCCAGTACCTTGTTCTCTGTTTCCATTTCCCAGTAAAAAGCACTGGGGTTTTAAGTTTCAGAGACATAAACAGTATCTGATCAAGAAAAGTGTTAATCCAGTGTTAGCTGTTCTGAAGGAAGAGCACTACTAACAATTTAGTAAACAATTACAAATTTACTGAATTCATTTTAAAATGGGAGGGAGGGAGGAGGGCAGGCAGGAAGGAAGGCAGGGAGGCAGGAAGGCAGGAAGGCAGGAAGGCAGGAAGGCAGGAGGGCAGGAAGGAAGAAAGGCAGGAGGGAGGGAGGGAAGGAGGGAGGGACGGAGGGAGGGAGGGATATAAGGGTTTACAAATAGAAACAACAACAGTAATTTGAATCTGATCAGGCAAAGAACCCAAGCCACTCTCCACCACAGGCTGCATCTCCCATGCTGCAATCTGCACTGTGACAAGTAAAGAGATGCATTGGTTCCAAGCTGGGTTATCAGAAGTAGCTACAGAAAAGACACAGATAGGAAGTATGCAGGCAACAGAAAAGAAGAAAATAAGAAATAGCTTGACAAGCAGGGAAAATGTCAACTCTGGGGAGTCATGCTGCATTTATTTAGTCCTGGCTGAGTGTCCCTAAGTAGAAAAGAATAATAGATGGCAGGGACAGAAAGTGGAAATGAAGGGACAGGTCTTGTATTACAAAAGCACAGACTAATAGATTGAATTGCTTACTTTAGAAAGACCTATGTGAATGAGTGCATTTCAACTTTTTTTTAAATTTTCTTTGTAAAATGCTATCTTAGGTAGTTTCCAAATTGCTTATTGCAAAAGCTGTCAATATCATTAGAGGAAGATGAAGGAATCTTTTAAGCTAGGTGCCATTTCTGTATTTCTCTTTGTTGTCAGGACTGTAATACAATTTTGCTGCAACAACATACAAGATCCAAAGATACACTGAATGCCTCAAGAGCTCTGAATACGTAACATTCTCCAGATGGGAGGGAAGGCAAAAACTTTTGTACAACTGTGTTCACCATGAAGATAGCTCTGAAACAGCAGAGACATCCATGCCTTTCCCAGACATTCATTCACAGTGTCACAATCTGTACAATTACCTTCTCCATAAGCATATTTCTCATAATTTTCTTTTTACTTTTCTCAGTATCTAATGTGTTAGGCTACCATTTTCTACATCAAAGTTCTTTCTTACCTCTTCCATTGCATGCATGTTATAATAAAACTCACATCATGGTCAGGCGTGTGCCATTTGCTTATTTCAAAATACTCTCTCACACAGAGGTATTTTTCATGAATTTGTAGTACACCTCACACAACATATTTCACACAAATAAAACTGCCTGCTATCAAGCACTAACCCAATTTATTTTGTTAAAGATTCTAGTTAGATTGCACAGAAATCATCGATTAGGCCTCAAATTCAAGGGGTTTGAAATGTATTTATGCTTTCATTTAATATTCAGAATGTTTTTACTTTACCTTAACTTTAACTGGGTTATTTGAGAGAGCTGACAATGGCCCTTTAAGTATTAGCCCAGCTTCAGCATGTACTGAAGGCAATCAACCTCCTCAATAATTTTATTGTCTGAAAATTGAGCAGCAGTAACAGGCAGGTGCTTTGCGTGCAGCCAAGGTATGTTAACCTGGCAAGAACTAAGAGTGATTGATAAGAACTAAGTTTGACTGATTCCCTTTAGTGCTCTATTACATGATTAACTCTATAGATAGAGGCTGTATCAGTACTGTAACTTTACACAGTGCTCAGTGCTACGGAGCACAGATGATATCTCTGAATGTTTTCCTTGTACAAGGCTGAGATATTTTTCAGAGTCTAAGGACTCTGTATACCCAACCTCCATTACACTAACGACAATTGAAGGGATGTTTGTGTGATCTACTTTAGACTCTTGCTGTAGCTTTTCTTGATTTCCTGTTTAGAAGTTTCTGTCTCTTGCCATTGTGTGGGTAAGTCAAGTGCCTGAACTGGACTTTTTGAGCTGCACCTCAGGATTGTTTCATGGGGTACATAGCACAGGAACTTTCACAAGACTCTGAATCCCCGTGGTGGTTTTGCACAAAAACCCGTTCCTATACTAAATTGCCAATCTGCCTCTCTCAACAAAATTCCCCTCTCAAATTCAAGTGAGAGTTTGAGAACAGGCCAGTGTGCCACATCCACATCCACCTGATCTGTGTGGCTATAGAAGCGAGTAAACAGAGACATCTGATCGGCTTCCATTTGCAGAATTAACATGTCCTTTTAGTGTACTAGCAATCATGATTGCACAAGGCTATCCTGAAAGCATCCTGAGATCAACGGATGTTTAAAAGGCCCTTAGCACAAAACAAAGTAGCACAATCAAAATTTTATCAATTTATTCCCCTTTCTTAGCATGTTGCTGAAACATAACCTCTTTCATTAACAATAGAGAGTGTAGTGCTATGTGAGATCTGTTGCCTACAGTACAACTGATGATAATTTAGATAAGAAGGATTAGATAGCTTTCAGTCTTACAAAGGTAACAGACCACTTTAATGAAAGTTTAGAATTTATGTTTAATATTTCATCAACTTAATACTTTGATTTATGTAGGCTACTGTATGTCCTCAAAGGGAAAGAGGAGAATGCTTTTCACAGAAAGCATTTGGGGAGAAATATGTTGACATTTCTAGTCAAGTTAAACTCATAATTGTGTATAAATCTTTTATAGTTCTCCTGTTTCTCTGAATAAATTACTTTCACATTGCAACAACAAAATCAGACATTTATAAACTGTGGTTTATGGTGAAAACTCATCATAAAACACTACCTTCTCATCATTTCCAGTACAGAAACAACACTAGTATCAGACATCGAGAAAAGGATTACTGCACACACAATATTGGTCTCTTATCATGTCCTTCAACACTGTAGAAATCTATTGAGACAGTTATTAGCAGTTCTTGATAAAATAAATGGAGGCAAAACATGAAATGGCCAAAGAAGAACAGATTAATAGCTTTAAACACAAAAGTAATGAAATTCTTAGCATCGGTGCCAGATTTGGGTATCTCCAGTCTAAGCAGAGCTTGCTGAGAAGAAAGGTCCATGTATACAAACTTTAATATCGCAATACACATGCTCCATACACGTTTTTTTACAGTATACAACGAGATATTGAAAATATGCTGTAAAAGCATCAGCTTTCCTATGCAAGCAAGGTATTGGCAGCTCAGTTATCATACTCTTGACAAAACAATCAAGTAGCATGTTTTGGGCTAACAAACTGTGAAAGCTGAGATTGCAGTATTCTCTCTTCTCCAGTTCTGATAGGATACCCTGAAGTTGTTTCCTGCTCCACCTAAAATTATTTAGCATTTAGCAAATGCACATTTACACCATTGACTGTTGACTTCTGCCATGTCCTGTCAAAAATCAATCCAAAAAGCATGTCAGCACAAGGAGTCACATCATCATTAACACAGTCCATTGGTAGTGGTCTGGAGGAGGGAAAGTGGGCAAATTGACTTTGTTACCACAAGAAAAAAGTAAGTGACCTATGAAATGTAAAGCTGACCTTTTATTTGTTATCAGTCATCTGGACAAGTGAGAGGGACCACCCTCTTTGTTATGCTAATTGGCCTTTTTTCAACATTACAAGCTCCAAATAGGTATTTCTTGAAAGGTTAAACAAGTTACAACTGACCTGCCAAATCATAAAGGAAATCATGGCAGAACCATGAAAAGAATCACCATCCTGGCCATGGGTTCACTAAACTGTTGGGCAAATAAGTGGGAGCAGAAATATCTTAGTTCTGCATACCTCTAACCTCTCCAATCCCGATATTCAGAGCAAAGCAGCCAGCAAAGCCATTCAACAGAGTTGTCTCTCTCCACATCCACTCTAATCAGCACTCAGCTGATACAGTAAAAGAGGTAGCTCATGCTACATTATTTTGCAGTACATTTACGCTGGTCTAAGTTGATTGGGTTTAACAACTTCCACAGAAAGTGACATGGCAATACCAAAAACTGAGTTCTACTATTCCACTGTGAAAAACTGACATTAACCATCAAGCCATTTAAAATTTCAAAAGAAAAGCCAACAAACAGTTTTTTATGGGGCTGTATCAAAATTACAAGCTATTATTTCTTTCTAAAGCTATCTGATAATGGATAGAAAAAGATGCTCCCTGCTCCTTTCCAAGTTTGCCTTTCCCACAAGCACAGGACAACTTAGGGACAAACAGTTCTCTGATTTCCCCATGTCACCTTCAGGCACTCCAGGCCAGACGATCTCATGGAGTGGTCACAGCTAATTCTTCCAGAGCTGTGTCTACTCACACCTCCTCTGGGGAAATACCACTCTATACCCAGTCAGAAAATTTAACACTTGATTTCTCATACAGGGCTTTTTTTATTCATGGCACCATGCCAGAAAGCCTAAAAATTGAACAAGTGCTGAACTTGGTTGTCTTGTAGCCTGATTCTGAAGAATCCAAACAATGGCTCTATTTTACACAAAATTATTAAGTTCCACATGCATTGGCTCATGTCCTCTCCCAATAGGTCTCAGCTTCTATCATATAGATACCACTTAGTTCATTGCTTTAGACAAATACTAAACACACCCCCAAGCTCCAATTACTAGTAAGCAGCATGAGTTTAATTTTTGCTATGTGCTTTTACATTTCTACTGAGATGTTTCTTGGTCTGCACATCTTCTGCTATAGATGGTTTGTGTTGCATGTGATTTGTGCAGACTTCTGCTAATCCTTTGACAGCCATTTCTGTGACTCTGCACCGTCTACTCAACAGTTTAACTGCCTAATCAGCCACATACTCAAGTTCCCATTATTTACAAGACATGCATATGGTACACTTTGCATTTTTTGATACTCATGTAACACTGCCTTAGCCTTAAGCAAAGAAAAAATGGATAAATGACAGGTTCTTTATAGCCAAATTCTATTAAGTAAAAATCTTACTGCAAATATTTCACTGTTTAAGGGCTTAAATGATAGAATTTTTTCACTGCACTCACTGAAGCCTATCTAAAGAGGGGGAAAAAGGAGTTACCAGTAGGTATTTCAGTAAGTTGTTTTGTTTTTTTTTAATAATTTTGAAAAGGTTAAAGCGAACTTACTCATGTGCTCCAGGCAAAACCTAACCATTTTCATCTCCCTAAAAATTCTTTAAACAAAGTGAAAGGAGGAAGATTAACAAAAAAACCCTCAAACCTGGTAGTACAGGAAGACTAAGATGTTGTTGAAAGCAAACATATAATTTCTCTGTTGTCTTTTTTTTCACATAGCTCTGTTTCCAGAAGATGGAAAGCTATAAAATACTTTCACTTACTCCCCACTTTTACTGGTTATCCACTGTCCTCGCAATCATTATTACTTCCATGTCTCTATTTTATCAATTACTTTAAGTAAAAAGCCACTCTAACTAATGATACACATTAAAATTTCATCACTAAATAAGGAAGCAGCTGAAGCAAAATCACAGCACATACCCAAAATGTTCAACATAATCTTTGGGTGTTAGCAGTAAACAACCAGAATTCCTTCCAACAAAATGAACACTTTACTGCACCAAGTAAAGGGAATCCATAATATGGAGCTTGATGTGCTGGAAGCAACCAAACAACAGTAATTGCAGCTTCTGTTTCAAATCCTTTCAGGGAATTTGATGAGCTCCTGTTTCAGTATCACAAAGAAAAATTGATACTTCAGGAATGAGCAATGGAATAATGAAGAAATGAAAGAAAAGACATCAGGGGACTTGGTATTTTTCCCTCTTTATTGCAGGTCTCCACATCTACAGACAGCAAGTGTCTGCTGTAAAATGATAATTTCTTCAAATTATAACAATTTCAAAGAAACACAAAGTAGAAGGATGTAGGAAGGAAAGGCTATGAAATTGGTTTTTTCCATCACTTTCAAAATGCTCACTGCTGTCACTAATGTCAGGATTTTCTGAAGAAAAAGCAGTAGATTTAGAAAACATCCTGAGTAAAACCACAGAAATAGAAGCAATGTTCATATTCACAAATTATGTGCCACATCACAATCAAATCTGGTGAGCAAACCAGTTTTCCTGAGGACCAAACACCCAAACCATGTGCACTCCAGTAATTTTACTTTAGACTTCATTATAGTTTGGTTCTGTAGACTGAATGCCTGTGAGCAGATCAAGAATGTTATTCATGTCCTTCAAGTACAACTTTCAGTTAATTTTAATCTGGAATAAAATTTGTGTGCACCAAGGTAACTGCAATGTGAATCCAATGTGGACATTCCTGATGTGAACTAAAATGTTAAACACACCAGAATCTACACCTAAAATTAGCAAGCTCTTGCAATAATATTTGTATTTCCCTTTCTCACAGTCAAGAGAACTTCCAATGTTATTAGTCTTTCATTTGGAAATTACCTTTATTTTAACCGAGAACCACTGCAAAATACTTGGCAACATAAAAATTATATTTTAATACTCACTTTATGCTTTTATTCATCATTATGAAAATGAGGAATAAAGGCATAAAGTGACCTTCACTGCAAACATTCCATCAAATAATAAATAAATCAAGATGCATTCAACTACTGGTAAGAACATGAAAGTTTAGAAGGTTTGTCTCAAGTACCAGGATTGTTGTGTAGTTCAGAGGTACTTGCCCAATAGCAGCGGATGAGGGTGAATTGCCTATTTTGGCAATAAATCAAGTGCTATGAAAATAATTTTGCTACTTGTATTCTTTCTTCCTATTATCAGTCTAACAGGAAACATTCCTTTATGTAGCTATGTATATAGACACCTAATATGTTCCTTGCATTGCCCTATATGCATGCAAAATACATTATCCTTAGATTCCTTTCCTTTCACAGCCTCATTCTTGAACTGAGGGGCCTAAAATGGGTGCTGTACTGCAGATGCAGCCTCACCGCTGCTGAGAACACCTGCAAGAGAGACGGAGCTTAAAGTACAAGTAGGAAACAAGGTGAGTTTCCAAGCAGTTCCCAGAGTTACAGCTGTGGAGAGCAAGGGTATCAGGGCTGTGCCTGTGTGTACAGCCAGTGTGTTTGAGCCACTAATTCCCGGAGTGAACTCCAGCACAGATGAGACCATGGACTGATCAGAGACAAATTACTTACTTTAGCCAAAGTGGAACACTGAAACCCAGCCACCTTCACAGCAAAGTCATCACTGATGCAGGAGCACTCCAACTGAGAATTTTGGCCAGTCCTGAAGATAACCCCTGGAAACTCCTGCTGTACCTGGACTGATCTGGATCTTTTACTGAGCTGATCAACATTCTTTGGGGTGAATCTGTCCAGATGCTATCCCAAGTGGTGCATGCTGCAGAATTCACTAAATTGTACATTGTTAAGTTATTTTTAAACATTTAGCAGAAACTGATCCTGTGGGTAAAGCATGGTCACGTAGGACATCCTCTTGTCCTACCATAAATAAGGTAGTTAGAGGTTGTTTCATGTGTGCTTTAGGATAAATTATAGTGATGGATACTTGCACTCAAGTGTTCATATATAACAGTGGATGGGTATAAGAATTCAGCAGACAGTGCTCATTAAAAAATTATAAAATACTTCTATAAAGGTTTTTTAAATGGGATGCAATTATATGCTGAAAAGTAATAAAATATTTCTAACTTTCACTAGCAAAAAGAAACTATATAAGAAATGTTAGTATTTTCGCATTATTTTTAAACAGATCTCTTAGTTCTTTAAATGGCTGCATATGTCTGTGTATGTATCTGTATATACACACACAACTTTACATATAAACTTTACAGAGAAGTCTTTTACAATGATTCATGAATGCATCAAAGGATTAATTCCCAATACATTTTAGCAGTAATAGAAGAATGTCATATTTACACATCTCAAATTCAGTTATTCTTGAAGTTGTTTAGAAATAAATATGAGTAGTTAATGGACATAGTTCTACTATTTCTCACACTCTGTTTTTAAAAGAAGAGTTTTTCTCTATTCTCATAAAAGGTATTTAGCAAACTCATGTTTTTATTACTTTTTAATGTGTGTCAAACCATGTTGTAAATAAACCCACATGAATTTCTGTGGGAGGAGGGATAGAGATTTAGAGAGACATACCTTTCAGTACATCACTCTATCAAGAGAATAAGGATCTAATATTTTTGTAGTAGACTGCTAAAAATCCCTTTTAATATTTCCCTGTCCTTAATTTAGTCATTAGTCCTGTGAACTGTTCTGTATAAGAAGCCTCATGTGTCTGCATGGAAACCACAAAAGGTAATGAGAAAAAAATAACTTGCACCTTCCCACATGGAACTCAATACAGAATAATGGACCAAATGCACAATTAATAAAGAAGAGACAGTGGCAGTATCAGCTTCCTTACACTAGATAATAAAAATGGCCAAATTTCTACACTGGAGTGCATGTTTCTACTCATCATCCCACTGTGTATTTCCTATTCATCCCATACACAAGTTTCACTCACGGCATTGGAAATCCAGTGCAAAGAACAGCCACATGGCAAGAACCATAGATCTGCAATGCAGACTGGTGATTAGTTTTCCTGCTGTTTCAGTCTACATTTTCTTATGCAGATACAGATTATTTTGATTAGCAAAAGAGTCATCTAGGGGCACAGTTTGAATTGTGATATACCAGCTTAATGAAGAAAAGGCAAGAGGTCTTACATGCTTTAAAAGAATTAGCTTTACAAAGATGTTGAAGCACACATAAAATTACCTTTAAAAATATTGCTAAGGCAGTCTCTAAGATACTATTATAAAATTTGTATCTACATAAGAAATCAGAGCAGAAAAGCCAGAGTAGGTTGCATTAGTATTACAGCTGATAAAGCTTTGCCAGATAGGGAAGAATCTAAAAACTTAATTTATTATTATTTTTTCAATTTGTCTCTTGAAAAGAACAAGAATATTCCATGGCCAGGAGAGTCCTTTAAACCAATGCAGGGATTTTAACCATTATCATTATCTTCCACATCTAGTACTGAGGAGAATCCATAGTTGATTTTCATGTGGAGAACTTAAAAGGATGAGGAACTGAATCTCCACGTTAGCAAAGTACCGATGAAAAAACTGACATCTTACAAGATTATCAAAATAAGATAATTAAGCAGATGAGGTGTGCTATAGGAAGGTTGACTACTTATATGAATGAGTACCCAAGTACTACACAGGGTCTGAAGATATGCCACAGAAATAAGTGAGAGACAAGCTGGGAGAAGGAGGCTTGGAGGAACCTGGCACACACTGCTTGCTGACTTGGACAGATATTGTTTCAGGATTCTACAACATGCTACAGCAGCAAATGCTGAATTTTATTGGAAATAATTATTTCTTCTGCAATAACATGTGGGAAACCATAAACCATGCTATCTGACAACAAAACCAGGGAGAACAAAGATCTTTTCTGTAGCAACAAGTCAGCAGTAAAAGTGTGACTCTTCTTGGGAAATTCTGCTTCCAGCTGGCTGAAGAAGAGCCACCCTAAAACCTGTGTCAGCCCTGCCTGGTGGCCAGGCTGTCACATCCTGCCTCCCCACATGGCCCAGGAGCCAGCCCAGCACTGCTGCTGCCTGGGCTCTGCACGTTCTGGCTGCCAGGGCGCCTGCTGCTCCAGCAAAGGGAGCTTGTGTTTGCCCACACACAGTCACAGCCTAAGGAACACCTCGGTCAAATGCAAAACTCTCATGCTTCTGTCAGCTTCTCACACCTCAGGTGCAAAACAGAACTGCCGTGTGTCAAGCACGTGACACACAATCCCTGCTGACAGACCGTGTCCTTACAGGGGAATACCTGAACTGTTCTGCCAATACAATTGTCTCACATCATTTCACCCTCTCAGCAGAGGATTTTGGACATCTATCAAAACAAAAAGAATCAAACAGACATCAGTAACAATTCAGATGTTAAGCAGTTAGGAAAAAAATTTAAAACCACACAAAATGTAATGCTTGTAAAGGGTTACCCAGAGTCTGGCCTGTGGGCTCAGAGCTTTGTTAATTGTTACAAGCATTATCAACCTTGAGAAGTGATGCCTGGCTTACTGAGGATATTTTTTTCTTGGTGAGTACAATAGATTTCAAAGTGAGAAAAAAAAAAAGGAAAGAAAAAACAAACTATCCTGCCAGAAATCTGCACCTCAAGCAAGACAGCCACTCTGCTAACAAATTACTCCACTGGAACCTCACCATATGTTGCTTGCAGATTACCTGTTGATATTTAGGCTTCAGGCAGCCACAAAGAGATTTAGAGACTCTTGATGCTGCAGCAGAGGTGTAAAACTTTTATTAAATACCATATTTAAGAAGATGACCTTCAAGCAAATTGCCTGGCACAAACGCTCACCCTCATGCAGTGTGGTCAAGTATCTTGGCAAGCCAGAGCCCCAAGACTGTAATATTACTGATTGCAGAATACAACTTCAAGAGCAATATGATTTTTTTTTGGTCTTTCTAGAACCTTTGCCAATGTTTACCTGTCACAGGAGAATAAGTGTGAACATCACCTCTACCCATTTAATTTTGTCTTTCTGGCATCAATTCCAAAAGGCCTGTAGTTCAACCAGCTCAGAAAACAGCTGCTTCTTTATCAGTGAAGACATGACACTGCAATTCTCTAATATGGGCTCTGTCAGGATCCTGTAACCTGTGGCCTGAGAAACCAATTCTAGAGGCAAAGGGACATTAGACCACAGTGCTGTTCACTCTTTATTTATTGAGAGAATCAGGCTATGCCCTCCAGGTCCAGTGCCATCCATTCTGGTATGGGACTGAGGGGGTTAATGCAGACCTCCCAGTTACCTCTGCTGCTGGGTGGAACCAGCACAAGAACTAACAGGTTGTGTTTCCTAGAGAAACACCCTGTCATATGAAATAGCCAAATCTTCCATCGTCATCACATTCAGAAGAGCAACATGCTCTCTACTGCATATAAGCAATTGCTCTTTACATTTCTGCCTTCAAACAGGAATTTTTCTAGAAGTGATAAATCAGGTTTGCTTGGAAAAATGTCACAAAAATTTGTTAGCACACTATTAAAAACAGTCAATATCTGGACACTAATTTCATTAAAGCCTTTGCACAGAGACATTTCTGACAGTTATTTAGGTTTAAAAATTTATTCTAAGTCCTTCATTTACAAATTATATTTATTCGTTAGAGATAATGAAGAATTATGAAAAATAGAATGTCTTAGCTATAAACAACATTAAAAAAAAAACCTGACATGTTTTTAAATTCTAAAAGTTCATGTCAAAGTTTCTGCTTATTTCTTTCCTCTGGTTTTCTGTCAGTCCCAGTTGTGGTCTACTATATGAAATGTAAAGCAAAACATCAATCTAAAGAGCAGTTTAATATTTTTTAGAAGTTTGATTTAAAAATTATCTTTTCAAACAAGTATCTATTGACCTTCAAGTATCAGCTTGGCTGACAATTTTCATTAGTTGGGGGTTTTTTTTTCACTAAGGAAAGAAACCCGAAAATTGAATTGGGAGGGATGGCTGAAGATAAAGAAATTCTGACCAAAATTCTTTGAACAACAAAGTAATTCTTTTCAACTTGCTATTACACAAAAGTTTAACACCCATGACAGTTGATACAAAAGATACCAATTCATAATTTGGTAGAAAATAAAATACAAATTGCTTCTGCCTATTTCTGTCTATGATTGCACACATGACATGGAATTTACTCAGTTTTCTCTGGGGAAAAGTTTGGATTTCTGTGAAGGCCCAGTAATTTCTAATTCCCAGAATTAACTTTCATTTCTTAGAGAGGCTAACACATAAAGCTTTGTGTCTTAGACATTTAATGCTTTTCTTGTATAAACCTGTGATCAAAGTCAAGACACATTTACAAGTTCGATCTTGCTGATTCTGAGGACACTGCAAACTTGTGTCATCATTCCAAGAAGGACATATATAAGCAGCTTCTGTAAGGCTTAGGTTTAAAAAAACCAAAAACCTGTTAATAAAATAGAGATATAAATTTAAAAAGGGATAAATAAGTGCATTGTGGATAAATAGGGGCATCTGGCTGCGACAGCCAGAAGAAAAATCAGGACAGATTACTGCCCTCTTCTCTTTCAGCCTCTTTCTTCAACACAAGACTGGCTTGAAAAACTGATCTTTTTTAAAGAGGTTGAATGGAAATAAAATGCCTACTCCATGTGGGTAATCACTGCTCTCTTCATCCTTTGAGACTGAGTTCTTATTGAATTATGTCCTTCAGCTGGTCAGGAAATTCTCTAATGAAACATAGCCCCAGAGCTGGAGGAGGGGTCATGTGCTGACTATAGAAATTCCTGTGCAAGGTGTCACATGAATGCAAAAGTGAAACTAGGCACCACACTAATCTGTGCTCTAGGTCACCAAATTACCTGCTGCAAGTCTTGAAAACCTGCTGGTACAAATATTTTAAGTTCTTTATAATTTTTCCAGGAAAGGCGAAAATTCAGGTCATATGATTATGAACTTCCCTATCACACTAAAAATACATCTGAGTGAATTTTGTTCCATCCTCCAAGAAAATTATTATATGGTCATTGTGACGATAGTACAGACTCTGTCATGTAATATCTGCAACACAAATCTCCACCTACAATTGGCTCTTACCCCATTGAACTCACATGGAAGACATGGCCCAAGGTGAAAATAATCATCTGCCAGCTAATTATGTTATCATTACTGATGTTTTGTGACATGAGCCATATTGCTGTTCCTGCCTGCAGTTATGTCACCTTTGTGACACCAGAGCTCCCTGTTCCACAGCACCCATAGATGGCAAGGAACTATTCTAATCTTGTAGAGGGGGGATAAGAAAAACAAAATATAGAAATAACAAAGATAATGACAGTTGCTGGAATTTATTTTGCATAATATATAGGTCTTTAGAAATTACTTTTGCCAGTGGCTGTCTATTCCACTCTCTATTCTTGCTTCTGATCTAAAACCTTTTAGTAAAAATATTTTTTCTCCCTGCCCCTTAATTTAAGGATATATTTTTACTACTTCCTTTTGGGAATCTGTAAACCCCTTTCCCTATTTGTATGTGTCCTGGGTTGGCCATATGACCTGTTTGTATCCCCAATCGTCCTCTTGCTTATGCTGGACCTTAAGTTCTGCAGCTGTAAGTTGTCCCAGAAAGACAGAGAGTGAAGGTGGAGGAGAAAAAAAAAAAACAAAAAAACCACTCGCCGTTTGTCTGCAGGATACCTTTACTCCTACTCCTACGAAGCAAGGCTACATTCCAGCAGACAGCTTTTGCTTACTGTCAAGTACAAAACAGCTTATACAGTCTAAAAAAAAAAACTACAAACCACACTTGTAGCATAATGTATGTTGTGCCTGGTTAAAGTTTAGGCGCCCAATGTGAGGCTCGAACCCACGACCCTGGGATTAAGAGTCCCATGCTCTAAACCAGGACAGTATCATTATCTTGAAGACGTTTATATACAAAGCATGACTAGTCTTTCCTCTTCTGAACTACACACATTTAGCTTTTTTAACCTTTTCTAAAAGCTTACGCTCCAATTTTTAGATCTTTAAAGAGATCCTTGTATTTTCTCCATTCTTTCATACTCACATCCTTCCTAACAAGCTGCAGAGAGAAATCAAATGCACTATAAAAGGTGTTCACAAGTCTACATTTAATGTCTTAAATTTGCATGTTTTATGATCAAGACTTTTCTAAGAGTGTAATTATTCTGAACAGCAATGCAAGACATGGCAAAATAGACTGATTTTCCAAACTGGCTGAATGGTTACTTTTACAGCAGTCTAACCTCAAACATAGAAGCCCAGAGGCACTTTGGGAAATGCATAGGTGCTTATCTAAATACTTTGTATAATTTCTGAGACTTTTACTTTCTCTCTGAGAGCATGTTTATTTCATGTAATGTGGCTACTTATCCGACTCATATCATCTGCCCCTTTTTTGCCTGGCAGTAGTTTCCAAATAGCTCTTCTCCCAAAAATGTTTATATATTCTTCCACCTTCTTCTCTCAAAATATCTGCACATTTACAGACTGTGTGAGTCTAACTAACTAACGCTCTGCTTTTGCTACCTCGGGGATATGCAAAGGTTACAGTTTGACAACTGCTTGGGGATAATGAAGTTCAAAGGTTCTGAGTTTGGGGACATGCTTGGCTAATGAAAACTAAGTAGTCATCGCTTCTATTAGCCCACAGTCTTAAAGATATACATTACAATCAAAAGGGTTGGAATTTGTGTTTAGTTTTTCAGGATGCTGTTTCACCAAGTCTTTTTTAAGTTTTGCTGCTGTAGGCCCTATAGTCTTTAAGGGTTGTTTCTTTTTTTATCTTATTTTACTGTTATTTGACATTCTCCAAGTACAGAATCTGAATCCTTTTATATGCCTTGACTGCTGTGATAATTGGCCATCTCCTTCCTTTACTTTCTCTCTTTTCCCTACTTCTTGTAAATTTTTCTGTATAGTCTTTTGAGACACAACTGTCAGACGTGCAGCTATAATCTCTACTGTTTTTCAAGTCTTACTGATTACTAAAATCTGTCTGATAAATGTGCCCCTTGGGATAAGTTTATAAATTCAGAAAAAGAGAATGCATCTTAAACAAACAAAAAGCTGAGTTGCACTTATGGTCCAGTAATTCAAGAAATATTATTTTTATAGTCTTTACCATAGTAGCACATACATATGTGCTACATACAACTTTGAATTCTACACTATAAAAAATATGAATGCTTCTGTGTAATGGTAACTCTTCAATTAGTCTATTGAGATGTTCAGCCTGAGGTGGGATTAAATTTGACAAAGCTCCTGGCACATTTTTTTATCAGATTTTATTTCCAAAAGAAAATTTCTTATATGTAAATTAATTACTAGATCCAGGCTCAAATTGCAAGGAGATCAGATGAGTTGCTTCCTTAATAGTTTGACACTAATCTCACTATATTTACAGTATTTTGTTAAAGAATGGTCTTGTTCTCCTGACTGGACTCCACAGCTACCTATCAGTCTTGATCCATAAGAAACTTGTCATGAATTTAGCAGAAGAATTGCCAGGACCACTGCACACCTGAGGAAGATGACAAGCTGAGAGTGAATAAATCCAGAACTAGGTAGCAGAACACTAGTTTTATGATCAACTCCATTCAAGTGTAAATGGTACAGAGAGCTTCTTCTCGCTTTTATTTATCTGTGGAGAAAAGGTGCTTAATCTTTCCAGCTGCTGAAAGACAACGAGAGATTTCAGAGAAAAAGTGGCAGTTTGTATGGGAATCTCTACATTTAGTAACACCTGAGTCACACTGCAACTAATTTTCCCGACTGCTAAGGAAAGCTTGTGTCATAGAAATATATTTTATGTTGGAGTTTTTAATGCTGATTATAATGAATTTGAAAAAGAAAAATATTTAATTTTACAGGTAGTAGTCTATAAAATACTTAAGTAGTGCCTACTACTTTAAAATCTTTGTGCCTTACAATCTGAAATTAATTTAGCATCCCTGTATTTTCAGTCTTTGCAGTTCAGAAGAGAGACTCAAGGAAACCAAGTTCCAATCTAAGGCTACAGAGGAAGCACTTAGATCTCTGCAGATTCAGGCAGTTGTCATTACTCCTTCCTTGCCGAGATAGAACAAATATGTCCTTACAGCACAAAAGAAGTGCATGACTTTTTTTGTCACGATGCTCGATGTGAGAACTGGGCAAGAGCAGTTGCTGTGAAATTCAACTTTGTACATCACATGCTAGTTTAGGAATGAATCTCATCTGCCAGCTCCCTTCACTGGCTAAGCTGCATAACAAAACGCACCAAGGACACAGTCAAGGTTCATCCCCTCTCACCCCTGCACTGGTTTAGGTTCCTTATGCAGGAGAAGGGAGCAGCGTTGAGAGGAACACCAAGAGTACTGCAGAAACAGAGTCATGGTCTGGCTGGCTGGAGTTAGCTTACATCTACAAGAGGTGACAAAGCACATTAAAAGGGCAGAAAAGATAGAGAGAGACAGCTAGTGACACCTCCAGCAAGTATTTTGGAACGCCTCCAGCCACCCTTCAGAGGTGGCCACGTGCACATCAGACACTGCAGTTGACTCTCACAGCTGCTCTGAGATTGCTCTCCAGCAACATCAACAACACTTTTACCATGTCCAGAGTTGACACTTCGCTCTTGAAAGACTTAAGAATTACAGTGGGAGTGAGGGTCACTAATTTTTTTTTTTTTTTTAGTGCCAGAAAGCATGGATGGAAACAGCTGAGGAAGCCCTGCCCATACTGCTGTTCTCAGTGTGCATTTCAGTCTTTCTAGATGTCAGACTGACACTTTGACAAGCAGCAAATGTTTCCTGATGAAAACCATTAAAAACGTGGTGAATGTTTATGAAGTGCTATGTTTTGGCATGTCACCCTAAGCCACACACTGTATCAACAGCTCCAGAAGAGATCCTCTTTGGGGCTCTTGCTTGAACTAGGAATAGAAAAGTCTTTGACACCTCTTTAAAAAGTTGAATGTGGAACACCAAAAGCTAAAGTGCAGTGAACACAAAGCTGTGCTGTCTTGCCACCCTTTTTCAGCTGCCCTTTGAGAGCTACACAGTTCTGGAGTGCCAGGGCTGCACTTCCAGGCAGTCCTTACATGGCATGTAAGCCTGGGAGAAATACATTTACTGTCTGTTGCCTGCTGCAACATCATGACGTATGGACAGAAAAATCTTCCACAAAGGACATATATAGGAAGCATTTGTGCTGCTGTGTGATTAGTTTTAAGAATCTGACTTCTTAATGTGAAAAAAGCATATAAATAGTTGAATTACAGAAGTTACTTTTATTTTTATCATTAGGTTCTTAGCAATTTCAGAAATCTAGATTAAATTCCTTAATCAAACAACCCAAGATTAGCTTGAGCTCAATTGATTCATAAAATCTTATAAACCTCTGCTCACAAAGAGTAATTACAAACTTGGGATGCTCAATCTGTTGCACTGCCAGGTGACAACTCTCCTAGAAAGTGTCCCTTAAATCATCCCCATCCTATCCCTACAGTTACATGGCATGTAATAAAACATTATGTGTTTAGATGAGCCACAGAAGTCTCTGTAAGTGCCCCACTAAGACCCACAATTGCAGAGCCACAACTCTGGCATACGTACTCTCCTCTTAAGAAGATCAGGCTGCTTGAGGATTTGCCACTCCTGTGCTTCAGCCACCAAGGGATTAATTCTTGAACTGGAAATGGGATGGCTGTGGTAAGAGAAGTTTGCAAACAAGTAAGTATTTCAATAGTTTAAGGTGAGTGGCTATTCAGGACAGAGAGGACTTTCCTGTGTACTTTCCTTGATTTCCTTTCCCTGATGGAAGCAGGGCCCAGAAGTTTTATCCACATGTATTTCAGTTGTTCTGCATTTGTGTCTATAGCTGATGGGTTTACAGCTGTGCTAATGTCAACACTCCAGTTTAATACCATACACTGCACTGAGCAGTTCCCCCAGGACAGAGGCACACAGGTGTCAAACACAACTGATGCCTGCATTTCTAGTCAAGTCTTCTCTGAAAAACAGGCAGGGTAGTTCTTCCTGTAAAGTTCTGCTGGGAAGAGCAGAATTTGTGATGTCCTGGCCTATATGATTGTATACTCACAGGAGAAAGCTGTGAACCCATAGCAGACTTCCTCTGCCTTTTGCAACCTATGCCTTCCACTGTACTGACACACTGGTACAGCTGTTGGATCAGCACTGGCCCTCCAGCACCTGAGAGCAGGATGGCAGAGCTGTAGCCAGCCACTCTGCCACAGTCAGGGACACTTGGATAGATCCTGCCCTCTGACCATCATCTGGTAAAAAATCACTGTCATAGGATTGAGCTAAATGTTCTAAATAAATTTGCAGTTAAATACTCAAGACTCTGGATCTATAAATTGTTTTTTTAGAGTACATGTAATTACATTATAGCACACAGTTGTTTGCTGCTTTCTTTCAATAGAGATTATAATTTTAATTTGTAAGACCTGTTTTCATGAAGTTCCAGATCTTTCATTTTCTTAGGGGAAATGAGTTTTAGCCTGGAACGGAAAAAGTTTTGTGTATAAACGATAGCTTTACAAAAAAGAATGAAGGGAGATGTCAGAAGAGACCTAGGGTAGGATTTTTTCATCAAAGAGTAATATTCCTAACAGCTAAACTGGTCTCAATCTTCAAAACAAAGAAAAACATTTAGAAACACAAGTTTTTATTTTTTTTCCCCTGAAGGAAAGGAAAATAGGAGGCATATGTCTGACCTAAAGGTTCTGAGAGCCTGTAAATCCTAAACCAGAAATTACAGAAAAAATGATACTATGTAATTGCCACAGCGTGGGTTTGCACTCAGACATGAGGATCACAGTTCTTCCCTGCTTCTTAAAACCACCATCCAGCCCATCTGTTTTCTGAACCTTTTACTTTGGCAGGACTGAATTTGGCCTCTTCCATGGAACTCTTGCCATGAAGAAATCTATCTTATGGGATACAAACCCAAAATACTGCTGCATTAAAAGTATGGGAATAGCATCTCTCAAGAGGATGATTTTATTCACCGCTACCTTTAAAAGCAGTGACTAGAATTCAGCAATGAGGACATATATCACCTTCATGCTAATAAATAAAATACTTGATATTCCCCCAGTCTGAGGGTGTGAAACTTCTTAAATATATGTTCTAGTAATGCAAGTACTATTAAATGAGAGTAGAGAAAACCTTTTAAAAATTATCCAGCCCTCTGAAAAGCAAACACTTTGTTTGTTTAAGAAACTGCCAAGTAGCTTAGAAGAATAATTCTTCTGTATCACATAAGATACAATACCTCCATTATTTATACAGCTAGCTGTTAGTCACAGGTCTGTTTTGAAAACAGTGAAGGGCTCCTTCTCTCTGTGGGAAAATCATAACTGACTGTGCTTTTGTCAAGATTTATACTTCCAATCTGTAACTGTGCTGTCTGAAAAAGCCTGAGGCTTGTGCATAATCCCCCTGACTTCTCTGGTCAGGTTCTAATGACCAGCACAGAACAGGGAGAGAAAACTTTCCTTGTACCCAAAACATATCTACAAGAATGTCACCTCAGAAGCTGGCTCAGCATAACAGATTATCCACTCTGCTTATAGAGTTCCTCCTCTCTTCATTTGGACAAACAATATTTGTGTCATTATCAGCACTTCAAACTATCCTTACCTAATGCTATAGAATGCCAGTAATTCTTTTTCTTCTATATATTTGCACTTCAAGCACAATATTACCAAACATGGAACATGACCAGTTGGTCTATTTTTATTAGCAATCATAGTCATTCTGCTCACAAAATACCCTTACATCCTCTTTGTAACCCTCTTAGATCATTAATCCAGTTACAGGCACTGTTTCTTATCGACAGCTTCATCCCAGTGAATAGATACATGGATAGAAATATCAAAAGACAGATAGAAAGACAGATAGATAGATAAATAGATAGATAGATAGACAGACAGACAGGCAGACAGATAGAAAAGGGGTTTTTTTATTAGAAAGACAGTTTCCTTATTCTTACAAAATAAATGGGTTTTTTCCATATCTTTTGCTAAGAGCTGTTTTATTATGAGTTTTCCTGAACAAACAATATCTTTTTTTGTTTTTTATGATATACAGTACAAAATGGAAATATTTTCACATAATTCCAACATGGATCTGATTTAATGTTCTTGGGAGTTGATGGAAAAATCATTCACTTCAATTTTTTATTCTATTTATAAAATGTATCTAGAGTATGAAAACACAAAGGTGAAAGCAGTGTATGTGGATTCTGCCCTGGATAAACGTCAAAGAAGAACCATGTAGGCATTCAGCCACAACACACTCCTGTATATTGAGACAATGCTCATGAGAGGAGACTACCACCTTTTTCTGTCTAGTAAACACCAGGCTGGTAAGATAAAATTCAGCAGAAAACTTCTTCTCACTGTATTCAGTAAATGATGTGCCAAAGGCAGAAATAATCTCGCCAGGTCTCTAGCAAGCTAAAAAAAAAACCATCATCCTACAGTGAAAATAAATTTGGAGGACTGAGGAAAGAATAAATTTGTAGCTAAAAAAAACATAGTGCTACAATGAAAAATAAATTTGGAAGACTGAGGAGAGAAAAAACTTCTAGGTAATACATGCACAAGGATTTTTAAAGAAGCAGTTCTGCCCTCCAACCTGGTGGCTCATACCACAGCAAAGATATGTTTGCCTACACATCTAACTGCTGGTTACAGCTAGAACTGCAACAGCTCGGAGAGCTGCATTATCAGCTTATGGCAATTCTGGTTTGCTCCTTTGAGAAGTCACAGTCAGATTGCATGAGTTCACACTCAAGTTTTTCTTAAATGCAAAAACTAAAGTTCATAAGCAAAACTACTAGGCTTCAGTGGGTACAAATTCTTATCTGGGAAATGTAAAAGAGCTTCCACCCAGAAGGCATATTAAATGCAGTTTGGATTTTCAGGTATAAAGCTTGAGACTATCTGTACTAAGAGAGTTAGACTTGTCCCAGAATCCCTTGTGCCAAATCTGAAAAAGCATCCTTTAATTGGAAATATGTTCTATCTGAAACCATTTCTCCTGTTCTCATGGCCAGACCTGCTATTTCACCTAGCAGCCCTCTTTCTTCTTTTTGGGCCTTAAATGACACTCCACCAACCACCGAAGCAGATGTCCCAGACATGGCAGAAGCTTCCAATAATTTATACCAATTTATAGAACAGTTAAAAAAGAAATAGAGAAACATGTTGTTTCTCATGGCTGGGTATAGGGAGCACTGGTTGCCAAAAATAAAACCTTACATAAGCATAACAACACATGCTATATTTTGCTACAGAATTTTCACAACCAGACAGACCACATGTAACCACTACAACTATCACGAGAAAGTACTACTGCCTTTCTGAGCTACAAAAAGGCACTGACTTCTCTTGTGTCCACATTTAACACAATTTTTAATATACTAGAATATTAGGATTGTATTAAATAATAGAAGTGTATCACAATCATAAAACATAAATAATCAAAGCACATCAGTATCAAAAACAGTCTTCATCACATGCAACTCACTTGTCAAAATTAGATACTGAATTAGTATCTCCTGTGTAGGCTGTGAACAATTTCTATGAATATTAATGGCAACTGATCATAAGGAAGAGAAAGAATTTGAGATGCCTGCTGACAAACTAACAGAAAATGTTTAAGTTGTCTTTAATGCAGTCTTTTTCCCCCCAAATATTCTACATAGAACTTTTTGCAATGGTAATCTATTAAATTTGGCAAGTTAATTTTTGAGAATCAGTATTTTTCTGCTGACCTCAAGTGCAGGATAAAGACATTAACATAAAGAAAAATACCTCTTTGTGTTAAAAATACTTTTTAACTCTGTGTTAAAGATACTTCTGGTGAGCACTTTAAATATTCAGTACTAGGACACCTCAGTTTCACCACATGCCTAATTTCTGTGTAGAGCAAAGTAAATCCCAGCTAATCAGTACATTTGCCTTAAAGCTTCTTCTCATAAGGAAAAAAATCATAGGAAAGTGTGCAGCTACTTACGTCTGAAAGTGTGTTCATCTAAAAATTGGAGACAGTACTTACACCTAGTCTCAGTGTTTTCCCCAGTGAGGTACTGCACCATTAACTAAACTCCTAAAACAAGGGAGTTCTTTAAAAGAATTTTTTTCTCCTTTCCATTGCAAGAGCCATTTTTGACAACCAGCATTTCTGAAATACGGCTGCTAAAAGTATTCTTCATGCTGTAGGATAATTAGGTTTATTAATAATTTTAAAGAAAGCTTGCAGTGAAATAAATGGATAAAGGTTTAAAAGAAACACCCTTCTGGGGCTTAGCTGGTTAAGTGAAATACTAAATCAGTGCTTGCTGATTGCTGAAGCCAACTGACGGGTGGCTTCTATATTTAGGATCCTCCTTACACCTGTCAAGAGACAGAGAGAGACAGCCAGAGAAAAAGCAAGTGTGTGCACCAGAGCAAGCAATCCAGAGACCCATCTCATGCAGCAAGCAGCTAAAAATACAAGCAACAAAGAGCAATAAAGAAAACAGAGTAAAATCTTATTATTTATATTACACTGCTGCTCTGTAACATGCTGTCAGCAAGCACTCTGAACAGGGTACAGACCTCATTAGTTATCAGCAACTCCAGTTTCTACAGGAAGGCACAGTGATACTCCAAGCTGGATGCAATCCAACTGTGTCAAACCTGGGCTCCTCAGGTGGATCCCTTTCCCTGCTGCTCCTTAGCCAAAAGCCTGAGGCCTCTGCAGCAACATTTGCATTCCAAAGTGAACTCCAGCAAGAATCCATTCCTGTGCTTAGCAATGTCACGGGAAATGGGCTTTCCAGCTTTGACTGGCATCTGCCTGAATCCACGATGCTCTTCCTCTGCTAATGTGACAGCACTTCTTTCTCAATTCATGAATCAAAGGTACATACATGAACATAACAGATGAAAAATCAAGTAGGTTTCTTTAAATAACACCGTGCAACCAATTAATAAAACAATCCTATTGCAAAGACTTCAGATCCCTTTCTTTTTTTAACAGAGCAACAGTACTGCATTTCAAATGGAAGAGCATTCTTCCAGCTGTAGCAGGAACTTGCTTTCAACACATGGATGCTACCTTCCTCCCACCTGAGATGTATCATTCCTTTCAAATTTTTGATCTCCCAGTAAACATAAATATTTGGGTTTATACAGATTAGGGATAAAGAAATAGAGTTGCTAGGGAGTAGAGAAAATCATGCTATTTTTACACATATATCTCTTTCTAAATGCTGCATGGCTATTCCTAAACAAAGACACCAAACATCACTCCACCTTCCCTGACTCATAACAATCCAGGTAACCTTTTAAACAATATCTGATTTAGCCTGCCTTTTTTTTTTTTTTTTTTTTTTGTAAAAGGAAACCAAATGGCCTTTAAGTATTCCCCAGTGTTCAACAAACTATATTCTATTGCTGGCCAAGCTTAATTTATGCTTCAGTAATTATTATTTTCTCAGAAAACAAACTGGAAAGCCTTTTTTTCCCATCAATAGTAGATGAAATCCATATTTGTTTTTTAAAAATTAATGATGTGGGTGTATGAGTAAGAGAAAATATTGTGTCCTCATGAAAAATGTTAAATACTTATAAATGTGGATGTTTCAGTTTGGACACACAGCATAGGCAGCAACTGCAGAAGTACCTCTGAATCTTCTCATAAGTAACCCTAATTATTGCCTACCAGCTAGTTTTAACCACTAGTCAGTAGTTACACTTATCTGCTGAGTGTACAAAACTATTTTTTATGTAGATAATAACTTTAATTACACAGAGGAAAGAGGCAAATGAATATAAAAGCACATGGAAGATAATGAACTTACATTCAGCTCAATAAATAGCTAAAGGCTCACAGAGGAAATCTGTGTATGATTCACACACACATACAGTAGTTCTGTGTACCTTAATATCCTACAAATAATTTCAGGCTGTATAGGATAAGAATTATGGTTTTGATGGTGTCAACATGAATTTTGCCATCTACATCCATGCATTTCCCCCATAGTTTAAAAGACAGAGGATTAAATGATTCAGTACTGGGGAAAGGCAGATTAAGAGCAAGGGGTTGTGCCTGGCATGGTGCAGAGTGGCAGTGACATGTGTGGTGCAGACCAATTAGCAGAGAGAGAGATAACCATGCCACATACCTAAGGTCACACAGTCACTACTTATAAAAGGACTTTATACATTTAGGTTTGAAGCACAGTTTGTATTTTGTAAAAATTTTTCTTTGTGCTTTTTGGTTTGTTGGGGTTTTTTTGTTTGGTTTTTTTTTTTTTTTTTTTTTTTTTGCTTTGGAGGTCACGTAGATTAATATTTAATCTTTTGTAATTATGCTGTTAAGAATATTCGACTAGTTATCCCATACTTCATAATGAAAAGTATAATATTGTTGTATAGTCCCAAAAACATTCCTAGCAGAGAGAAACAGAGCAAAACATGCATCAACAATTTCAACATGCTACTCCCACCAAAACAATGGATCTCAGTGTACTCATATATAGGATGCGGGCCTGAACAGCTGCTAACATTTCATTGAAACTAAGATATAGAAATTTAAGTCTCTTCCACTGATCATAGTCTGAAGACAGAATGGGTCTGCAGTAGATGTACTGTAAAAAAACATTTATCACTTTAATAAATTTGCTTTGACTAGCCCTACAAATATTTTCTTCCTATCTGTTGCACAACTTGACTGTTGAGAAATATTCACATGCAAAAACAACTGCAGCATAAGAATGCTAAGAGAGAGATCTATGAAGTTTTATGAAGTCCTAAAGGGAGACAAGGTACATTTACTAAGCACTAAGAGCATTGTGATAAATATTGGGCAAACTATTGCTCTGCCTGTTACTAATGGAGTCATCTGACTGATATATACCATATACCATTCTCCTGGGTACTAAGCCATGTCCGTCCTATATTGATAACTGCAATGAGCACATAGGAGAAAAAAAAAAACTTAGAAAGATTTGGCTGCCTTGCATCCTGGTAGAGGTGCACACACATTAGTATACACAACATTACCCCTGCCATTACTTACTCGCCTACAGGTATTATTAGGGAAAACCCTCAGGAGACATAAAATATATTGCTTTATCATTACTAGGAAGGCTGTTTCCCTGAAAAACCTTCTGTCTAAGGATCTCTTCCTCATTCTTATAAGTACACAGAATCTGTAGTGATACAGGGACTGTTCCTTTTGTTTGGAGATTTCAAGCATGTACATGATGCTTGCAGTGCTGCTGTTTGGGATCTGTGCACAGGAAAACTCAGTCACCTGGCCAGACATACTTCATTCACATATGTCAAAGTGAATCATGCAAAACAGATTCAGCCATATTAGAAAACAGATTCAGAAATGCATCAGAGATATAAGAAATGATGCAACAGATTATAATCTGTATATAACTTGTATGAATTTTTAAAATTCTTTTACCACCATACAGAAAACAGGGGTTCCAGACCATTTCCATGAAGTGTTAGCATCATTTTGTTCCACGGCATGAGAAGAGAAAAGGACAAGTTCAATATCATTCAAAAGTATTCCCTAAGAAAAAAGTGAAAGCTAGTTCGCATCACTGTGCTTCTCTGGAGTAGATTGGCAACAAAGATAACATCTATAGAAGCCTTTAAAATAATCCACAAATCTTCTACTAAAAGAAGAATTCAGAAATAATGTAAAAACAAATAGAATCATAGAATAGTCTGGGTCAGAAGGAACTTTTAAAGGTCATCTAATCCAACTCCCTGTAATGGGCAGGGACATGTTTAAGTAGCTCAGGTTGCTCAGAGTCCTGTCCAAACTGACCTGAAATGTTTCCAAGGAATATATTTTATCAGAGTCATTTAGTAATATTTTCTTCAGATCAAGTAGCTAATTCAGTACTTACCAAATAATCTGAAAGACTACAGAAGAAATCATTTTATATTATGGCACCATTCCATACTTACACCTTTTAAGTCAACTTAAAAAATGAAAAGGTTTTTTGTTTTTTTCCCTTTAAAAAATAACAGCTGAAAATAAAAAAGTTGGGAAATGGAAAACTACTGTCCAGCTGCCAATACAGAAGAGAGCTTTTGCTCTTTCAGATTTCTCTTCAGTACAAATTTAGAAGCTTAACATTTCACAAGCACCATGACAGCTTTTAGAGAATGGATCCACAAGACACTTAGTTGTAATATCAAGGCATTTTTTATACTTAATCTGAATTTTCCTTACCTTAATTTGCAGGCTAAAGTCTGTGAAGTAGCTGATAGCCTGAATATGCCTTCATCATTTTAATAGCAATAAGAATTCAGCCTTTTATTCTGCTTTGATATGTAATAGCAAAAATCAGCACTTACACAGCATATTACAAAATATTGTACAAGCAGTTCTCCATGCCCTTTTGAAGAATTCACTGATGAAGGAGAAAACTGGGTAAGAATAAAAAAAAAACGAGACAACAAAACTCTCGTAATATTGTAAGTAAATGGTTTGGAGGCTTTAATCCAGTCCCAACTTACATTTTTGAAACCATGTAAATTCAAATCAGGTGTAGTTTTGAGATGCATAGAACTGAGCTCTTCTTCTAAAAAGAAAAGGTAAGCAGCAATGACAGGCATTGCATTTCTACGGAAGCAGACAAGTAGTGGCGAATTACTTGAGCTGAGAGAAAAATCAGGTAGCCTTTAGACTGCTGGCTCTAAAGATCCTGAAATATTTTTTTTCTACTGTATCATTTCAGACGCCTAGACAACTACCCAAACAATGTAAAATAACGATACTTCACAAAATAGCCCTTATTTTTGCATTGATTTTGTTTAGATAGACATTGAGTGCTAAAAAGATTGTGTAATTGCTGTTCTCTAAAACCAGACAGCATTATCAGCCAAGAAAACCCTCATTAGTTCATTATCCAATTTTCCCAGGTGAAAGAAATGTTGCATGGAGAGTGTGTGTCTGTGTCAAATCACATAGTAACAAAACACAAACTCAATCTATCTAAATTACTGTTGAATTAGAAGCTCTATTTCACTGCAACAAACAAAACTGTGTACCTCATGCAACCTAGCTTTGCCTACCAAATATTTCTTTAAGAACTTTGGTGTAAAACACATTTAAAATGCTGCAAGTTTTGTGGGATTTTTTGTTGGGCTTTTCTCTTTGTTTTTTGGGAGGTTTCTTTTAAGAAACAAAATGTTTAATTTATTACTTTGCAGACATTGTAGGAATGTTTCATTGTAAGAAATGAAGAATTGCTTTATTTTAAGCAGACGTTGAGTGATATTGCAGATGATCCTGGATTGGAGGTTAACTTTTTGGCCATTTAGAAGGCCTTGAGTAAGTTCTATCCAGATACACATCCCTAAGTATCAGTGTAGGAAATCTGAAGCTGGTACACCAGAAATCTAAAATGTGAAGTACTGAAATCTGTTAAATTTGAATATTGTTGCTCAAAAAATCACCACACAATTAAATACAGAGCTAGACACACAAGAAGCTTGATGTTTTTTCAGCCAGGTAGGTAACTAGAACAGAGAGTATTTCTCCGGTATAATACTGATATTTCCTGTTTGATAATTTTCAGGAAAAATTGCAGCTAGAGAATAATTCCTGCCCAGTGAGAGGCTGTACCAATTACTGAAGTCCCACAACATAGGAAACATGGTATCAACCAGCACTCTCTCCTTCTGCAGTGAAACAAGGTCCTAACGATACAAAAAAATCCGAACATCTCAAAATATCTCTTTGAATCAGATATCTTTATCATAGCTTTTGGATTCAGAGAATAGCTTTGGCTAATTCCCAAAGGCAGATCCTCCTACACTTTCCATGTAGTGGCAACTGTTACTAGTTTTACATTACAGAAGTCAAGGTATGTCCTTTGCAGCTTTACCAAAGTTATCTACAAAATTCACCAGTCTTATAGTGGAGTTGCATTTTAAGTAATATTATCATTGAAAGGTATTTCCAGAAGGAAAGTTTTGTAACTGCAGACAGGATCACAATGAAGATATTATAAGGAAAACAATTTAAGTCTTAAGGCAGTTTCTTATCTTGTTATTCCTCATTTTCAAGTGTTGAAGCTTTATAACTAGATAACTTGATTTTAAGTTAATTTTTAAAAAAGTTTTTCTAAAGGATTTTTTAAAATATCAACCATTATTTTATTCTATAAACACATTATTCCCACAGACAACAACTGGAAAATTGTTGAGTAGAATACTATTCACTAAAATGAAATAGAGCCCCAGTTACTGAGATGTGTGGAACAAAATATTTAATCATCAAAGTTTAACCCCTATTTGCAACGTTGAAGGCATCACTAATGAATACATAAAGTGTTTGTAGAAGCATGGATACCTACAAGAATAACTTAACATGTTTGTGCAAGACTACCTTGCAGGCCATAACAGTACTTTATTCTATCAAAGCAGTTATGAAAGGAAAAAGTGCTATCAGCAAAATACCTGTTAGCTAATTATTGTTCCATACATCCACTGCAGTATTCTTTATGGTCATTTGTTAACCAAAACTCTCATGCAAGGAAGTGATAGGTGTTTTTAATCCTAATTTTGTAGAGTGGGAGAGTGTATCCATACAAGGAACATGTATAGAAGTTAAGGCACTGGCCAAGCGCTTCTTTTAGCAAAGCAGCTCTCGTATCAGAATTTCACCTCATGTCCCCATAAAGCATCAGTATCGTCTTTCAGAGTAAATACAGTTTCTCTGGAAACAAATACAAAGTTTGTCTTTACATTTCTTGCTTATTTCAATTCTAATTATCAGAAAACTGAAGACTTAGATAAATGAATTACTCAGTTGCGCAAAATGAGGGGTTAAATTAAATCACTTCTATCATTCCTACCATTCCAAATTAAGTTTTAGAACTAATTGCTCAAGAAGAAAAAACAAAACTACAAAAAAGTACATTAGTGAAAGCCACTTAGAGTTAACCTGAACATTACTAGACGTTGCAGTACTTTGAAAAGGAAAGTATTTCTTCCTTACAATTCCACACTTTTATGTAATAAAATAATGTTTCTTCCCAATCTCAGGTAACATTTCTTCCAGTACATTAAGAACTTCTTTTTTACATGGACACTTGCTCAGTGGGGCACAGACTGAAGTGGTGTCAGAACTTATCATTTAAAAGGAAGACAAATGACCACATCTGATATCACACATGGTTTCCTAGGGATATCTTACTATTCCCCTCTGTAAAACCTAATACAATCATGTATGACATTCTATTTTATATAATTTTCACAATCAGGCCTTGACAGTGATGACTCATTCTGTTGCAATGAAACTTGTATGTGTTTAATCAGAAATTATTTTACGTGGATTCATCCTTGCACTCAGGATTTAAATTATATAGGATTGATAGTCATTATGTTTAAATTACAGTGGTGGAAAGAAGGATGAAATTGGGTACCCGACCATTTCCAAAGACACTTAGAGTATATCCTAGACATATTCTTAGCCATGCACAGATCCCTCATGTATTTCTAATCAGTCAAAAGAGACCAGATTCTGCCTTCAATTACCACAAACCTTTTCCCCGTGTGTATATTACAGTGAAATCTCCTTAAGACGTGTTCCTGCACATATTAGTGATTCTCTCCTAGCTTATATACTTACCACATAATCTAAAATACGTTCACAACAGATAAAAAAAAAATCTAATCAAGGAGGAGTAAGGCAACAAAAGTGGCTTGGTAAATAAAAAAAAAAAACAAAACCGAAAGAACTACACTTTTATTGCTACTGTCTGTAGCAAAGAAAAATAATTGCATTGAAAACTCTGCTACTCCTGCTTGAAATCTTAAGAATCTTGGTGATTGTCAGGTAATTGCTGATTGCTGATGATCATCTTGCTGCTACTAGTCTGTAAACAGAAAAAATTATGTACTTTTCTTACCATCATTCTCATAGAAACAGGACCCCTTGCGTTATTAAACACATTGACAATTTGGGTGTCATTCCCATTTTAGAAATGGAATCAAAAGCAGTAGCCTGTGCTTCAAAAGAAGCAACAGATGACGTTAACGAACTCGTGTCATGAGCCCTGGGCTGGTTTTGTGTCTAAGTATTGACTCTTTCTCAAGTATGAAATATTCACAGTAAAAATTTCAGAAAATCCTGGGATCCACGGCTCCCAGTGCTTTCCAGAGTGGAAGAGGAATTGGCACAATTGGCAAAGGAGTGCTGCGAGCGCGCGGCGTAGGCATGAGTCACACGCTGGCTTCTCTTCACCATACTGTCTGCAGATTTTTGCTGACTCCTGTTAGTTTCTAAAAATGCTGTTAAGCTTATGTTTTGCAATCTGTGTACATCCAAGAAGTACAGATCGTGGGGATTAACTTCCAGATCCCCAGATCCCAAGTTACCAAAGGAAGCAGATATGATGGTAACTTTTCTACAAAGATTCTATTAAAAAAAACCACTTTGAGAACCAGGCAAACCAGAGGTATCATCCATCCAGGAAAGGATTGACCACGCAAGTTTCTGAGATAAATCAGGAATAGAGCAAACCACATCTTAATAAATTAGGCTTAATAGCTTAACAACACTTTCCTACTACAGAAGGCTTTGAAGGCATTAGCTAACAAATTAATCTTGACAATAAACACTTGCCTAACTAAATAATAAGATACTGAAGTTTCCTACTTTACTGAGAGGAATTAATATTTAAATTTAAGGTACAAACCTTGAGAAATAAGGCAAGGCATATAAAGAAGGGCAGATAATATTAGAGAGGTATTTAATGATAAAAAGCTCAGCCATGGTATACAAAATTCAGGATGCACATCGCAGAAAACAACATAAGGATATTTGTGATTAAATAAATACTGCCTGGTTGTTTGGGGTTTTTTTTCCAAAACTGGTGCCACTGAATTAATTTCTAAGAAAAGTCTCAGATCAAAAAATACTTCCTATATTAAGAAACACACACACAGCTAATCAACCTGACATAGGATGCCTTCAACAGAAGATGAGAGTGCAAGAAGGTTTATTGCTCAATACACTTAGTTACATCCCTATATGGATTAATCTTCACTGTAACCTGTCTTCGAAAAAAAATCTAAAGAATTTCATACACCCATACATAAAAAATAATAAAATTACAAGTGAGGCTAACAGAAAAAATGGAAGCAGAAACTATTCTACTTTCCAATGAACAGTGTATTATGTATTAGATTTTATTCTATTTAAATCAACTGCAGGAAAACTGTGATATACTGCAAAAAAAAGGAAACTTCTGCATTAAAATCTGCATGAGAAACCATCAGATTTCTGGATTAAACTCATAAAACAGAGTTTTAAGGGCAGAGTATTCCCCAAGTAAAAAGCATTGCCTCCCAGTATAAGGCTGTATTTAAGATCCTTCTATCAAATGGACTGGGGGAAAATTATTACTGTAAGGCTTCATTTAGCCATTTACAAAATAAACCACTTTTCTCAACACTAGTCTACATCAGAATATCATTAATTGGAAGTTGCCTTTTAGTGGACTCCTGTACTTATCCCTCAATATTTTGACTGGTCTCATAGGACATTGGGTCTACATGTTCAGGAGTGACCTGTAAGATTCAGGGAAGCAATAATAAGAATGCTAATTTTCTAATTCATATTACCTGTCATCACTTTTTCATTACTTTTCTCCTTCCTGAAGTGTTGATAACACAATTCAGCCATTTCAGACTGCAAATTGTTTCACTTCAATAATCTTTGACAGAACAGCTCCCATGACTCAGTTCCCTCCTATGGAAAAGGTTGAATTTCTAATCAAGAGTCAAAATATACCAGTGTGGCAAATTTCGGCTCATTTCAAGAATGAAGAAAACTTCCCTTTTACTGATTTGCTGAAGATTTTCTTAGCATAGAAAGAAAAATGCAGCATGGCATTAAAAGTGATGATTGAGAATGGCATTACTTGATTTCGGTTTCAGTATTGCCACCACCCTTAGCCACAGACCTTTTGTAACCTTATTTTTATGCCTACCTCAAACAATATTTAGTCCATGCTATCAAAATATAATGAAAATCCCAGTAAAAATAAGGGCGGGAGAGATATCACTGGGGAACATTTTAAGCATCCAAACCAGTCTAGTGGAAACCTGCACAAGGAAAATAGGAGCACTTCAGTTCAAATATTGTTTGGATGAATCAAGTCTAGCTTTTCTTTTAAACAAAAATTCACATAATTTATCATCTGATTGCTACAAAAACCAGACTGTAGACTCAGCAACTCCTTTGTGTTCTTACTTACTTCTCAAATCAGGTCAAAAGCGAATCAGGTTTTATTATAATGAGTAAATGTGAGAGACTTTGCTCACAGATTTACACTGAAGCATTTTATGCTGAAAAAAGGTCTACTAGTCCAATAAGTACATCCATGTTACATCTAATAAAGGCTCTGAAAAAATTATGCTTAACTCATGTGATCCAAAGGACTTTTTTTTAAAAAAAAAATCTTCCTTCTGTGTTTCTGGATGAATATTCATGGCCCTGGACAAACAAAGGAAATTTCAAAAAAGGGAAATTCTTAAATCACTATGTAGAATATCTGTTACAAATCAGACTATATTATATATCTTATCCTACCCAACTCTCAAATGAGAGGGAGTGGGAATGTAAATTAAAAAGGGTGAAAATCCAATAAATCACTTTTTGTAATAGTCAGCAATATTACAACTTCACATTCACATTCTATGGTTATTTCAGGCCTCCCTCAGATTAAAAAAAAATCTGATTTTGAATTACTGTAATTAACTGCAAAAGCTTGCTGATTTGTTGATGCAAAATAATGTCAATCATTTTCAAAAACTTGTTAGAAACTTTGTAAATAAATACGAAGAAATGATACAAGGAACAGAAATACACTGCATCAGTTTGCTGCTGGTATGCAGAGAAAGGTGGTGTAAGGAGGGACATAAGCAAAAGCCATGGTCCTCCTCCTGCCATCATTAATGTAACATTCTCAAACAGTAAGCCTTATCTTGTCACAGTGTGGCTGTGAAAGAGTTTATTTTACATTTCACCCTGAAAACTTACTAAGTCTGGAAGGAAGGAGGAAAAGGAAGGTGTGAAACACTGAGTTTGCTCAGAAGCAGTGTAGGTAAAAAAATAGTTTGGAAAACAGTGGAAAAGGAAAAGAAAAATCCCTCTTGAGCTGAATAGCTGTAGGCACATGCCATTAATTTTAGCTATTAAAAAGTGTGAAGTATATTTTGAAAACCTTCACTCTTTCACAGATTTTCTGAAAGAATCAATGGGACTTTTTCATTCTAGGGTACAAGCAGCATAGTCTGGCCATAAATTGAGAATATACAACCCATGAACATTACTGAAGTAGAAGTGCAGTTGACAGTAATTTCACTGTCAGTGTTATGTATTTTCACCTTAAATGTGAAAACGCAGCACTACTGTGTGCGTTACACAGTACTAAATAAGATAAAAATCATATTCTGCAAACAACATTCAATCCTGTTCTCCTTACTATTGGAAACCAGGAAGGAAAGAAGAATCATAACTGCCCCTAAAAGCAAGGACCAATTTGCTACAGTAGGCAATGGCACAGCTCAAGAAGAACTTAGCTTTTGGTCTGATCCTACAGAACAGAGTATTGCCCTGTGCATGTCTGAGGAAAGTTGAGTAGGATCAGGCTCATTAATAGATTCAGCTAGAGATAAATCAGAGCTGTAATCTCAAATGCAAATCATTTAAGTATTCATTGATACCTGTCTTGCAGCAGCTCTACAGGGAATGAAAAAGCTGATGCAGGAATGGGCTAAGAGAGACCTAAGACAGAACACACAGCACTGCCCAGGGCTGGGGGCACAAATGCAGTTATTGTTAGGTACTTCTTATTTTCTGTGCATTTTCAAGGTGCTTAGCTATGTTGTTGTTTTTTTCTACCAGAACACTAAGGACACTGAGCTGTCATTCTTTCTATCAAGAAGTCCAATTCAGCATTTGTAAAAGACCTAAATTAACTATGGTGTCTAGCTTTACCAAATTGTAACTGTGGTCCAGTAATTTTTTTCTAGTGTTGTTTTCTGGTAAATATTTTCTTCTTGAAAGGAAATTTGTTAACAAGGCACTAGAATACAACCCTTTCTGCCACCAAAAATACCACCTTTTGTCATAAGGGTCGTTTTGAACACTCCAAACACAACGTGCAGCTCAAGCATAGGGGATCAAAAGCCCAGGTACTGCAGCAAAGAAGTACTAAACAGTCTGGGGCTCAATTCTGCTTCTGTGGTCAGCAAGAGAGAGAAAGAGTCATTCTTCTCCACTAAAATGCTTCTAAACTACAATCCCTATCTCACAGAGGTTTAAGTCAAATATTGGTCTAGAGGATAACGCTACCTGGGATACAGGATTCTCACAGAAGGCAAGGCAGGATCAAGGTACAAACATGCCAGTTACCAGTGGGCAACCAGAGTCTGGGGTGTTTCTTTGTTACAAAACATTAAAGCAGTAAGAATTTGACCATGCTTTCATCAATTTGAAATGCTCTGCTAGATAAATATTTTTAAGATCTGTACAACAGGCCTTCTATTTAACAATGAATATATTTCAGGCTAATGTGCTGCCAAGCTCCAGCTCTCTTTCTAGCAGCTGAATTCTTGGATAAAATAATTTTGCAGGGTATGAGCAATGCAGTTCTGAAAATAGCATCACTGCAAAATGAAAGATGGCAAGAACCTCTATAATGCTGATTTATTTCAATGAAATTTCATCTTTTATGATTAGTATCTATTTTGTTGTTTTCAGCTGAATTTTCATATATAATAAAATGTAAATCTATAGAATTTGTTAATTCTGAGGCTCCAGCATAAATACCTAGGAGGGAAACAAAGAAATTGCCAGTTCGTAATTTACATCATAAAATATGTAAAACAGAAAAATGCTTTGTGGATCCAAATAATTTGCATTTATTATCATCACATGCACAGGGACATTAAAAAAAAAATAACAACAACCCCCTCCATCACGTAATCAAAAAAATCCAACCAAAACACCAAAATAAACACCATCAATCAACAAGCTGTTTCACACTTAGTAAGTATGTTTCCTCTAGAAGAACGGATTGCAACAACACTCTCTAAAATATCAGTGGGTTTAAGCATCTTGCATAATGCTCAGCATTTAGACATATGCTCCTGAGAAAACACTAAGAGGTGATATTGCACTTTCCTGATTCTAAGTAGATTACATGTTTTGGCTCTCTTTCCAATTCACTGATACGAAGGTACAATTCAGTACTTTATTTTTTTCCTAATAGTGAATATTTTTAAAAAGTTTGAGAAAAAAAAACACTTTTCAAATGAGAAAGAGCCTGATATTCTATAATCCATTAATAAAGCAGCCTTTTCTAATTAACATCAGCAACTAAACTGGCACTCTTCTATCACAGACTTTAAGCTATAAATGGGATTTGATGCGTATGAGAGGTGTCAAAATCCCTAAGTGTGACAGCAGAAACAGATGAAAAGAAAACATCGTAAACGTCATGTATCTGCCTTTGGTCACTGGTGCCACACAGAACATGATGCTGAGTACCAAGCCCAGCCACACTCTCTGCAGGACCTACACTTGTTAGGTCCATGTGCAGAAGCCAAAAATATGAATGTCCCAGTTGTGCAAACCCTAATTCATATGACTCATATAGACTTCCCTGGGTTGTCCTAATGACACCAAAACAGTAAAGATGATTCATGTAAGGAATGGGAATACACAACTTCTTTTCTGAAAATGTCCTGTCTGCATACATACAGATGTATGTTCATACACATACTATTTTTATCTTCATATTACCTTTATTTATCAATTTATCTAAGTGGCAGATCTGTCTTGAATATAATATATCATGTAATACATACATACAGAACAAATGACTGAGGAGGAAAATATGTTAAAAATAAAGGAAAGAGAGAAAAGGAGTGGCAAAGGAATATCAGAGGGGGATAGAAAGAACATACATAAAGATATATCCACAGTGATGCACTAATTAATGAAACAGTCCCATTGATTTTGAAAGGCTTCATCTGTAGGTTTATAAAAATTAAAATGTGCTTAGTTTGGGGGTTTTTTTTTCCTTTTTTAATCAGTGAAAACAGGTTTATTATCAGAAAGGTGGATGTGTATCTTTATGTAGTACATTACTCACTATCAGAAACAATATCAACAAATGCTGTGCCAAAAGGATACTTGGGAATTACAAGATATACTTAAACTCAGGACTATCTGTCTTAATGCAGTATAGAGAAAAGAACAGGAATAAACTGAGTCCTCTTCTATCATTACCAGGCAACATACAAACCTTGTATGTTTTTTTCTAAAGTCGGTACAGATGTGAATGATAAATAAATATATATGGCTATAGATAAAGAAGTGCCTTGCATACTCTGATAGCAATAGTGTGGTTAGAGTGCCAGGAGTACTATATACAATATTCCCATCTAACTGAAAAATATATCCTGTGTTTAATGTGTAACAGAAGGACTTGGAGTTGCTGTGTTAGAAGTAAGAACATGGTATCTTGTACCCAGACACATGACACAATTAATATGATACATTTAAACGGAATGCAATATGCATCAATCAGCAGCTAAGCCTCAGAGCTCAGATCAAGACACAATTACTACTATACTTATTAGTACATTAAAGGACAGTCTTCAATATTTGCAGTGAAATATTTCAACACTGGAAGCAAGGAAAGCAACACCACCTGCTCAGATTTTCAATGAAAAATTCATGCCACCATATCATACAACAAAAACCTGCAGCTGAAATTCTCTATATGTTGCTATGTAAACATATCAGGGCCTTTTTGTCTTATCAGAGAATTAAAATTAATCAAATTACTGAGAATCCATCAAACAGGCATTGTATAAACCTTCAGCATTTCTTGTTAGGAATACTACATGCTTCCACATTATTATATTGGTGATAGGGACTTCTAAATGTTTTAGTAAAAGCGCATGTTAAAATATTTATTAATGCAGAAGAAACAGATGACTGAAGCAAAATTGATTGTACAATAATGAGTTGTTGAAGAAATCATATACACTATAGCCCTGAATGTGCATATTTTTCACACAACAGCTGGGAAATCCTGCTTCCTCAGACCAACTTTTTCACTAAGAGAAAAGAGACTGAAAATAATGGCAAGAAAGCAGGTAACTAAGCACACAATATCAGCAAACCTCCAGTTCTTCAATTATTCATATCCTTTCTTTCCTTTATTCTCCTCTCCCGTGTTTTTTTTTATTACTATTTTTAATATTCTTAATATGTATCTTTTACATTAAGAGCTTTTGCGTCACTTCTCTTTGTTCTTCCCTATTTGCAATTTTTAGTAAGAAATGAAACACTGCTGTCAAGTCTTTAAAAAGGGGTAGAAAAATTGTTTTCTCATTCACCTGTTACATCATTACTTTTTACTAAGCAGCTCTCCCTGCATCAACCTGTTGTGTGCTGCTTCTAAACAAACTAAGACTTGCTTGCACTTTGATTCCATTTCAAAGGGGAAACACTACTATGAAGGATGCATAGATTGTTCCTGCAATAGTTCAATTGAATAACAACGAGAAGAAAAGAGAGCCAACAGCAAGTAGATTGTGCAGAACATGGAAATGTTGATGACTAACATAACATTCAGAATTACTTTATCATCGGTATAGTTATAATTAAAGTTATATGTTTCATTGCTGTCAATTTCTATTATCATGATTGTCAACAATGGTAAATTCTGAAGAGAATTAGCAAAAATAGATGGGGAGACAAAACCAGTTTTAAAAGAATATCACATATTCTTATGTTAAAAAGCGACCTAGACTTCTATTTTAAATGATACTATTCATTTTATATGGTATTATTTTAATTTCACTGGGTTCCCTTTTCTTTCTCTTTTAAACCCAGAAAATTCCACATAGAAGATAAATTCTAATTAGTTGTGTATGATAAACTTAGTGACAAACCGTAAATACCAGAGCTCAAAAAAAATGTAAATACAGGAGCTCAAACACAAGAAAACAATGAATTAAAAAGCCCTGGGTTTGTATTTTGCTACACGGCACATCTCGATAAACTACAGCATGAGAATGTTTTAAAAGGTAATTTTCCCTACAATGAAAGGCTGTATTTATTCAACTTAGAAGAAATTAAGTGGTTATTCTACACTTATCTTTGTATTCCTTTTATTTAACAGTGTGAGCATCCCTTTGAGTCTTTCATAATGAAACCGATACTCAGAACTGAATCCAATTATAACAACCTACCAGCAGTACTAATTGGTGAAAATGCATTGCTGGTAATTACTGCAACTCATCCTTCTGCCCAGGATGAACGACACCCATAAATTCTACCCAGTGTTAAACAATAAGGAAAAACTACCATTAGCACTGCTTTCTTATGTAAAATGCATTAAAGTGAGTCATCCACTTAAAAGTTACCTACTGGTAGCTTTAACCCAGATTCGGGGACTAAGGTAAGTGCTTCAAAAAACCAACCAAAGAAAAAGAATATAAAAATAATGAGGTGAGAGAGAAGAAAAGGGAAGAAAACACGATCTCACAGTGCTTTGTCGCGGATTTTTTTTTTTCTATCTGTAGGCGAATCTTCAATATCATGTATTGGCTTCCTTTTGCCTTTCTTCTATTGCATCATTATTATTTGATCTTTGCACTGCTCTGGGCAACACTTTCATGCTAATAATTCTGCAGTACTCTAAAGATTTCTATCTCAGGGCCAAGCAAGGCACGGAGCTGCGTGCACCGCGAGCATCCCTCAGCTCTCGCGAAGGTATTTCTGAGAAGTAATGCTCTGCAAGGCCAAGGCTGAAGAAAGCAGCTCCTCAGCTGTGCGGCTTTTCGGGTGCCAAAGCCCCTCGGGCGGGACCCAGGCGTGCGCACCCGCGGAGCCGCAGCAGCCCCC
>JAHLSL010000061.1:6500276-6629768 GCA_025920805.1 Petroica traversi
CCCCGAGCGCATCCCGGAGCCGCCCCCGGGGACACGGCCGGGAGTGCTGGGGCTTCACCCCCGCCGGCCGCATCGCTAACCCAGATATCCCTTTCGGATCCCTCTGGAAATTGGGAGGACGCACTCCCTCTCCCCTCCTTTCGTTTACCCATGTTCGCGCGCACCAGTCTCTGTGGCAACTATACGTTCTCGGTATAAATGTAGGAAGTAATCCAGGGAAAAATTTCTTAGCTTATTTGTTAAAGCAGTTAAAAGTTCAGTGGCAGATTTGATTTTTTTTTCGATCTGTGGGTTGGTTTTGTTTGGTTTTTCTTTTTCTTTTTATGTACTTATGTATTTATATTTTAATATATTTACTTGGTTCAACAGGTGAAAATGAAAAGGCAGACCCAGTATTCATTTTGTTTTTTATGTCCTTTGTATTTAAGGACCACATATTGAATGTATGAACTCACAATGAACAATTTCTATAAAACAGGAAAGTGCTCATCTCTATTTTAAAGGTGGCAAAGGGATCAAAACTGAGATGCACAAGTGAAGAATTGAGTGCTCACATTGCCCGGGCTCAAAGCCAGCACGATATTTCAGTTGCAATCTGTAAAGCATGCAGTCACTCATCTACATTGTTTCTGGATTGGAGCTGGCACTTGGGAGCTGGTGGGAAGAACTCCCAGTTGTCTTCACCTATCCACCTACCTATAGGCACGTAGGATTCAGGGTTTGGATGCAAGTCCAAAATAGCATTTTCTAAAATGATTCTGCAGCCTTTAGGCTCAAACAGTCTGAGAGGTATCTATAGCCCAGCTTCTGTAGGTCTCCACAGGGCTGGCAGTTTTGTCACAAGTGGCACTGCTTTGGATATTTACCTGTGCCTGCTCACCTGAGTACCCACACAGGGTATGTCAATGTCAGAATCACAGCTCTGTGGCACAAAAATCCTACTTCACATCAGACATCTCATGAGGAGATCTGGGGTAGAAAGATGTTGGGGAGTGGATTAAAGGTTTGGAGAAACACACAGAGGAAAGGGGCTGGAAATGTGAGCTAGTCCAGGCTGCACCAGATCATGACAAATTTAGTTAAGAGTGGGCTCTCACACTAAGAATAGCATTATCAGTATCAAGTTAACATCACTTCATGAATGAGGAACATGAATATTGAACAAAAAATACTGATTCTGCTCCTTGATAGGACTCCGAAGTTTTGCTCAAGTTCATGCCAAAACTCTCTGATATCAGGAACCAGATGCGCCCCAAAACACCTACAGTTTTGCAGTGGGCAACACAGTAATGGATTAACACTGGCAGCACCCCTCCAGAATAAAAGGGAATGCCCTACCTGGCTCCTTCCCTACCTGAAGGATCAAGCATATGCCCATTTCTTCACTTCTCAGCAGGAAAGTGTTCATGTTAAATTCCCGGCAGTGCTGCCCCAGTGGCTTGTTGAGCCAGCTGGTGGCACTGAGGTGGGAAAGAGGTGTCCTGCCATGGAGAACCAGTGGAGTGGGCAAACAGAAAGTACTGACATGTTGGTCTAGGAAGCAGAGGGTGCAAGTAACTGTGCAAACATATGCAGGAAATGGTTTCAGTAGGTGAGAATAAGCAGGACCACCCTTACTCACAAGTACCATTTCAATATAATACGTGACAGAGACCAAAAGATCAGAGAGTGATAATGTAAAATAATAAATAGATTTGTGTTGTAATCTAAATAATAAATAGGGTTACACAGGAATGTTTCTTTCATCTTTAATATCATTTTCTGTAGACCTACACTTCTTATGCTTACAGAGCTTCTTAGCTGCAAACAGTTCCAACAACAATTCCACGTAGTCACAATGGAACAGTGCAATGCAGTTGACACCCTACTCAGTACTGTAAGTTCTGCATTAATTGGTACTGATACACTGAACAATGGGTGAAAAGTGGAAAAGATTCTAGAGAAAATACTGCTATGATTTAATAGAGAAATAGTGGAAGCTTCCAATCTACTGTGCTATTTACAACAATATAACAAGACCCTCTGCAAGGTAATCCTACTGTGAACAGTGTAAGTGAATGCCTGTGGAGCTCGCTGAAACTCAGGGGTGAAAGAGAGAAGTTGTCTATATGTGGATCCAGCATGGAGGAGAAATACACAGGTTAGCTCCAAACAAGCTGGGTGAGGTGTGGAGGAGGAGCCTGGGCTGGAAAATTAAACTTTACAGGGGCTTTGTGACATTCTGGGAAGATCTGTGGTAGACACCTCAACCTGCAAACTTTACAGGATTTGCAAGTAAACTTGAACTGGAGCCCAGTTTTGAGAAAAGGTGTAATCTAATAACAGTTTTCCTGTAAAATTAAGTAAGGCTGGAAGTCAGGTTTGGAAGTTTTGCCTTTTTTGGAATCTGAAACTCAGGAATCCAATGCCAGCCTGAAGCATGGGGAAGAAAAGAAAGCAGGACTTATTCTATGAGCAATTTGTTATTTATTAATTGCCCAGTCTTTGGTTCACCTAATTATTTATGGCCTAAAAATTCATTAATTTTCCAGGTACTTAGCAAAGATGCAGAATGTTTAGAAATGGTGACCTCATCCTACAGCTGTGTATGGATATGAGTAATAGGCCTCAAATGAGTTTCCACCATCTTCAATGACAGTGTGATTAACTTAAAACATAAAATTAGCAGAGTTAAGTTTCTTGGCATGTCTTCACCGTCCCATAATGCAGAAAAAAGAAGCGCAAAAGTAGTTCCATCATGAGGTTTTAAAAAGCCATTAAAAACTCTCCTAAACAATCAATTACTTTGCATTTGCTGATTATTTTCTTATATAGTCACCGTTTTAAATACATGACTTGTACTTCACAGTAACATTGCACTGCAGAAATTCTTAAAATTTATCTGTGTTGAGATTCCTAAAGACCTATTACAGCAGACAAGTCTTTTTCTTTAAGCACTTGAATGAAAAACAAAAAAAGTAAATTTTCATTCTTACTTCACCTCATTTACTCACCCTAAATTTACTGCCTGTCATATCTGACCAAGACCTTTCTGTGAAGGAGCAGAAGAGCGACAGGTATTGATATAATGACGCATCTTACAGGAAGTTTGCTTTGTAGCTACTTGGTGGACTTGGCAAGGTTAGGTTTATGGCTGGACTCTTACCTTTAAGATCCTTTCCAACCTACAAGATTCTGTGATTCTATTCTATGATTCCACTAAAAGTACTGGGAATCTTTCAACTGACCATGATAGTCCATATGTCAGGAAAAAGATACCTATTGCAAAACTACAAAATTTGATTTGCATCAAAGGCTTCTTCTCAGTTCATTTAATTAGTAGCAAATATAAACTCGTGAGCAAGCCTTTCTCTTTTGTTTCAGTTTCTGGGTATATTATTTATGTTTTCATGTATAATTTACACCGTTGCAATTCAAGCATAAAAGGCAAAAGAGCAGGACCCTCTTTCTCTTAACCACTTTTAAAGAATCCAAATTTATTAGGTTACACCAGAATCAAAGTTTTATTAATCTGATTTTAAGTTTGTAAATAAGTTCTTTCTTCAGTAATCAGCATTGTCAGAAAACTCTTTGAAGCCAGTGACAGGTTAACATGTGCAGTGATTGAAGCACTTGTGTAAATAGATGGGACACAGTCACCAAGTGCCTGAAGTGTCTTTTGTGAGGGCATTGAAGGCAGTAAATCTGTGCTGGCTATATTCTTTTCAGCCCTGATCAGCAGTGTGCTGGGCACACTCCACCTTTGTTGTTACTGGGGTCAGCCAAAATGTGCTTGCTGAAATAAGGCAAAAAGCGTGACAAGGTCTGTGTGCATGACCCTGGAGAAAGGTGTAAAGCACAAGTCTGATGAGGAGCAGCTGAGGGAGCTGGGGTGTTTAGTCTGGAAAAAAGGAAGCTAAGGGCAGACCTTACTGTTCTCTACAATTGAAAAGCCTGAAAAGGAGTTCTAGAAAGCTGAGTGTTGGTCTTTTCTAATGAGTTACAAGTAATAGGATAAATGAAAATGGTCTTAAGTTTCCCCAGGGAAGATTTAGATGGAATATTAGAAAAAAAAAAAAATTCATGGAAAAGATTGTCAAGCACTGTAACACACCCAGAGAAGTGGTCGAGTCCCCACACCTGGAGGTATTTAAAAGATGTATAGATGTGACACTTAGGGACATGGTTTAGTGATGGGCTTGGCAGTGCTGGGTTAGAGGTTGAACTAAATAATCTTAAAAGTCTTTTCCAACCTAAATGATCCTGTGATTCTGTAGTTCTGTGATAATATACCAAAATACTATTTTCTTCCTGCCATGTCTTTATGTCCGTGTTTTACATAGGGCAGAAGGGGGTAATCTTGCTGAAGAGTTCTCATTCCGTTGCTGCTGCAGGACTGACTAGAGAGTGCAGGCAGGATGATCTCAATTTCTAATTTCAGGGGTAAAAATGCTCTTACTGAAGTCTGCACCAGATGGAAATGCAGGATCCAGCCCACTGAAAGTGAGAGGAATTGTGTTAACTTTTTGAATTCGATATAATTTCTATTGCAAAGACTTTGTGATCTACATCCAGCAGCAAGATAATCAACACTGTTTTGTTCTCGTCCTTTGTTCATATTTGAGTAAGCATGCTGGATCTGGTAGCAAAACTTTCCCTATCTGATATGACTGTTTATGCTTTTCTTGTTCTTGTCAGATTTCAGGAAAGCATTCATTCTAATTCTAGTCATGGCAGCAGGGGTTGAAAGGTTTTTTAGGTTTTTTGATACTGCAGTTACACAAACAATGATTTTAGCATAGTTTAATATTGAAACTTGGAGTCCCAATTTCTCTCACTGAATACAAAGAAAAATACTATATAACAAAGTGCCAATCTAAAACTTCATCCATGGTGCTGGTTTTGCTTGGTGTAGAGTTGTTTTTCTGCAGAGCAACTAGTATGGGGCTTTGCTTTGGAATTGTAAAACAGGGGTGTTTTAGTTGCTAAGAGCGTACCCTGTAGCACTATATGGAGATAGTAGACTGATTCTGAAAGTCTCTGTGTGTTTTCTTATATTATCATTAATATGTTTCTGAGTTTCAAAGTAATTTTTTTTTGTTCATGAATCACTGTGTTATATTTCACAGTATAATGTAAAAGTGCTCATTGTAAATCTCATATTGTTGTTGTGACACTCTTCCCAGAAAACCATAAATGTCAGTTATCTTGCTGGAGAAAACCCTAAATTATAAATGTTAAACTGTGGTATGTTCTGAACTTGTAAAGAAATATAACTTCTGAGAGAAGACTTATACAAATAACATATGTTTTATAAGGTTGAGATTGACACAGTATTTTTGGACAACCTTGTCTATTTTCTACCCAGTCCCTAATCTATTTTAACTTAGTTTATTTCATCCCTTCCACTGACTTGAAGCATATAGTTCTTTCTTGAAACCAAAATTATATATATACATTTCTTCTCATAAATCAATGTTCCCCATTTTTTCACCCTGTGAGATACGTTCTTACACCAGTAAATGCTTTTCTAAATGTAAGGGTAGGATTCTCCTGAAATCTCATCTCTTGGAACTTTATAGGAGTGAAAAAGATACATTGGTACACAGAGAGGCACTCTGTGATGGCAACAGAATAATCATAGCAAACCACTATCAGCCAAAGGGAATGAAGCCATCTCATCATCTTGTACTTACTTAATCCATCTAACCTAATTAATCAGGTGGCTACAAAAGCTGCATTCCAAAGTTGTTGCTGAGATTTTACTGCAATGTTCCTGCAAAAGAATGGGTGCTCTTGTGCCATCCAGCCACAGATGCTACTTTTGGAAATTCAGCAGGGTAAGCTAAAGTTTAGTAGAAAGGTTGTATTTGACTCCCTTCTTTTGGAACTCAGTTGTTGCTGTTCCCATTCTGTATTTGGTGAGATACTCATGGACTGCCTACAACAGGAAAAGGGTTTCCTTTTTTCTTACCCAGTTGTAGTCAATGGGCATAGACCAGCACCACCACAGAATGGTTCATCCTATCCTAAAATATGGGTTGTTGAGGTAGTATTGGATTCCTGTTTGATTTTCATTATAAACTAGTAGTGAATACAAAAATAACTTAGAAGGAATACTGGGCAGGGGGATGGAGAAGAAGTAAGAATGAAAGATTGTAGAGCAAAAATAAGAACAGGAAAGTAAATATCAAGAAGGAAGGTTATGCACACAGAAATAAAGACATGCATATTGTCTTCATTACATATTGTTAAAGGAAAAGAAAATTTTTGAAAGGAGATAGGCGAGGAAAAATAAAGTGAACGAGGAAAACAGGAATATGAGGAGGAAAAAAAAAAACATTAGGAAGATGAGACAGTAAAGGGAAGAAAAACTGTGCTGAAAAAGAAGAGATGCTAGTAAGTAGATGGGATACAAAGGAAGAAAAGAAATGTGCTCCCCAAGAGAGGTATGGTCTAACACACACCAATGGGTACTTATCCATTTAGTTTTGAAGGATGGTAAAAAGAAACCAAGTCCTCATTGTGCCAGGGCAGCCCAGCACAGGCTGACATGGCTCTGCCATTTGCTGGATCCAAGCCAGGTGTCCCCGTCAGCAGGGTCAGGTCCCATCTGATGTGCTTTACCCTAAGCTGAGATGATGAGCTCAGGTAGCAAAGGCCACGCAGCTCCTGGCTCAGGAGCACAGGACCCAAGCCTTGAGTTCAGGGTGAAGACAGAGCCCCCTCCTGTATGACACAGCATCCCTTCTCTGTTAGGAAAGCTTCTGCTACACGTTTTACACCAGTTGCAAAATTGATTTAAGGAAAATTTGAATCTTCTGTGTAGCCATAGTTTCTGATGAGAGAAGCTGGTGGAATAGATGTGAGACTTTATGCCAAGTAGCCTTAAGAAATAATAAAATAACAAATAAATATTTATAATATTCCTTCTTCAATAAAGCCTGAAGACAGAAAAATTCTCTCATCTCTTTCATGATTTATTAAAAATCTTTAATTGGCTGTTCTTTAAAAATTCCAATTTGACTTTTAAAGTGAAAAGTCAAAAGATAAAAGCAGCTGTAGGTAAACTTCCACATCTGATCTGCCCGTGTCTCTATAATTCAAATGAAGGAATGGATTTAAAAGTTACATTTCAAGCTTATGCTCTCCTTTCAGCAGCAAGTGAGGTTTTTATGTTGTTTTATTTGAAAGGATAAAGTAAAATTTTTGCATTTGTCCATAATATCTATATGGGTCTAATTCTTTCTGGAACCATGTGCTATTAAGGTATATAATAATAATGTCATTTATTTATACAGGGTAATGCCTCAACAGTCCAAAGTATTTCACAAGCCATAATATATCACTATGGTAATGTAAAGCTCTCTTGTTATAATTGGGTCTGTACAGTCTGCCATTCCATGCAAAGCAACAAAGGGACAAACCACTCCAAATGCTGGAAATAATTGTGTTGTAGACTTCATATTGCACTTGCAGATGTTGTTAATTACTGCTACTCTCTGTTTAATAGCTGTTTCCATAGTAACTATGATTTTTTAACGAGGGTGTTAAACAAAGTAAGTTTAGTAGTTGTTTTGTTTGTTGGGGTTTTTTTTTCCATAAAAGGAGGACAAAGGCAATCTGACTATATATACCTATAGAAATATATATATACACACATGTATAAATACCCAAATCCAAAGCAGTGCAAGATAAACAAAAAGTAATGACATAGAGGAACATGACTTTTCAGAAGATATCAAGCTACTTAAATGATCAATTACTTAAGTTAACAATCTGCTCTCACTTGATCCTTTTAAGTTTAATCCTAGTAAGATTTTTGGCACAATCTTGAAAATCCAGTGAAGTCAGATTGCATGCAGTGCAAGCAAACACAAATCTATGTCTGTGTCCAGGATCACACATTTTCTAGATACAAGCACACTACCAACGATGCTGGCTTAGAACAAAAAGGCTTAAAACATACATGTCTGTGATGGTTTAATAATAAATTTAATATCTTATGTGAATTATAAATTAACCACATAACTGTGTATCCATTTGAAATAGTTTTTTACATCCACTTCCCAGTGCATTTACAAGAACAGAGCAAAGTATGTAGCATGTCAGCTAATACACCAAGTACCTGTTTTCTTTGAGTTATCTCTGAATTCTGTCCTCATTCAACATATGCTGTTGGTTAAGAAGTGTTATAAAACCAGGTAGAAGTCTTGTTCTTGTGGATATGGGAATAGTTCAATATTTATTCCCTATATATATCAGAAAATAAAATGAAAATAAAGATTAGTGAATAAAAAATAAAATTAATGATAAAATAAAAATTATTGTCTCTTGAAACTACTGGTGGGGAAAGTAAGTTTTATTTTGATTTTTCAAGGTGATACACTGAAATAGCAGAAATACTACCTTTTAAAGTATTGCATTTGTCATATTCTAACTCTTAAAATATCATATGAGAACTATTCCAATCTGAGCTTATTTCCGTCAATAGCTATGATAGAAAACATGACTTCAAATGTCCAATTCTCCCTCCCTTGAGTACAGAAAACCTTTGGTCCACTTTGAAATGCAGATGATTGACTCCAGGAGTACCACAAGAATTTTTCTTTTCTATGAAAGCTTCCAGGTCCCATGTGCACCCATCTGTGCTGTGAGAGTGGAACATAACCTTTTGAAGCAGATAAGCATTTGTCCCATGCACTGATGAAATCCTGGGTTTACAGTTTAAATAGGTCAGAAATTATGCCCATTTTATGACTGATCTTCAGAAGGGTACACAGCACCTCAGCTGCTTGTATGCATTAGTAGCCCATTGTTGAAATTGTCATCAAAACATTTGCATAAAGCCCACAGTAAATAAAAAGAATTCAGGGTATAATACATTAATTAAACATTAAAATAGAGTAATAAAAAAGGGGATCTCAATGTCTAAGAGGATAAATCTGGATGGAGAGTTTTCCTTTTTTAACACAAATCAATGTTTTCCCTGTGAGCTGGGAAATTCCCGTAGGACCTAAGCATGTTCTGCCTCCCACGCGACACTTTGCAGCAGAAATCCTCTTTGAGAAGAAGTTGCTCTCTGAAAGGCTGCTGCTGTTTTCTCATCCGCTGCCTTGGACTGGCTGCCCAGGCAGTGTCCTTGAGCCACAGCTTAAGGTGTCCAGCAGAGGAGTCCCCATGCACCCCCAGAGATTGGCTGAGACCACACTGAGGTGCCTGCTAAGAAAAAGTAGCAGCTGTACTAGATGGGATCAGTAGCCCCTGGAAATAGATTGTCTTGGTTTTTCACTTTGGAAACTTCCTTTGCCCTTGACGAGGCCTTTCTTCTGGCCAGTCTCCTGACGTCTGTTTTCTAGGCGTAAAAAGAGATGAGAGGAATATAATTTTTGAAAATATGGGAAGACTATGGGAGACATCAAGAGGAGGGCATAACCTTGAGAGCTCAGGGGTAAAGAAGGCAGAAAATCTAATGCAGGGTCAGAAAACTGAAAGAAAAAGGATTAATTAAAATATATTAAAGGAATTTTGAAGATGAAAAAGGAATATGAGTGCTAAGTATTTTCCTTTGCAACAGAAGCTGTGCTGCAAATCAACAGGGAAAGCATGGCTTTTATTTAAGAGGCAATTTGCATATTAATATTGTGATAGCATTATGCAATAGTATATAAGACAGATTGGGTAAATGGAGGCTGTGACCAAACATTTCAGCTTCTTCCCCATGTCTGTTGAAAATAAAAACTGGCAGAATGTCACACTGTAGGATTGTCCTTGATTTGTTTCCAGTAGAACATTAATTGATGTGTTCCCATGTTTTGATATGTGATTTACAAGCTCAATAACTCCAAGGGTGATTACAGCCAGGCAGGCAATCTGGATGCCAAGCCTCGTTTCAGTGAACTGTCCTGGATATTTCACTCTGAAAATCATGGCTTTCTAAATGTGTGGGAAACAATATTAAGCAGTGGCAATCAACAGCGCAGTTTTCTGTTGGTGTAGCAGGAGGGATTATTTTGAAATAGCTAGTGCATCTGTTTAGTAGCTATTTTGCTCTTGAACTGGAAAATCTAAAATGTTTCTAACAAAATGCTTACAAAATACTCAGAAATGTAGAATTTTTTGCAAAGAACATTTTGTCTTAAAAGACAAAATCTGGCTTATTTTTTTTTCAAAGCAACCAAATGGAATGAAGAAGAATATTTGCAACCAGTAAAAAATAAATAATAAAAATAAATTGTTCCCATAGCTTGCTTTACAATACTCCTGGTAACCCAGAAATTTTGAGCTATACTTTCATTCCAATGAAATCTACAATTATTCAACTGTGACCCCTAAATACCAAGGCTATAATGGTAACAGTGAAAAATTCAAGCTTATTATTGTAATACCCCGTGTTGCTAAAGTATCATCAATCCATGTCATGTTTTGTGTCATTTTCCAATATGGGTTCATTTGGTGAAATCTGCTTAACAGGGAAAAAATAGACGGTTTATTGTTTATTTTTTTTTTAATAACTCTATTGTTAAATGAGTAATAGAGAATTTGTGTTTCAAAAAGAAAGTAAAGTGATGTATGTTTATTTGATTGAAAGCTACTTCCAATACAGCAGTTTTAAAGGTTATTATTTCAGTTCACAGAGCAAAACCAGCTAGGAGATTGTAGAAGTATTGAGGGGCAGAGTACTAGAGGATGGATAAGGCACAACATAACTTTTCAGAGTGAAAACTGGCACACGTTGGCCAAAAATCTATGGAAGAAACCATTGGCAGTAAATTTATCATATCAAAATGTTTACTGTGTTAAACCAACAAAGACAGTTTATTATTTCTTACATTGAACTTTCTGTATGAAAACTGTGGTATGCAGGTTTTGCTTTATCCAGCATTTAGGAGAGCATCATCACCCTCTTTTCACCTGTGGGATAAGTTGGCATTTCACTGGGTCCTGTGCCAGTGCCTTTCTCTGCTCAGCATCATCTTGGGATTTGTTGCACAGTTGCAGTTTTAGGAGACGCTGATTTACTAACAACTTTTGCAACAAGTGAAACTGCCTCTCTGCAGGAGGGAGATCGAGTCTGTTACTGGTTATACTCATTTAGTTCATTCCTCATCATAGTTCCTCATAACTGATTTTTCTAAATTTTAGTGATATGAAAAATGCTTATTCTTATTTTATATAATTTCTTCTTTTTCATCTGCTGCTTTATCCATACAATTTTGCACTAAAAAGTGAAGCACACCTTACTCTGTGATCAGGTGAGAAGAGGGACCCTGTCTCAGGATTTTCAGTCCAAAAGGAAACATGTTTTGATGTAGAAGCAATGTGGCTTCTTAGCAGCTGAAAGAACTTAGGAGAGTACAAATAAGGAAAAGTAAACAGAAATTACAAATGAATTTTTCGTGTGGCAAGAAGAATGGGATCATTCAAAAGAGCTCAATTTTTGGAGACAGGGTTTATAGGAAGAAGGTGAACCTCTGCAGATGTTTGTGAAGGAGAAGTGAGACCAAAGAGTTCGCAAGAGGAAATAGGAGATTCTGTCTTCGTCTGATAATTATGTAGTAAGAATATTGCTGTGTCTAAGAAATGAAGTGGCCATCATTCCAGGTAATTTACTGGTCCCCAGGTATCTTTGGGTATCTTTGAACTTCTTTATCCAGAGATAAAAATGGGTCTAGAAATGTGACTGCAGGCCCATGTACACTAAAGGTCCAGCTTCCCAAAAGCAAAGTTTTCTTCTGTTTGTATCTAGCTCAGCAGATGAAGATGCAAATAATCCAGAAAGTCGTTCTGTGGCTTGGAGCTTTCTGGCAACTAGAGATGATTAATTAATTTCTTCTCAATTCTGCTGTACAAAATGAGATGCTAGAAATTATAAAAATGTGCTTAGATAAAGCAGTGTTGCTGAGGTAAAAATGTGTAAGAATAAAGTAAAAATTGCCACAAATATCTCTGATATTAAACAAACATCAGAAGTTTCATTGCTTTCACAAAGAAGAGAAGCAGAAGCATTATGCAATAAGGTAAAGGAAAAAGATGACAGAGCTATGATTATGTCATACTTATGATACAGCCCTTAAACAAAAAATTACTTTCTTTTGTGTTTATGGCCTTATTTCTATAGATTCTAGATTTTAAAGGTAATTTAAGACATAGAAAAAAAACGGGATAAAATGCAACATGGATTTACAAAGGCTTACTTGATCATGCTGGATTAAGATTCTATTTTACTTTGATTTTCTGGGCAAAGGAAATGAAATTCATCTAATCTACTTAGACTTTTACAAAGCATCTGATACAATTCCACAAGGAAAATTATTAGCTAAATAGAGAAGTAAAGGATTAAGAGAAGAATTTTAAAATGGTTAAGGAATAGACTTAAAAGAGAAAAAGTGAAATGTTGAAGTAAATTGTTGATTAGACAATTGTCTTTGAAAACTGCATTAGAGACGTATTTCATCTAACATTTTCATTAGTAATCTTGGCTCATGGTATGTGGTTGATCTGTTAAAATTTAATGATGACACAAAGGAATTGGCAATATAGGGGAGGGTTAACCATCATATGGGATGAAAAAGATGAATGATGATGTCAATAAGAGAGTAAGGAGAAAATTATGACTTTAGGGACTAACAGGAAAAAATTACTTGCTGCTTATATTGGTTGTTTACACAATGACTATGATTCATTAATGTTATATTACAAGATAACCAAATACGATCCTGTAACCTGGTTGTGTTCCCCTTTATTGCTTTTATATTTTTATTGTTTTCTGTTCCTCTGTATTGGTTCCTTCACATGAGGTTTAGATTAAATATTCAAGAAATTTTTCTTTACTGAAAAGATGATCAAGGAGGGGGGTGAAATTACCATTCTCGGAAGTGTTCAAAAAATTAGCGGTTGTGGCACTCAGGGACATGGTTTAGTGGCAAATATGATGATGATTCTGTGTTCCTGTAAAGTACTTTACTTTGGGCTGAACATGAAAAACCTTGTTTCTTACATTCTCATGCATATATAGCCTGTGAGAGCCCATCCTGATTGTGGAATACCCTTCTGGCCAACCATGTAAAACAAAGAAATTCAGACTCAAAAAAGGGCTGAGCAGGGTACCTGGGACTAAATGTACTTCGCTTTTACAAGCTCGGGGCAGATAAGGCGCACCCTCTGGAATTGTAAGAGCAGACAGAAGAGAGAGAAGACTCTTTTTAGCTAATGAATAATGCTGGTAGAAGGATAAATAGGCACAAATTAGCCATGGTCTGTTGTGAAGAGGAAAATTGAGACCATCAAAGCAGTGAGAGTCTAAAGGGCAAAAGGGGAGTATTTGTTTCTAGCTCTTGAAACAGAAACAGCAGTGCCCCTTTTCCCAGATCAGTTTCTCATTTAATTTTTATTTCTGCAGTGAGTATGCATTTCCCTTAACATCAATAACACCATTCTTCACTAACAGATTTGCTAAGCCTGTCCAGGCTGTAGAAATTAAGCATCATTTCTCTTTTCAGAGTTTGCATTTGCTGTTCCTTGACTACCCTCCAGTTTCTGTGTTAATGCTCTTTTTCACTGTGCTAGTTCACCCTTTTAGAGTTTCTCTCTGCTTCCTCATTTGCCTTTCTCCTTTTGTTGCATGATATTTTTAGGCATCTTGATATAATTAACTTACTATTTTTTTCCTTTTCTTCTTTTTTAGCCAAACTTTGCACCAAAGCATTTGAAACACCATTTCTTGATCAAAAAAGTGACTCTGTTGCAAGATTCTCTGTCATCATCATATATAGCAGCCTTAAAATTTTCAAACATAAGAGTGGAACAGGCAGGCAGAATGCAAATAACTTCTTGGACTGATACAAGCATAAATGGTTTAAATTTTTTTTTTATAAATTATCCTAATTACCTAATTATAGCAGTCACTCAGCAATTAATTTATTTGACTACAGAAAATGCTCTGAAACATTTCTTCTTCAATTATGCCAGCCTGTATTGAGCCTACAAAACCCAAAAATCCCATCCCCCTTAGATCCAACATAGACCAACCAAACCCTTGTTTGCTCTCAGCAACTTCTGATTCTTGCTTAAAACGAAGAGAGATACTGTAAATCACCTCTTCAAACTGGCTCTTGACAGGACAAAATGTCTCCAAGATTAGTTGTTTAGCCTCTTTATCCTGATTTCTTCTAAAAAAACCATTTTTTAAAATTGACTTTCAAATAGTTAAATTACTTTTACTGCTATTTTGGGGCAAGACAGTTTGGTGCACCCGAAGGCTGGGTCAGCTCCTGGGCTGTGTAAGCAAAAATTGCTGAAAATCAGCCATAAACTGTTCAGTTTCTCAGACTGAAGTCAGAATGCTAAACTCAGTGACAACAGATACAATCTCTATCTTTATTTGAAGCTAATATATGAATTTATGTGAACCCAGGTAGGGATGGGTTTTTGGTTGTTGGTTTTTTTTCTTTTTGCTTTGTGGGGATTAGATGACCAGAGAGGAACTGCATGCTTGCTGTTAACGCATCAAGAGTCATAAACTGTTAATAACTCAGCCCTTGTCAGAGCAAGGTCTTCTTTCAGAAAAACAATGAGGGCATAGATATTTCCTTTCAGAAAGAATTTTCATATCTGATTTTGTCCAGGTAAGCATGAAATCCTAACCCTCCTAAATGTTCCACATAAGTAAAGCAGTGAACTTGAGTCAGCTAAACAGTGGTTTGATTTTATATCTAGAATGTTAACACTGGTAATAAATGCAAATGCAGTACTGCATCAAAATTGGATTAAATGTTCTAAGTTGCTTTGGACATTTTGCTGAAAAAATAAAATGGAGTAATGTCTTTTGGAATATATGTAACATCTAATTTCAATACTCCACTCCATGCTGTATTTTTACAACAGCTAAAATAAGATTTGAAGGATTTTGCACAAGACTTTAATTAATGCAAAATTAACTAAATATCTTTATTTAAATGAAACTATTTTAAAAATCTTGATTTGATGGCATAGCTTGGGCATTTTTCAGTTTTAACTTTATTGGTTCTCTGTCAGCAAAGCTCCCAAGTCCAATATTCACTCAACTCTTTCTCTGAAATGACCTTTCATGGCAATTTTTGGAAGAATTAGCCCTTTGCAGGTAGAAGAACATGCTCAATAAACTCAAGATTCTGAATTCAAAGGAAGAAAAAATGAGCAGAGAAAAAAGAACACTAACCACTGCCATCAACAACAAAAAATACAGACAGATGCCAGTTTACCATCAAACTGCAAAACCTGTTACTAGTTTTTCACCCAAATAAGAGGTGTGCTATTGTTCAGGCTGGAACTTCTTTGTGATATTAAGTCTTCAGGGCAGGACACCTATGAAAAGAATTGAGGGACATCTGTGCATTGTCCTTGCTGCTGCTGCTGGCAGGATTGGAGGTGGTGGAGAAGCCCATCACAGCGTGGATGAAAGAAGATTTAGGAAATTTGTGGGTTTTGCCAAAGTCAAGGCCAAAGGAGGAAATCAGACCAAGAAGGACTGAAATATAACCTGTAATTTAGACAGCTTCAGTGTCATGAAAGTGAGTATCTAATATTTTGTTTTTCCTTGTTACTTTCTCTTTTTTTTTTTACTTTATTTCTCTTATTTGTTTCTACACTGGAATTATTATTTTTTGACAGTTTAAGTCAATTTCCCAAAGGAAAAATAAAGAATAATATAGAGTAAAATTCATGAAGACATAATCAAATAATCGTGGAAATGTTTTGTCTCACAAGCAAAAGGCATTTTATTTAGTGGAAATGCCATAAAACATTCATCAGTTTTGGAGTTTATTGTATTTGATCTTTTTTTTTCTTAACTTTTAAAGCTGTAGGCCTTGTGGGTCTCTGAACTCTAATTCTAACGGTACTTAAAGGCTGAGGTTGAGGTCCCCAGGATTGTGGGTAGCCCAGATTAGGAATGTGTGGAGGGAGCAATGTTGATGCAAAAGCCACACTCCCCTTTGCATGACTTTTTCAGCCTCAGTGCCCCTGGAACTCTGAACCCTAACCCTAAAGGCAGCTGGGGGCCAAGTCTGAGGGCCAAAACACTCTGGCTGGCCTAGATAAGAAAGGTGTGGAGGGAGGAATGTTAGTGCAACATCCCCCTTAATGGTCACCACATAAATCTGAGAGGTACTAACCCAAAAAAAAAAAAAAATCCTTATAAAAAAATGAAATAAGTAGTAGATGTTTCTGATATGATAGAATAGAAAAAGGTTGTTGATTTTAAGGGAATATTTCATTAAGAAGACCACAGAGAGCTGTATTTACAGAGATAAAGATTTGATGTGCTGACAAATTTAGTTATTACTAATAATCATAAAATAGTTTGGGGAGGGGCATTTAAAGATCATCTAGTCAAACATCCCTGCCAAAAATGACAGGAACACCTCTCTCTTGATCAGGCTGCTCAACGATCCGTTCAATGTGGTCTTAACCAGTTCCAGAATTGGGGCATCTACCACCTGTCTGGGCAACCTGTGCCAGTGTATTCCTACCCTCATGGAAGATAATTCTTTCCTTAGGTCAAATATAAGTCTACCCTCTTTCACTCTAAAACCATCACTACAGGCCCTGCTAAAAATTTGCCATCATTTTTCTTATAAACCCTCTTCAGGTACTGAAAGGCCTAAGTAAGATCTGCCCAGACCCTTTTCATCTCCAGGCTGAACAGCCCCAATGCTCTCAGCCTGTTTTCATTGGAGGTACTCCAGCCCTGTGATCACCTTCATGATCCCCCTGTGGACATACTCTATCATGCCCATGTCTTTCTTGCGCTGGTGACCCAGACCTGGATGCAGCATTCCAGCTGGGGTCTCTCCAGAGCAGAGTAGAGCAAAGGGGCATAATTCCCTCCCTCAGCCTGCTGTCCACACTTCTTGTGATGCAGCCCAGGACATGCTTGGCTTTCCAGGCTGTAAATGCACATGGCTGGTCCATGTCCAGCTCTTCATCCCCCAGTGCCCAAGCCCTTTTCCCCAGGGCTGCTCTCAATCCCTTCTTCCCACGGTGTTTATCGCTATTGGGAATTGCCTTGACCCAGGTGCAGCACCTTGCATTTGGCCTTAGTGAACTTCTTGAGGTTAATTATCTGCTTTCATAGTGCTAAAAATAGGTGCCTAATTCCTGGAGCCTTTAGTTACACTGGAAGGAGACAAAAGCTCCTTTGAATTAAGATCCTAAGGCAGAGGTTTCCAAGCTCTGCTCTTCCAGAGGGATGATATTATACTATTATAAATCAGAAGAAAAAAAATGGTTTAAATAGATACTCAGTTAGTAAAATTTTTGACAAAGACACTTTGATTTATAACCATTAACATGTCTGCTGTTTTGGCTTTTGGTTTTCCTGTGGTTCTGTTTGTTGTTTTGTTACAAAATTATTGTGACAAAATATTTCTGCCCGTAAGTTGTTCTCAGCTAATGTTTATTTGGGTTCATGGACTAAACAAAATTTAAGGTCATTTTGGTTACCAAAGCTACCAGACTTGTTTCCAAGCACGAGCTGAGGCCTAATGTAAGAATTCAGCAGTTCAGTGTTCAGTTCAAACTTGGGAAGTTTTTTTGTAGATAAGAAATTTGGCCCAAGAGTTTCAGAGAAAGTGGTATAAAACCTCAGACAAAAAGCCCAGTCAGGAGCTCTATCACATGGGAAAATGCTGATTTAGTGAATTTTCATGGCTACTTTCACCAGTACATGTAGCTTTTGCTAATGGGTTTCCTGTTCAAATACTAGTTGTGTTAAGAAAGGCTTAATGATAGAAATTTGTTAATGCTGGGACTTCAGAAAACCTGACCTGATGACAGTCCCCTTCCCAGAGGATGCAATTAAGTTATAACTTGGGTAATGTCTGGCTTGTTTACTGGCTTATAATGGAGTTTCCCGGTAGCAGCAAACATACGGCAACATTTATATTGGTGCTAGTTGAGGCAAAAATAAAGTTTAACGGGGAAGGGAGAATACCAGTGCTCATTTGAGTGGTAGTAGACATACTTTTTAAGTGATTTCATATTTTTTAAATTGAAGTTACAGCAATTTTTCTCCCTATCTGTTTATTTATCTCTTTACAGAGGAGGCTTTCTGGGTTCAGAACTAAATGGCAAATTACTACTTCTGTCTCCCTGTAGCTTGAGTTAGTCTTTCTACTGCCATGGAGAGCATAAGATCCTAATTTGGGTGCCTCACTGAGACATCTAAAGTACTGTTATATTATTCGGAGTAAAAAAGACAGGGATTAAGTCTGAGCAGTTTGCATATTATTCAGCAAATATATCCTGGGACCACATATTGAACCATGAAGATCAAACAAATGGTGAACAGATAATTCCTGTGTAAGCTCTTCTGTACTGTACATGTAATATTTTCTACAAGCTCTTGCCCAATGTTGTAATAGAGTGAACAAAATTTACTATAAGGCAAATTTATGGTGTAGAAGTATTAAGGAGAGTCATGGGAAGATGGAGAAAACACACAATGGGGACTGAATTAAGGCTGCAGAGGTAGCTTTTGAATGCTTGACTCTGTAACCTTTGTAACCTTAATAATGTTATTTTAATGTATACTATGTTTTATTTGTTTAATGCCTCAGAGTAGCTACATTTGGAATGAACTCCATCACCTCCACTGAAGGAAGCAACTCAATAGGTCCCGACCCACCATGGCCTGTTGTGATCAGCTTCTGTAAGGTCATAAGCATCAACCTTAGCCCTCAGAGCTGATGACAGAGTGCAGAAAAATTCTATCCTCAGTTTCATGAAAGCCTAATTGCTCACTTTGTCATGTTGATCTTGTAACATGTCTCCTGCTCCTACTGCTTCTCAGTAATTTTCTGCATAGAAATACCCTCTGCGCACTGTCAGCATTCACTCTTTGACGTGGTGAGACTACTGTACAGGCTATTTCTGTTAGATTTCATGGGGGAATGTTATTTCTCCCTGGAGCTGCTCCCATCAGTTTTATGCTATTCTATCTCTGAAGAAACAATTCTAAGCAGCACCCTTTCTAATGAAATCCATCCTTCCCCTCCTCCTTCTCAGAGCTGGCAGTCATAGTTGACCATGTGCCAGATTAAAATTTAAGAGGGTTACTATCCAAAGTGTTTGATATATTCTAATGCTTCAGGATCCTTTCACTGTAATGTCATCCTATACTTCAGTAATGCATTGCCCAGCTTCTGAGTTCCCCAAATCCACTGTGTCCAGATCCTGGAGCAATGCACTTGTGTTAGGCCAGCTCTGTCAGTTAGAATATCAGTCTGCACCATGCTGCTTTGGCTCTGTGATCTTGGGAGTCCTGGTGGGTACAGCAATGGTTTAATAAGCTGCCTCTGTGTAGTCCTGTGGGTCATTTGTTGGGATACAGAGAGGGGAGGGATGATGTGGAGGACAGCACATTAACGTTCTCTGTGCCTTGGATTGTCCTGAGCTCTAAGTCTGAATCTAAAGAGCAGCATTTGACTTTTATGATCTTCTCACCATTGCTTTGAAGGGCATTTTACTTAATTAGAAAAATGCACCCAAATTATGTCCACTTCACTGGCATCATATGTTCCCCTCAATTGCCCCATAGAAAAGAAACATCATTAAACATAAACCCTGCTCACAAATGCTATCCTGTCACCAGTTATTTCATGCAATGTTACCTTCCTTTCCTCCCTGTTTACCTAATGACTTGGTGTTGTTATTCATACTACTTCTGTGCTATTTGACTTACTACCATATGTTCACTCACTTTAGATCTGGTGATAATGATCTCTTGTGTTATATACACTTCCATGTATTAATTATTGCTGAGATTCAGATGTTTGGACTTCAGAAATAAAAAGGTGGGTTTTTGTGTATTTCAACACTCAGAAATACAGCCTTCTTTTGAAAAAGGGGGTAAAAAAAAAAAGGTTAAGTTTTAAAGGATTAGTCTATAAATTAACATAAAACTGTGGCAGAAATAAGAAAAAAATATTTGACAAACACTTTCAATTCAATTTTCAAAACAATTTTCAAAAGTTTACTTTCGTAGTTCTGACTGTTAAATGCAACTTGTACAATACTGAGGATATTCAAGTAGATACATTGCAGAACCTGTAACAGGAGGAAACATCCAGGCAGATGGAGAAAGAGTCTAGACAGAGCTGTACATACTTAATTCTGAAAAGTAACTTCACTCCTCACTGATACCTGCTGCTGTAATTCCTGTGTATTGTGTACTATATTATGCTAGTATGTTAGGAATTGTAAGCCAGCTGTCTGATACAATAGTTATAGTGGGTTTTGTTGGCTGGAAATTCATAATTGATGATCTTCATGGGTGTAACTGTTCTGCATTTGGTCTGTTTTGCAGGATGGAGTGCTAGAAATGAAGATTTTGGCTGTACATAAAATGAATTAATTAATTCACTTTTGGGTGACACAGGAAAGCTTTGTTTTTTTCACAATCCAGTCCTTTAGTGAAACAAGGCATCAGAGATGAAAGCCATAGAAAGCCATCCCCTTCCCAAATTTCTTGTGGTGTAGGGATATGTTTTGGCTGTTGACACATTTCTGAAGAATTTGACTTGTATTGATAAATTTGGCTCCTTCTGATGTTACCTGGGTGTTTTGAATTGCTCTGCAGCAGTTATCAGAACTGCAGAATCCCCGATGAATCATTTTCCTCCTTGACACAGCATTAAACAAGATGCCTTTTGTATACAAGGCTACACCAGGATATAGACATTGATACCTTTATGTTGAAAACAGTAGCCTCAGAACACATGATAATCAAAACTGTGAGGACAAGAGGGAATGGCCTGGAGTTTGGCTGGATATTAGGAAAAGGTTTTTCAACCAGTTGTTGTTGGGGCACTAGAAGCGGCCCCCTGGGAATGTGTTCAGAACACCAGCCTGACAGAGTTCCAGAGGTGTTTGGACAATGCCCTCAGGCACAGGGGGGGACTCCTGGGGATAGAGCTGTGCAGGGCCAGGAGCTGGACTCGATGATCCTTGTGGGTGCCTTCCAACTCAGCATATTTTGTGATTGTGTTCAGCTGAGCAACCGAAACACCTGCCTCTGTTTTGCCTAAAGAAAATGTTTAGAGAAGAAAGAATCTACTAGTCAAATGCACATTTAATCAAGAAATGGTTTAGGGAATTTAGCTTTGATCCAGCAGCTGTGCTAAGAAACATTGGGACATATTTTTATTTCATCTAACTGAAATAAAAATATTTTCTTTACTAAAAACGTTCTCTAAAACTATGAAACATTACAATTTAAACTTTTGTTTAATTTCAAAGTATAAAATAAAGGTTGGAAAACTATAAATTTTGTGTATGTTGAATAGAAACTATTATAAAAATTAGAAATGTATATTTGTGTATCAGGACTGAAAGCATAAGTTCCATTGTATCAATATTTGGCCTATCTGAAGCTGTAATTTTTGAGAATTACATATTTATTGATTTTTTTAAAATTCAGGTCTCCTATAATATAAATTTTACATGGGCTGGAACCTTAAGTACCTTTGAAAATGTGACAGTAACCAGCAGGAATTTTATTTTTAGAGTAGTAAAAGACTGAGTTTCTCTTTAATCTTCAAATGAGAAAAAAAAATTATCAACTTTAGTATTTCTACTTGTAAGGATTCCATAGGCATCCAGTTTTTTTAGTCATGGCCTGTGATTTATGCATTTACATTATCGTTAACAGCTGAGTTAATAAACTTCTGTGTATAAAATGACTACATGCAATTGTAATCCAAATGTTTTAATGTTTAGAACTCCTGTGCTTCACCTTTCTGATTTTGTAATTTTCAATTTAACTCATGCAAGAGAGGGACGTGCTGGCTTTTCCATGAGATGAAAGAATGGAACTATAGAGCCCAGACAACATGTATCTCTGAAAGAGAAGGGAAGAACAGTCAATATTATTGAGGTGTCTGGCAGCAAACCCCAACCAGCTCTTTGCAGAAGAGCATTTTTCCACAGCATCTGAGAAAATGCTCCGTGTGCTGCATGTTTCACCACACAGAAACACAAGTGTGAGAGTCTTCAGGAGAGTAATGTTTCTGTGTTGAATTGGACCCTGGGTTTTCCATTTTTATCAGTAAAGGCAATCTTTTGGAGAGATGGAAGGCTCTGTAGAGCTGTGTTTTGTCCCTCCAAATCAGCTCACATGTGGGGTAGACTGAGAGCCAACAAAACTTGGACTGGAAAGACATATACACACTAAATTGGCCTTGAGAAAATGGCTTTATCATTGAAGTATATGCATATCCAAGCACAGTAATTTTCAGAAAAACCTGGTGGTTTGGAGACTGGAAGTTCTAGTATTTGTAGGCTTCTTTTCAGTAATGGTTTTGGAACAAACTTCTGGATAAATCCTTACTTCCATAAAACCCCAGGAGAATTTTCTTTCATAAAACCTACAGCAGTTTCCCAGTCTCTCAGTTTTCCCAGATAGGGATTTGGAAGGAAAAGACTCTCTATTGAGAGATACCAGGATACCTTTAAACATGAAAGTTCCCAAAACAAGCATTATTGTGAATAACCTTTTCAGATATTTTAAATCATGGATGACATATTTTTACTTTTGCACTATTGCTATAATTTGTCAGGTTTTTTCAATTCTTCATTAACTCATTTACAGAGGTGTTGAAAGCTTTTTATAAAATAAATGTACGGCATATCGCTTGGATGACAATGCTGAATTTCTTCCGGGATTTAATATAATGGCTGCATTTAGCACTCTCTTCTTATCTGAATTGATAACAAGCTTGTCCTTCAGCCATCACGGTTCTTGCATATTTGAAACACACATGTTGATGCTTGAAAGACATTTCAGAATATCCATAACGAGTAAAAAGCCTGATCGAAGAAGTGGCTGGTATTCTATTCACTGAGGTGTTACAGGCACATAATCAATAGGGCATGGAAGAAGGAGATAAATTTTATTTCCTAAATTGTCTTGTTCATTTATATGTGAAACAGACATTCATTAGCATTTAAATACTTTCTGACATTTAAGACACTCCCCTATTTTTATGAGGTTTTGACAGAGTTTCATTGAATATATTTTTATAACTTGATTTAGAAAATTACTTTAACAATTTCTACAGATTCTGTCAACCGTGGGTGAACTGTCAAGAGACTTGCTTTTATTTAAATTCTCAAATGTACACATTTACAAGGAGCTTAAGCCCTGATTTTAAGGCCTAAACAAGGCGTTTGCTGTCACATTTTTTGAGGCAGTTGAGGAACCCTCTGGAGAAGGTGGTCAAAAACTTTCTCTAATAGTGGCTGCTGCAAACAACATCCAGTGCTAAAAAGGGAAACCAGAAAAAATTGAAGAAATTATAATACTGTGTCTGCCTTACAGGCTGGAAGCTGAAGGGAGGGTTTCAGCTCCCCAGAGGTCAGGAGGGAGAGCCTACAGTAGACTACTTGAATATTAAAACTTACTTCTAGATATTCCACTCTTTATGCAGATTTAAATTTTACTGAGAGACCTGTCACCAAGAACAGAAAGCAAGTAAAGTCATGGAAAGGAACATGACAAGTTGAATATTTTAATCTTGATTGAATTTTATATTTTGGACCTGACTCAATTTAAAAATAATGTTCTTCAAAGGAAGAGCTTATCTGGGTGTCAGACTTGCACCTGAGCAGAAGTATTTTTGTTCCAGGTACAGTTTACATCTGGGTTTCTGAAGGAGTGATAAATTTCCAACCATTTTAATGATGATCTGGTACTCCTTCATTTTATTTCAGCCTGCTGAATTACAGACTTCCTACAAGCACGAGCATCTTCCTAAATCTCTATTTGCACACACCTAAAGGCTTCTGTCAGGGTTGGCCCAAGACACCCAGTGCTTGTTTTACAAGGGTCTGCTGCTGCTTCTCCACATTTAGGATTGGCTGTCTTGTGTGCAGGGGGAGCAAAAATAAGTAAAAGGAAAGTTTTCTTTTGTTTTATAAGAAAGGACAAAGAAAACAGCTATGGCATAATAGACCTTGAAATACATTGGCTGCAGCATCTCTTGAGAGAGACTTCAGTGTGTTTCCTCTAATCAGCAACCCACTTCTACCGCTCTGCCTTGCTACAGTTGTATGAAGAAAGGATTCTTTTTCTCCCAGAAGTTCTGAAAACGACAAAAACAAAGCACCTTTTGGGGCAAGCCAAGATTTATTTTAGTTTCTCAGTGAATCAAGAGGGTTTTTTTTAAAAAAAAAAGTCTAGCTTAAACAAAACATTGCTTTTTATAAGGAATAAAACTTTTTTTTTTAAACAAAAGAATAATAATGAAAAACATTTTGAATATTTAAAAAAAATGAAAAAACAGTGGTTGCTTAGACCTGTAGAGTTTTTTTTTTCAGTTGTGTTTTAACGCAGCTGAGTAACCTGGGAAATCAGTTCACCTTTTGGAAATGTTTTTAATGTTCTCACAACTAGTTTTCTGTAAAAGTAATCCAATTTATCAACCACGGGTTATATTAACTGCTGATTCACTCACCTGTACTTCTATAGACACTGACTGATCCAGTAACTGAAATTATCTGCTCAAGAAAGCCCCTGTCTTCCCCCTTTTTTCTTCTTTCCTAAAGGAAAAAACCACCCCAAACTCTTTTGTTTTCAGTACTTCAAAGAAAACCATGAAGTCTCTGTTCTAGAATAATAGGGAACTTTTGGTCCATCTTATGACCTTTTGCCTCCAGTAACTGATAGCTTTTGATACTGAAGTTCCTGCAGTATCTTGGTGGATTTCTGCATATGACCCTCCCTTCTTCACAGCATTCCAGCACCAGCTGCCTACTGAGCAGAGTGGGATTATCAAAGTGGACAGTTGAATTCTCTTAACTCATTTTAAATTCCCAGTATAAGAACCCAAATATAATGTAGGACACTGCAAAACAGCATTAAATATTTCTATTTTTATAGGATTTAAATTCAATTAAAACAAGAAAAATTAATCAGAGAATCATATAATTCTTGGTTCTCCATAAACGAGGCTACCCAATGCTTGCTTGCTTTCAAACCCATTTAGTAGGATTTTCTTGTTTCCTGAGCTCCAAATACAGCCTGCCTTGCCTATTTTCTTCAGGTGTGGATCTGTGAAAGCCAGCATAGGCTTTTCTATCCTCCTTATTAGTCTTATATGAAGCAGCTGCTACCTCTTTCTGAGCAGCAAGCAGGTTGCCAGACAGCCTGAGGGGCTACCATCTGACATCCATATTTTGTTCTCAATAGGTCTGTGACTCATGCTTTCAGGGGAATACACTAGTAGGTAGGTTTTGTCTCCTTTTGTGCTGATGATGGATGCAGTTTTGTTTCCTACTGCAACTGGACAACCAGTATAGTTATATTTCTATTTTAAACAACTCACTCCGCGCCCGCCGCGCCCCCCCCAGATAAAAGCATTTAGTGTATCTGTTTAATGTATTGGTATTACATACTCAGGAAACATTACAGAAATAATGCTTCTCTTTAGTACCTTAAAATGAAATCAAATACAGCTGGTTTAATTCAGGAATAAGAAAAAATTAATATGAATGGTCTTCCTGGTGAAGACCTTCACTAGTTTTTAACATAGTGCCTCATGATAAGACCCTGCTGGCTGGGGAGAAAGTAACATTATTATTTGTATTGTACCAATATGAATGTACTAAACCTGGGCTGGATGCTATGAATTTCTTGGTCTCCCAGACAGCTTTCAGCCTGGGCAGGAAAAGTGTAGTGGGAAGCAGGTGAAAAGGGTGAAGGGATGTGCTAAGGGGCATCCAACAAAGCCAAGGATAAGCATCCAGATTTTGGTTCCTCTGCCTCATGTTCACTGCATAGAAAAATTTTTCAACAAAAGGAATGGAAAATTCCTGACAATCCTAAGGAAAAGGTAGTTGAATTCTGTAGAGAAACCACAAAAATCAAAGCTTTTAGAATTGTACTGAATTATTTTATCAGCTCCTTGGTTTGCTCAAGCTCCTAAATTCTTGTCATTACTTCAGATCCATCTAATTTATTCTTCTCAGAAATAATTTTTAATTTTAAGAAAATAAAATTCACATATTTCTCTACTAAATTTTTCACCTCTGTCTAAATTATTTTGTTTGTTTTCACTTGCTCTCCTGTGTACTTCATATATTCTTTGGCCTGGAACCTTTGTTGTCTGGATTATAACATCTATGTATTGTTATAAATTAGCATAAGCATTTTATGTAATGTAAATTTCACTGATTAATTGCTTCTAAACAGTCCTCTTTGGCTAATGAGATATGCACATTGAAGAAGAAACCAAGAATTAGCTTTGACTTTAAATGTACCCAACTCAGTTCATATGACTGAACTGCTGAGAATTGCACCCAGCTGTGGGATTGCACATTCAACACTGATATATTGAAAATGAAGCTATAAAGCAGCCTTGTCAGTGCATCCTTACTCTAAATTAGTTCAAGAGAAAAAAAGCACCATAACAAATCACTGTGAATAATAAGGTACTTCAAAGCATTGCAGGTTCATTTGATTATTTTTTAAAATTGTGTTAATTAGAAAACATGAGGAAAACTTAATGATGGCTTCTATTTTAATACAAGTTCACAGTCCCACATCCACCTTGCTTCTGAATGTCTCCCACTCTCCCACTGCGTCAGAAGAATGAGTGGGTTTATTCTGTGTGTTAGTGTAGAAAAATACCCATTTTCTTCTTCACATGCCAGCTGTACATTTGCACGAGTAGTACTTCTGAGCTTTGGTGAAGCAGACATTTAGAATACAGACACTTTACTCCCCATCTCATCATCTTCCTTGAGCAGACAACAATTCTCAACCCTTTTTTTCTACTTATGATAATAAATACGATTTAAAATATCCAGTGCCTCTTTCTTCACCCTCTCAGCTGTAATTTCTAACATTCTGCTTCACTTCAGACAATGATTTTTTTAGATGAAGTGGGTATAGCATTGTGTAAAGCATCAGATTTTTAAAAGGTGAATGCATAGCTTTCTGCAACAAAGAATTGGAGTTCTTGGTGTGTTCTGATTGAAGCTTTTGTTTCTTTTTCAGTCTGGCCAAACATAACCTAACATCAATACTAGATAAGTATATTTTGGATTCCCTAGAGAATATTTTTATGGTCAGTGTTCTATGAATTCTGTCTGGGAGCTGCATAAATATTTAAATTATTAGGATCCTAGGTATGCATATAGGATAGGAAATGCAGTAAGATTTCTGATAGTCTCTGCTTAGGGAAAAAGGATTAAAAGTCCTCTATGGGACTATTTCCTAAGAGAATCAAGCTTTCTTAATGACAAGCTCAAAGAGCTGGTAAACCAAAAAATAGCTATGGGCTATTAGCTAACAATTGTGTTCCTCTGTCCACAAGTGAAGTATAAAATATTCTAATTCAACGATCGTGGAGAGGTCCATTGATTTTAGTAAATTTTACATGCATCTCAGGATAGCTGGATCTCCAGAACGCCAGTAAACACCACTGAAAGAAACTCTAAAATTGGGAGAAAGGAGGATCAAAGTTTTAAGGAGTGAAGTATAAAAGCAAGTGTCAGCAGAAGTGCAAATGGTGCAGGAATCAAAGGTTTGACCCCAAATTCCTCAATACTTAAATGCTATTTATGATAACCTATTGACGTGCCCTCAGCATCACAAGTCTACTTACAGTACTGCAGGGGAAAAATAACTACGTGCTTTCATTTAGATCTCTGCCACAAATGGATTGCATAAAAATAAAACTGCAGTTCACTCTTCATTTTCTTTCTCAATTTTTACTTCCCCTCTATATTTCAAACTATAGCCGATGTGAATTTGCTGCAGCAAAAACTCAGGATGAGTTTTTTCAGGATGAGACTTCACGTGAGGTTTTTTGGATTTCTTTCTTGCTATTTAACATCAGAAATCAATCTGCCAAAGCACAGCACATACAGGAAGGTCCAATCAGTCCAGTTTTTGTCATCATGAGCATTTGCTCTGTGCTATGGATGAAAACACTGGGAGTCTGTAATATACAGTCCTTGGCTGGTGGTTTCTGAGAGAATGCTTCATACTTTATTGAAATCTTCATAACATTTACAGTAGTTCAGCTGCTGAAAGGAAATGAGTAAGTCTTGTAATGCCCTGAAAGTGAGTAAAAATGAAAACAGAAAAGACAAAAGAAGCAGCTGTGAGCTGTGGTAGCTGGGTTGCTGGGAACTCCCTGAAGCATGTCATGCAGACATGCCAGAAAAGGCTTTTTCTTCTGCAGTCAGCATTGGAAAAATAACAAGGCAGGGATCTGACATGAGATTTATCCTTTTGTATGTCCAACTAACACAGTGTATGAACAGTTTCTGACTGAGCAGAAAGATTTTTCTTGGGACCATTCTGTACCTGTGAAGAAGTATTTGTTGCGCATCCTCACAGCCAACTAATTGTACTTACATATAGCTTACATAAGATGCCTCCCTCGACTCCCCATGGTAATCAGAAGAATGAAATTATGGGATCCAAAGACTTTTAATGTTTTTCATCCATCTTAGCTGTACATGTACCGGGGCATTATTAAACAAATAGGTAAGGCTAAAATCATGCAACCTGGCAGGACTGTATGACTGTCCCTGCTCAGCACAGTGCTTGGTGCTATAAGCTGAGAGATTAACATATCCATGGAAAAAAGAGAATAGTTAATGCAAATGTCCTTATAGCTCAAGTGGCAGCAACTGCAGATTAGTGCCTTTTTCTTCAGTAGGATAGGTACCTTCTGAATATATACATTGACATATAAATACATTCATTAAAATGTTATAATGGCATTCTGTGACAGTTTGTTTGTGTGGAAGCACAGAACAGAGTATTTTAAATGCTCATTAAAGAGGAGATGTGACAGCTCTACCTCTTGCCGGGTAGTTAGAGCACTGCTCCTGCACTGGGAAGCCTTGGTTTGAGCAAAGCAGATAGACAATCATTTTGAAATTCTGAGACAGGTTCCCTAACCACCCTTCATCAGGCTGTCCAGCAGCGCAAAACAGGTCGCCTTGAAATACTCCTAGGTATAAAATACAAAAATATTCACTAACAAAAGACAAAAGAGAATGACCTCGTGACTTTTTCTTTGAATGGAAACGTGAGAAAATATTTTTTCTGGAGTTCCATCCCCATCACTAATTGATACTGGTACAGCTGGAGCTGTCCAGCCTGAGCCCTTGCCCAGTTGCACAGAGACTGGGAATTTCAGTATCCTCATTCAGACAAAGGAACTGAACCTTTCATTTCTGCAATTGATACTGTAACTACTGGCTCTTCCAATAAAATAGAATGCTTCATCATGATCTCTTATTTATTTTCAAAATACTCAATCCAAAACCTTTTAAATTCGGTCAAAGAAAATGTGTAACTTGACAAAACTGTGCTTTTCTATTTGTTTGGGGGTTTTTTTTAATATATATTGAGAAGATTAGTCTCTATTTATCTCCGTCCCTGCGAAACCTCTGGTCAGACTGAACTTAAGTTCTTCTGATTTCTCTTAGTGAAATGGGATTTGGAGAAAAGTGAGCAGTTTATCTGTTTCATGAGACCAATCTCAGATCTTGTAATTTAGGAGAATGTGGTGGAGACTATTGTAAATTTGCTGTGGCGATGGGAATCAATAAAATCAACAGAATGACTGCTGCAACCCCCAGTAGTGGAAGCAGGAGCAGTAGTTTGACAGGAGCAGACCTGGGGGGATTGTTTTAACTCAGAAAGAGGATGCTGCTATGTCTCTATCTGCTGCATGCAGAAATTAAAAGTTCCTGTTCATGAGACTTGACTGCCCAGGTGGACACACTCTTTTCTCTATTTTTATCTGTCAATATTTGAAATTACCTTTTTATCTGTTCAATGTGTAGTGGTGTTTTGTGTGTCCTGTGTTTGGTTCTTTGATTTTCTTCTTTGCAGGAGGAGGGGTGCATGGACACACAGATTATGAAAGAAATGCACTTGTGCTCAGTAAGCTCTCCACTTGAGGAATGGGCTTCTTGGTTGCTGAATTTATTGTTACATGGCTGGACACAATATCTTGTTTTGGGGAACTACCAATCCTAACTTTCTTTGAAGGAAGGGAAAGCAGCAGCACTTGTAGCTACTCTGATTCTCCTGGGAGTCTATGTTATCAGATATGGTTTAAGGAAGTTCTTTATGTTCTCTTTACTTGTTCTCAGATACATAAAAAAGATTAGGGAGTTCTAATTTTGGCATAGGATTAAGTCCAAAGGAGAACTGTTGACCATAAACACCAATATCAACCAGCATAACTCTTCCTCTGAAGAGATTGATGTCTATAAAGGCACAACAGAAACATAAGTTTCCTCATTTTTGAGGGATTCCAGGGAGTTGATATAATGGTAATCTGTGTCTAAATCTTTCCCCAGAGGCTGGAGAAGTTTTTGCAGCAGGAATTCTTGAAAAACGTATTTATTCTTTATCAAAACATTAAAAAAATGAAGTTTTGGTTAAAACTTGGGCTTTGGGAGGTTTTTTATTTGATTGGTTGGTTGCTTGGTTGGTTTGGAGTATTTTTAGGGTGTCTTTCGTTGTCTGTGTTAGAATTATATTCACTGTATTAATATGCCTCTTTTTAACCAGCTGTAAAGAAGAAAAAACATTTGCCTCCCAAGCCATGCTAGTTGAAATGTGAGGTCATTCTCACCAGAACACAGTAAATAAGTGTGCAAAACATAACGCTAGAGTCTCTAAAGTTGCAACTGGACACAAAGTCTTTTTAGAGGAGATGTTTCACCCACTCTAGACCTTAAAGTTGTAGCGGTGGTTCGAGCCAAGAGAGTTACATATCCCCTGAAGAATTTCTGGGGGCCTAGAAAGTGAGGCCCCTCTGAAGGTAGAATTAAGTTTGGCCTTGGAAAGGGGGTCGAACTCCCCCCTCCCGTCCTTCAGTTAACAATGGTATCTTGTGTGTCCCTCTCTCCTCCCTTACTCCTTCTAGATTAGGTCCTGACCCTCTAACCCTTCCCTGTTCCTCCCCTGTACCATTATGAGATAAGTTGTAACCCTCAGAATAAAAGTCTGAAATCTGGGCCATTCTGGGGTCTTTTGCCCCTGAACCCAAGCAGAGCAGACCATGGTGTCTTGTGTTTGATTTGGGTTCCTGGCAAGGGAACACTCTCTCTCTCAGCAGCTCTCCGGCTTTTGGGACAGTGGCCACCATCCCAGGGAAGCCCAGCTCATGGCGAGGGGAAAAGAAGTCCATAGCTGAAATTGGCTTAACAAAAAGGAAACTTTCAGAACAAGCAGCCGAGCTGCTGGCCTTCCCTATGGTCATCTGTCCGGCCCTCACCACCGGCCACATAAAGTTATTTTCTTCTTCTCTCTGCCTTATATTCTGCAGTCAATTCATCTTCAGGTTAAGAAAAGCAGATACTTTCCTTTATTTGCTACCCAGCTTGGCCAAGACATAGAAATCTCTTTGTGCATGCAGAAAGGTCCACTTTAGCACATCTTATGGTAATACCATTTATATAGTAATACTATTTTTATGCTAAAGTGCTTCATTAGGTATTATCATACTGAGAAAAAAAAAGTTTAATTAAATGCAGAGAAATCGGTTGTCCTTCTGAACCAGCATCCATTTGGACAACAAGTTTTGAAATATCTGCTCATAAGTACTGTCCTATCACCACCATCTATGTATACTTTGCAAGCACTAATGAACACTGAAATTAGTCTTCCTAAGTTGCAGGATCTCTGACCTGTCTGCAATACTTTTGACACCTTCAGCCTGATTTCATTTGCTAGTTATAAGTTTTTGAACCAATATTTTCTTTTCTTTCTCTACCCCAATAAGTGACCTTGAGTTCTTGTTCAAGATTTCTTTAATTAATCTGGGATTCAAAATACAATGTCTTCTCATGTCTCCTCACAAACTGACCTCACAAAATGCTAAATCACAAGCGGACTCATTAGCATTCAGAACCACCACAGATGAACAAAGGAGGAACATTATAGAAAATAAAAGGAAAGGTATTAAAAGAAGGGCATAGCGGGGAGAAGAAAATAATTTCTTAAGTGTACTGGATAGAAGGGGTCTGTGAAAGAGGCCACTCTGTATCAGAACATCTTTTCAGTGATCTGTCATTTGGCAGGTAGAATGAGATTGCCTGTAAAAATTTTTCATTTTAGCTTGAATGCAAGGACATATTGAGAAGAATGTTTAAACAGAATGAAAAGCATACATGGAGTGCATACAGCCAATGATATCATCTTAATGGACAAGCAGTGAACTGGTAAATTTTTCTTCATGACATTGCCAATGTTTTGAATATTTTTTCCCTAATGGTATATGTCTCCTTCCTTAACAGATTAGCAACCTTTCACTTCACTAACTTGCCATAAGAGTCCCCATCATTAAAACAGTTAGGTAGCTCTACTTATTATAGCACCTGTGATGTTCTAAGAAGTGTCTGGGACCATAAAAAGAGCCTTGATTTTGATTACTTGCCTGGTAGAGAAAGGAGTGTGAGAAGTGAATTGAAAAAGTTAATACTTCATGATATGAAATGAACAATTTGATTAATGACTAAAGATTCATTAGTGTTGTTTGGCCAAAATAACATTGCAGGAGTACATTGTACACAAAGCATTCTGCTCCAGCTAAGTCAGGGATTGGAATAATTTTAAAAATAAACCAGCCTAGTTGCTAAGATATTCATCAAGGAGGTGGCAGGAAGCCTGAATTCCAGATTCCTGCTCTCAGAATTATTTTTACTTTTACCAATGACTGCCTAATATAAAATATGTATAAACAGTGATGGGAACATTTACCAGAGTTCAGAAGTCTCCTGCTGACCTAAAGGCTACATTAGGCCATCTGCACAGAGTGGGATTTTTCTTTCATTTTTCTTCTCCTTTTTTGGTTTACATTCTGTTCCTCTGAATCCTTTGTTAGGCAGTAAGTTGAATTTCAGCAGGAGGGGTGGAAGGTGAGACACTGTAGCCATATGGTACCTAATGCATCTCGAGGGATGCAAATTACATGCATTTGAATCTCTTAAGCTGAAGATAGATAGGAGTGTAAGGCACTAACAGATAATACCTAATAGACATTGTTGACACCATTGATTTATCTTCCTCCAATTGGAATGAAGGTCTCTGTCTGCAACAACTTTTATTTCCTTTAATGTTTTAGTTAAACAATTGTATGAAAGCAAGCAGGCCAGACCCTATCCTGTCAACCTGTTGATAATTAACACAAGATGACATGGGTCCACATAGCAGAATTCTCTTCCCCTCCTTGGCAATTTCTTCCATACTACTTTTAGGAACACTGACATGTTATTCCGTTGACTGCACTGCTCCTCAATAGTGCAGATTCTTAGCAATCAAATCCTATGGTTCATTGCACATTTGTGGCCTCTTGCTATTGCATTGCTGGTAAAGATGTCCTATCTAGGTGAGTTTCGATGGGACCTCCTTCCCTTGCTGTTCATGGAACAGCTCTGATTATGTACTGGTGAACATGAAGGAGCTAGTGAAACCACTGAGGCAATCAGAAGCTGTCAGATTGGTCTCCTTGTGTGTCCAATTGTTCAAAAATCTACATAAAATAAGTGGAAATAATCCTGAAATTCAGTAGTGTGGTTATTTTTTTCTTTATTTCCAAAGTTTTTTAATTTTTCAGAAAAATAAAGTAGGAAATATTTAGGCTGGACTTGGATATACATATATTTAATTTTAATGTATTTTTGCTATCAATAAATCTCCCAGGGTGGTTTTTTTCTTTAATCCCAGAGGAAAAGCCTCAAGCTACATTTTGCCATTTGTCTCATGGGGCCTGTTATGTAAAGGCCATCAACCCTGTGTTTCAGAGGCTAAAATTACCAGTTGCCAAGCTTGCTCACATGTTCAAAGGAGGATCTGCACATGTGTTTTTGTCAATTTTCAGCTCTCATGAGCACACTAATTCAAAAGAAATCTAACTGAGTCACTGCTACAGCTGTATTCCCTAACCGTTTGTATACAGCAGAATGGCTTTACAAATCTGTACCAGGCATTTTAAGTCTCTTCAGCGAGCAAAGCACATGATGTCCATTAATAGTTGTCTGTGGTGGTCTGAGGGGCTCCAAAAGGGTGTAGGAAAAAGACAAGCATGAAAAGGGAGTTTGAGAGAAAAAGTCCCAGCAGAGTTTTGTACTGGTTCAGTCTCCTTGGAGTGAATATAGCTGTCATCATCTCTCCTGTAGAAAATAAGCATTAAAAAAAGCCAGCTGGCAATTATTTCTCAGGACTATATTTATAGCACAAGGAGTTTTTCTTTATAAAGCACTGTTATGCTTTACTAAAAACATTTTGTATTATTTGTGTATTAACTTTTGAAAAATCATAGGAAAGTGCCATAATTGCTAATTAAAAAGCAGTTAAAGAGGCATTAATGAAACTCCTACACTGGTCTTTTATGCAAAGAATTGATGAGATCCTGAGCAGACACAGTTCTCAGACAGATTAATTAGCTGGTCTAACATGCACAATCCAGTTAATGAGCAGAACATACCTGCCATTTATTCAGATATTTCAAGTGATATTTACTCATTTGGGTAAAAGACTGCATATTAATATAGTTATATGAATGGAAAAAGTTATAAATTTTCAATGGAGATGGAAGTTAAACACTGTTCCTCCCAGACTTAGTGGGGCATTTGAAAGACTGTATGCATGTGCCAAGGAAATTAAACTGTAGAAAAGGTGATTTCATATCTAAAGGACTTTTTTTCCCCTTTACCATTTTTATCTTTTACACTTTTGACCAAATGGAGATATAATACTTCATTTCAGAAAAAATCTTTCACTTTGCATAATATAATTATTATTAGGGATATAATTATTCCTAGGAGCAAACAGTGAGAATTTTAGGGCTGTAACCTTGGATCTAGAGATCCAATGAGTAGATAATTATGCATAAAAAGCCAGATTCAAAGTAGCATACCTCCAGACCAGTACTCATGGGACTCTTCAAGAAGGTAGAAATCAAATAAACCAAGGATTTGTTCCTGATCTCCCTGGTATTACTTGTTTTCTAAACTGCTACTCAGAACAATTTAATTGCTATAATTTTATTATCTATTGTACAAGATGAGATCTGGATCACTTGAAGTTTTTACTCATTGTGTGCTGGCTGGGAGAGATCTAATTTATGAATTCATGAATTTTCAATACAGCTCTTTGGACTGTTAGTTGTTAATGCTGTGCACAGCCAAAGGCAGAAATATAGGAACCCAAAAGGGTTTTTAATTTTCTTCAATGTGCTGCTGAATGTTTCAGGATAAACCAAGCATTGTTCTTACAACGCTCCCACCTCATATCAGCAATTATCTTATCCGATCATTGTCTGGTTCCACTGAGCTAGGCCTCCCATTTTAAAATTCTGGTGGGACTAGGGGTACCCAAAGATGTTGGCACTGCAGTAAATAGAATTCATTAAGTCATTAAGTGAAATTCTGACCAAAAGAACAGCTATATTGAAGTGGACACTGGTACCAGTCAGAATACAAAATCAAGTCAGTTGAGATAGCTTTAAAAATGTTGCTTCAGTTTCACCAGCTATCTAATTGGTTTAGCCAATGTCTCACATTCTTTTGTCCTAATGAACATTAAATCTGAGATGTTGTGCAGGAAGCCTGTATCATTGAGGCAAATGGAATCATCTGTGCTTCTGCCTGAAGTTACTGTAGCACACATATGCACTCTTATTTCTTTTTTTTTTTAGCTTGATCAAATGGTGTCTGAACAATTCAAAACTCAGCACAGATCAAGGGAAGGAGCATGGCTAAAAATATCACAAGTCCTGAAAATACATATATTTGAAAATGTGAGGTGTGACTTCAAAGTCCATCTGGTGAATTGGCTCTGTTTTTAGGGTTATTGAACCCTGTTAGCTCTTTTTCTTAGTACTAAGTGGATGTAAAAAGTGCATGAAATTTAATTTTTAAGATTTAGGGCTTAATGGATGGGTTCAAGGTTTTGCCCACAGATTCCTGTTGCTGACAGAAATGAGTAAGATTTTCAATAGCAACTGCTAATCTGTAATGTTGCGGATTTGATGTGACTGTTTAATATCACAGAATTATAGAATGGTTTGGATTGAAAGAGTCCTTAAAGATCACCCAGTTCTAACCTCCCTGCCATAGGCAGGGACACCTTTTACTAGACCAGGTTGCTCCAGGATCATCCAACCTGGCCTTGAATACTTCCAGGGATGGATCATCCACAACTCACTCTCATAGTGAAGAATTTCTTCCTAATATCTAATCTAAACCTGCTCTCTTTCAATCTAAAGCAATTACCACTTGACCTATCATTCCATGAAAAAAGTCCCTATCTGTCTCTCTTGTAGGCACCTTTAGGTACCAGAAAGTGATACAAGCTCTCCCAGGAGCCTTTCCCAGGGTGAGCAGCCCCAGGTCCTATCCTCATAGGAAAGGTACTCCAGCCCTCTGAGCATCTTTGTGATCCTCCTCTGGACTCATTTCAACAGACCCATGTCCCTCCTGTGTTGGGGAATGCTTACTCTCTACCAAAAGCCCTGACAACTTTTTTTTCTGGTGATTTGCCTTCTTTAAGAAATTATGTGATAGCAACATTTTTTTCCTGCTGTTATTTTCTTTTCTATTAGCAGCTTGTTCATACGAGATAAAGTTGCCATCCCTTTTGTGGTTTGATCTGCACAGCTTTAAAGTGCCATGTGTGCTATTAGCTATGTCTATCAGGTGTTTGGATCTCTCTTCTAATACCAGCTAATGGTCAAATAATACCATTGATTACTAACCAGAGTTGTCCATTGATTTTGCTAGACTGCTGAAAAATCAATAAAATGATGCGGCCCAAATGTCACTGAAAATGTCTGCACACCATTTTTGGAATGTGACTGTGTAGGGCAGACAGGGTATTTTACATGCCTGCTTATTGTGAACTGAATAAATGTGAAAGCAGTTAGCATTCAAATGGGAAAAATGATATAACACACACAGGGGGTCTAATTTGCTTTCTCCTTCTGTCTCGTTTTGTCAATCACACTGTTGTAAAGTAAGTACAAAATGCTATTACTCTGATCCTTTTTTTTTTTTTCATTCTCACTAGTATAAATGACTTGGGGATTACATAGAGCAAGGGTTAACTGAGAAATTCTGTTTAAAGTTTTATGTATTTCTATGTTAGCTTTATAAAGGAGGTGGTAGCATTTCTGCACTCTGTACCTGCTATGTCATTCTTATTTCCCTTGAGTAGTGATGAGCCCAAAGATCAGCTCCCTTTTGTCATTTGTCAGCATCTGCCTTTTGTCTTATGTCCTTGGCATAATTCAAAATCTAAAAAGGAAGGATGGCCCAACACCGAGGGTATTGGGTCTCTCATTTTCATAGCCTGAGTTTGGTTCACTTTTTTTGTGTAAATTTTGCAGTTCCACTAAACTCATGCAGAGCAAGACCCCAAAGAAGTGCTAGACTGGCTCTTTCTGAGCTGGTGCTTAGAGGCTGGCAGAGATGTGAATTTGAACCCAGGAAGTTTCATGACATTTTTATAGGCCATGTGTCCTAATTACCCATGGATCTTGCCATGCTTGAATGTCAGTGCACAGACAAACACCATCTCAGCACTCTGGGCTTCAGTTTCCATGTGTGGAATTAGTAATACCTTTCTATTTGAAAGTGCTACTGGGAAGAAAATACATTTAAGGCTGTGAGATACTCATTTACCAAGTTAATAGGGGTGTTGGAAATCCTTGGAATATTTAGTTATGCTAATTGGTTATTTTAATTATGTACATCACTTGAATCCAGCATAAGATATAGATAGTCTTAAACCATGCTGAGTTTAGTCTGGCTCTGTGGTGTAATGAAGACATTAAATTGCATTCTTCTCTCACATTTTGCTGATGAATAAATGAATTTTAGAAGTGTTATTTTCAAGGCCTAAACTTCAAGAATTTTCTTTTTCTTTTTCTTTTTCTTTTTCTTTTTCTTTTTCTTTTTCCTTTTCTTTTTCTTTTTCTTTGTCTTTTTCTTTTCCTTTTCCTTTTCCTTTTCCTTTTCCTTTTCCTTTTCCTTTTTCTTTTTCTTTTTCTTTTTCTTTTTCTTTTTCTTTTTTTGGCAGGTTTTTTGCCTTATTAATTTACCTAAAATATTGCTGTTTCCTTGGAACTAGAAGATGCTATGCCAGTGTGGGGTACGGGTCATTTGAGAGGCAGTCTTTTATTTGTGTCCCAGTGATGTAAGGCAGAATTTAGAGACTGAGGGCCTCTAGATGAAATCTGGCAGACAGACTTTTGAATTGTATAAGAAATCCCAAAAAACAACAGAGTGTAGTCTGCCTCCTCTAGGCTTTCCTTTCGTCTGTCCCTGGTAGAAAGAATGAAAAAACTTGAGAGACCCAGAGCAGGGATAAGGATTGCCTTTTATGCTGTCTGTGTAGCAAGGAACACTGAGATTGAACAGCCTACTACGAATTTAAAAATGTGGAGTCATTCCTATTTTTCAGACATACTGAAGCACTGACTATAGATTATTTGTTTTGCTTTGTTTGACCCTGACTTCTTAATGATTTATTTTTACTCTAACAGAAAGTGTTGGCAAAGCAGAGAAGTAAAACACAGTCTTCCAAGAGAAAATCATGACAAAAGTAAAGATAAACAGAGGTAGGGAGAATAAAAAAAAAAATCCTAGAAAGGAGGTGAGATGAGGTGATGACAGAAGGTGCTTGGAGTAGAGAAGATTGTGCCAGAATTGTGCATTCACCTCCTTTGTTCCTTAAGAGAATTTCCATATGTTGCCAAGGTCTCGGGTTGGAGCAGAATAACATTTTCTCATGTTCAGCTTAGTGAAAGAAGACAACCATTTATTCACGGGGACTTGGGCAGTCTCTAGACTACATCTGCTGCATCCTTTTACTCAGAATTTCAGCTTTCAAAACTGTCCTTTGCCTTCACTCAAAAAGCAATCAAGAGCAACTCAGCACTGAAGATATTGCCACAGCATATGAGAAGTTGTATATATGGCAGTAGGTGGATACCAAAGGTGATGCAGAGTTCCACACTTTGATGTTACTAATTAGTCAGTCAGTTATTTAAAAATTAGCCTCTAGCACAATATTTAAAATGTCTGTATTAATGTTGGAGACTCCTTCAGTTTCTGTCCCAGACAATGAATAAGTAAACTTAGCCAGAGGCTCAAAAATACAACATATTTTCTTAATTTTAAAGTCATTACTGGATGATAATTACTTAGTACACTCCTAAGTGGGTAAACATTTTAATGCTTCCATCTGGGCAGGCATATTTTAAACATCTTTACAGAGTCACAGAATCATCAGGATTGGAAGACACCTTCAAGATCATCTCATCAATGAAAAAACAACGAAAAAACAATTGTGAACCAGGTGGACGATGTGAAAGCAGGCATGGAAGTACTACTGAACTCCAGTAAGATGCTGGGTGAGAGAAATCAAGTCTGAACATACACAAAAATAAGTATATTCAAGAGCCTAAAGCAGCGATCAAAAAATAAAATATAGAATCATAGACTCATCAAGTTTGGAAGAGGCCTTCAAGATAATTTAGTCCAATCATCAACCCAGCACCACCATAATCACCCCAAAACGTAACCCAAGTGCCACACCCAGACACCTCTTGAACATTTCCAGAGATTGTGACTTGACCATGTCCCTGGGCAACTTTCCAGTGCCTAACCACTCTTTCAGTGATCTGTTTTCCTAATATCTAACCTGAACCACCACTAGCATAATTTAAGGCAATTTCCACTTGCCCTTTCACTTCAGATGTGGCAGAAGAGGCTGATCCACACCACACTACAGCCTCCTTTTGGGTAGTTTTAGGGAGAAATGAGGTCCCTCCTGAGACTCTTATTCTCCAGCCTAAACCCCAGATCCCTCGTCCATTCCTCCAAGGACATGTTTGCTAGATCCTTTCCTAGCTTTGCTGCCCTTCTCTAGACACTCTCCAGCCTTCCAATGTTCTTTTTGAAGTGAGGTATCCAAAACTGAACACAGTACTTGAGGTTCAAATCTTGCATTCTTTCATGTAAGGAGTTCCTAAAGACATACTAATGTCATATGTGGCCTATCAATAAAATGCTTCTAATCTTATGGGAAATGATTCTCCACTTCACTGGAATGAGAGTGAGCTCAGGGGTGTGTGGTACCTTTCTAAGCTGGGCACCCTGGTTAAAGAGCTTTCCCATCTACAGAAAATGCCTGCCTAATACCTTTCAAACTTACAACTGAAATTTTTTAAAATCCTTACCTATTGTAAGATTTTTTTTTTATGAGAAACTGTGTCATTTTTCCAATAGAAAAGCCAACATCAGACATCACTGAATTGCCTTCAGAAATATCAGTGTATTTGGTATAACCTGGAAGGAAAAAATAATAGTGAAACCAAGACAATTCCCATTCAAAAGCATTTCTGTCAGGGAGGGGTCAATATGAATGAAATTAGGATTTTTCTGTCAATAATAAGTGTTATTTCTTCAGCATGGGGTCCACTGACAATCAAGAATACTTGGTTTGGTCTGGAACAGTTCAGAAAGTGAATGATAGGAAAGCTTTGCAGATAAATACATGTGATATTTACAGTGGTTGGCTAACCTTGTGCTTCCTTTTATTGGTTTTGAGCTCATACTTTCTGTTGGTTTTTAGGACTGTTATATCCCTCTATCCTTCCTAACATTAAGACATACTAGGCATAAACCATAAATCTATCGCTTGCTTTATTATGAGTTGGCCTCAGAAAGGTAGATTTTTTTTTTCCTAAATGATGAAAAAATAAAGCTTCTGATCTAAGAACTTTGTTTTAAAATACTGACTCAGTTAAATGAGATCATAAGTGAGGACACTTCCTGTAATAAAAAGCCAATAGCCATTATAAATGACATACTCTTTTTTTTCTCCTTGTGGAAGGTCAGCAAACTCATAACAACGGATTTAATACTGATGATGGCATCAATATAATGCAAAATATATGGACAGGACAGCTTGTTGGAAATGTTCTGTGTGCCTCCTTTTCACCTTTCACCAAGTCAGTATAGGAGGAAGCTGCAAGCTCACGGATGTGTGTTTTTTCTGCTGCTGTCATGGTTATTTTCGGATGCATTCTTAGATCATCCATTCCACAGGGAAGGTCCTTTCCACATCTAGCACAAAGCTGATTGCTTTGCTGCGGTTCTTTTGATTTAGGGAGAAAAATCCCTCATCTGATGTATGACTTTGATTTCCTAGTAATTAGAATTGCAGTGTGGGAGCTCATCTCTCCTCCTCCAATCCACCCTGCTGAGGTTCAAGGCTACCTTTGGAACATTTCCATCCCGTGATGTTAATATTAAAGAGCTGTCCATGTGGTTATTTTCATAGTTCCCGCAAATTTGCTAATGCTTTCCACCAGCAGGTGACACTTGAAAGCAGGAAACATGGCTAAACTGAACATGTATTTTTGCTCGCTGGGTAATGGGTTAGTCTGTTCACCTTCATACGGAAAGTGAGTGGTTTGACTTTTCTGTCCTTTGAGTACCTTTTTTTCTGTCTTTCAGAAGGACAGTGTCATGGGAACTTCTAGTGCTATGAGGATCAATAGCAAATTTCCACCCATGTGTTAGTTTTGGAGGGTTAGGTTGTCTACAGTGTTATTGTCACTAAACTGGAATCAGTCCCCATCCAGGTAACAGAAAATTTTCCTCTGGCAAAGACAGCTGTCTGTGCTGAACAGATATGAGAACAGAGATCAGTAAAGTGCTTCTACAAAATGATTTGTGGGCTTAAAACAAGATTTTTTTTTCCAAAGACAATGATAGAAGTCTACCATTTCACAAAATCTACAATAAATTTTTCTTCCTGCATCTTCATCCAAAATCTCTTGGCAGTTTCACATTTGCTCTTCAGGCCAAAACTAAAATTGACATTAGCTTATGGGCTGCCAAATAGTATTTGCCTCCACATCTTTCCTTTTCTACCTCCGCAGGGTAGCTGCCAGTGAGCCAGGGAGGCTGTAGGTCAAACATAAAGCCAAAGCATTTGGTTCACAAAATTTCTTTCCAGGGATGACTACTAGAGAAGCAGGCATTTTAATGCTGAGCTAGAAGTCTCCTCTTTAGATGGATACTTATTTTCAGTTTTCTACTATATTCTATTTACTTATAGAAATTAAAAAGACTCATCCATAAAAGTTCCTTCCATGTCTTCAAAACATTACTGTAACAAAAAGTAATGAGAAAAACTCTCTGGCCCTCATATAAGTATGACATATGAATCAATATTCTTTCTTAAGCAGATGAGTGTAAGTTTAATTTTAAATTAAATACTGGTTTTGAAGATTTATATACTCTTGTCTGTATTGCATGTGTACTTCTATGCTTCTCAGTGTGGAGCAGCTACATCTCCATGCTTCAAGGAGGCAAATAAAAGCACTGAATTTTATAAGCACTCATTTTCTCCTGTGTAGCAGCACTGAGTTATTTAGCACAGTCACTTTTCTTATTTTGACATGTTTGGGAAAATTCACAGCATCTAACTGGCTTTCAAACTCCCATTTCTACCTATGTGGCTCATTAATCTGTCATTAGCACACATGGGATGCAAAAGAAAATGTGTAGCATAGGAATATTGACTGGCTCAAGAGCAGCTAAAAAGTTTCCTGTTGAACTCTGAGTGCCTTTTTCATCTTGGCTTTGTCTTGTTTATTTGGTAGATTTTTTTTTTTTTTTTTGTGTGTGTGTTTGCAAAATAAAAAAATAGGTCTTTGAGTGTTTACCTTGTCTGCCATAGACATCATTCTACCGAAGTACCACAGTTTAACAAACTTTCTCCTTTATTATTGGGGAAAAAAAATCCTTTTTCCTGGCTGCAATGACTATATCCCAGTCTTTTGCTGATGTTATAGGGTGATGTATTAAGGATGAGTTTGGATGTTAATCTGACTGAGGATCCTGAACCTGACTATCATGTAACAGGTTTCTGGTCCAGAGAGGCACAAAGTGTTGAATATTCTGATTGCAATGCAGAATCAGAGCAGACACTCCAGAAATTTGGAGCTGATTTAAAATGTTACTATTTTGTTTTCAGAATATATTTCAATTTTTTTAAAGCAATTCTGTTTCCCAGCTCTGTTACGAACCACAAGAGGAATTTCTATGAAAGACCAGATGCTTTAGTTGTGTGCAGAATGCTCTTTCAGTGCTGACACTATCAAACCTAACACAAAACACAGAAGCAAGAACCATAACATTTTCTTGAGGTCTGAATATGATGCTTCTTTTGTCAATTGATTAGAGCTCCCTACAGACTGAAGCCTTGCTTTCAATTTTCCTTACAGGGCATTTCAGTTTCAACTCCCCATTGACAAGTTACAGTGCTTGACAAGAAAGGCAGCTGAAGGAATGGCCATCCTGCTACCCAGGACCTTGTTTCAGGCCTTCTATATATTTCACATTAGTTAGTTATTGGATAAAAAACATGATTTAGAGATGGCTCATATTTCCTTTTTAAAAGTCAGTGGTTTCCTCAACAATCTGTAGTATCAGATGCACCTTTATGTATGTTTCACAAACCATCTTGCGTGATTCTAGGTGAAATTCTAGTTTGTTATTTAGAAAAGAGAAGTTATCACAAGGGTCTTTAGCATGTTAACTGATGCATTTCCAGAAGTGAGTGATAAGAATTTGATAATGGTAAAATTATTGAGATTTTTGAATTAACTCTCTTTCTCTTGGGTTTTTCATTCTTTTCTACTTGTCTGTAGTATTTCACCGTGGCTGAAATAACTAGAGATCTCAATAGCATGATGCTGCATCAGTCCTTTTGTAAAGATTCACTGTCCAGAATGTTTGATGGGCCGAAGTGATAAATCTGCAGCTACAAGTGTGCCATGTATGTCAAAGTGCTACTGAAATTGCCAGGACTGTACATTAACCTGTTTGAGCATTGCTGTTCCTAAACTGCATGAGCAGAATTAGCAGAGAACACAGAAAATAGCTGTTCTTTTTGTTCAAAGAGATCTTCTGCACTGCATACCACTCTTTGAAGTGCTTTGTACCATGTTTAGTCCTTAGGGAGAAAAAACTAAGGATCAGATGCTTTCACTGAGTCTGGTACTGAGGAATTTTTTTTTTTATGACAAACAGTAGATCCTCTTAGCAAGTTAAACTGTCATAGTTCAGTAATCAAGTGCTTCAAAAGCAGGAAATGCAACATTCTGTTTTAATTTGGATTTCAAATTTCTAACAAAATACATAATTCCTAGTTTTATAATTAATATCTAGATACTGTGTCTAGATCTTACTGCTTCAGTAAAAAAATACATAAAATATCTTCTTGAGACATATAACAAAAGCAAGGAAATTATTGCCTATAACTAAACTTTAAAATCTTGTGTTTGGTATATGAGACACAAAGACCAATCAACCTCTACATGTTACTAAAGCTTCTTGGTCCATTATCTTACAGTAATCTTACAGGAAGGTTACTGGCATATATAAAATTCTCTCAGGATTTTATATTTGTGTGAAAACATTGAACAAGAGTAATAGTACATCAATTCTCACTATCACCAGTAAGATATTGCTTATATTTATGTAAAAAATAAACAATAGAGCAATGTCATCAATATCAAATTAGATAATTAGCAATTCTGCCGCAGCAATTCAAATGATGCTTAAGCAAAAATAATTATACCAAAAATAATCTTTGACTGCTGAAAAGTGATCTTTGTTTAATTATAAACAAACCTTAATTACTTTTCTCAAGTTAATTAGGCATTTAATCTAAATTTTTAAAATTCTATTAATGAAGCTCTACTATTACTTAATGACTAAATTGTAGCTTAGAAAAAATTACGATCTTTCTTTCTTAAATTTTTTACTTTACCCAGGAGCTATTCCTCTACTTCCATGAACCAAGATAAATGGATTAGTGGAAACAAGTCCACTTGTTTTCTATCAAATTTTACAAATTATCATTTCAAATAGCTTCTATCGAATGTATTTTGGTTTCTACTTTAATGAAAAAGTTAGAATTAGGCAACATTTCTTTCACAACCGTTGCCAGCAGTGGATCTTAAAGATGCACTTTACCAAGGTACCAAGGTACACAGCTATATTTTTCAAACCTTAAATTAAGAAGTCTAATGTGTCTCTCAGTGAACAAGAAAAAAAGAGGAAAACCTGGAAGATAAAATACTTGGTATTCATTGCATTTCCAAAATGTTCTTAGCTGTTGCAATTTCATAGAATCATAGAACAGTTAGGGTCAGAAGGGATCTTAAAAATCATCTAGCTCCAAACCCCTGCCATGGGCAGGCACACCTTCCACTAGACCAGGTTTCTAGAACAGTATCCTTAAACTTTAAATCTCAGTGCAAACAGAAAACACTGGGCTTTTTTCTCTACAGGTCCCTTTCAGGAGCTGAAAAATAAACTAGTGAATTTCCAGAATGTGCATATAAACATAGAGATAGGATTTTCACATCATAATTTTTGAAAACACACAATATGCAATTTTCGATTCAATTTTATGTAGTTCATGTGAGACTATAAAGAACAAGAGGTTACAAATGTGTTATTCAAAATAAGATACAATTATAATTGCATGTGATTTAACTGAAAATGTAGGTTAGCAGTTTTTAGAAAAATATGTTTAAAAAGATGTGTTGTTTCAGCCAGATGATCAAAATCCAGACTGTCACACATTGCCAATGGCCAAATTACAGTGGCATACAAGATAGCTGAAGTCATACATTACTGATGCTAACTTACGGATGTGAAATAAGAAAAAGATGATTATTAGCAAATATCCAAATAGCTGAGATGCAAACTGGACAGCTTGGCGAATTGACGGACCCTAATGAGTTTACAGTTGAGTAGGGTAAAGATTATAATGAGAAGAGAATGCAGAGTGCATATAGCTCTGCAGTGACAAGATGACTGCTGTAAAAAGACATGGCCTTACACACAATATTGTCCATCTTCCACTTTGCAGAACATCTGCTGACCAAGCAGTCTCTCCTTAAGAGATTAAGCTCATTTTGTAATGTGTAAGAGCTTGGAGTAGAAACAGTTACAAACTATACTCTTTCATCAGAGACACAATTTTCTTATTTCAAATAATATAAATATAAGTAAGTGGATACTGCAATTGAATAAATTAGGGTATCTCAATTGAGCTGCAATACCTGACTGGCTGAGCACTTATCCCACTACAAATGCAATGCCAGACACTTCCTTAAACCAACATTTTCATGGCATGAGACTGTGCAAGTAGTTACTGCAGGAAGGTTAAGAAGTACTTCTGTAGGCTACATGTGCATGCAATTATTTTTCCTGTCATATATCATAAATTTCCAAGTCTTTATTATTTTCCCAGTAATTTTTGATTTTCTGGAGTTACTTGTTGCTTGCATAAGGCTGTACTATGTTCTGCTGCATAAGGGGAACAAGCAGAAGTTAGCAGCAGTATTTTAAGATAACCTATTTTAAAGAATGAGGGAATGTTAGAAGCAAGCTCTAGGTATGTTTCTCATCTAGTTAAAACTGCTTATATATCTGGTTACAGAATGGAAGGACAAACAAATAGCTCATTTCTTAGGCTTGAAATGTCCAAAAATCCTTAAGGAAAAAAAACAAAAACAAAACCAAAAACATTAGCCATGTCATATGTAGATATTGTAATTGCTTAGAAAGACTGTGGCTACATTCTGGCAGCCTCAGTAAGTATCTAAATTAAAAAGAAAAGCGAAATGTCTTGGCTTTCTGTCTAAAAAAGTGACACCTTTGAGCTTTCTGCTTTTTAGAGGACTTTATAGAACTGAAAAGCTTCCTTCTTCTTGGGTAGATTTTACTTTCCTGACTCTTCTATCTGTATGCAAAACTCTTCATTCTCTCTTTTCTTTGCAGAGAATTTCCAGAAGACATATTTAAGACAGGAACAGAGATTATGGAATTAACTGTCAAAGTGAAGAGAACTAACCTGAGAGGAGCATGGAATGTTTAGACTTTCCAAAGTAACTCAGAGATGTATTAGCTGAATTAATAACACCGATATCTAATCTTTAAAAGTCCTTTGCTTAAGACTGGGGAATGGCAAACAAAACATCAATTAAAAAAAAATCTGCATGACATTTGCAGACGTGCTGTCTTGTAAAGTGTCTCTACAGCAGGAAAATTAGGAGAAACTATAATTAAGAATGGAATTGGTGTAGATGTGAGTAGATGCAGTTTACCTTGGAAAAGTCAGCATGACTTTTGCAAAGGAAACTACTGCCTTGGAAATTTATTGGAGGTCTTTAAAAGGGTTAGTAGGCATATGGATAAAGTGAATAAAATCCATTTGGATTTAGATATTAAGCAGCCACTCATAAGAGGTAAGAAGGTCATAACTTAGATAACTGGTTATAAAACATGAAACAGAGAGTAGAAGTAAATAGTCAATTTTCCCAAGGAGGGGAGATGAGCAGTAGAGTTCCACAGGAATATGTGCAGGGGATTGTTCTAATTGATATGGTTATCAGTGATGTAAGAAAGTTGAGTGGTGAAACTAAATTCTATAGGATGAGGTCTGACTAGAAAAAATTGCAGAAGGTTTTTATGAGATAAGTAAAAGAGAAAAAAAAGGCAGATAAAATTCAGCATAATTAAATGTAAGAGGATGAAAAGACAGAAAGAATACTACTTTAATATACAAAGTGCACTGAGATAACTGTTGCCAGTCAGGAGCAATTTTTTGTTGCTGAGAAAGAGATTTGCACTGAAATGTCAGCTGGTGCTCAGTAGCCATCATAAAGCAAATGTTAGAAATTATAAAGAAATTAAGAGCAAAACAGAGATCACTTCCACCATATAAAGTTATGGATTCAGACATATCCTGGAAACTTCTATGCAGTCCCGAGCCTCTCATCTCAAATTCATGAAGGAGAATTGAAAAAATGCAGAGAAAGGTGACAAGAATGATCAACTGTCTGTAACAGCTTTCATGCAGAAAACCCTTGTGTGAGCTACAAGTCTTCTGTTGGAAAAGAGTTGACATGGGAGAAGGATGTGACAGAAATTAAAAAATCTCTTGGGTGATATGAAGGCAGTGGGCAGAGATTAAACTGTTCACAGTCTCTTCTAGCTGGAGAACAAGAGACAGTCAAATGAAACCGACAGAACCCACCTTTTTTTTTATTTAATTTTTTTTTTTTAAGAGGAGAAGTGATAATTGATAGTTGATTCTACAAGACACTAGACAGGAGCAAGATCTTGCAGCAGAATAATTTGCATGTATAACATCTTTGTGGACTTAAGGGGTGATTGGACGAGTTTATGCAGAAGAAACCTATCAGGGTTTCTTCAAACCTTTGTTTTCTTCAGAAACAAAAGCCCACCATGTGGCTCAGCAGATCTCTGAATCGGAAGTACCTGGAGAAGAGGAGAATGATAAGGACAGATAGAAATTGTTGCTGCTCATTAGTATCACGCCCTCCAGACTTTGGTTCATTGTTGGAATCAGTTTACTGGAGTAAGCCCCAGTTGTTTTGACATGATATGGATATTCTTACATTCACATATTCCAATCAAGTTTCCTAATCAGCATTCCAATTGTCACATCCTAAAGCTGAATTTCACAGCACACCAAAATGCAGGCAGTGTGGTGGATGTATAAGCTGGGACTTACAATGAACTGAGGAATAAACTTACATGACAACATGCACATATATCCAGTGTCATGCCCACTGGAGCTGGGTCAAGTGCACATAGAGTACGTGCACACCACATTATCCCACACTTCTGTTCTTCTCTTTATAAAAGCTGGCTCTGGGTTCCAAAAGGACAAACACGCAGTTGAAGAGAGCCTGAAGGTGGAGGGAGGATGATTGGTGATATCCAGCAAGAGTAAAACTATGTAGACACATAAACAGAGAATGATCCATCTGCCTGCTTCGCTCCTGTAAACCCTGAGCACTTGTGACTGTATGTAGGCAGTTTTAATGAGCTGTGATGATGACAGCTACATACGTGGTTCAGGGACCATGAGTGTGAAACTTCATTGCAACTATGTTTTTCTCAGGTTTTGTATATTTAGACTCCTTTTCTTATCTTTGCCACCAAATGAAAACAAAAGCTTCTGGATATAGATGGCTTTTAACTTCTTAATAAATGTGTAAATAAACTAAGCATGAAACAAAACAGATTTTTGGTGTTGTTGTTGTTTTGATATTTTTTGTTTGTTTGTTTCATGTTTTGCCTTTGTCTTATTTATGATAATTGTACTTTTGACAGACTGACACACATGGAAAATTCTATCCATGACCCACTTAAATTAAGTCACATGATCTAAATTAAATATTTTTCTTAAAAATATGCCTTATTTCCACTATTGTTATTAATCTCTTATATTTCTTTATCTTAGATTTTTATTAATCTTTCATATTGTTCTACTGTCCTTCCTAGAAAGTGCTCATGTATCTATATATCTTACATACATAAGGTAACTTGTGGTAAGAGGTGCAGTGTGGCCTTAAACAAGAGAATTTTTGCAAAATTAATTATTAAAATCCCCTTCAGGAATCTTGAAGTTAAAGAATAGGGCTTAAGACAGAGGTAATAGGGGGTCTATTTCTAGCCTGGTCCTGACATAATAGTTCTGAAATTTATTCTAGTTTCTAAGCAAGAGGAATGCAAGAAATTGTAGCTAACACTTTTTTCTCCTAAGGTAAATGGAAAATCTTCAGTGAAAGTGATCACTTTCAGCAAATTTATTCATGTATTCCACCAAAATTTACCTATTCTTTTTCATCTGAAAGACTAAAAATATGAAGTAGAGATGGCAATTTGCAGCTGAAATTTTGGAATTTCCTCACTGCAATATTTTTGCTTATAGAGTTAGTTCCTGCCATAATGCTGACTGGGGATGAAGAAAAGTACTTAGAATGAGAAAATGTTTCCATTCTATCCAGTGATGCGAGGGAGCATTTAGAAGCAACCAGGAAACCAGACTCTGTAAAAAAGAAAGTGCCACTTTCATTATAGTGATATATAAGAGCTGTGGCTGAAAACCTACCTAAGACTATCCCTGAAGAGGGCTCAGAGATTGTCTGTGGCTGAGAAGAGTTATGCACCTGCTGCTTACAGTAGCTAGAGCACACCAGGATGATTGAAGTGTGTTCAGTTCTAATTTATTTTGAAAAATGGCCAGTGGATCAAAACTAATACAAAGAAAGAAGATTCCACTTCAGTTACTTCTACAGCAAGAAATTAGATAGTCTTATATCTTTGTGTCTGTGATATTTTAAGGCCTTCAAATGGTAAAGCAGGGTTCCTGTGATTTAGTTCATGTTTTGTTTTGTTTTGTTTTGTTTCATTTTCCTAGCAAGAGGAAAGTATTACTCAGGGAAGGATTACTTAGGATATACAGAGGAGTAAAGAAGATCTTTACTTTAAGATCCTTTTCTTTAAGATCTATAGTATTCTCTATGTACTGGTCAAACAGATTATTTGTAATGTCCATAATATTATAGTTCTTACAAACGCAGGATAGAAAATTTAGAGAACACAACACATACACACATTACAATTATTTATTTAGATCATCATCCAAATATTCCTGGAAAAAATGCAATAAATACATATATTTCTACATTTGTATGCACATATAGACACATTAGCTGATGAAAGGTGTTGGTAAAGAAATAAAACTAAGAAAGCATGAGAAAGTAAGAAGGAAAAGGATAAAATCTATTCAACAATAACAAATAGAAACTAGGATGGTTCAGTGGCTCTTGATTTAATACTTCTGGGCAACTCCCCACTGTAAATCAGGAATTACAAATCAGTGATATGTGTTTTGTTCATCTCCTCATCAATGTGCTGAGCATGAAAATGGGATTTAATTTAATGCTTAACCTACGAGTGATTACATGATGTGCACACAGAGTGCATATTTGTGTATTAACATAAAGGACTGAATATGAAAACAATAAAAACACATCTGTTACCAAGCCTTGCCTTTTTTGCAGTGATTTTTTTTTTTTCTCCTTATGTATCTGGTTTTCATTTGAAAGTTTATAGTTGCAGCACGCATTTCTACTCAGCCCACAGCAGTAGGCAACAGTTTGCTTCAATTTTCTCTTGTCCTATTACTTCAATCTCAAAAGAGTAAAGACCACTAAAGAAAAAGTTTCTGTGTGTTACTTTTTAAAAGAAGCAGAGAAAAGGATTTTTTTCAGTAATTTTTTTTCCCATCTGATGTGAAAGAGGTAATGTATGTGTCCTAGTTCCAGCCAGGACAAAGATACTTTTTGCAGCAGCCAGGAGGGGTCATGGTTAGGACTTGGAGGTTATTCTGTATTGCCTTGTCATTGCTGGAGCAGGGGGAAAGGGGAAATGGAATGTCTTCAGAGGGAAAAGGTCTCTTCCAGTTGAGTCTCAGTGGGAACATTGAGTTGGGAAATACCATTGCTAAATCATGACAATATGGCAGAATGTATTCTGGGATCATATTCTTTAGACAATAAAATCTTCTGAAGAAAGAATAAAGACTAAGTCAGATATATTGCTTAATGTTCTTGAAAGAAAAAATCAAGTAGCCTTGTGAATGAAAAGGTCTTAAATCTTATTAAATAGATGATAATTTTTGATTAGCAAAATGGAATATTAGTTGCATTGCAATAAATGCTGAGTGTACCAGCCCAGTGCTGAGGTCAGGACTCCCTGATCTGTTCATCAGTGATTCTCTTACAAATTTTACCTTCACAAGAAAACATCACATAAATTAAATATCTGAATAGCTTTTAATGTAATCCTGTTACATTTTTAGTGTCAGGGCCTTAAACTACTATTTAAACTTCCATAGGCATCCTCTGAAAAACAGTGACAAAGAGAAATGAGCAATTAGATATCCACAATCAGCCTTCTAACATGCTCTGATAATTTCTTGGGGTTTTTTTCCAGATTAGTGGAATATAGATGAAATTCAGTCTATTAATCTAGTCTGCAATATATTTTGCCTATAGTAACTGCAGCATATTTTAGGTATCTTCAAAGGTTCATCAGTGTCCCTTGGAAAAATAGGATAAATTCATTTTGAGACTTTCTATGACTGAGTATTAAGCATGTCTGTGTGTCTGCACTTAAGTCTTGACTTTTTATATTTTGGGAAAATCTGTGTTTTATAAATGATGTAAAAAGCAAAATGAGAAGATTACATACTCACAGGTCTTCACTGTGCAGAAAAAGTTCAGCCAGTTTAAAAATAGGCAGAAAAGAATCAGAAAAAGGGAGAAACTATTATAGCATGTGTGGGCAGAGAGCTAACATCATAGAAAAATCACTCCCCGATTTCATGTTTATTGTCATGCCCTTTAGATAACAAGTTCTCACTTGGCCTTGATGCTGTTCTGTAAAGCACAACACTATTTAACAGAAAAACAAAATCCAAAACCCAAACCCACAATGATGCAAACTCTCCCCAGAACCCCTACAAGAAAAGAAAAAAACCAAACCCTAACAAAAATCCCCCAACAACCAAACCAAAAAGCCCAGGAGGGAGGGGGAAGAAGTGATAAATTTTTCTCAGAATAAACCTCATCTTCATTAGTAAATCAAAAATTCATGTACACTTTCCTCTATTTTCTGTTGCTTAGAAATAAAGAACAGTGGAATAAAGGCCTAGTGCCCTTACACTCAATTTACAACACCCTATTTACACCAGCTGAGCAACTGGCTCATAATGTTGTTTAAATAGGATAACAGCCCAGAAAATTTTCTGATGAATGAGTCACCCAGTTGTGGAACCAAAATTCATTCCTGACCCACTATGGCTACTACATTTATATTATAAAGGAGGTCATGGTTGTTTTACGTTAAATATAGTACCCTGAGGATTTAATTAAAAGGGATTTAAAATTATGAATACTGAAGCCAGACAGGTCATATTGGATAATCCAGTTCTATTTTACAGTAATTGGTTATGCAATTTATTATTATATTATTTAGAACATCCTGATTCTCAGTGGAAGTCCTTGTGCATTTAATTAACTATGAGTACTAAATAACTTAAAAAAACTGAAGTTCATTAAGCCCTCCTTAAATAGCCTTTTCAAATGGAAATTGACAACAACATTTTGATTTAAATTGTTATAATTTTGGTGTTTTTAAATTAAGAAACAAGGTAAATAATGGTGGCTTAATTGCTGTTTTATTTATTAGTTTTAATTGTTACTTTGAAGTGGATATTTCATATATGGATTTTGATCTAAGGTTGTCATAACCTGATTTTCACATTATCTGACCTTACAGTTAGCTTGACCACCACATCAGTAAAGTTTGCAGAACTCTAATTTTCTAAGCATGAGAAATGCGGGCTACTGATCATGTGTCTGTGCTGAGTTCTACAGATTTTGATGCATTTATTAAAAAAAAGTGAAAAACTTACTGTGGGTTGTAATGGAAAATTCTAAATGACAAGAGGGAATTTCACCTATACTGAACAGAGAGACCAAATGACCAGTGTGTACTTCAGTGTGATTGTCAAGAATGATGGAGCGCTCGGTTACTTCTTCTGAACCAGGTCAATCGTTTTGTTGCTTTTGTTAAGCTTTTTGAGATCGATTTTGAGATTGTTGTGGAGTTCCCCTCACTGGAGATATTTGAGAACTGTCTGGATGCAATCTTGTGCCATGTGCTCTGGGATGAGCAGGGAGGTTGGATATAGAGGACCCACTGTGGTCCCTTCCACCATTGCCCATTCTGTGATTCTGTGAGATGCCGGTGACTTCAGTTTTCAGTACCACTCTGGGGGAAACAGAGTACCCAGACTGTGACATCAAGGCAACCCTACCTCCAGAGATTGACTGAGAGCACAGACTGGGTCAGAGACAAACCCTTAGCAAGAGCTCATTTCCCAGCCAGTCCAGGAGCCGTATGGATGCAGAGAGCTGTTCTCAGTATTGGTACAGAGTTTCTTTGCAGCAATTCTTTCACTAATTGCATCCTGCTTCAGCCTGTTTGGGTATGAAAAGTGATTTATCTAGGCTACCATCAAGAACGTGGTACAATGGAAGTGCTCGCTGGCACATCATAATGTGCAATATTAAACACTGTTTATCCACACATTCATTTGCATCGTGGGTCTGGGAAATTTTTAAATGTAGCACAGTCAAACCTAAATTCAGTAGGGATGATAAAAGGCAGGTTGCTATTTGAGCTGTTTGCTTAATTGTTCTATATGACTGAGAAATAGATGAGAATTTACTGCAGGCTTTTGATATTCAGTGGTGCTGTGTCACAGTACATTGAGAATAATGAATAGGACATTCACTCTGGAGCAAAGAACATTAGTTTTCTTACCTAGGAAACACGGAAGCCAGCTGGAGAGGAGAAAATTGCCAGGTAGATTGTCGACATAAAGGCAAAGGTAACATGCTGATAATAACCAGGGGAAATATGAAGATAATAACAGAGGATGATAAGAACCCAGCTGAGGAAGAGAGGGGGGTCTGGAAGATCAAGTGATCCCAAGCTGTGCACAGCTATTATGCAGATGGAGGGGCGCCTCTGCTCCTGAAGAAAGGAGCTGGTTTATTTCCATGTAGCAGAATGTGTTAACTCCAGCCTTGTATTAAACAAGATCAGGCCTTGCTTTCTTCCTATTATCAGGACTGTGTATTTCTTGACAGATTTCCACACCACTGCCTTGTTATTGTGGATGTATCATTATCCCACTTTGCCCTCCCTCCCCCTCCCACTTGACTGTGGGGCTCTGCAAGTCATAGGCAACTGTCATGTCAGGTCTGTGTGAATCTGTCAGACTCACGATGAGGAAAGATGGAGTGATCACTTCTTGCTGCCATGTTTACTCTGTTTTCTGTCTGCAGCAGTGCTGTTTTCAGGGAGATGCCTTCCAGAACGCTTCCCGTCAAGGATCCCAGGAGGAACGAGGGGAGCCATGGTCGCTGTGCTGCTGCCCGGCAGTGAGAGAAACCTTGGATTGTCTCCCTGCCTCCAGCAGCCTGTCTTGGAGAACCTTTCCTCTGTAGCACACCTATTCCTTGCAGCCTGTTCCTGCTCTCCAAGCCATCTGCCATCACTGGCGGGTGAGGAGTGAGGAAGAGGATCTGAGGAGTGGGAGAAGAGGAGGGTTGGGTGGGGGGCAGCAGCAAGGATAAGCTGGGGGGAGGGAGCATTTTGTTCTGTCCTGGAAATCAGCTTGCTTTTAGCAAGTGTAGTTTTCTGTTTTTCAGATCCTCCAGCAATGGTGGCCATGCAAATAATTTTCATACCTTTCTTTTCCAAATCATAATAATTTACTTAATACCAGTTTTGAAATTGCAAATTCCATGAACTCTACTTCTCCTTTGTCTTATCTTTTTTTCTTTTTTTTTTTTCTGCTTCTAATTGTTTGCTTCTCTTTTTTAATTTTTTTTTTTTATTTTTTTATTTTTTTTTTTTTTAGAATTACTTGGCAGGATTTTACAATTAAAATATTTTCTGGGCTCTGTAAGATCATTGTCCTAACCAGAACAAGAGAAAGAAGAACAATCTTTGAAATGTGATAAAAGTCCTTAGGCATTGTACTGTATATTTTTGGACATGACTCACACAGTAACAGCAAATGTATCATAGGATGCAGTAGCTGAAGTAATATAACAAGTGACTCTATTAATTGCTGTCCTAAAGTCCTGATGTCTTGCTACATATCCTATTCTGTTTTACCAGCAACTATGCTTTTTTTTTTTGGTCAAACTGAAGTCTCTTTCTCCCAGATAACATTTCCATTGGAGAAAGGATGAAAGTGTTCTCCCCAAGCAATTTTCCATTTTTGGTTACTCACTGCTGGCGTTTTATGAAAGATAGTGAACTGTAACTAGCTAGGCAAAAACTTTTATTATCATGTTCTCTTTTTACTACAAGTCTTGGGAAAATTCAGGTCATTGACTTTGTAATGATAAGTCTATCTCCTCTCACACAACTCCTGCCTGTCAGAAAGGATGATTCAGGAGTGGTAGGCTCTGCTCAGAACCCCTGATGTACTGAGAAAGATAACCTAACCAGGGCAGCAGCAGCAGCACAGGAATGGGCCCAGAGCTCAAATACTAGAAACATTTTTAAACTGAACTCTTTATTTATTGCTTTTTATTTCCCTTTCTAATAGTTTAAACAATGAAATTAAGGGTATGCAACAATTTTCTGATTGCTGCAATGGATTCTCTAGCTCAGGTAATGCAAATGCTTAATATTTAATGCAGAGTTCTGTCCACGTTATTTGTATAATCTGGTTATAGAAATTCTGTCATCACAGTGCCTTCCTGTCATGCTAAGCTCTCCCATAGTGAGAGCTTATTAACTTGTGCTTTATTAGATTCTGTGCCTTTACAACCAAGTCATTAGACACAACCATTATCCTGGTCTCCTTTCGTTTTTGTCTTAAGATCCATCTTCACCATGATCCCCATGGTTAATGAGAGTTCTTAAGTAGACAGGCTGCAAGTGATTCATTTGTAGCTCTTGTCGACTTGTTTTATGGAATAAAAAAAAATCTCTAAAGCTTGCGGCTGAATGTGCAACCAATAGATTTCACAATCTTGTGTTCCAATTAGTTGCCCTCAGGTTCAGCATCCTTCTTCCAGCCTGCTTCCTGCGAGCCCTGATGTGCATTGCTGATGTCTCGATTGTAGTGATTTAGAGGGAAGGAATGTTTCCTGTTTATGTTCATACAATAATCAGCACAGTGAGGACTAAGGAGATTGCTTGCTACTAATATACATTATGTGCACATCCAGTTTGAAGAGGTTAGTGAGCAGGATTCTGGTTTTGCACTCTTGTTCAGTTTTGCCACTACTGCACAGTTTTTTGTATTATCTTCATTAACAGGCAACTGCAATGCTCAGTTCAGGCTTCAGATGTGACAAATACTTACTTTTAAAGAAGAACTTTGTCTCCAGACACAGCTAGTTTAGATTTCACTTAGAAAAAAGACACAAGTAGAACACTGTGTATACACTGAAAATTATTTAATAAAAATCAATGAAATTATCTTCTGAAAAATGGATTTTTGAGTGGGATGTGTTTATATTTTTTGCCTTCATTTTTACCTTTACATGTGAGAATTAATACAGATTTTTTTGCTAATACTCTGAGCTCACTCTATAGTCACACTGAAAGATTCATTAACTTGAATTGTTTTACAGGGTCTGGATTCTGATACAAGTAAGAAGAGGCAGCCTCTGACTTAAAAGCAGTTCTTGAATTGTTCTCAATTGTTTCTATTTCATCTGACAGTCTTTTCTGAGGGTCCTCAGCTTAGTTTGGCAGGTAAGACCACACCAATAAAAACCTCTTAGAGAACAGAGGGGAAAGTATGCTATTTATGTGCAACTGCAGCTTTTCTGCTGGTGACTTTGTGCATGGACTTCTGCTTAAGAATGTTCACGATCACACCAATACTTCTGGAAATAAGTAAAATCTATTGGTACATGCAATCCTGCTTTAGAAGTTGTGCCTTACAGATATTAAAAATGAATCTGTCATAGAGCCATGAGTAGAGCTTTTTACAAAGCATTTGTTTGATGTATAATTGCTCCCCAGAGAGAATAGTATCCAAGAGTGAGCTCTGAGTAAATGAGTGCATTTGGCACATCCTAGAGTGATGTCAAAGCTCCACTGGCACCAAGGGGTAGTTTTGTTTTGACAAACCTAGTTTCAGTGCCTTTTGCTTAGAATTGATTCGAGAAATTTGGAAATATATGAAAAGAATATATCAGCACAATGACACCTACAATGAGCAAGAGGCATCCATTAGCAGAGAATAGGAAAAAACCAAGAGGAAACAAACCAGCTCTTGTTGCTGTTTTATTAGAAATTTTCTTTGTTTCTTTTTTTTTTACCTGAATTTATTTGTATATCTATCTCCCCAGCAAACAAAGAAAAATACTCCAGTCTGTCAATACAGAATGATCCTGAAGTGCATTTTCAGAGGAAACTCCTGTTATTTTTTATATTTGTTATGTGGATGCAGGATGCTCTCTATAAGGTGTACTCCTGAATGGGTAAGGCAAGCCTGAAAGCTTGTTTTTGAGTCCTACAGTCTTCAAGAGGAGTCAATGTCCATTTTGCTCCAAGATAACCTTCATTAAGATAAGCAAAGTTAACTCTCCTGTGGATCTGTGTGTTCCCAGCTCATTGCAATACTGAATGGAAGCAGCTGGTGGGTGAATTGTTTAATGCAGACATATTTGATGGGTAGTAGGGACACCTGGCCAAGCTTTCATTTGCCAGATCTGGGTGTTAATTGTGCAGCCAGGTGGGGGCTGTGGGCAGGTGTGCCTGCCTGTGCAACCAGCCTGGGTGGGATTTACTGCTCTGGAGCTGCCTAGGGATGTGACACAGATGCTTGTGCTCCCATGATACTCCTGGCCTCTCAGGTCCTCACAGAGTGAGTGTGAGGTAAAGGGAAGACTGCATGATCAACACAGACACAGGGAGAGAGGAAACAGCAAATAGCCCAGAAAGATTGGGTGTCTCTGCTGCTGGATTTTAGGAGATCCAGCCTGTATGGATGTGATACAGGTTGGTATCTCCTGCATAAAACTGCAGATGATAAAGCCTGACCCAGAGCTATGCTGGCCTTCAATCCCTACTGAGTTTCCTTTCTTGGTGAATAGCACACTGGCAGTGTGACCCATGGTGGCTTGCAGATGGGACCACAGGTGATGATCTCACTAGTACCCATTACCAAAACTCCTTGAGACTGGGCAGGTTAGCTCCAGATCCTGGATCCCAAAACTGGGGAAGTGGTATTAATTTCCCATCAGATAAACAAAGATGCTGGTGGGTTCCTGGGATTTTATTTTTTTTAATAATTATCTCATATAAAAATGTGCAGGTTATCCTAGAAGAAAGGACATCAGTTTTTATTACCTGAACATGTTCCAGCTTTCCTACTGTTTTACAGGATGTAGGAACCACTTGTGGCTCTAAATTAGAAGTGTAGTTCCTTCAGTGGGTTCTTGTAGGTGCCTGCTCTGCTGTGGAGAAGCTCTGAAATCTGAGCAACTGCAAAAAACCTGCAGCCTTGAATCCACCTCGGAGGTCCAGAAGCTGCAGAAGTAAACAGGCCCACTCCTGCAGATAGCTGCCTACCTTCAGCTAGATTTTTTTTTGGCGTCAGAACCTCTGAAATACCTTTTTCAGATGCTTGAACTGATTAAAGTTACATATTGAGGTGAGCAGACTAGTTTAAATGGCATTGCCACTTCAGTCTGGTGGAGCTGCTGGGCAATTCCAGGTCCCATGGAGCAGCTGGATATTGCAGTGTCTCTTGGATTGAACAGAAGCAGAGGTACCACGTGGGATTTGCTAATTCTGCATCTAAGACTTCAGAGAAAGGATCCCAAACCCAGCTGTGCCTCAGGCAGCTTCAACATAGCAAATACAACTCTGACATTTTCTGAGCTATAAATTACATCTGCAATTATTTTTACAGCCATGGTGCTCGGAGAGAGTGTAACACGTGTATTTTTATGCTGTCATGTACTGGTTTCAACCAAATTAAAAACATTGGAAGGAGTTGTTTATTTCTGTCACACAAAAATGAATCTCAGGCTAACTCCAGAAGCACAAAGCACACCAACATCTAACACACATCACCTTTCTTCCTGCAGTACTTTCTTTTGCAGAAATATTTATCATATATATGCTATTAGTAATTTGGAAAAAAAAAAAAAGGGACTGAGCTTTTATTAGCAAATTAAACACTTATTACCACTGTTGGACTGTAAAATATTTGGTTAATATTCACAAGTGATTAAAGAAAGGGAACTAATGAAGATAGAGTCTGTTTAATTTTGGGGAAGAAAGGAGACACATAAATTGTTCATTAAGAGAAAGTTGTTTTAATTCCATGCAAAAAATAACATAGGAATTTGCTACCATTGCCCTGGGAGTTCTGCTTAGTCACTGCTTCATATCAGATTCTGTGGATCTCTTATTTTTTCTTATTGTAAAATTTTTCATAAGATCAGAATTAAACTTTTGTATGAAAATAAGAGTTGAACATCATCAGGGAGGCGTTCTGCTACACAAGTTGGGAAAACTACATTTACTACAGATTCCTGAGTAGTAATAGACAATTTCTTCTCTGTGCTTTTTATCTACTCTGAAAATAAGTTTTCAAAAGTATTTGACTGTCACAATGTCTGTCTTTGCATAAGCATTTTTCTCTTCTAAATGGTATGCAAATAACAGCTTGAAAATGTAATTTTAAAAATATGTTGTTAATGCTCTGCACTCATAATGTCACATGGCATTCATTCATTCATTCCGTAAATCTTTCCAGTCAAAAAGAACATGCAGATATTTTCATGCTAAGTCATCCTTGCTGAGCTGAATGACTTGTTTATTACACTTGTGAGAAGAAAAGTAGATTGCAATTCGACATGATATCAAAATAGGTTTTTCTGTTTGAAGCTTTAATTTCTGTATGTAGTATTTGTGCACATCCCTCACAGATTTGAACGCTGCTGAAGAATTGTGTGCATTTGTACTTCATTCATTCTTCTTGTGCAGATCTAAAGCCTGATGAATTCATTTTGCATTCTGACTTTGAATCAGGTTCTTTTTGCTGTCTTTGTCTACTCCTTACATTTTAAGAAGCAATATACCCTGTCCCACCACTTTCTCTCAGCTGAGCAAGTGCTAAAATGTTGGACTTCTGCAACACTGCTGCTGTCTTTTCTGTTAATTAGGCTATATCAAAAGCCTTTTTTTTTTTTTTTTCTTCTTCTTCTTTTACCAGGAATGGGACAGAATTTTGCCTTCATTCTCAAGGGTTGTGTCCATTTTCTATGCATGAATGGACTATCCAAAGCTTTGCCTAACACATATATCAAATACATTTGTCTCATCAAATAGAATACTTAATCACAGCAACTTGTTCTAGAAACAATGAATGCTTTTGTTCTAGATTGAATAACTTCTTTTCTATAAGACAAAGGGTACATTTTTTTATATATAATACATTGAAGAAAGCAAGCATATATAATGATTAATAAAACTTAATAGGAATTTTATTTAGAGTATAAACCTTTTTGGCATCAAAGCCTCTGGACACTGAACTAGAGATTTTGTTAAAGATGCTTCCTACATGTGTAAGTTCAAAGATTATTCATATTCTTTTTTCATTCTGTTTTTAACTGCAACACCTAAAACTGCTTAAATATATTCAGAAAGTGCTATAAAGAACCATATGTATAAAAGCATTTGCAGGGTCAAGTCATTAGGTTATACAGTAGTTTGGCCTATGAAAATTTGAAAATATAATAGTTAGTTTCTGAAAGCATTTCTGAAAACATGACTGTGCATTAATCAAGTTTCTTCCCTCATATTCTTCATTAGTAAGTTTCATTAACTTCTTGCTATCTGTGGCATTTCCACTATGAAATGTGGTCTCTGCTGACAGACAACTTATATTTTTGGCACATTTTAGTGTCAGCGGAGAAGCCTAAGAGCAGAGTCCTCTAATATTTGAACTGCTTGATGTTATTAATCATTGCATTATTCTGCTGGGTTGATTTTTATTAGAGGCCGACTTTTGAAAAAAAATAGATAAGAGTCCCCAGAAAAGTTAGGTGCAAATAATAATGCCATCAGATTAAATTAATGTTCTTTAAAAGTCTGAGATGCTAACTATAAGAAAGTCTGAAGTTCTCCACTAAATTCTTCTAGTGCTAGAAAAATAGGTATACATATAAATTTCCAAATGTGCAGGTATCAGGGAAATTTATATTTTAATGACGTTCAGGGAACAGTTATGTATAACACTGCATGAGGTGTCCATATTTCTTGCTGAAACTCAGGTTGCTGACATCAGTAGATGCTGGAATTGCAATTTAAACAGTAAAAGCTGCACTTCAATTGTGTGAAAGCACTGCACCAGTGAAAAGGGATGCAGCCAGGAAAATAAGAAACCCTCAGACTAATGCCCCTAAAAGTGGTGAAAAGTCTTCCACTGCCCACATGTGAGTTCTAGATCAGGCCCTGAGAAAAAGGTTTTGGGATAAGGAGAAAAGGGTAAGAAGAGAGATAGCAAATACCAAACCACTGGGTAAGGCTGAGCTCAGAACCCTCCCTGCCTCCAGTGACTTGCTGTATGTGTGTTGGTATGTGCTTGTGATTAAAAGAATATTTTTTTTAAATTCAGATTTATTAATATTGGTTTCTTTTTACAGGCTTTTCAACACTGATGCACTGGACACTTCTTTGCATTTTGGATAAAATCTTCAGTATATTCTCTGCAAGTGCAGACTCCTATATTTTGTTTTCATTTTTCCACTCCTGCTTTTGAATAAAATTAGCAAGTCTATTTTTTTTCTGGTTAGATAAGTGACAGGTACATCCTTGTCTATCAGTACATGTAAAGAAAAGTAAAACCTGATTCTAAGCCCAGGTTGGGGATAGCTTCAGATCAGGATGGGTTTGTTTCTCTGTACGGAGGAGAAGCCAGTAAAGAATCTAATTTCGAGCTGTGCGAATTATTTATGTCCTCCAGCATATTTTATGCAGCTTCTGAAGTAGATGACTCAGTTTTAAGTCTGCTTAGAGACAGGGGCTTAATGTAGATGGCTCTTTGCCTTGTTAGGCAGCCTATGATCCTATGTCCTCTTGCACAGGGGAGAGGGGGGAAGAGTCTTTGGTGTGTCTGCCTCTGAAAGGTTGTGGGACATGGAATAACATTCATTCATCTGGAGAGCTGCTTCCATGTCTTGGTGTTGCCATGTGAATTGAGCCCAAGAAAGCACTGATTATTTCCTGAAGATTTAAGAACACCTAAAATCCTCAGCTGATGCACTGGGGAGTTAATAACTTGTTTGGACATTGGTAGCATAGACTTAATGTTTTGCTGGATATGATGCAGCATGTTCTATATTCTAGGAGAAGTTGAAGGAACAGCTGCCACAGAACATCTTTGAACCTATAAACAAAAAACTGAGAAGTGTAGCTGTAGCTGTCCCATGGTAATTTTAAAAAAACTATGAAAAGAAGCATCTGAAAAAGATTAATTTTCTAAAATGGTCATGAAATAATAAAAAATATATTCTGGAAATGGCAATATTTTGATGCAATATGCTCCCTATTCATTTTTGTGATGAAAAGTCAGCATCATTTGTGAAAGGTATTTTTCACAGCTGTGTCAGTAAAAAAAAAATCTCTCATATCTTTATAATGTGGGCTGATCAAAATGCTTAATATATTCTATTTCCCTGTTTAAGGAAAAAATTATTTTATTTCTGTTTGTAGTGGTTTCTAGCTTTCTCTGCAACCACCTGGCTTTCTGGTTTCAATTTGACTCTGGCTTTCTAAAACACACAGCTGATAAAACACGTAAAAATGTCAATTAGACTAGAAAATGATCTTAAGTCCAGTGGTCACTGGAAGTTGTATGCCCACAAGACATTTGAGAAAATGTTTTCTTTTCTCTTGATTTACTGAGTTTTATTGCATATTTCAGTGCTGGGTGCTATATAAAACCATTACCTTTCTTTTGAGATCAGAGAGAACTCTATGGTACTTTGAAGAGCTCATGACCAGCTGGGAGACAGGAAAGAGCCTTGTTGTCAGTTCTTTGGAAATGTAACCCGAGCTTGCATTTTTTCTAAATGTAAGAGTGTTTATATAGGCACTGTAGTAATGGCACCTTCTGGGGCTGATTATCTGAGGATAAGGTGAGCCTTTGTCTTTATTAAGAGAGAATTACTGAAATTAATCTTTCTGGAAAGGTTTTATTTGGTTAGAGAAATCCAGGAATAGGTTTCCCTAATAATGCCCTAGAGCTAATTCGAAATGATAGTTGTGCCTCAAATGCATTATTCTTAGACAAAAAATTATTTTCAAGTATTTATTTTCTATTTAATGTCAGTGAAGCACCTTTTGAATAAAGACCAGCTATTATTTTCTAATATGATTAGGATTCCATTCATTAAAAAGGCTGATTCCAAATAAATGAAGCCTCTGGAAAAAATATTAAGAGTCACATTTTTAAAATATGGAATGTTCTACTTTTCAATAATGCTGTGCCAAAAGCTAATCATCAATTAAATAACAAATTTTAAAAATTTGTTTTTTCAAAAGGGAAACTAAAGGGGTTTTCAGAAGTTTCAGTGGGGTGTGATGTTTCTCAAAACTGATATTCCTGCTCCTGAACTATTAGACAAAGGATGCCATGGAAGGCCACATCACTGTCATCTTGTAGCAGACTGAAGTCATCTAGGAGCACCAGCTATGGGAACAAAGAATGATTATTCTTTGCACTAGATCTGGGAATGAATTTAGTAATTACATGTCCAAGACAGAGAGCACGGACACTTCCAAAGTGAGGCATCTTGACTGAAAAAAATACATGCAGCTCCAGCATTCAGGGATCCTTACACAGAAGTTTTAAATAGGCTGCCTTTATTTGCCATCAGGCAGTGTTTAGATGTTGAAGTGTGACAAGAGCAAACCAGAAGAGAATGTTTTCTGATTAATAATTTGCTGATAGAAAGATGAAATCTTAAAATCTGAGTCCTACAGTCTGAGGTCTTCTTTTGGTGTCATCCTTTGTGAAAGGTGAGAGCAAGAGGGCTGAAAAGTCACAAAACAAGGAGCATCTATTCTAAGGCAGGGGTTACATAGAGCACATCATGAAAGTTCTGCTGAAATTGTCATGCCATAAACTAGAAGAATAAAAGAGCATTTTATCTCTCAGCAGACAATGTGAGAATTGAGTGCATATTAAAGACCAAAAAGAGATCAGACATTAAGTTAATAACAAAAATTTAATACTGCCCCCAAATTACTGTTGCATCATTTTACAAATATGAAGTGGTGAGGGTGACAGAGAGTTGTAGCACTGCAGCATCTCCCAGTGAAAAGTTCATACAGATAAAAATAGATCTAAGGCTAGAATTACGCATTTGATTTAATAGAATGTAAAAAATCCATGGTTAGCCTAAAATAATCAGTGTAACTCCCTTCAAACTATTAAACTATATGGTCCTGCCCTCACTGACCATCCTGTATGGCTTTATTTGGATTTTTTTTATTACTGAATTTATCTTCTGTTCAGAGAACCTGTGGTCCTGGAAGGGAAAATGAAGAGTCGGTACAGAAGAAAGAATTGAAATTTGAAGGCAAAGAAGTTGCCTTTGTTGTCTGCTGTGAGATGATGGATATTACTGCATTGTATAGCAATGGTGCTAATGAGATCCCAGTGTACTTATACCCACATGTTCACTTGACAGCATAAATACGAGCCCATTCAAGATCCACCTAATTAGTGGCATAACAAGCACAAGGAAAATACAATTGTCCAGCTTTTAGAGAGGGGTGCCCAGAGAAGTTTGTGTTGCCTGACTGACTAACACTGCTGTCACCCACCTTCATAGTGTCTATCTCTGTCTGATCACCTGAGACTGTTTTTGCAATCAAGAGGGAAACCCAAAAACTTTGAGGGTGGGATAAAATTTTTTGTTTAGGACTAGACGCATTGCATTTTAGAGTGCCAGTGTTTTGCAAACTGAGTCAGAGTACACTAAATCCATTTGGCCGGACGTGACCCATCACCCATGAGTGTCTATCTGCTTTGACCTTTACATACAGGTTGCAAAAAGTTGATCTCCCCTGAGAAAACTGTGTCTATTTAGATAAAGAAGGAAAATAATAGTTTGGTTTCTTTAAATGTGTTAAAAATTCTGCTAAATAAAAAAGACTTAGAAGTATTGTGATATTTATTTAAATCATATTCTTCATAGCCATTTTTTCATCCAACATCTTCTGGTATTGTCATGGAGACCAAGGCTGTTAATGTCATGCAATCCTATAATATATACACGATGAATACTGCATTTCATAATTCATAAACCCAAGTTTATACAGTGTCACAATCTTCACCTCACAAAGCAGAATTATATCTGTACCTTTGTTGTCAGCTTTGAACTTCAGACATTTACTGGGTATGTCACTGGCAAATCTGAGCAAAAAGATTCATGCTTACTTATGCATGTTCAATACGCATTTGTTTAGTACGGAAAAAATAATTCACTGCAGTAGGTTTATTTTGGTTGTGATAAAGAATACACTCTGAGTAATCTCAGTGCACATAACAGCAATGTAATTGACAGCTACATAATCAGTCTAAAGTGTGCTTGCTAGGATGGGTCAAATGCCTTTAGGAATTCAAATGAGGTTTGGATGGCTTCTGCACTTGTTTTTTTGCTACTTTGCATCACAGAACCTGACATCAATATTTTACAGGAGAAGGAATATGACAGAAGCTCATGTTGCTAGTGTCCATCTGTAGAAAGCAACAGATTTATATTTTTAATTAAAACGAGAAAACAGTTTTGAAAGTTCAGCAGTCACAAACACTTGCATGTATAGAAGTTGCTTTCATGCATAGCCCCTGCAATTTCTATCAGAATGAACACAGTCCAGTTCTAGTAGGGGCGGGAAACAAATGGACGAATAATGGGAACTTGAGCTCTGGGTATGAATAGTGTGGCCTTGCATGTCTAGTTATGGGGATTTAAGATTGTACTGCCCCAACTGTTCACTTGTATTTGCAAAGCAAAGCCACATTTACTCCTTATTTTGAATGTTGCTCATTCTTAATGAAAAGTCCACTCACAAATTTAAAATCATCCTTTGGGATGACTCAGACTAAGCCACATGATTTTGTTTAGTGTTAAGAATGCACTAACTCAAGCCATTGACTTGGCTCAGGTACAGAACTGGTATTCTCAGGAAAGAATCAGTAAGAATGAACCTTGGATGAAAACTTAAACCACTATAATTGCAGAAGACCCCATTTATAGGTGTTAAGACACCGCACAAATGTTGAGACTACTTTCTCTCCAGTGATGCAGATATAAGAGCAATATATTGCTTCATTACCTCTTTTACCTGAGACATAGACAGCAGAGATGAAATCCAGCAATTCCTTTGATACTCTTCCATAAAATGAGAAGTTTCAAATTTCCTAGGACAGGACTTAAGGCAGAGTCTTGTCGCAGTCTGGTCATTGTTCTAGTTTTATGCCTAAATATCTGATCTAGTTGGAGATATCTCTGCTCATTGCAGGGGAGGTTGGACTAGATGACCTTTAAAGGTCCATTCAAACCCAGACCATTCTAGGATTTTATGGCTATTGCCAGTATGAAGTCATGCTTCAGAAGGGTTAGGCAACAAACTCCTCTCTCCTTGGAGAAACCAGGTATATTACTTAGAATGCACCAGATAAACTCAGATGAGCCTGAGACAACCATTCCCCGTCTTTAATATTGCTTTTAATTCGCTCAGCTGAAATATATTAAATAAGTGAGTAAAAGGGCATGAGGTGTAAAGAGAATAACAATGAACATTCACATTTGCAGACATGTCTATCATTAAAAAAGCATAGATAGCTTTTTCTTATATTCAAACAATGTGATCAGCATTGCAAAAGGCTCTGTGCAAAACTCTGAAAGTTCTGTGGGCAGAATGAACTGAAAATTAGATGAGGTAATTAATAAGAGTATAAACATGGAAAAAAAATCACTACTAATTCATTTCTTAAAAAGAGGTGCATATTATAGGGGTGAATAGATACAGTTCTATTAACATTTCCCAGGCTCTTTTAAAGCATTACCACTGTTCACTGTATCAGAATGCCATTGTTATATTTCAGTCTTGAGAATATTACAAATCTTGTGCAATAGTTTTACCCAGTATTTATCTTTTTGCGCTGACTTAGCTCAATTAAACTTCGGCCAAATACTGTTTTTACTATTCTTTTAGTTACACGCTAGGACATGTGTTTTCATTCTGCAAACAAATTAGGAATACTCATCCCCTCATCATAGTTAAATTTCATAGGATTCTCAAAATGTCAATGAGTAAAGAACCCCATTTGGGTTTATTTTATAGAAATCATTAGAAACTAGAATATCGGCACTGCCAACTCATTGGCTGATACTAACATGTGAGTTGTGATGGTTTTAACAATTGTCTTTTCCCTAAAGAAAGCTGAGGTTTTGTTGCACACTTTCACAAGCAGATGACTATCAGAGTACTAAGTGCTCAGACCATTTAAAGCTTTAAAAATTTAGGCTTTAAAACCTAACTATTTAATATATTTACTTAAAGGTAGAGGTATTTATTTTGGCTGAGTGATCTGGGATTATAAAAAAGGAGATTAAGTAAGATCATATTGCTCATACTGTGTTATGACCACACTGAGAAAATATACTCTGCTCAGCAACTTCTGAGAGAATGTAAATTCATTTGTGAATTGCTCTGGTTTATGCTGCACAATCTAAGTAACTTACTGCAGTGTCAGAAAGATGGCTTTGGTGATAAGCTGGTCCAATAAACTTAATTCTGTAAACAAATTTTAAGTAAGACTACTGTCAGAAATACATGAAGTGCTTTTCCCCTCTCCTTCTCCTGGAAAGTCTGTCCTTTGGCAGCCAGCAGTGTGCACTGTGCAATTCATCTGTCTGAAAGATCAGCTGAGAGGACAGCCTCCTGGCCAGCTGGCAAGGTGTCACTGCACACACAGATGCCAGTACATTCCTCTGAGAGGGAATAAATCAGACAACTGGCACCTGTGACACTGATGTCTGCTCGAACATCTCTGCCTTCATGTAACTTAAACTGCAGTGGAAGGGCATAGTTAGGATCTCTCCCCTTTGTTGTAACTCTTTACCTGTGGAACTTTCTCTTGAAGGCTGTGACACACTGAGGCAGTATGGTGTGGAAAGCTGAGTCTTCCAATACATAATTAACCAGGACTAGGAACTTCTTCTTGGAAAAATGGGATAAACAATGAATTCCTAGGGACTGATCTGCTTCTTTATGGCAACGATGTTAAGCAAGAGGTTTCGTTTTTATAATGTGGGATCTGTTTTTCTTCTTTTATTAGAGTATACTTGAAGCAAAATCTATTAAAGGAGAGCTCTTCCTACCTTGATATCTAATCAACAGCACAATGGGAAATAGGGTTGTTAGTAATCCATAGTCTGGCACAAAATGCATTATCTCTCCATATTTTTTGCCTTCTTCCAACTTCAGGGACCTCTGTAAAGATGCATTATCCTCAAGTGAAATAAATCCAAGTTCACCTATTTCCCAGACCCCTTTCATATATTTCTAATACATAATAGCTAGAAGCTGACAAATGAAAGACAGTGCCCCAGGCTTTTGAAGCTCAAACTAAGCCCAGTTTTTTTATTCCACTTATGTGAGAAATCCTGATAATTATCACGTACTGGCTGAAAAGATTTGTGCAGGGCAAAAAACCCCATGAGAGTGCCTGACAGCTTCAACTGAAGACCATGGGTTGAAATGAGAACTACCTGCCACCTTTTGTACCAACAATTAAGTATTTTAGATTAAATAAACTTTAATATGGACAGAATACACCAATAGCTACTGTAAGATTATAAGCGATCATTTGATTTCTGCAGAGACATAAACAATTCATAATATCAGAAATCTTAAGCAGTTATATGTGTTTGCCAAAAGCTCTAGCAGCTCCAGGGAACTTTCCCTGCACTTTCCTGTTAATCAGGGTAAGTTACTCTGGTACCTGTGCTTCTTCTTCACCTGTGCTTCTACTCTGCTGTAGACATTAGGTATTTAGAATTATGAGGTAAGGGAAAATGTAAAACCTCTTTATTTAATTACAATCAACTAACATTTTCCTTAGGCTGAGTACATGTGCAGGGAGGGTCACAAAAAAATTTATTGATATGTGTGAGCCACACTCCTTTCTATAAGGGTGTAAGAAAGAGAATGGTTGTGAAAATTTCTCCCTACTACAGACAATAATGGTGGCAGGTTACAGCGCTGGTTCAAACACAGGCTTGGCTCGTCCCTTGACACAGTGGTGTTTTAATCATTACATTATGGTTATACACACTCTGTCTGGCTTAATGAATATTCAGTTATTCATTTCAAAGACCTCCTGCTTAAAGCACAGGAAATTCAAATGTAACATCCCTGCACGACAGGGATGAAGCCCAAATCCCCAAGCTAAGTGGGCTACCCATTGGTAGTCCTGGCAAAAGAGGGTGCGTTGACTCCTGCTCTGCCTGATGCATGGGACATTGTCAATGCATGATCCAATTCAACAAAAATACAGAGAGCAGATGTCAATGACAAATACTGACTATCTGCAGGCAATCTATCACGATTTTTATTTGTGACTCATTAAAGGCATAGAATTGATGTGTTATCAATATCATTCTAGCTACAAATACAGAGCACAGCTTTGAGAGGCTGCTGTGGGGAAAGGTAGCTCCATCCCAGACAGACCAAACACATTCATAAAAACATCTGATATTTCTAGGGCACTCAGAGTGTCCAGATGACTCACAACAGATAGTCCAACTTTGACCTTCTGGATTCCTTAGGCTGCCTACAGTTTTGCCTTTGGTTTAAAAATAGATTCATACTCAAAATGGCCTCCCAGGAACTCTCTGACTCCTTCTTCATTGACTATGACCCAACTGCAGCATACAAATGTTGGAAATATACAATATCTAAATAAAATTTTCAATCTTACTCCTTGTTTCTTTGCTAGCTTAGTGTGTTCCAGGTGTGCCCCAAATCAGATCTTTTGTTTTTCTAAATTTGCCATCCACATCTTCACAAAACTCTATGCATCATACTTGGAGAGACTAAAGGAAGATTTTGAATTATATATGCCCTTGTTTCTGTCAATCAGACCATCCACTAGTTCTATCTTATTAACACTGAAATTTTTTTTTCATCCATTCTATGATTTCAGGACTCTTCCATTATAATATTAAAATTTTTACCCTGAATTTATTCTTGGACATTGTATATGTTTATCCCTGTCTTGGTATTGGTTAGAAAGTGAAGCTCCTCTCGCTTGGTGATATTTATTCTCCTTTTCTCACTTCTCTCACTCTGCTTGTGTATTTTTAGGAAACAATCAAAACTGCCTGCAGCTTTCTCTTTACTATGCTAAATAAACCATGCTCTCATACTGTCCTCCCTCCTGGCATTTCACCATATTGCTACTACTTGCAGTTCTTTTTGACTCTCATTTGATGAGGCTTTCTCTATCTTTATCTAATTTTTCATTCACCACTTACCTTTATCATTAAGGCTCAAGTGATGAGCCACCATATCACGCACCAGAGCTCTGTCTCCCACCAGATGAACCTGCACAGGCAGCCTAACATTAGTAGTAATTAACAATAGTTCTCTCTATTGCAGAAGCATTTGCATTTGCCTTGAAAATCTATATTAAACAGAAAGAAACAAGGCAAAGACTCAATATAGAAAAAAGTTCTCAGTTCAATAATATGTACAAGAAGATCAGTCAGCAGGATTAGATTTACTAGGCAGAGATAAAAGGCAGGAATAGAGAATACACTGGTAATGTTTTGTTCTCCTTCCCCCTCCACCCCAGTTCACCCTCACCCTTCATCTAAATAATAATTTAAATTCCTAGTTTCTGGGAAGTAAGCTCCCTAACATATTTGGTTGGGGTTTTTTTTTGTTTTGTTTTTGGTTTCTAATATCTTATATGTATATATGTATATATGTATGTATGTATAAACCATTGGCTGCCTGCTGTTTTAGGTGCTGCATGAAAGGAAGATTTCTGCCTCTTTCCCGTTCTTAAGGCTCTTGAGTCAAATAAGGAGTGATCTCCAGCAGTCTATTTTCCCTTCAGCCTCCGGGCTGCAGAGTGCAGCATGTTCTTCTGCACTGTCCTAAAGACAGCCCCTAGGCTGACTTCAAACTCAGACGCATGTATTGTGCAGTCAATGATCCTGCAAACTGGGCCTTCTAAAAAAACCAGGACACATCTTATGGAGTGTATAAAACACATGGTTCACATCATGCTGCTGTATTCCCCTATGTGGAGCGAGCATTCTATAGGCATGCACCTGTATGGACGGGCAAGGAGCTAAGAAAGACCAGAAGATTCTCTTTAAGGCCATCTAAGTGAACCAATTGAGCTTTGACCATTTTTGTTTTTTGGTTTTCTTCTTTGTCTGCCTCTGTTGCTGCTCAGAATTTCCTGGAAAGTTAAAGCAGCATTTGGCTCATGTAATTCTTGACTGTTTGCCTTCTGCCCACATGATTTGACAGTGTAACTGTGAAGCTGAACACAGTTGCTAAATTGCTTTCTTTGGATTCTCAGCAAAGCTGTGAGCAGGACCAGAAATGCTGGGATATCACTGTACTACCTTAAAAACTACCCTGTATTTGATTTATACTTGATTAATATTTAGAATCATAAGAACTAAATTTCAACAAATACTGGAATTTTAGTATCTGTAAAGAGATGGATGCTCTCAGACCCACTGCTTGCCAAGGCAAATTTCTGACTTACCAGAAGAGAGTGTCAGGGATTTTTAAGCTCTGCAGTTGCTATATGAGTACAGATTAATTGGTGCCTACAGGGCCTTCATGTAACAAACACACTAATCTGTTAAAAAGAGAAATAGGAATGATCCTGCTCACTAATAGGAATTTCCTCAGGAATTTAAATAAGAGTTGGATTAGACAATGAATGCTTTGAGAGGTTCTTCTGTTAAATATCAGCACAGCCTCCTTACTGGGGGGGATGATATTTTTTTAACAGTAATATAGAGTCAATGCTTTAAGTTCTTCTCCCAGTAAATTTAAAAAAATAATGAGATTGTGGGAGGTTTTTGGTTTTTGGCTTTTCTGTCAGATTTTTAATTTACTATTTCTAGCCTGCTACTATCTACTAGAGGTGCTGCCCTTAGTAAGTGGCTCTGCCCCAGGCCTGATGTCCTTCAAGGTTCAGGATGTGCTCAGTACTCTCTCACAGGGGCTGGTCCAGTGGTCCCTCCCGATATGAGTCATCCTGTGATCCCACCATTCACACACTGGTAAAATTTTACTCCAAAAAATGATACAGTTTATCTCGTCTACCCTTGAACTCTGTAACATCTAGTATGATGCATACCCAGAATGGGAATGGAAAAGGGGGAGAGAAGACCAAGAAAGATAAGAAGACATCTTCCTTGCTTGCAAATAAAAATATTTTAGAGAAGAATAATGGTTTGAAATGGAATATTTGTTCTGTGACTTTGAAATTCTGTCCTGATTTCAGTTGTGATAGAGTTAATTTTATTCCTGTTAGCTAATACAGTACTGTGTTTTGGATGCAGTATGAAGAATAATGTTGGTAACATAGGGGTGTTTTATTTGTTGCTAAGTACTGTTTATACAAAGTCAAGAACATTTCAGCTTTGCATGTCCTGCCAGGAAGAAGGCTGGAGGGGCACAAGAAGTTTGGGGGAGGCAACAGCCTGGATGTCTGACCCCAGCAGGCCAAAGGTATATTCCATACCATATGGTGACAGGCTTAGGATTTAATCTGAGGAGAAACTGGCCAGAGACCACTGCTCGGGGACTGACTGGGCATCATTGGTGAGCAGTGAGCAATTACACTGTGCATCCCTTACTTTGTGTTGTATTATTATCGCTGATTATTATTATTATTATTATTATTATTATTATTATTATTATTATTATTACTACTACTACTACTCCTCTTAATTTCCCCCTCTTCTTTTTCTGTACCATTAACCTGTCTTTATCTGAGCCCATGAGTTTTCTTACTTTTACTTTTCTGATTCTCTCTTTCATCCAGCTGGAGGTGGGGCAAGTGACTGTGTAGGCTGTGTTGCCATGTGGGATTAAACCACGAAAGGTACTTTTGCAATATTAGTAGTTTATATCTCAAAATATTACTGCAACAAAGATAAGCCTCACCTTATCTGTTTTAGAGGTTGGAGAACACAGATGCAGCAGATGTGTGAGTATGATGCAATAAGGTGGGGCCAGAGTTTATAGCCTCAGGTCTACTCTAGGCAGCAACTGGGCCCTCGGTGCCCTAACCCAGTTCAAAAGTCCAGCAAAATATTAGCTGTCTATTCTTCCTCTCGTGGCACCTTTCTCTATTTACAGATCCTTGGTTTAAAGTATGTACAGAATGTCTTTGCACCATGAAAACAAATGGCCATATGTTAGTGACAGTTTTAGTGCTAATACAGCGTTACACACATGCAAATGCCGTTATGTACAATTTGAAGCAATGGTTATTTTAGAAGTGTTAATCCTACCAACTATACTTGGTGAAAACTGGTCTAAGTGACTCATAAAATTGTTGCATTGGCCACAAATGAAGCTAGGAAACCTGACCACTCTGTGGACAAAGAGAACAGTGGGTACTTGGCCTGTTCTGTTACTGTTTTTTTCCTGTTTCCTGTGAGAACAAGTTCAGAAAAAAAAAGCTACCTGCCTTTCATTTAATCCATTTACTGAAGCATATTACACAAAGCTTTTGCTCCCTGAACTGCTTTAATATTATTTTCCTGGCACAATCTTTATGGTGGCCTGGCTGTTTGGATATATTTAGCACTGAACAGAAACTCTAAAAGGTAAGTAATGATGCTATCTGACTTTGAGAGATCAGATTGTTTAAGTTCAGTGATGAACAGAGCATCCACCTGAAGCTCTCATATCAGTTCAGAAGTAGTCAGAAAAGTCCACAGACAGATACCATTCAAATAAAAATATTTGGTGTTAAAAAGAGCAGCTTTGGTTCTCTACTGTAAGTGAAAAAATAACAGAATAAAAAGGGCTCTTCTTTGTCCAATGTTAGTATCTATAGAAATAGGACTGCTCCCTACCACAATGCAGGGGAAGTACCTCTATTTTAAACGCACATGAACTTACCTCCCTGAAAGGACCCCTGCTATAATTCATATTTAAAGCTCTAAGACATGAAGCTATTCTTTTTCCTTTTTTTTTTTTTTTTCTAATGCATTAGTTTCAGAAAGGTAATTAGTTTCAGGTGCAGTGTTGAGAAACTCCTCTGTTGGTCAGTTTTGTTACTGCTAAATTGTAGCGGTGGTTCAAGCTCAGAGAATGACATATCCCCTGAAGAATTTCTGGGGGCCTAGAAAGTGAGGCCCCTCGGAAGGTAGAGTTAAGTTTGGCCTTGGAAAGGGAGTCGAACTCCCCCCGCCTACCCCTCAGTTAACAATAGTATCTTGTGTCTCACTCTTTCCTCCCTTACTCCTTCCTGACTGCACCCTGACCTTCGACCCTTCTCCGTGTCCTCCCCTGTACCGTTATGAGATAAGTTGTAACCCTCAGAATAAAAGTCTGAATGTTGGGCCATTCCGGGGTCTTTTGCCCCTGAGCCCAAGCAGAGCAGACCCTGGTGTCTTGTGTCTGATTTGGGCTCCGGGCAAGGGAACACTCTCTCTCTCAGCACCTCTCCGGCTTTTAGGACAGCGGCCACCATCTTAGGGAAGCCCGGCTCACGGCGAGGGGAAAAGAAGTCCCTAGCTGAAGCTGACTTAACGAAAAGGAAACTCTCAGAACAAGCCGCCGAGCTGCCGGCCGTCCCTGTGGTCAGCTGTCCGGCCCTCGCCATCGGCCGCACTAAACTTCCTTTGTTTTCAGACAAAGCAGATTCCAGAATATTTTACTCTCAAAGAAAAAACCAAATGCTTGCTTCTAGAATTTTGAGGACATGAGCCTGCATTCTCATCCAGATGATAAAGTTACATTTAGCAAGTCTTTCCATTTTAGGTATAAAACATTGGAAGATGAACTGGGCCTTTGTGATGTACGGTCTAAAATTCACTTTATTCCCTAGCTTCTCCTGCTCATGTGACAGAAAAGAGATTATTTAACTGGAGGTCTATCTATAAGAATATGGTGTTGTTTTGAGCTTTGCTCAAGGAATGGAGTTTTGGACAAGAGTCTGTGGTGGTCCAGTGCTGAGAGTGGAAAAGCAAAGTAACAGATGTTGAAGGTGCTTGGAAAAAAATCTGTAGTGGGAGGAAAAAAAAAAAAAAAAACAGAAAAAAGAAGGAAAGTCTTTAAAGCTAAACTAAAGAAAAAACTTTTGAAATCCACTGGATTAGACCAGAATGTCAGCTGATGTTGCAGCACGTGAACAGGAAAGACTTGGAGTTAAGCCAGAATAATGTCAACAGTTAGGATAAGATGACTGAAATACAGCTCAGGAAGGACTTGACTTCCTCAACTTAGTGATGAGAATTATTTCCTCAGAAGAGAAAGGGCTAATACATACAAATAGACACACACACACACACACACACACGCACACATGGCTGTAAAGCTGTTTTTATGTTTTATTCATACTTCTTTTATTTTAGGAAATGTATCTATTCACTGAGGGTGACCTGGAAAAAGTGCTCAGTCTGCAAGTACCACGGTACTGTATAGAAGTTCATATCTTTTTTTCTGGTCCTTTTCCGGTTTTCTGTGGCCTTTCACTTTTACATTTTCCTAGCATTCAAATAAAATAATATTTCCAGGTTTTCATTCCTCCAAAGTTTGTTTACCCCCATAATCAAGGTTTTCTGAAATATTTCAATCCTGGATTAATCACTTACATTCGGTATTCGTTAATTGCAATAATACATAGCAGGAAGCAAAATTATACACCAAACAATACACAGTGGATTCGAATGTTATAGCAGCAGCTCAAGATCAAAGCTGTTGAGTCATGTTCCCTTTGCCACATACATTTAATGAGATACCCACTGACTGACTCTCTTCCACCACTGTGAGAATATACAAAAAAATATTAGATGTTTCTAAACTAGTCAATGGGTTTATTCTTATATTTAGCACACACCAATGGTTCAGTTTTATCAATATTGTAATTTCAGTTCCTGTATTCAGGCAAATGGCCTACTGTGACAGACTTGGATCTGTCCCATCTGCATGGGCCGTTTTGCTGTGCCCTTTCCAGGACTGCTGCAAGCTGAAGTACTGATTATGAGAATAGCTGCTCATTAGTGTTTGTTGGCACACACTCATCCTGCTCTGATTAGCCTGTGATCCCCTGACCACTGCAGTTACCCACTGAAATAATTCATTACCTACTTACAAGCAGCCAGCAAAATAAATCATGGTTCTTTTTTTGATAGTGACAGTGCCCTGTATTTGACTATTAGCTGAACCTTAATGAGATCATGGCTGATTTAGACAAGCTTCCTTTTCTTAATTTTATTTTAAAATTTTAAACCTGCAGCTCATATAAGACTACACATCAGCTGTTTGCCTTGGCCTCAAATCACCATTTTTGTCTACAGCCAATTGCTGAATTGTGAGATGCTAACATAAGTCACTCTCTATGTCCTTCGTAACTGCTATAGCAGTTCCTTTCAAGACCAAGAGCTGTACCTTTGTAGGAATTTATCTTAAAATTTCTCAGTTTTTTTTCCAGATAAACAAAATATGGTTTTCGTGGTTTGAACAATCATTTAGCTTGTAAGATGATATTTCTCATTGAAATTAGAAGGATTAACAGAAATAAAGACATAAAAATTAAGAAAGGAGATTTGTGCTGAAATTTTTGAGGGGAAGGATGAATTTAGTTTCAGGTCCATCTCATAGACACTCTTTTTTATTAAAGTTCATTGGAAACTTTGTATTGCTGAACAAACTTGCAGTTCTTTCAGATTCTAAATTTTCCTTGTATCAACATCCTTGATTTTTTCCATCCCTATTAAATTACTATGTGAAGAAAATTACTGTGCGTAATCTCAACGCTTTCATTATCTGGCTCTCTTCCTACAGACATCGGATATTAAATCTCTTTCTTAGCATTGCCCCAATATTTGACATTTACCATTGCAGAATTTATCTTTCAGAAGCTACATCTTTGTTGACTTTCCTTCTAGAACAAATATTTATTGTACAGCCCTTACTGTACTTATATTGAATCCTACCAACCTTTCAACTACAGCAGCCAGATATTATTTTTCAGAAACCTTTTAACTTTACACTAATAAATAAGGATTTAGCGAGTTCAGTCTATCCCTGCCATTGGTGCAACCTCTGTGAGTCCACACAGGTTTGATTAAAGTCCCTTTATAAACCATAAATGAGTAGCAGCTGTGCCTGACATCTCTCGGAAACTTGGCAAATTAGACCACCTCACATTTGACAAAGCTGCAGGTGGGAGATGACAGGTTTCGTTTGTGGTCTTCACATCAGTTCCCTCAAATTAATGTTCTGCATCAAAGCCAATCTTATTTTTAACTTCTGATGAAGAGACAAAAGGAAAGGAAAAAGATGAATGCCTCTTAGGTAACAGAGTTACCTGGATAACCAATACACCCACAACATTAAATATGATGCAGAACAACTCTAAGCAATGCTTGTGTATATACTGGAGTTTCTGCTTCCTGGAACACGTTGAAAGATGGGCTGCATCAAAAGCTTTATGGAATAGCAATATATCACACACACAGTGAGACAATAAATCATGCTTGGGGTGTGATGAATGAATCCAAATAAGTAAACATTGAGTTATGGGGGAAAGGAGCCATCCACACATTCTGCCCCACCCCTGGGTCAGACAGGTTCTGCAACTACTGGGTTTGATTTGAAATTTGGAACTTAAATTTCAAATTTTTAATTTTAAAAAAGGGCTTATTTTTGTTCGAGACCTAGTCCTGCTTTATTCTCTAAAATAATACATGCAAATTCTGGATGGTTGGAGTTTTGTTTTGTTCTATTTGAAATTCTACCTGAAGTTCTATAATTTAAATAACTTCATTTTAGCCACTTGAATTTTTTACATTTGCTCAGGATAAAATATATATATAAATATAATTTATATATTTAATTTAGATAATATTTATTTCATATTATATATATATATTTAATATTTTATGTGTGTATATATATACACACACATATTTATATCCTTCTAAATTTGTCCTGCAAAAATAATCTTCAGTTAGATTCCTTGCTGCTTAGAAACAGAGATTCGGAATATAGTAAATTAAATTGATGTATAAAAACTTGAGAAATTTTATAAAAAATGTTGAGACCCAGAAGATTCTGTTGAAAAATCAATACAACCTTCAAACTGTTTTAGTTCTGAAGATAACAACAGTCTGTTCAATGATTGTTCGGCAACACATATGAATTTAAAGAGGAAGTTAAGAAATAATCACTCCTGTACTTGGTATCAATTGTAGCCTCACTGGCAGCTGTATATAAAACCTGAGAGGTGAGTATTATAAATAATATTCCTTTTGACTCCAGAAGCTATTTAAACAATTAATTAATCTATGAGATTAATTTATTTTTATTAAATTTACTCCATCCAAATTTTGGAAAAAGACTGGCGATTGAATTTTCTTTGGACACAACTAAATTCACAAACAGAATAACAACTGATTCCAGTGTCTAATAGTTTGGAGAATATTGTGATATCTCAGTGGGCATTTCTAACTCTGCAAATGTGATTTGGGGCATCATGTAACAAACGAAATTGGCACTGGTTTAAAATCATAATTGTCCAATTATATGGTATATATATATGATTATCTTCACCCCTATGTGATGTTCTGTGCAGGCCAGAGTTGCATACTCCAAATTGCATAAGCCATTTGTTCCATGAAACATTTCCCAGAGTATCATTTTGTGGTTCTTTAACATTTGTTATTAATTTATTTTTAAACAATCTGCCTTAACATTGCATTTGTCTGTTTTGCTGTGTACATTCCAACAGTCCCTTGTGAAGTGTATTTCATGGAAAAGGACTGGAAAAAAAAATGGTAGAACAATGATTCTTGGTAAACACATTAAAAGAAATGTATTGTTTCACATTGACTGTGACTGGTATCATTTTTTTTCTCTAGCTCTCCCTCTGGACTCTCCAACACACAGTAGCCCAGGTCCTTTTCCCTGACAGCAGAAAAACTTTGCAAATTTACTTTCTATGAGATAAATTAAAATAGGAGTTGCAAGAAAATTCCTAGCCAGGGACATTTTTCTGAAAGCATCAGTGCCTGAAGATAAGCAGCTTCAAATGCAACCTTTTCTTAATGTTACGCAAGGCTCAATATTTAATTAAGTCACAGCTATGTGGACCTTTTTTACATTTTGAATTTTGCTGAAAGAGAAAAAAAAATGGGAAAAATAAATGAACTCTTCCTCTTTGGAACAGCAAGAGGAGCAAATATCTCTTCCTTTACTAAAATGTTCTATGTGCTGCTTCAGGCTGTTGCATCAACTATTTACTGTTAAAGCATGACTGTGCAGAAAGGCGGAGGGAAAGAGGCAGGCAACTTTTCTGGATCATATTTCAGCTGAAATGCAAACTTGTGACTAGAAAATCCTGGAAGTTGGTGTATCCAAAAAAATTCTAACATGTTATCATTGCCTTTGAAAATATGATAACAAGTTCTGTGTGTGGCACAACCTATGCTGCAAAAAACCCCAACCCCCTACCTGTATGGTCTTTGCATTTGGCATTGGTAGCAGCCCCTCCTAGAACTCTGACTTAATTTTTCATGTAGCAAATGGAGTCGACTTCCAAAATATCCATGTCCCACTAAGTGGGCAACAGAGTAAGAGGAAAGTGCTCTTTCTCTTTTTTTACCATGCCTAAGTTTAAACTGGGGACCTTGGAGCACTTCTGTGCTGTCTTCAATTGTATGTTCGACTCCCTGCGTCAAGGAAATCTGGATATTTGAGACAATAGGTGCTGCAGAAGCCAAAACACACCGTGGTGGGCCATTTCCATGCACAAGGAGTATGAGACTGGTTGGCTTGTCACAAATCAAATGAGAAACTGTCATCAAATAAAGGAACTTTTAAACTTTTAAACTTTTAAACTTTTAAATTTAGTTTCTTATCATTTAACCACTAGTGACAAATAACTGGAGCACAAGTTAAAGGAAGAGATATAATTACAACCCATGAGATCCTTCAACAAAAAGAAATAGGAATGGACTGCAAATCCCAGTCTCTAACATATCTCATTCAATTGTTTCATTTCCTCACAATTGAAAAACTGCAGCCTCCTACTTCACTCCATAGCAGAGCATTAGGAAGCTGTCCCCAGCTGCTGCAGTTATGGAATCTAATGCAATCTGGCCCCACCAGCAAACCTCATCCATCAGCTTCCAGTATTTTCCATGCCCCCAGTGAAGATGCAAATCCTGTTAGCTCTGTCCTACACACTGTAGTCCATGAGAAAAGTGAACTGAGACATCTGTTGCAAAACCTTTCAATAATGTTACTAATACATGACTCCTACCAGCCTGGGGGTAATCCAAATCATTGCCATAAGGTATTAGAAGTGGAAGATTTTGTATGGCTCCTTCTGTGCCATCTTGTCTTTTAGGAAAAAAACAAACCTAAAAACCCTAAAAAAAACCCAAGAGCTGTTAAGAATGTAGTCTAAAATTGTTTAAAGTTCTGACTTCAGGAAAACAAACAAAGCAAAACTCACGCACAATTATGTCATTAGGATTCTGTCTGAAAATGGCATTGTGAATTTCCGTAAGAGAACTAGGCATTCATTACCTTCATTACACTCCATTCTGCTAATGTAATTCATCATATATATTTTAAAATGAAGTAATTTAACTACTATTGGCCATAAACCATACTTCTAATAAAGACGAAGCCATTTAAGTACTGTTGGCCATAAACCATGCTTCTAATTACTCACTTCACTAATATTCATTTGTCATCTATTTTTTTATATTTTTCTGCTTTAGACTATAACAAGTATAAAAGAGAGACCTTTGTCTGATCCCAAAGGATATTTAGCTATGATCATTGTAATTCATCAGATGTCCTGGAGTCTGCAATCCTCTTGACAATCATTATTGATTTGAAAATAGTGATATTTTGGGTAAGCTGCTGAGAAATATCATTCTTCCCATGTATAAATATGGGGAGTTATATGCCTCTCTATTCTCTCACAACAAACAATGTAGGAGCAGGAAAAGATGACTTCAGGACACAGTTAACCCAGGGCAGGTTGTAACATAGCAAGATAAAATTCTGTATGGAACACTTATGTCCTATTAACAAAAAAATCAAGCTGATAGAGGCATTCTCTTAAATCAAATCTTAACCATCCTGGCCAATTACAACTCTGCCTGCAATGTGCAGTAAATGGGTAGGACATAATAAATCTTCCTATTGTACCAGACTTAAGATACAAATGTGCTTGGCTATGTACTAGAGTACTATTATCTCACAGCTGAGTTTGTGACACTTCATTTCTCATTCTGCAGCAAGATTTCAAGCAAGCATATGCTAAATGGCTTAATACAAGTTCAGGTGGTGAAAAATAGCCCCCTACTTCCAAAGACATTTCCTGCAAGCTGCTGGTCACATACAATATTGCCATCTTTGTTATTTCAGTCTGCAGAAGAACAGGACAAGGAGTTTGAATTGTGGATTGCTCACCTTAATGTGCAATTTTATTTTTGAAACAAAGAGATAAAATTGATTGGATTCTCAGACAATAGCTACAGGTTTTTTGCGGCACAGTATTCCAAATAAAATCTCTTAAATCTCACTACTTCCATGGGGCTACCCTTCACCAGCCATTATACTTGAGACAAAGCTATTGCCATTTGACACAATGTGTGATTTTAATTGGAAATATGACATGTTTTCTAGCTTTATAAATTGATGTAAATTGCTGCAAATATATATTATAAGATGCTGTCTTTGCAGATGCAGTATTGTTCTGAAGAGAATGGCAGAGTTAAAACTGACAGGCAGAATTTGTAGCCATAGAAATTTATGCCTTACTATTGCCTTAATGCCCTCTTTTCAATCATTGTATACTTTTTTCTTTAATAAGCACGGCAAAATCATTTGTTATATACAAGAAGATGTTTTAAATGTTACTTAGAATTTTAGAATGCCCTCACTTAGAACACAGGATGCTCACCAGAATGCTCATGTAGACATCAGTCAGCTGTTTCTCTGTAAAACTATTACCTTCTCTGGCTGAGTTAGTCTGATTTTTCCTGGTTTGGCCTCTCAGCCATACAATAAGCAGAGCTCTGTTTCTCAGATACCATTAGTATTTAAAGTAGTAGTCTAGAAAATATAGCGAGCAGAAATCACAGCTATATTTTAATTATGCAGATATTTTCAGTGGAATACAATTGGTATAAATCCCCTTTCATTTCAGGTTTCTTAACAGCTGAGAATAACACTGACATCACAACTTCCAAAAAGCCCCATCACTTCTGTTTCTCCAGTGGGTCAGAGACATTACAGGCTTACATGAGAAAAGAACTGGCATACATATGTTCAGTGCAACATACCAGGCAAATTGGGAATGCAGGAGGTTTGTTGGAAAAGCTGAGTCATAGCTGAGCTTCCAGCAATTGAAAGGGACAAAATTTCAATGTCTGTGTGGATAGGCTTTAATAGAAAAGGGAAGGGTATAGCCAAATGCATCTAGAGCAAATTGAGAAGCATTTGACTGATAAGAATTGAGCATGTGTAATGTTCTTTTTATGATAAACATTCTGGCCAAACAAGCATTTGGCACTTTTCCTCTGAGGTTGTTTTTTAATGTTGTTGTTGGCCTCTGTTTCATTAGTCTAAACCATGTTGGTAGTTTTGTAAAAAAAGCAATATCTGTAAATTAATCTTGTATCATAGTTGTCAGGGTGATAAATGAAGAGAGATTAATTAAATGTATATTCAAATGAACCCTACTGACTGTAGAGGATTTTACAGGCTGGGATTTCACTGAAACTTGGGAATGGTGTCATGGTGAGAGGAAACTTTAGTCTGGAAACTTCTAAAGTTAAAGTGTCTGGAAATATTCATGGGAAGGCTCTGGAGGATTGTGGATTTAAATGCAGCATCTGGGTGCCCCTTTGTGGGCTGCGGTGTTATTGCACTGATGAGGGCTCCTACAAGGTGCCTGCAGGATTTCATTACCTTTGATTATTGCTATCTGTCTGATGTTTATGCACTTTGCAAACACATGTCATCTTGAAATGAAAATTTTACTGCTTCAGTACCTTTGCTGCTTCATTATATGGCACAAAGTATGCACCTGATATTCCAGTGCAACACAGTACCATATCAAATTAGAAAGCAGATTATGTAATGAGTCATTTATTAACCACATCTGTGGCAAAGAACTGCGGCCGTTGGCGTGGGCCGGACAGCTGACCACAGGGATGGCCAGCAGCTCGGCGGCTTGTTCTGAGAGTTTCCTTTTCGTGAAGTCAGCTTCAGCTAGGGACTTCTTTTCCCCTCGCCGCGAGCCGGGCTTCCCTAAGATGGTGGCCGCTGTCCTAAAAGCCAGAGAGCTGCTGAGAGAGAGAGTGTTCCCTTGCCCGGAGCCCAAATCAGACACAAGACATCAGGGTCTGCTCTGCTTGGGCTCAGGGGCAAAAGACCCCGGAATGGCCCAACATTCAGACTTTTATTCTGAGGGTTACAACTTATCTCATAACGGTACAGGGGAGGAAACGGGGAAGGGTTGGAAGGTCAGGGTGCAGTCAGGAAGGAGTAAGGGAGGAAAGAGTGAGACACAAGATACTATTGTTAACTGAGCGGTAGGCGGGGGGAGTTCGACTCCCTTTCCAAGGCCAAACTTAACTCTACCTTCCGAGGGGCCTCACTTTCTAGGCCCCCAGAAATTCTTCAGGGGATATGTCATTCTCTGAGCTTGAACCACTGCTACAAAGCACAGCCACAAAAGTAGAAATATTACCATGAGCATGAGGAAACACAAGTAGAGGATGGAGTAGTAGGAGCAGTTAACAACAGACATAAGAGCAGTAATGCTCTAGGTAGAAAATCATCCTGAAAGTTTAAAAAAATATCTCAAGTACTTTTATCTCAAGTATGTGGTTTAGGAGGTAAAGAAAAGGGGCAGTGGTTTGCAGAGGGAGAATCACACTTTCCATCTCTGCAATTAGAAAGTATTCCATGACTCAGTAGAGTGAAGTCTAGGGTGAATTTTGCAGGGAGTATCTTCCTGTTTGGATTAAGTGTTCTGATAATATAGAGAATCTGTACCACTATTATTATTTAGGAAAATATCGCCAATTATTAAATGAAAACCAACAACAGTGGATTTTAGCTTCCCCTTTTTTCCATTATCTGTCCTGGGCTGGAATGCCATGCATTCCTGTGGCCCACAGCTCTGACTGTCCCAACGTTGTGCACCATGGTTGCTCCCATAGGACATTTCAGTATATTTCGCTCTTGACTAAGACAAAAAGACATCAAAATGTCTGAATCTCCAGTGAGACAGGTCACCTAACTTTTTTCTTGGGTTTGTCCTTCTCTCCATCCTATATACCTACCAACTTTGTAGCTGCCACTTGTCACCTATCAACTATTTTTTCCTCTTTATATTCACTTATTTTTTTTTTATTTTCTTACAAAGATCATATCATGAGCATCATGGAGTTCAAGAAATTTTATAAGACACAGAGAAAGAGCTGCATAGCAAGCCAATAAAAAAGATTTAAATACCTCCGTAACAACTCCAGGAAATCTCTTTATTTCATGAGAAAATTCTTGGGGTTAGAAAGCAGATGTTGCATAGTGGGGCATCATTAAACTCGACTTACCTTCATAGTTTGATCAGTGTGCACAGGAGGCAAAATCCTTCCTTATTTTATTAAATGATTGGTCAATAAGTGATACATGGAAGCAGTTGCAGAACTGGCACACCAGAATCTAAGACTGTCGTAGCTGAGTGCTGACAGAGTACATAGAATCATAGAACCACAGAACTGTTTAGGTTGGAAAAGTCCTTAAAGGTCACGAAGTCCAAACATCAGCCTTATATTGCCAGGTCCACCACTAAACCATGTTCCTCAGTGCTACATGTACATGTCTTTTAAACGCCTCCAGGTATGGTGACTCCACCACTTCCCTGGGCAGCCTGTTCTAGTGCTTGACAACCTCTTTGGCTCCACCTCTCTTTTCCTCTTGTTTGGTATTAACCCCCTTTTCTAAGTCAGTATTGTTGAGCTGCAGAAACATGTTCCTCACTGCAATCCTTTTTTTTTTGGCCATTTCTCCCTTTAACTGAGGAAGTGCAGATAGTCACAATGCAAATTATAGATTTAAAAGTCTAAAAGAAAAATATTATTGTCTGTTCCACTAGATAGCAAGTTACCTGGCATACAGGGCTCCTAAAACTACTTTTTGGAGCCTGCTGGCAATAAAGAAGGATGACTGCAAAAGAAGTCTGGAGATTTGAGCCATTGAAACTGTATCACAACTTTATCACTGTGTTCTCTGGATTTTGAAAGAAACCTCATACAACAAATACCTCTTCTCCCATGCCCAGCTGTGAGTCCTGCACATGAAGTGCCTTTACCGCAGCTCCCATCTCCCTGACAATGTCCTTGGCCTCGCTCTGTTAGCCTAACTCCACTGCCTGCTTTGTTTCTTCCACTTAACTTTCTCTAGCAACAAAAGCAGTTCTTGCCACTCCCCACAGGTGTTTATTAGCAGTGTTAACTTTTGACTTGATTCCCATTTTAAATGGTGCTGCAACAATAGCAGTGAGAATAGCTTATTTTTAATGGAGACAGTATTTCTGTGGAAAATGCTGTTTTTCCTGTAGTTCATGGTTAAGAGTATAAATGAAGTTTTCAAGTTCCCTATCTATTCTGTTAAATGATTCAGAGCCTTGTTTATCCTTTTTCCACTGAAAAAAAAAAATATAACTGAAAGAACAAAGGTTCAAAGTCAATGAGCTCCTCTTGCACGGAACTCCAGCAGCACAGCTGTGTACTTATCTTTACAGAGAGCACTGTCAATGGAAGCAGATAAAGTGGTCCATCACAAACCAGGTTCTCAAAATCATTGTGTCCAGGACACAGTGTCCACAAGATATAACATCTTGAGAGTAGAATGTATGCCTTCAGTACAGAAAAAAGTGTTGGTCACGACTGTTACTGTAATATATCTGAAACTTTTTTAAAAATAAAGAGAATGTAGAAGTAAATTCACCTTGGACTTGAAGAAGTTAGAACACATGTAAAGAAATTAATTTTTAGACAGATTACTGAGTCTATGCTAGTCTTTAGTTCTCCATTTGTAAAATAGAGACTACCTTTATCCTTTATAAAGGAAATAGGATCTATTCTTTACATTTTCTGACCTAGTAACAGTGCCAGAATTGATAAGATGATGAAGAGTAAAAATTCAAAGTAAAATTTAGTTGGAAAATGTTAATTCTGCCTTTATACGTAGTATTTTAACCTTGAGGAGTGGGGTTATGATGTTCAACACCTGAGTTGGGACAACCTCTGGTATCAACATAGTCGGGGAGATAAAGAGTATTGAGAGTGGCCCTGATGAGGACTCGGGGGTTGGTGGATGAAATACTGGACATGACCCAGCAATGTGCACTTACACCCCAGAAAACCAGTTGGATCCTGAGCTGCATCACCAGCAGTGTGGGCAGGAAGTCGAGGGAGGGGATTCTGCCCCTCTGCTCTGGTAAGGCCCCACCTGAAGTTCTCACCAGCCCATCCCATCCAGCTCTGGGATCCTCAGAACAAGAAAGACACAGACCTGGTGCAGAAGGTTCAGAAGGCCATAAAAATGAACAGTGGGATGGAACACCTCTCCAAAGAGGAAAGGCTGACAGAGTTGGGATTGCTCAGCCCAGGGAAGAGGATTTGTGGAAGACCCTATTGTGTTTCAATATTTAAAGGGGGCTTAAATGACAGACAAGGACAGTCTTTTTTAGCAGCGCCTGTTGGTTCAGGACAAGGGATAATGGTTTTAAATGAAGGGAGGGTAGATTCAGACTAGATATAAGGAAGAAATTTTTTACAAAGCAGGTGGTGAGACACCGGAATAGGTTGCACATAGAAATGGTAGATGCCCAGTCCCTGGAAACATTCAAGGTCAGGTTGGATGGGGCTCTAGACAACCTGGTCTAGTTGAAGATACAATATAAGTATTGCAGTGGGGTTGGATTAGATGGCCTTTAAAGGTCCCTTTCAATCCAAACCATTCTGCAATTTTTACTGTAGCAGTTGTCCACGTTTGCTTTTATTCAAGCAAATGTTTTAAGGCATATATTGCATCTAGATTCTTGGGTAGAACTTGAAACTCATGAGACCATGCCTGTGTTTTATGTCTAACATAGATGTTGCCTCACAGAAATGTTACATACAGACTCTCAGTCAGGAAACCACACTCGGCCTAATGTAATACAAACATTTGAGTGCCTTACTCAGCTGCCTCTGCAGGAGATCTAGCCCGCTTAATTTACTATCTCTCTCCCTCTCACAAGCAGATCCCTTTAATTGGTTTCTAGCAGTTCAGGAAGCTGTGCAGAAATGTCTGGCATCTCTACTCTTGGGAGAAAATATAACTAACACTTATCAAGACCATGTGTGCCAATGTCATGTTATCTTTACATAATTGTCCAGAAGCCAAAGCAGTCATCCAGGAACTGAGACCATTATACTCAGCCACAGGGACTGAGCTCACACTGTAAAAGGAGGACCTAGTAATGGATTATCCTGGTCAAAGCGACCCCATATACATGTTGAGGGAGGCACAAGGATTCAAACAATGTGTACTTTTTTGAGTTTAAAACATTTGAGTTTTGCTGAGTTTGTTAAAATCTCCCCTCAGGGAAGGGACTAGAAGCCTTTCCTATCAGTTGTTGTCAGGCCTTTTCTCTTGCCCTGACTGTTGCACACCTGACTGCACAGGGGCTGATCTTCATCAGCAGAGAGGTGTTTTATGCTCAGGGCACTCCACGGGGCTTAGGGCATGGAAATAGAAAGGGTCACTTCCTTACGTTAGTAACAACTGAAGACCTAGATGACCCGGCACATATGTGAAGTCTGAGTCAGGCTGTTACTTCATCAGATGAAGGAAATCGTAGCCTTGACTTTTTCTGTCTTTGGTTGTATCCAAGGAACTTAAGCAGAACAGAAACAGCTGTCAGTCTAACCAGCGCTGTGTTAGAGCTCCTGTCTTCACAGAGAGACAATTCAGAACAGTCACGGGTGACTGAGGTGGCACGAATTGGGGTTGTTGAGATCACAGGGAGCTTTAAGCAAAGTAGGGAAGCAGCTAAAGAGTAGACACCTATATGGTTATTCATAGCAAGATTGCTGTTTTACCACTCTTGATCAAGTCCTAATTTGAGAATATTCTTATGCATTGTTTTGTGAAGTCATTATGCCTTTAAAGTTAATTTCTTATATTTTTTTCAAAGACAGCACTTTCTGGTCACTGAAATTAATTCAGCTGTTGGTTTTCTTTCTTTATGCAACAAAATCAAATTATAATAATGACAACAATAATTAAAAGGAGATATTTTGAGAGTATATTCTTAGTCAAAATCTGCTCTTATACTGGCACAATTGAATAAGCTGAAGGTTCAATGGGGAATGGAGCCCAGCTCATATGAAAATTGAACATGAGTTCTGGTTTGAAAATATGGAAAAAAGTTTTGGTTTTTTTTTGTTTGTTTTTTGTTGTTGTTTTTTTTTTTTGTGGTTTTGTCTTGGGGTTTGGTTTTGATTTTGAGGGTTTTTTTGCTAGCAGATTCCCAAATTGATTAAAACTTAATCATGAGCAGCTGAGTAAAAGACTGAAGGACAATTGCAGCCGAGATGTTTATCTGCTTTGAAAGGATTCAATTCCTCAGCCTTTATTTGACACAAAACCAGATGTACCTCTGTCTTTCCTCTGACCTCTGTGGCAAGATGAACAGCTAGGCTGATACATTTATTGATCAGAGAAAGAAGCAGTCCATCTAAACTATAGATGCCTTGCTGTGAAATTCAAGATTTAACATCTGTCCCGTGCAGATGGTAATTAATCTTGAATATGTAATGCCCACAATTGGTTGGTTGACAACATTAATTTCTTAATCTGGGAGCATGGGTAAACAAATGTATTGGATTGCTCTGTGGGTAACATTTTATTAATGTGTTATAATTGCATATGCAGCCTATAAATCAGATAGATTTCTCATCTAAATTGCTAATTGTGTTTATTATTGAAAATGCTTCTCATGTTGCTTGGTATTCACTAACTGGTTGATTTTCCACTGTTGCAAACCCACACCCTTGTAGGAATTGAAATCTTTACTTCTGCAAATATTTTAAGGCCTATAAAATATTCTTCCAATCTAATTGCCTGGTAGCTAGATACATATAAAGATATCTTGAGTATTACTTTTGCATTTATTTTATAACATCTATAATTATGAAATAAATTTTATTGTCTAGATAATATATGGATAATGAAATGCTAATTGATTGGTTTTATATATCCCATTCTGCCCTGTTACTGCTTTACTTTTTATTCTTCTACTTCAACTTTCATTCCAAAAAAATGAATGATTCCCCTTCCCTGTAGCTTCCTCTAAAGATTTATTCAATACTTTTCTGCAGAAAAATCTAGCTCCTTGGCAGGATTCTACCAATTCCAAATCTTAATATCTCAGTGGTTCTCATACATGTAGTTTACTGTAACAAGAACATCTACTGGTGTAAAAAAATGTTGGATTTGCTGAAATTAATTTGGTAGTCTGCAGCAAAAGATCTTCCAAAATCAAGGATGCTTACAGTAACTGAATCTATGTCCCAAAAAATTACCTGTAGGAGGGGAATTTTAGAAACATTGCCTGAACATTGCCTGGTTAGACTCATAAGTATCTAATATGAATTACATGCTGATTTAGGAATGTAAGGATTCATCTTCTACTTAGAACCCAGTGGTAAATTGATAACTCCTTCTCTGATGTATGCCATTAGCCTAAGGGAGCTGGATAATTTGTGCCAAATAAATGCTGAGAGTCATGATAGCTCATCATGGTATTTGAATTAAATCTCTCCTCTCACATTCTAGTGTAGGATGTTTAACATTGTGCTGTAAGGGGAAGAAAACTTTCCTTCTTGAGTTGTGTAGGCAGTGTTTCTCACCACTCTTTTCTCCTCTGTACTGTCACAGGATGGGCTTTATCTCATATTTCTGCTTGCACCACAAACACCACCAAAACCCAATCCAGGAACAATAATTAATTTCATCTTGGCCTGTGAACAGACACCAGCAGCTGTCTGCATTTTGATTTTCAGTCATAAGTTAAAACCCCTTGAAGTTGATGGAAAGACTGACATTTACTTTAATGGGCTTTGAATCAGCTTTTAGACACTCACAAATGAGGGGTTGATTTAAACTGGCCGCTTGTTAATGGAAGAGTTTTCATTTGCTGCAGTACATTGGATGAAGCTGTTCCTGAAACATTTGCTCCTTGGTTTCCTAGAGGAATGTGTAGGTTGTAGAGGCTGGTGTTACATCTCGTCTAACACCGAATTTGCAGTGCCTCCACATTTGTATTATTCTCATTCTGAAGAGTAAGTTATTGATAGAAATTAGGAGTTGACGGCTTTTGTTGTGGGTATTTCCAAACATAAAGGCTGCACTTAGATGGTTTTGAAATATCCTGAATTGAGTCATCAATCTTTTGAGTGAATCTTGAAGTAAAGTCTGCCCTGGATTCTAACAGTCTATGACTTTTAAAATTTATATTCCAGCTGTTGCAATCAACATTAAATGTGTCTGTAAGTCTCCTAGACTACATGATGTTTTTTTGTAGAGTAGATAAAGTATCAGCATGAACCATGAAATGAAATCAGCCCAAATATTCAATGTTCTCTAGTCATGAATTTCAACTGATGGGGAATTTCTAGAGTTTGTGGAAAGAGAAGATGTCACTACATAATTCTGATAACATAAAATTAGGGAATCAACTTCTAATAACCAAAATTCAGAGAAGAAAAAATGTTTCTACAGCTACTAAATTGCTGTAGCAACATCAATATCACTGGAATTGTAGAATTATTCTTCAGTAGAGAAGCTGAAATTCCCCACTGGATATTTTGGTTCCATTATTTTTGTAACAAAAGTTGTCCTATCTTTTGTTTTTGACTACTTATGTTGTCATTTCTTGTTAAAACCTACTGCATGAAAACGAAAGTGTTTTTCTTTTCCCCAGTTGCCTGACTATTCCTGTTGAAAAAAGCTGCACGCATGTATCTATGCATAAGGAAGCTAATCCCTTTAATTTTCATGGTTGTATTAGACTTAATTTTTTAAAAATTTACTATCCCTGACCACTTCTGCTAATAAAACTCAATAACAAAAATGTCTAAAGAGAGTGAGCATGAAAAGAGGTGTGGATAAGGCCAAAAGTATTTGGCTCCAGTGTTAGAATGAATGCTAAATTCTTTTGCAAAGTAAAGATTTACTGTGGAAGATTTATTATGGAAAATGTATTATCTTCTAAATCCAAAGCATCACTTGCTCCTGTCAATTTCTTTCTCTGTCCATACTTTCATAACTATTACACATTTGAAAAAACAAACAAACAAACAAAAACACATCCGAATTTATAATTTTAATTCTGGATAATGAGAATTGGATTGCCAGCAAATATATAGAATATTACATTCATTATTTCAGTATTTCAACCTTAGCTAGCTGTATGTCACTCTGTATTTTCCTTATTGAAATCTGTTGCTTATTGTAGCTAACTTAGAAGCAAGATCTTTTGGGTAGGAACCCATCTTTATCTGTAAAGTACTGTGAAGCCATGAGAAAATTTGTGATGTCTTTCACAGTATTTGACCTTTGATATATCAGATGAAGGTCAAAATCTCCCATAATATGGCAGTGAGATCCTAGACCTGAAAATTAGTATTTCAGAGGTTATTTCTCTCCAGCCTCACTCTAAATTAGCAGATGAACAAGCAGAGAATTGGGACAAACTTTAACTTCCTCATCTCTGCCCCCATACAAACTATGATGACAGCTCTGCAGACTGGTGTCATTTTTCACTACGTGCAGAAAAATATGATCCCTTGCCCAAAATATAAGTCAGAAATCCAACAGCTTTGTTTATGGGTTTTTAATATGATAGAGAGGAAATTGTCAGTGGGACTGAGAAGAGCATGCTTTGGGGTATTAATTAAAGCATAGGGATATTCATGTTGCTTTGCCTCCTGGCTCTTCGGTGCATGTTTTCCAGTTTTACAAAGCTAAATTGTGCTGAGCTCCAGCTTGCCTGACATATTGGCCTGGGTGTCAACACTGGATTCAGATCCAGACTTTCTCATCAGAAGCACAGTTGAGCTTGTCGAGCACTGTCAGACACTGCTTTCACCTGAGCTCTGCAGCCTTTTGTAGCATTACCCATGGCAGTCTTTCCAGAGTCTAGAAAAATAGAGAGTAGTCTTCAAGAAAATTCTAACATTTGCACAACAAGGATCCTTTAAGTAAGAGATGAAGTCAGACTGAAGGACAGCAAGGATAGTGATGCTCAGCACTACTCCTGAAGCCCAGCTATTCCATCTTGAAGCATATCAAATATGGTTATTTATTACCATGAGAAGATGGTGCCTGTGGAAACTGCAATTAAAAAAAACACACCTCCACCCCCACACCCCCCCCAGATTTTAATTCTCAAATATTGAACATAAGATGAGGCATGATGAATAATCCCAAATACATTTCCACATGTATTTGGGATTATTCATCCCAAATACATATGTTCAGGGAGATTTAGGATTTCTCTCCTCTGGAATTTCCTGGGATTTGAAAAAAGTAGCAGCACTCAAAGCTTTAGAGTAAGAATTTCTCCCTGCAGACAGACTGAAAATAGACATAATAGACATGATGTAAGTTCCACAAGCAAAACTCTTTGTGAGGTTAAATCAGCATTAAGCCAATGAGTTGAGCAGAGCTTTTTAGTTCATGACAGTAGGGCTTGGAATGGATGAGTTACAGTAAATACTTTCTGTTTCACCTGTTATAGGAATAAACAGTCACATATTGCTTCCCATTTGTTCTTATTTTTCTTTCTAAATTGGCACTATGCATGTGTACAGTAACAGAGGAAGGTAATACAATTTATTCTTGAGAATTGATTTTCCTGTTTCCTTCAAGCTTGGCCTCATTATCTTATTGAGACTAGATTTTTCCTTGCATTTACTTGAACCAAGAAGAATCTATTTGTAATGCCTTTGCCCCCAGAATCCTCTAAACAATAATTTTAGAGATTTATGCAAAGATCACACTCTCCTTCTTTATGGTCCTTTCCGTAGACAGTTTCATCAGCAGGATAATCAGTCCTTGCTAATAAAAAACTGAGGCATCAGCCAGCAGCAGCCAAGTCTACAGGTGGAGTAGTACTTAATGAATCATGAAAATATGGAAGACAGTTACATTATCCTCTGAATTTAATGAGAATCTATGGGTTTTTTCAGCTAAAAATCCTAAATTTGCTTTACTGTCAATATAGACAAATAGACTCCTGTGAAAAGAAGAGTTCCTGGATAAGTTAGGCTCCTGAAAATAGTGGGTTGGATTAAGTCAACTTCACTGCATTGTGTGTCTCTTGTACTTTCTTTCTTTGTCTATCCAAGAAGTCTGCATCCAGTGTATGACTATTAATGCCCTAAATCAGTGTGCACTGGAATTTACATTTACCATCTGTATTTTGTTCTGTCAGTAGTGGCTTGCTTGCTTGCATGTATGTGGGTTTTTTGTAAGTATTTAGGAAAGGCAGGCTGGCCTGTGTCAGGAGTAGTGTAGCCATCAGGACCAGGGCAGTGATTGTGCCCTGCACTGGGCACTGGTGATGCCACACCTTGAAACCTTTGCTCAGTATAAGAAAGACATTGAAGTGCTGGAGTGTGTCCAGAGAAGGGAAAGGGGAAGGGTTTGAAGAGTAAGTCTGATGATGAGCAGCTGGGACAGCTGGAGATGTTTAACCTGGAGGAAAGGAGGCTTGGGGGGGGCCTTACCACTACTTGACAGGAAGTTATAGGAGGTGTGGGTCAGTCCCTTCTTCCAAGCAACAAACAATAGGACAAAAGGAAATGGCCTCAAAATGCACAAAGGGAGATGTAAGTTGAATATTAGTAAAAAGTTCTTCATGGAAAGGGTAGTCAAGCTTTGGAACAAGCTGTCCAAGGCAGTGGTTGATTCACCATCAGGTATTCACTGTCACCTTCACTGGAGGTATTTAAAAGATTTGTAGTTGCGGCACTTAGGAACACAGTTTAGTGTTGGATGTGGCAGTTCCAGGTTAGACTTGTTGATCTTAAAACTATTTTCCAACCTAGGCAATTCTATGATGAATCCTATGAAAAGTCCTTTCAAAGTCTTGCAAAGAGCAGTGTTTATGCATTCTTACAGTGTTCCCCTCATACTGTGCTCAAGTAAAGATGTTTCATGCAGCAACGCTCTGAATATTGTTATAGAGAGGGGAAAACAGGTTAGGATGAGTAAGGCAAGGCTGTTACAAAAGCCTTGAAGAACAACCCTGTTTTCATAATACAATTGTTTTCTCTTGCAAAAAGGCACAAACTAGAGAGACCAATTTGCTGGGTTTTTTTTCTTTTTCCTCCCACACCAAAAAAGCCCTTCTTTTCCTGCTTCCAGGCTGAAAGAATATAGCTGACCTCAATGTGCTGAATTGTGTATTTCATATTCTTGAAGTACCCAGAAAGAGAACAATCTTCTGTAAACAAACATGAAACAACTTGCCTGCGACTGCTGCCCTCCTCAGAAACAAAGCAGATGTGCTCTAATGAGCTCTCTTCCAGTATATCTTTCTGCATATTCTCAGTGTTTCAGATGCAGATTTTCAAACGAGGCATCCAAGGCAATATGCTAAAAAATAAACCAATGTATTACAATGTATACTGAAATTGTTGTGGAAGATCAGATGGACACGAGTGCTATATAGTAAATGACTTGAATTAAAACCTATGTCAATAAAGATAATAATTCTGAATCATACATCTCCAACATATTTATAAAGGCTATATAACAATGTTTGCAGTCATGGCAATTCAACCTTGGTCAACAAAAAACGTTATCAAAATGAAATGTGAATCTGGCCAGTGTATGGCCTATAATTCAGGAAATAAATGTGCAGGATGCATGAAGCTATTCATGGCAGAGTGCTGCACAGGGTTTGACCAGGAGCAATAGAAATGCTCGCTGGAAGCCTTTCCACATGAAAAAAGGTTCTATGACATGACAGCCTGACATTACCAATATATCAGGAGCTCGGTGGAATTAAATGACTTCTCCCTGCAAGAAGTGCCAGGCTGCCCATTTCAGAAGTGTTTTGGTGTTTCAGGCAGCACGAATAAAACAAAAAAGCCTTGTTTTTGCATTAATTAGCAATGCACTCCCAGTGTCAACAATTTCCTCCTATTTCTTGGTAAATACACATTCATTGTCAAAGAACACCATGTTTTTCAGGGAATTTGTGCTTAGAAGGGAAAAAAGGCCCCAAAAATAAATCTGTCAATTAAAAAAAAAAAAAAAAAAAAAAGAAAAGAAAAGTGGTGAACCAACTGCAGCCAGTTTAAATGCACAGTCTGTATATAGAAAGTTTCCAGAGGTGTGTAGGTCAGTGTTTGTTTTGTCCACTTTTTCAAAATGAGCCAATTTTCATTTTGTCCAATTCATTAACTATTCATTGTGTAATGAATACAACTGGCTTTATCAGCAAAGGAAACCTTTTTGTTCTTTATGAAGAAAAAGGTACAGTTGGAAGACTGGATAATTAAAGAATATGATCTGATTTGGATTTATCCCAGCACAGTGGCTGGAAATGATCATTATTTGGTACCTATTCATGAGTTATAAAAAGAAAAATATTCAAAGTTTCTTTGGGAGCATTTATGATCTGTATACATGTGTATGTGATATATATGTATCTCAATAGACAGACAAAATTAAAATTAACTGATCTAAATCTAATCAGATCTGAGGGTAGTTGAGGATTAACTAAGGATGTCCAATGGAATGGTATCAAATTTCCTGATATCACAAGCTAGTTAATCTCAGACTTTTTTAGATGCAACACCAGAATATTGCAGAATTTATAACTGAAGCTGCCACTGCACCAGAAATACTTGGCCACAGTGAGGAGAATTAAATTTTGGAATTCCCACATTCTGTACATTTCTGATAATCTTAACTTAAAGCAGATCAATAACCAAAAAAGAAATCACAGTACTGTAAGGAGTTGTTTTGGTATTATGAAAAACCTCCCCTCCTTTTGAATAGTCCAACACAGTTCAGACGATAAACATCTTATCTCAGTGCCTTCTAAAAAAATAAAAAGCAAAAAATAAATTACAAGAATCTACTCAAGAGTCTCTCAAGATAAGCAAAAAGTTTCTTATTGACTGTGAAGGCCTTGGGTCAGGAGAAAATATTTTTCATGGGAACAAAAATGTAAATATTTCACTTGTTTCATGTCTGTTTGAGCTAACATGAATCATGGGTATCCTGCATCAGAAAGAGTGCATCAGGAAGAGTATGGCCAGCAGGTTGAGGGATCCTTCCCCTCTACTTGGCCCTAGTGAGGCACACTGGAGTGCTTTGTCCAATTCTCAGCTCCTCAGTACATGAAAGATGAAGTGATTCTGGAAATGGTTCAGTGAATTGCCCTTTTCAGAGATGATTTGGGGTCTGGAGAAACTCTTATGAGGAGAGACTGGGAGCTGGGCCTGTTCAGTCTGAGAAAAGGAGGGGATCTCATGAATGCATGTAAATGTCTCAAAGGCAGGTGCCAAGAGGATCCTGCCAGGTCTTTTCAGTGGTGGCTAGCAACAGGACGAGTTAGGATGACCATAAACTAAAACACAAGAAGTTCCTCCTACACATGAGGAAGAACTTCTTGAGTGTGGCAGAGCACTGGAACAGGCTGCCCAGGGAATGTTTCCCTTTCTGGAGACATTCCAAACCCACTTGGATGTGTTCTTGGGTATTATGTCAGTATAGCATGCACACAATGAAATTATAGACTTCTCACACAGAATAAGACTCCTTCATATTCTCGGTTCATTTGCTGATGAAATAAATTTTATGCATGAGATTATCTTCTGAAAGCTGGAATCGATATAAGAGAAAGATCTGAAAAGATTTTGTACACTTAAGAGGCCAAAAAAAAAAAGTCCTTAAGAAGGAGTTCAGGAAAAGTTTAAATTCAAATTATTCCATTTCTGACAATGGAAGGACAATGCAGAGCTGGTGCCAAAATCCAGAGGTTACGGTCAAAATGTAATGTCCTGGATAGAAATGAAATAACAAAACGACCATACTAAATCCAAACTCAGTTCTGGCATGTGGGATGTATTAGAGAAAAGGGAGGATTGATAGAGGAGGTTGACAAGTTAGTGATTGCTGGTCACTAGAGTACTCTGAGCTTATTTGAATGCAATTTGGCACACCGCTGAAAATCACCTACCTTGCCTTAGTGATTGTGGTGGCTTCCTGCTAGCCATAACAGAATGAAATATCAAAGATGAAATAAGGCAATTTTTTGGATTCATATCAGAACACAGCCTGATGATCAGAGAACTGGCATCTGAGTTCTTTGCCCTGAATAATCTAATTAATTACTTTTTCACAGTTTTTCTAATTCAAAGTATAACTCTGCCATAAGTTTTCCTATTTCCTCTTTTAGTCAATAGAACTCTACCCAGATCATAACAATGTGTTCTCTCTACTGCAGTATATTTAAGGATAAAATTGTTTAATTTCATTGTCTTTTGAAAGCAAGTAGAACAAATGCCTTGTGTCACTTGACAGTATAAGAAACTAATACTTTTTTTACAGAGAACAAGTTGCATTCCAATTTTCTGTGAATGTCAAAAAAGGAAAGCATTATTTTAAAGATATGCAATTCAATATTGATTAAAAATATTTAAGGACAAATATTTAATCAGATTGTTTATTTTTTTTTAATACATATGTGCAGATTTAATTGTAGGGTATTGCATAGTATTCAGTATAGACTTGATCATGTATTGATGAAACAAAACAATGAACCTTGTAAATTTTAGCTTTTCACTTTAAAAGAAGCATACTGGCTGGGCTTGATCAGCCCATATTACATTCATTCAGCCAAAAGTAATTTTACAACATGCAGTGATGAGAAGATTAAGTCGTTTGTCCTAGTTAGTGCATGTTGCATTCTATCCTAGGGGAATAAAATCCTTGGCAAGCTAAGCAACATGATTTCTTTAGTCACCTTTGTTTCTGCTTGTATCTGACAATCTAAACATGTCACATCAGGAATATTCCCACTATTACAAACTTCTACATCCACAATGGATTTTTATGTAAATTTGTTACTTAGAGAAACTGCTGGACATGTAAGTACAAATCAGATACTTTTCCTGAATAACTCTGTTGCTATTAGTAAATGTAAGTCATATATGCTTTGCTATGTCTCATTTATTAAGGAAACACTAGGTGCAAAGACACAAAACTGTCTTGCAAGGCCAAGCACGGATACATCTCCAATTAAAATTTATTTCATCCAAGAGGGAAGAAATTCTGGCCACAGAAGAAAAGAAGGAAGCAGTTGGGATGTTAAAGAGGTTGCACACAGCTGGAAATGTCCCACCTTGTGACATGCAGTGCAAGCCACTTGCCTCAGGAGGCACTCACTATTCCACCCTCTAAAACTGTGCAGATATCAAAAGTACAATTTTGGGAATTGGGGGCACCTAAACAAAAGAAGAATTAAGAAATTGAATATGTTTAGGCAGGGAAGAAGTATGACTCTCCCTTCTGCATTTTCTGAGTTACATCTAGGTGTCATGGGGCATTTCAATTTTTAAAATAAAACTTAAAGAACTGATTTGTGTTGTCCAAGAGCACAAGAAGAAGAGTGTTAATGGATGACCATGGATTTCAGAAATAATTTTAAGTAGGTTCAACTGCTTCTCAGCCTTCACTGTTTGGTTTCTCCTCTGTTTTTTAGGGTTCTGAGGTTTTGGTTGACTTTTTTTGTGGGTTTTATTGATTTTTTTTCTTTTTGGTTTTTTTTTGTTTGTTTGTTTCTTTGTTTAGGTTGGGATTTATTTTTTATTTTGGGTTGGGTTGTGTTGGTTTTTTTGTTTGATTTTCTTTTCTTTTTAGTTTGGCTGGGGGAGTTTGGCTTTTTGGGGTGATTTGTGTGTGCATTTGTGTTGTTTTGTTTATTTGTTTACTCATATTATTATTATGATTATCTCATGACCATGAATCTGAGCAGTAAGGAAGTTTGGATATTATTGTGTCACTGCAGTTGTGCATTAGTCAGACTCCTTTGTTTGCAGGAAGGCATGAATAAAAATGCAGGTGGCTTGACAAGCCCGAAGTTGAAGCAACTTACATGTGGGTTCAGTGGTGGGGCTTAAATGGTGTAGGACTTCTGTGGAAGTTCTCAGGGGACTCTGAGAGGTTTACAGAATCCTCTTAGAACTTAATGAGGGTGACTCTTTCCCTTTTCACCAAAAACCAGTCAATGCAAAACCAGCATAACAGCAATAGTATACTTGAACAGTACCCAACTCTTTCAGCTATGTTTTTTATTCCTTTGTGGTAATAAATGAAAGCCTGGGTATGAAATTTAAATTGTTCTCTTTTCCTTTCCAAAATTAACTTTTGAAAACTATTAACCAATAAAATATTGGTAAAATGTTGGAGCTGTTTAGTTTTATAAACATCAGTAAAATATTGTTTTTTAATAAACTACATAGATGTTCTGCAAAAGTTACCTGCAGATTTGTCAGCTTTTTATAGAATACATAAACTTCTATCACTTCGTGTGTACTCATTAAAATTTTATAGAATAGCTATTGCAAAAATCTCTTTAAATCATTGCAAAACATTGTCTGGTTATTTTATCTTGATTCACTACATATAATTGTAGTGAAAAAAAGTGTAGTTCATGGCTGAATATTTCAGTCAAGGTAGCAGATCTATAAAACACACATTGATTAAAACAGCAAAAATTATCACTCTAATAATATTTTCCTTTAAATGCAAGTAATTGTTTGGTACATGCAGTAAATGCTGTTTGTGTAGAACTTTTGGAGGTCTTAGCCCAGTAGCTGACTGGGTAATGGCTGGTTATAATGAAGTAGCTGTAAAATAATGGTAAGAAGAAAAACAATTTTAGAAAAGACAGAAAACTTTCAGTAGGATTCTAGTAAGTCGAGTTCTTCATTTCAGTTCCCTTTGGATGAGACTTTGAGCAGCCTGGTTGCCTGGAAGATGCCCCTGTCCATGGCAAGGAGGGGTTGGAACGAGATCATCTTTAAGGTCCCTTCCAAGCCATTCTGTGATTGAAAACTCTATGCAGAGGGTTTCCTCTGTGAATTTTATAGGGTGATGAATAATTACTCCCACAGCTTTTCTTGCCCTTTGAGATTTCTAATTCCTTCCTCTGGAAGCAGAAGAGGGGTAAAAAAAAGCACACAGCTCATGTTTAATTGGATTTTCCACTGGGATTATTTGTGGGCCTTTCCCTCTGACTTTGTATCCCCATTTCTTTACCACCAGTGTTGAAATAAAGGAATAAATATCTCCTTATGTAATTCCAAAAGAAATGTTAAATAATAGTTCCATTAGACTTTAATACATATAATAGTATAGACAAGATACTCAATCCTTATTGTTAATTTACTGTACAGCATCACTTACTGTGGAATAGCTAAAAGTCAAAGAGAAGCAGGAAAGAAGGGCCTCTCTTGAAGTTTGTGGACTTCATTATACTTTCTAGATATTGCCTATGAATATGTATTGACCTAATCAAGTCACTGGTGTTAAAAATGACAATATTTGCGGCACAGAAGTCTTAACTCCTCAGCTAATTTTAGCCTTTAATATGCAGGGGAAGATATGTCTGGTGCCCCTTACAGTCTGGATAATGTGTCTTAAGCACAGGCTGATTAACATTCTGAACTGCAGCATGAGCAGCCAAATGTCATACGATGGAGCTTTATTTGACTGTGGAATTTTTAAGTATTCCTCAGTTAAACCTCAGGGAAAATCTTAAAAATAAACAAGATCACTAAACAAGACCAAAATGAATGTGTTTGTATCTCTGTTAAATTATTAACTAAAATTTTGACAGAAATATTTTGTTGTCCTGTTGGATGTTGAAGCTAGTCCCCTGGCTGAAAGGATGGAAATACTACAAGCTCTATGTCCTAACATAACTCAAAAGATCGCATGAGTCCAAAAGGTTTGACGAAGAATCTTGATACAGGAAGTCTGTTATATGGTACAAATCACTTGCTAATGACTATTCAAAGTAGAACACAGCCAAATGGAACCTCCCATCAATATGCTTCAATAAGAACATAAAACAAACTCCCAAGACTTCGGCCCATCATTAAAAAATTACCAAGGCTCTTCTTGAGTACCTTCACTGGATGTTGCTCACAGTAGGTAGGTCCTAAAGGCAGTTATTAAAGCCCAGGTAAATAATTGATATTAATGTTCCCTCATGGTCTTCAGAGAGCTCTGAAACACAGGAACTTAGACTTACCTGGAAGTCAAGCCAAATGAATCTGTATTAAGTATTTCTAGGTATTATCTTCAGAAGCATCCACAGCTGTGAAATCTCATTAAAAGACACAGTCTTTTAAGCCTAGATCTGATTCATGTCAACTGCCCTTTGATTGAACAATCATTAAACTGGGTCCTATTAATTTCTGAGCAAATAATTTTATCTTGAAATAAATTAGTCTAAAAATGCTGCAGTTCACTATTAGAAATGCTGCACTTAGAAAAAAATTACATTTGTGTAAGCTGATCATTATTTTTCTAATATTTGGCTAAAAAAGAATATTTGAAATGGACTGTCAAACTTTCAGCTGCTTTCTGTGAAGAAATAGCATCATAATATTATTCCAGGTAGTATAAGAGTATGACTAACAAACTTCCTGCCTTTACCCATCAAAAACAAAATATTCAATTTGACCTGAAGAAGTACTTCACCCTGCTGTCAGCTGTTGAGTTACTGCTTCTTTTTGTGGATTTTGTTTTTGGGTTTTTTTTTCTTGTTGTTTTTTGTTTGTTTGTTTGTTTGTTTGTTTTCTTTCTAAGCCTTATTAAGTTGCTTTTTCTACCTTGATGAATCTTCATTGTGTTAAGGAGGTGAGAGGAGGTCTCATGATTTCAACAAAGTGACTCCTTATCCCTGTCAGTCTGAAACTTGCCTGGGAAACACACAAAAGAGTAACCCTAGCATTCAATGTGACAACCTTGATAGGTCACAAAGTTCTAGCTTGATAACCTGCTTTTATTTTGAAAACTGAGAAAAATAAAATATAGAGCAAATTAATGTATGAAAACTTCAATAATGCTCTTGGGTCAGGTGTGATCTGGATGACAGAAATAATTTTTAATGATAAGAATAACAGCCTGTGTCAGGTATTTAAATATCCCTATCTTGAATAGCTAATTCCTGTAACAATTCCCAGCTATTTGCTGCCAGTTCCAGATTTGTTCTTGGTTTCCCAGCACTCACATTTCTCCGTGGTGATTCAGCCAAGCAGACTCCGCAGTGTAAGTTGTGTCAGCACCAGGACACCCAGCACATGCACCAGCTGCCCAAATGCAGACCCTGCAGTGTTCAGCTGCAGCTTCTGTTCAGCTGAAGAGCTGCAGGCACAGGACCGAGGTGTTGCATTCACCTGTGGTTGTACTGCCTGCTCATTTGTCTGCTCTCCCTGTCCACTCATCAGGCTGACCACCACAACCAATTGAAACCCAATTACTCAGCCACCCAGAAAAAATAATAATAATAACTAGCTTGTTGGCTCTGGCAACAAGCTGAACTGTAGTCTTTTTACCACCATCTGGCCAAAATAAATAATTTCAGTGCATCTTCCTGTGTTTTCTGGTTGACTTCTTTTGGGTTAGGCTGTTGGATGTTTATTGTAAGTTAGAATCATGTTGATTATAAAGGAAAACAGTCCATATGATAGATGGTGGGGAGGCAACTGGAGAAAAACATAAGCCATGGATATAGGCAAATTATGAAGTCTGTCTTCTGAAGGAAAAGCTACAGAAAGCAGATTATGATAGGAGAAATGAGAAAACCAGAACTTTCTCCAGAGTGCCTGCTGATCTACATTTGTCTTTCAAGAAAATTTACTCTATTAAATGCACAAATTTCAATTTAGAAGCTCCTTAGAACTAGATATTCATGTCCCAGACTTCCCTTCACTGTTTCCCTGTGTTTTATCCTCCAATGCAAATTCCAGGTGTTATACTCTCTGGGGTTTGCTCCTTCTAATCTGGTGCATTCTTGTACCAGAAATTCTCCTTTCATTGGGAATTTGGGACAGGCATAAATCCAGGGTTACAGCTAAAATATTGATAATTTCTTAAAAAGGGTGAAAATTTTGGCTCCCTCAGGATCATGTTTCAGGGGCTGGGATTAGAGAGTGTACTGATGGACCATCTGTTCTCTGACCCTGATCCACTGTCACTGTTGTCACCTGTGGGTTATTGTGGGTTACTGTCCACACTGCATAAAGGTAACAAGTTGTTCATCTTTTTCACCTTTCTGGCAGGAGACATAAAAGCTCTTGTAGAAAAATAAGAGATGTTACTTCTACCCATAAATTTTTGATATTGGAAGCAGCAGAGCTTTTTTGATCTCTATCACCCTTGAGTCAGTCTGGCACAATGAGTTTCTCTGAATTACAGAAATATGTTGGTATCCAAGGTAAATAGACAAAAATATTCCATTTCTATCTATAGGTGCAACACGCCAATTAGAGCCCACACAAAAAGAAAATATCTTGAACATAGGAGAGTGGACCTGTTTGGTTTTTTTTTTCCACCAGTTGCCATGTGATTGCATTGGCAGAGTGTTTGTAGTCATCAATGCTAGATGCAGGTCTACACTCGCTGTGCCAGCAAAACCAGTTCCTTCTGCTCACACTGGATTGAGAAATGTGATGTTAAATTAAACACTTTACAAGCGACAGAATCTGCCACATAACAATTTAATGAGTTCCAAATTAAATCTAAATTTAAAGCTTTGTGTTTATCCTGGCCATGCTCAGAGGCTTAGCAAAGCAGTTAAAATCATAATTCCTAAAGTAAATTTAAATTATTTCATTTGTGTTGCTTTGAATACTTAATTGAGCCCATTATACCTCTTTTTCACTCTTATCTCTTTCTCCTTAAATTTTTAACACTTAATTTACCACCATTATTTGATCACAATGAGGAAACAGACTCAGGGTATGTATATTGAGCTTGACATATTAAAAAGATACTATTACCAGAACTCATCCTCTCTTCCTTCTCTTAATAATTTTCCCTAGTATGACACTGAAAATGCATTTAAGATGCAGACAAAGTTCTTAAAATCCTTAAATAGCTATTTAGCTTGCAACTCAGCTCCATCTTCAGCTATAAAATACCATGCAGCTGGATAGGCTTTGGTACTGTCTTTCTACTAAACTAGCAATTACTGAATGCTAACAGACACAGAAATCACAGTATTAATTCCTGCTTCACTTTGTTTGCAGACTTGCATTGCACAGGTTGATGTGGTAGACCTCTGTCTCAGTTTCACCAACTGATTTCTTAGGCTGAACTCCATTCATTTGTAAAAAGTGTCCTGGATGTATAGGAGATTGGCTTTGCCATTATGCATAGAAAAAACCTAAAAAGATTGTTGTTGTTGTTGTTTTGATTTTTGGGGTGGTTTTGTTATTATTATTGCTTTTGTTTATTTGTTTGGTTGGTTGTTTTTTTTACGGTGTTTGTTTGTTTGTTTGTTTTAGGTTTTTTTAATTTTTTGTTTTTTCTAAAAGCTGAGATCTGCCAGATCTCTGAGTTTAACTGAACCACCTCAGATACTACAGAGGCAGGCAGCAGACTGCCAACCTGCCTCCAACATCACCATCACAGTAAGTTAAGCACAACAAGCCTGGGTTTGTCCTGTATCAATCAAGCCCCTAACTGAGATCTCTAAATCAAACACCAGTTTCCTCGGTGGTTGTAGCGGTGGTTCAAGCTCAGAGAATGACATATCCCCTGAAGAATTTCTGAGGGCCTAGAAAGTGAGGCCCCTCGGAAGGTAGAGTTAAGTTTGGCCTTGGAAAGGGAGTCGAACTCCCCCCCGCCTGCCCCTCAGTTAACAATAGTATCTTGTGTCTCACTCTTTCCTCCCTTCCTCCTTCCTGACTGCATCCTGACCTTCGACCCTTCTCCGTGTCCTCCCCTGTACCATTATGAGATAAGTTGTAACCCTCAGAATAAAAGTCTGGATGTTGGGCGATTCCGGGTCTTTTGCCCCTGAGCCCAAGCAGAGCGGACCCTCGTGTCTTGTGTCTGATTTGGGCTCCGGGCAAGGGAACACTCTCTCTCTCAGCACCTCTCCGGTTTTTAGGACAGCGGCCACCATCCCAGGGAAGCCCGGCTCACGGCGAGGGGAAAAGAAGTCCCTAGCTGAAGCTGACTTCACGAAAAGGAAACTCTCAGAACAAGCCGCCGAGCCACCGGCCGTCCCTGTGGTCAGCTGTCCGGCCCACGCCACCGGCCACAGGTGGTAAGCAGACCAGCCTTGGTGTGTTTGCTATAGGTGTAATGCGGGATTTGTGTGTCATGTAAGTTTGGCCCAGGTAAATTCCTAATGTAATGTCAATTTAATCTACTTTTTTTTTTTCCTGTTATTGCCATATATAGGAATAAGGAATACTTTTGTGTTCTCAAAATGGCCAGTTTTGGGATTGTAAGTATAATAGGATTAATCTGTAGGCCCAGTGTTGTATCCTATGGAACAAAGTTGCATTTACAATGGTCTTACATTAATTTTTAGCCAATCTACTATTGATTTCAATAACTTGGTCCATTAGAGCATATTTGTTTAACAGACTCTTTTTGTCAGTAATTTCACTATTTAATATTTTATGTAGTTGTCTAAGAGTAATAGAGCAGAAAGCCACTTGAGGCATGGTTTTGCTACTTATCTCCTTTTCTCTTTTCTGCCTTCCTTTTTCTTATGTCTCCTTGCTCCATGTCAAAAGACTAATTTATGAGCAGGCTCTGAGTCATGTCTGGCCTGTTGATTTATTATTGAGCAGTGTTGAAATAAGACTGCCCATTGTGCATCTTCATCTTTGTGAATGACAAGCAGCTGATGATTTATATTAAAATTCCTCATTTTCTGCAAGTCTGCAGGTCACAATTATTTTAAAGTTCCTACCATAATTTGTATTCCTCTATATCACATTACCGCTTCTTCTCAAATATGGTGAACTATAATCTTAAATAATTTTCTTAATGACAAGAGCTATGAGAACAGAGGTAAAAGATTAAAATAGTTATATATACTAGAAATCCTACTATGTAAAATCATGTTTTAGTAGGAGTGTCTTGTTTAAGATATAACTTAAATAATTTAAATATATCTGTGTTAAAATGTTACGTAAATCAGAGTTGAATAAAGGAATCTTTGTTTTCTATTTCCCTCTGCTTTGGATTGTTTATGTTACATTGTGTTGTTATAGTTCAAGTGTGGTACATTTTAAGCATGCTATTGTTCTCTGTTAGGCAAAATCATGTTAACCTTTATTTTTTTTATATATGCGTATGTATATACACAGACAATTTTAATTTAAGAGAAATACCCTGCAGTTTCTGTCAGATGTGCAGTTGCATCTTCTGATAGTCCATGGAATTGAGCTGCTACAGACCTTGCTGCTTTGTTGGCCCTTTCACTTTTGCAGCACATCTTTCCAGGGAGGAAAGGATATTCTAGAGGAGGAAGGAACATCCTCTCGTCTAAACCTGTAGAGTTCGTGTTTCCTGCCCATTAGTGTCCTTTACTCTGATGCTCCATTTGCCTTCCCTCCACTGTCTTTTGGGATCATGATCTACTTTATTATTTTTTAATTTTTTTAAACCCTCAAGAAAAAAACAAAAAACCAATTTTGACATTTTCTCCTCTATTTTCCTTCATCTTCTTGTTTTTTATTATTCTTAGGGGCTTCTTCATAATAATGTTACTTTCACAACATTACTCATGTTACCATAGTGCCTTTAAAGTAGTGTTAGCAGATAGTTTTTTTAATGATATTTTGTTAGGAAGAAGACCAAATTCAGAATAAGAGACAGAATATAGTTTAATTCTGAAAATATTTGCAATTTATGGTTAAAGCTAAAGAGTAAGCCATGTTTTTGCATTAAGCTACACATTTTATTGCAATTTTGTAAGTGAATTAGTAAAGAAACGGATATGTGTAGGATTTAACTCTGCGGAATTTGGTTATAGGGGTAAAATAGAAGCGAGAGATCTCTAAAGATGGGTTTAGAGCATGGGAGTTTATTCTGAAAGAGCACGGGTGTGCGAGGCTTGCTGGGCTGCAAGAGGCAGCTCAAAACAGGCCAGAGAAAGAGAGAGAAAGAGGCAAAAAGAGAGAGTAAAAAGAGAGCTATTTGCCGTTTACAATACAATAAATCATCTTCTCTGTTGAATATTCTAATTCTCTTTAACTAATCTGAAACAAGCTACAAACTCTACAATATTTGCATGCAACCTATAAGAATCATTACATTACCATATGGGGTTATATTTTAAACCTTAAAATAACTGCTTTTGGGAATCTCTTACCAGGCAGGTATGGTTTGTTCTGACCTTTGGACCTGCCTAGGTAGAGCGTATTGTTCTATCAAGAAGGAGGATTACCTTCAGCCAGCTATACCATTGTTTCTTAGTTACTCTTTAACTCAAACCTTGTCTTCATCTCAATTTTGATTATACTTTCCATATTTTCAGCATCTTTTGCAAGGTAATCATATCTATTAGGCTTTCCTATTTCATCTTCCCCAACAGATATGATTTATGATATTCTGCTAATGCATGCTCTTTTCCCAGTGGATCTTAGCAATTTGCAGATGTACAGAAGAAAGAGACTAAGTTCCATATCTTTTATTTTTTTAGTTAATAAAAAGTCTCTCCATTATATCCCTTAAGCTACATGGGTTACGCTGTTGTTGAATGAATAGCTAGAATACCCTAAGTCTTAGTTCAGCTGATTACTGGTTTTAAATTTGAATTAGATTCAACTAAAAAATTCATTGCAACTGCTATCTAAGTAAGGTTGCTTCTCTTTAACACTGTTCTACAGTAATATTAAAGCAGTACTGGACCTTCATCAGTCACTTGTAGACATAAAAATCTACATGCATGATTCCTTCTTTATGCTGACTCCACATCAGAGCTTATAAAAATTACAGAAAACAGAGCCACCCCATAGGATCACCAAACTCAAATACACACAAGATAAGGGGAAGAATTAGAATATATAATTGTGAGATAAGTAATGATACTGCTTTCTTGGAGAAAAAAAAAAGTAAGAACAAGGATAAAGAAAGAACAGACTTGACTTATTCTGTCAAGGTGGTGAGCCTTTAAAGTAATTAGGGCATAGAAAAAATATGAAGAATCTAATTTATATAATTTATATAAAAATAATATTAAATATGAATAATGTGAGAAAGGAAAAAAAAAGGACAAATAAGACTGTAAATGATTGTGAGGATGAAGACAGGACAGTTGTGCTTGTCATCTTCAGAGAGAAATGAAGAACATATTTTGAGCCACTACAAGCCTCTGTGGGATTCAGCCTGTTTTTTCAATATGATATTGACTGACTGAAAGGAATTCACTTATATAATGCTGCATTCAGGAGATAAACAGGAGCTATTAAATACATCCACAATAGAAGACAGGATCGAACAGAAACTACAGTAATAATGAAAACACCTATTGTGATATCCCACATTATAGATTTTTTACATATTAGAAATTAGATATTAGAAACTATCTATTTTATGCACAAGACATGTTTCTATCTAATCTATGGAGTAAGACACTTGAGGGTAAAGGCTCCCAATGATTTTACCAGGCTACAAGTATGGCTCTTAAGGTGCCTGCCTTTCAGAATGATATCTATTAACACAATAGCATAATTGTAGGTTTATGCTACAGTGAGAGATGTTTTGAATGAATTTAATAAGGATAAATAGTTGGTTCTATCAAGTTAATGAAAAACTTTGCATGAAATTTTCTTCATGGAAATATGATTGCTGCTTTAAGCCTTACTTCCTCGTTTCTCAGGTTGTTAACTTTTTTGTTTGGTTTATTTTGGGGTTTTTTTTGTTTGTTTGCTTGTTTTTGTTGTAAGATGAGCAAACTCCCTGAGTTTAAGAAAGAATATAACATTTTTATACAAAGGCTTCAGTTTTATTAGTAGAAATAAAAATAAAAAATCATTTTTGCTCATATGTATGTTTCCTGATTTTTTGCAATCATACATAGTTTATAAATAAAGTAAACAAGAAAAATAACAATTAAAAACAGCTGCTCATTGTTATTTCAAGCAAATTTCCTGATCGGGGTCAGCAGGACAGATTGAGACAGGTGTTTCAAAAAGTACCTACCTCTTGAGCTTTTTACAGATCATTAATTCATTTAAATATCAATATAAATTTTCGCTGCAAACATGTACTTTTAAAGATAATTAGTTTTTTATGAAAGAAGAAGTAATTTTCTACAGGAAGTCAGTAACCGTAAATCACCAGAGCTGCATATCAAGCATTAGTTCTTCCCACTTGCTCAGTCACCATATGGCACCACACACTGTGCTGAAAGATAATCACTTTATTGTTGGCTGGGTTTTTAATCAGCTACATCTCATACTGTTTTGTTAAACATTGCCTTGCAAATATATCAGCCTTACAATACATTTTTGCCTTGGAAGAAAACATATAAGACCTTGTGAAACACAGGAAGATCTGCTCAAACTTTAAACCCAAGATTCAATCAATTGATCAGGCATGAAAAAATCAGATTCTTTATTTAAAGCACCACAAAGATCCACCAAGTGGAACTGGGTTGGGAGCTGAGGAAACCACTGTGCAAGGTGTCTGCTTTCTAGCAGTGGTTTGCTGGCTGAATTAAGCTTGACAGCTGCTGTCAGACTGAAATCTGCCCTGCATTGAGCTTGAGCAGCTAATGGGATGCTGGGGTCCACCCACACTGCAAGAGGGCACAACCAGGGATTCTACACAGTGATCACTCCTGCTCTTCTCTTCTGCTTTGTTCCCACAAACAGAAACTCCCACAGAATGTTCCTGGGTGTTCTTTGTGTAGAGATCTTTGCTTTCGGTTTTATACTGCGCCCACTTCAACAGGAGTTCTCTGGCCACTCTGGCTCAAGTGCTCTGCAACTTTGAATAGACCTGCATTCACAGGGATTGTATTTGGTTTGTATAGCAAGGTTTTGGTAGCAGCAGGACAGGGGGGAGGGAGGAAACTGCTGCACAACAGCAACCACAGTCAGAAAGAGGAGTGGAAACATGTGAAAGCCTCAGCCTTGCAGATCCCAAGGGCAGTGAAAAAGAAGAGGGGATCCAGCCTGGAGCAGTTCCTACAGAAATACAGCCCATGGGAAAGACTTGTGTTGGAGAAGCACATTCATGGAGGACTTGTCTGTATGGGCCATTCACTTAAGAGCTGGACTTGATGATCCTCGTAGCTCTTCTCCAACTCAGAATATTCTTGTGGGATGTGTCCCCTGCTGGGGCAGGGAAAGAGTGTGAGTGTCCTCCTGCTGAGGAGGAAAGAGCAGCAGAGGCACCATGTGATGAACTGGCTACAACACCCATTACCTGTTCCTCTATGCCTCTGTAAGGGCAGAGATACAGAAAATAATTAGTGAAGTTGAGTCTGGAGAGAATGATGAGTGGGGGGGAAGATGTTTTTAGGATTTGGCTTTATTTCTCATTATCCTACTCTGATTTGATTGGTAATAAATTCAGTTAATTTCCCTGAGTTTGTTCTGCTCATAAGAGTAACTGGCGAGTCATCTCTCCCTGCTTTTATTTCAACCTACAAGCCTTATATTTTCTCTCCCATTTCAGCTGACGAGCAAAGTGATAGAATAGCTTGGTGGTCACCTGGTATCCAGCCAGGTCAAGCCACAAAAGGGGTGAAAAAGGAAAAAATTAATATCCACAGTTAAATAAAAAAAAACAACCCAAACCCTACTTATATCGAGGTTTCTTAGTCTATGAAGAGGTTTCCAAGGAGAAGTAACTGAAGAGTTGTTCCTCTGAAACAACTTCAAATACACAATAGCAGCAGCCTGAGATAAAAAAGGAAAGAAATTAAAGGATCTTTGTATTTCTAACTTACATAAGATTACATACAATTTATAGAATGTTATGGCTATGTAGCCAAATGATGACATTAATATTAGCAGTGCAACATTCTCTATAGCCTTTTGCGTATGAATTGTGATACACACCCCCTTTGGGACTGTTGGAATCCCCAGACAGCCTCCTTTCTCTCAATTTCCTGAATCAGAAACAGATTATTCCTTGGGGGGATTGCCAGGATGGAGGGGCTGGAGGGGCAGTGGTGGGGAGGAACAGTTCCTGACTGTCTGAGGACTTTCTGACTCTCCTGGGATGGAACATGCTCAGCATGGATATGCTGTTCGGCAAAACTGCACTGGAAGAAATCTTCAGACTCTCAGATTCAGGGAAAATCTCACGGGAGGCTAAAACATTTCTGAAGCAAGGAGAAATGCTCCATCAAGTATTTTCTTTCTTTCCCAGATGGTAGATGGACCAGATGGACTTAAACTCTCAAAGATTTGCATGCTTCTTGATCCAAACAAAACCAACATCTTTCCTCATTTGCAGAAAGGCTTGGCTGTTTGTGTAGAGATATTAATTCTAAAAGTTACTCTGGTAGAGTAAATTATTGAAAAGTTTTAGAATTAATACCTAATGGATAGCTAAGTTTGAAAAAACTAAAACCAGTATATTTTTCTTACAATTACTCTTCTATATCTATATGTATTTCACATTAAGATTAAGTAGTGTTTTTGTGGTTTTAGAGGAACAATTGGTGGTGGTACATTCTCCCCAGAATCTTTCCAGGCCACAGTGGGATCTGAGAAATGTTCATTAGGCTTCAGCCCTGAAAACCTGGGCTCAGCTCTTCCTGAACTTACCAAAAATGCTGAAATTCCTGCTCCCAGGAGTTGATAACAAGCTCCTGTTTTCCATTTGAACAGCCTTGAAAAGTACTTTTCTTGCCTTAATGGCAGAACATCCGTGCTCTCACACTTCCAAAGAAGCCAACCCAAACTGTGGCCAGGATGATACATTGGTATGACTAAAGCCCATTCCCCTGAGACCCTACAAACAGTGGTGCAAAATGAGACCCTTTGCACCTGGACCTCAGCAGACTGACCAGCAATCTGTCTCTGAGGGGGACACCTCTCAGAGCCAGACAACTCTCCCTTGTGCTATTCTTGGAGGATTGCTGAGGGATGACAAGTCCTGGGCTCATTCCCTCACTCCTCAAGGCCTGATCCTTCACCTCCTGGGAGATGCAAAGGCATCCAAAGGGAGTATTTTGCTGACCTCTGAGGGGAATCTTTCACAGTACTTTGCTCACTGACTCTGTGTGTGCATGTGCACACAGGCTATAGCAAACCTGGGAGAAATGCTGCTTTATTTGATGTTCAAGTTAGGCCTGTAAGTAAGCTTATGATTTATAATTTAACCTTACTGAAAAGCTCGTCAGAGAAATGCTGTTCTTTTGCTACGTTTCTAAGTACAACTTAGAAGTTTAAGTTGGGTTAAATGCTGTTAAGTTTTATTTATCTATTAAATTCTTAAGGGGAAGTTATAAATTAAGTTTAAGGTATAAGTTAAGTTAGATATAAGTGTTGCTCCTTAGTTAAATTGTTAGATTTAAGGTATAACTTATGTTAAAATACTGTTAAGTTTGAGTGCTGTTAAATTTTTACGCTGTGTTCCTTTTTATCCTTGTCCTCTCTGGTCTTTTTGTACACGCAATTAAGCGCGCACACACACACACACACACACACTCTAAATAGTTCCCAGTTCATCGAGTTTTGATTGCTTGGATTTTGTTTGATTTAGTTGCTCATTTTTCCTTGGTGTGCCTTAACTGTCCTGTAAGTAGTAAAGTGAATTTTGGCAGCAAACTTTGTCATGTGATCACTTAATATTAAATGTGGCTTTTGCTGATGCCCTTGCTGATGATTTTTTAAATGATCTCAAACACTCATTCATAACAAAATCATAGACAGACACAGTACTGGGAAATCACAGGGTATCAAAAAATGACATCAGCTTTGCTGGTTAGTCGTAGTTTCAACTTTTGTGTAAGGCTTTTGTTTTTTGTACCAGTGATGTACCAGGGTTTATTATGTTTGCAGGAATAGGTCTAATTGTTTTAAAGAAAAACAAATGATAATTTTTGAGGTTGACAATATTCTTCAACATTTCTTTTAATATTTTTCTGTGTTCTTTCCAGTCTTTTATGGATTTAGATGTACAAGGAAGCAGAATTCCTACTTATTTTCTTTCATGTAAACATGATTGTTTTCTATAAATAAGTTTTCAGTTTGTTTTTATTTTTTTTCTTATTCTCAGCCTGCAGCTGGACCATCTACGGAATAAATCATGATGGGAAAGAGAGGATAGTGCACATGTGTGTGCATATTATTTAGACATTACAAGTGCAGCCACTAGGAGCTGATTTTGCATGCTCATTCACAGAGGCTGGGGTGGCACGCAGTATCCTGGTGGTTGCAACCCCAGAGAATGAATAAAACATGCATTTTTCATTTGGCAAGCTGAGAGACTGGCATCAGGGAATGGGTAACATGCCTTCAAGTTTAAGGGATGTGAGAAACATGTGGAGTTAAGGAGGAACATAGGAAAATGGAGAAAGATATATAATCCTGAACATGTGCTATCTTTCATAAATCCTGAGGTTCTGGCACTGCTCATGGCATTAACCATAAACTGCTTTGATTATGGCAATGTTTGCTATGTCATCTAGATATGTCTGCTCTTTATAAAATGTTTTGCCAAGCAAGAGTTTCTGTGTACAATTTGATTAGTCATTTATTTAAGGAAATTCTGTGTCAGTTGCCAGGAGACAGGAATAAAGTGCTTGGCTCTGGGAAAGTTCTCTTCCCATCATGTATATTTGAAGGGACTCTCAGGCAGATTGAGCCTAACCTTTTCTGCTCCCAATAGCACATGACAGAGGGGCTCCTGGATATGCTCTAACCCATAAAAAAATGCTGAAATCAGCTATAGAGCTGATGAAGGTTTATGGTTAGATCTTGAGCTTTTTCCATTTCATATGCTGTGTGTGTTTCAGGGAAAGGAGTAGTGGCAGAACAGCTGATGAGTTTGATATTTGGGTTTAGGTATCCACTGATGCATTACAAACTTTAATTAAAATTATCAGAGCAATGTGTCTTCCTTGTGCCAATTTTTGCTTCACAGGGAATCTAGTAAACAAAGGCAGCATAAACTATGCATCTCAAATGTGTGCCCATCACTCTGCAATAATGATACCACGTTTCCAGTTAATCCTACCAAATATTACCTGCAACAAAATTTTGGGAAGATCTGGCTTCTTTCTATAGGCAGTGGCATGAGCCTGAGCATTTTCCTTTAGTCTTTAATCTGAAAATTTCAGAAATGCAGATTTTTTGTTTTAATATCTACACATATCTCAGAATAAGAAACAATTTGGTTGTTGTTTCTTGGTTGAGGTGTTGCTTGTTGTGGGTTTTGGGTTTTTTTGGGCTTTGTTTTGTTTTGATTTTTTGTTGCCTTTTTTTGAGGGGTTTGGTTTTGGTTTTTGGTTGGTTTGTTTGTTGTTTGGGTTTTGTTTTTTTTTTTTAGCATGTTTTGGTAGGTTTTTATTTTGTTTGCTGCTTTCATTGAAAATTTGGGCTGAGAACTGTTCTGAGTCCATAACAATCTGATATATCTGCCCCTTCCTTGGATTTGTCTCAGCAGTCCTTTGTCATTACCAAGAAACTGTGGCTGGGATTGAGTGTTGGCAGTGGTGGGATGTCATGAGAAATTGAATGGGTGAATGGCTCTTCTTCATATCTTTAGCTGTCTATAGGCTTTAACATTTGGATGGGCACAAAATTACAGCATTGTTTTGGTAACAGAAAGATTTTCCTAGGAAAAAGGGATGCCATTTCACTAAAGAAGTGTGAAGCACAAATGGAATTATACGATTGAGTATACTCATTGTCTGGGGCAGATTTGCGTAGTGTTAGTCATATAGAGGTGAGTAACTATGTGAGTAATGCCATTGACTTCTGGGAATTTAGTCAATGCTTGAGTAGGAGAATTGGATTATTTTCTTATTGTGGTATCAAGCAGCTGCTCACAGTTTTCCCTACCTTTCTTTATTCCAACATGAAATTATTTTTCTGGAGTAATTTTTCCTTCTCTTGTTTAGTTTTTATGAGACTTCACAGTAGAAGTCGTTCCATTAAAATTATATTAAATATAACCTTTTTATCTGAGGATATTTTCTTGTATTGAAGCCACATGAAGTATTTTATGTTATTTTAGAAACACCTCTGAGTCAAATTCCACTGAGTTACCATGTTCTGAATAACATTCTCATCACAGAAACATAAGGCATCTAGACTGGGGAATTTCCAGGTGTTTCTTTCCTTTCCTTATTGTCTTGCTTTTTTTCCTTACCTAAGCACATCCAAAACTTTGTTCACTTTAAGGGTATAATACATCTTGTAACCATGAATGGTGTCCTTGGCTTGCCAAGAGAGAGCATCCTGTAAGTATTTCAGGAATATTTGTGTTACAGGGTCATTGCCTGTTGGCCAGCACCATAAAGCAAAGTAGCCAGAATCTATATCCAGCATCTTGTTTCAGACTAGTTTCCTTTCATTCCAGCTAATCCTGATGAAGTTTCAACTAAATCCAGGTTAAAAGATCTTCAAGATGCCTAGTAAGTATTTCTTTCTCAAACAAGGCATTTGAAATCACATGTAGTTAGTTGCAGATTCCCTCCTGTGTTTCATTCTTGGATGCTTAGTGTAATACATTCCTGACATTGCTTGATGGTTTGAGAATACATTGTAAGAAAGACTCATTAAAAAAAAAAAAATCATAAAAACAAAACAAAACAAAACAAAAACCACAAAACAAAAAAAAAAAAACCACCCCACCAAATTTCATTCCTTAGTCTAGTTTCTAACTATTGTTTATATCCCTAGTGTATTGTAACACTCTTCTGAATCCTGCTTCTGGCCAACTCTTGTATCCAGGATCCTAGTTACCTACCTATTAGTTAACGTTCTTTTACTAGACCCTTGCAGCAGCCTATCCTGACAACTAAAAAAAGGACTTTTCTAGAAGAAAACGTGCTTTTCCTATCCCTGAGTATTTTTCTTCCTAGCTTTAGAGATATATCCCTCTTTTTCTGCAAGTTGTCTGTCTCTTGTTTTTCTGCAATTCAATTCACCTATAGAGGGAGTTGCAGATTTATGTGCTGTCAGGGCTAAATCTTCAAATGAGTTTATATTGAAAAGAAAAGGAGAAGCAAAATAAGAGGAACTAATTTACTCAAAAGCTGTGACCTGTAAGTACAGCTGAAGCAGAAATATCAGTTCTCCAGTGCCACCTTCTTACAGAAATGTATGTTCAGACAATTTGAATGGAATCCATTGCTTCCATCATAAGCATCCAAGAAGTATATGTTTAAAGTTTAGCTTGCTGCTTTAAACTTTTCTAGGAATCACTGAAGAGAACATGCCCTAGAGTGGATATCTTATGCCATCCAAAGAAAGCAGTTTACATAGGTAAATGACCTGTTATCCAAAGCATTCAATCCTAGAGGTGCAAAGCAGACATCAAACATAAATATTATTTTTGTGAATAGGAATTTCTGTATTAAACTCAGAAGGAATAAGTTGCTTTTTTTCTGGTTATAATCTGTGATATTGGCCACTCTATGAGATTGTCTCACAGTAAAGAAAGGCACATGCAACCTGTGTGCAATCTGTGTCCCTGAATTAAAAAGGACTACACAGAACTGAGACAATCTTGGGGCAATTGAGACTGACTGGAGAGTAATTGCATTGAAAATCAAAAAGGTAACCTGATCATTTTGTGGTGAACAACAGGATGTGAAGAACATGTAGCAGTCAAACAGCAGGAATCTTCTGTCAGAAGATAAACTGCAGTTACCAGTGCAGTGACAATAACATGGGACTCCCTTTTGCCTTCATGATAAAGGTAGAAATCATTTACCTTGATTTCTTCTTTTTAAATTTAGAACATTTTGGTATAACTTATCGTAGAGGCCCATGCAAAATTGGAAGAATCCTGAAGTTGCCACTTAGAGAAATGAATAAAACATACAATGTTATTAATATTTATAACTGGTAGCCCAAAGAAGACTGGTAGCAACCTAATTAATGCTCAGAGGTATGAAAAGGTCTGCATGTGATCCCCACTGGACAGCAGTCAATGAGGCTGCATTCTGGGCTAGCTAATACAACATCCCTCATGTGTCATGTTGTTTACCTCTGTGGCTCTGGTTTATAACCTGCATGTGAGATATACCCTTGGTGTAGGTTTGCAGAAGGTCTGATCTTTTCCTAGATCACAACTGTCCTGATAGGCAGCTATGGTGTTTTGAGAAGGTGTGTTGGAACCAATCAAGCCATGCTAATATAAAAACTTGAGCACATTTACTCAGTCAATTGCTTGTTCCTTGTTTGAAATAATTATTGTTGTCTCTTAAGTGCTTTTTGCAGAATTGTGACAGTCAATGAAAATCTGTCCTTCAATTCAATTTGAAATCATTCTATAGATAGAAGTATTCAATGAAGACAGGCATGCTTTTAAAAATTATATTGATCAAGGAAATATCTTGTTGTTCCTTGCATGTTTAAAGTGATTAGAGGAATACAAAACTTCCAGGATATGGGCAGCAAAATTAACCTAGATAATGATTTTTTACATTATAGTTATTGAATTTATCCCGTTGTGGAATTCAGATGACAAACATCTTAAAAATACTGTGATTAGTAAAATGCTTTTCTTGTAACTGAACTTTAAAGAGATAAATACATCAGAAAAGATACAAAAGACAATACAAATTATAAGCAGTAGTCTACTTTCAGAGCAAAAATGTCTGTTTGGCTATAGTGTAAGGAAAAAAGAATAGGGACATGAGACATACTTAGGGAAAAGAAACCATATGAATGTGTAACACACTCTTTCCCATTATTAAGTCTATCCTTTGTCATTTTGTTTTTCCTGCTCCTTGGCATATAAGCTGCTCTCACTCAACCTCCCACATTCATCATAAGGCAGATCTGAGTAGGCTTAATGGAATAATTTAAAATATGTTTCTAAAGATTCTTGGAAATATTTTTATGGCCATTATGGAATAAAGCAGTAAGGATTCAATTTGCCACAGACATGGGGATCTGTTTGTATTTTACACTTCATTTCATTAAACCCTCATTTCAAATATGGATAATTAATTAGGACATATTTCTAGGTAGAATAAAATGAGCTGATATGTATTTTATGTTCAATTTATGCTTCTTTATGCTGATCTCCTCATCAAAGTGTGAGGTGTGAAGCATCTTGCTGAAGTGACAGAAAGTTGCACCTCTGGAAGTTCTGCTTCCCCATGATACAATTACTGTTCTGAAGTAGATACGATGTGTTTCAACAAGGAGGAAATTGAGTAGAAATCAGGAATCTGGAGTTCTTTCAGAACCCTGCCACCAGCCAACTCTGTCATCTTGATTATATTACTCTGAAATAAAAACTTTCCGTAAAAATGAAGTGGAATTTAGATGTTTTCATTCCACATACTCTTGTAAATTTTTTGTTTTATACTTTTTTTCCCTACCACATTTGCCAAATGTTTAGCTAGAAAGTGGAGCCCTTCTCCTTCACATTTTAGATTTGTTCAAAGCAATGTAGTACTGCTTAAAGTATATCTATAGCCTTCAGCTTATGAAAAATATCCAGAACAGACAATATCCTTATGGTTACACAAGGTTCAAAGCACCAAAGTTGGTTTTCTACATCTTAAAATTTAGATAGCAGTGAAGATTTTGGTAAAGAATAGGTATGGTGTGTCCAGTGAAGATTTTGAGGGCTGTTTCAAAACTTGAATCCTTTCTAATGTAGCCTTACATTTTGTCTAGCATCCGTCTTTCTATTTATTTATATATGATCTGTATGCAAACATGCTGAAGTTCAAATTAGACTTTCAAGTCCCTGTATAATGGTAAAACGGTTTTGGTGGGTTTTTTTGTGGGGCTCTATTTTCTTGTGGTCCCTTTCAAGCTAGAACTGTATGTTTCTATGATTGATTCTGTGACTGATTTTTATATGCATTTATTCATACACCCTAATGCAAATATGTATGTTAGGTTTTTTTTGATGAGGGGATTCGGTTTAATATTCATCATGAACACAACAAACAAAAATTAAATGAACTGGACAGAATTTCTTCTGCTGGATTCTTTAGATAATTTGAAAGATTTTTCCCTTTCTACTTTTACACTTGCCTCTGGACATTTATGACTGTCAATGACATTCAGTAGGTTTCATGAACAAAGAACATGATAATAAGGCCTGAGCTCTTGTGTTACTGCTGCTATTTCCTTTCTCACTTTTTAATATAATGGAGAAAATAAAACCTTAATCACTAACAACCTCTGGTAAACTAGCATCACAACTCAATCCCATGGGGTTGATTTGCTCATACCTTGCATACCATATATAGCATTAGAAGATTTTAAAGACTTATTGCTTGCCATCAATTTTAATAAAAACAACTCACATCTGCTATTTTAGTTTTAATGAAAAGAAAATTTCATTTTTGTGTGTGAGTCAATGGAAATTAGGAATTAAGTTTTTCAGCACATGAATTATCAAGGGGGATTAACTCGATGATTTATTCATTGTTTTTTTTAAGTGTTTCATTAGAATTCATATTCTTCCTAGAGAGGACTGAAAATTACTAGGGTAGGCAAAGGTGACAAAACTTTGCATTTAGGAACTGATCTAAAGAGGAATGCACAGGTTCGTTATATAATTGCTAGTAATTATTACACTACATTTTTCAATATACAATTGCAATTTCTTTTATTCCTAGTATGCAATGGAAATGGTTTTGTTAACAAAGAGGTACCCACATTAAATCTCCAGGGAGGACGATGTGTCTCCTATCTCATGTAGACTGTACTGTCTCTCCTACATCTCTCATATTTTTGTCCTGTTTTTTGTTAAAATAATCTATATGCTGCATGGACTTAGTTAAATTTCTGTGGTATGAGGGGTTCTTGTTCAATGAGAAATATTATCAGGCTTGACATGGTATGAGTCCTTAGCATTATCTTAGGTTATATCAGGATTATGAATTGTTTGAAATTGTTGTACAGCATTTGGGGAGTGTAAGCTTTAAGGCAAAATCATGAACTCTTGATAAATAATTGACTGAAAAGAACTGAACTAGACTGTGTAAGGGATATATAAATTCACACAAATACAAGCAGTATGCCATTAATCTTTAATTTGACACTGTTTTTAATTTATCTTTCCTGCAGGAGCTTTGTCTATTGGATCTGGCCCAATTGCTTTAAGCCCGTATTCATGTTATACAGGATCCTTAGCTTTTAAAGCTTTTCTTGAGACACAAACAAATAGTATAATATTCACAATGGAAGCTCAGTCAAATTTTTTTTTTGGTAATGTTTTCCTCCTAAGATGTTATTCTCTAAAGGATGAATACTTATTTTTTTCCCTTATTTTTAGCAGAGATACTAGGCCAGTGCATACACTTTACTCATGAATGCAGGGATGAGCACATGCTGTTTCTAAAACGGGTGAGACTGGTTGATGGCAACGATAGTCCTAGAATTCTACACAAGATTTATAGCATCTGTTAATCTGTGATAACTAATAAAGTATTGGCACACAAAGGAGATGTTTAATTTCTATATTTATTGCAAGGCTTATTCAATAATATGGTCAAGTCAGAATCTTGGCAGAAAATATTCCCATTTTTTTTTTTAAATTCTAGTGCCTTTAAGCAACAGAGCCTTGATGAATGATAGGAAGATGATTTTTAGAATTCAGAAACATGAATCATGGCTTTAAAGCTGATCATATTTGGTCAAATTACTAAAATTTAAAGCATACTCTCAATACATTTTTAGATTCAATTAAGATGCTCAGTTAATTCAGTTAACAAGGTATTTTTCAAAATCTTATCTGGCCTAGTGCATACTGTGCTACATAGGTGCTACTCGGGGCACTCAAATGGAGAGCAGATACATTTGTTAAGTCACCCATTCCTGCTTTTAGGTGGAAAAATTGAAAAAGGAAGACTTCTACCTCAGCCCTCCCTCTTGCAAACATACTGGAGAAAGGGCATGGGTACAAAGAGCTAGGAACACTGGCAAAATCACTGCAGATAGAGAGGGGTTATGTGCTAGGATGGAGGAAGAAAAGGAGTATGCAGCTGGGAAGGAATTATCAATGAAAAAATGATTGTGAGCCAGGCAGATAATGTGAAAGCAGGCATGAAAGGACTGCTGCACTTCAGGTAGATGCTGGGTGAGAGAGATCGAGTCTGGACACAAAAAAATATATTTTCAAGACTCTACAATAGTGATCAAAAAATAAAACACAGAATCACATAATCAGAGAATCATCAAGTTTGGAAAAGGTCTTCAAGATGAACCATCAACCCAGCACCACCATGATCACCCCTACATGGAATCCCCAGCCACCATATCCAGACACCTCTTGAACACTTCCAGAGATTGTGACTTCACCACGTCCCTGGGCAACTTATTCCAGTGCCTAACCACTCTTTCAGTGATGTTTTGAAAGCAGTTTGATCTTGAAAGTAGTTTGTGATTATTTTATTTAAATTATTGCAGCATCTACTAGTCACAGCCAAAATCTGGCTCTGTTCTCTTTAGTAACTTCAAGTTGGAGACAGTACTCCCCAAAGGCCAAAGCAGTAACGTGTGTTTGACTGAATACCTTATTAGAACAATGCCTTGCAAGCACTGTTTTTGCCTTAATTAAAAGCTCAGTCTGCTTAGATAGGGTTATTAATTAAATAGGGTCCTTGCAAGTTAGTGGGAAAAGTTTAGGTATGATGAGCCATGTTAAACAGAACAACATCTGGTGTTAGCAACATTCTCAGTACTGGGTGCTAATTGCACTCAGTCTTAAGGACAAATATTTCATATTTGACACTTTTCAATCCAGTCAGCAAGTGAGATTTATGAGTCAGATATTTACTTTAATTCTTGTTTCCATACTTATGTATTGAAGTGTGTATATGAGCACAGGACATTTATTTGGAAGAGAAAATTAAAATTTAAAATACCTTTTTTGTAATGGTTTTTATGAAAGGATCACAGGCTGATTTTCTCTGTTGTCTTCTCAGGGATGTAACTGTATCTGGTTTAGCTGGTAAAAAAACAACTGACATAATTTTGAGATTGATTAGTTGGTCATGGCAACTGTCAGCAGCAGATTTTAGGCTGCTACTGGTAGAACTGGTTGATGGGTTGCTGTTGTCTCCTATCATTCCCCAAGAATACAAGCCTGGATGTGAGATGTATGTGAATGTGGCAGTACATCTTATAGCCTGAGGCACCCATAATCCCTGAAGCCTAAAACATCTCCAATTCAATGGGTAGAGATGACTACTGCTTAACCATCTTATAAACTTGGCTGGAATTTCTCTCTCAACAGCAGGTTAATATAGAAGATAATTTTATAATCCTTCATGGTACAGCTCTTTCTTTGTCTTTAAAAAAGATTAATCTTGAATAACTTTTTCTAACAAAAAATTATGCGTCATAATAAACCCTGGAGGAGATCATTCTATAAAAGAATACATATGCATCAGGAATTCATTCAATATTCTTGATTTCCCTTGGTTCCTTTAGATTTTGCTTCAAGCTTTAAACTCCTAGAACCAAATTTATCCCAAATGTATATGGAGTTCCCTGCAGTCAACAGAGGTATGTTGCCAGTTGTTTGAAACTCTGAACACTTTCAGAAGGGTTCTGTATTTAGACATAAGTATATAGCTTATACTGAACTGCTGATGGAAACTTCCTCTTAGGTCTTTAAAGAACGGTGTTGTGGCTCATTTTAGTGGCAAAACAGAATATACTGTGTTTATCTAGCTCTAGGCTGAACACTTTGTCCAGAAGGTTACTATGGGAGAAATTATCAAAAGCTTTACTGAAATCCAAAACTGTTACATTAATTGGCTTCCTATGATCAGCTAGGGGAGTTACCTTGTCATAACAGGAAATCAGGTTTGATAAGCTGGACTTTTCTCTCATGAAGTTGTGCTGGCTGTGGTAAATGTTCTCCATGTGTTTTTCAATCTGTCTCATGTTAATTTTCTCCACAGCTTTACCAGGCATTGAAGTGAGATGGACAGGCCTGTAGTTTCTGAGGTCCTGGCTTCCAGCCAGCTGGGACATCCCCAAATCCCAAGACTCTTCAAAAATTATTGAAAGAAGCTTTTCAATGATATCAGCCAGGTCCTTGAAGATTCTAGGATTAATTCCATCAGGCCCCATAGATTTGTAGGGATCCAGCTAAAGAAGCAGATTGTACACAAGCTCAAGGTTACCTGGGAGTTGATCATTATCACAGTCATGGTCCTCGAGCTCAGGGCACTGAAACCCCCTTGGCCTGCCATGTTGAAGCCAAAGGCAAAGAATGCTTTAAAAATCTCTGCCTTGTCTCTGTCCCTGTTTGTGAGGTGACCATCCTAATCCAGTAACAGGATGATATTATTTCTACATGGACTTTTGCCATTAATGAATTTTTAAAAACTCTTTTTATTGTCCCCCACGTTTCTGGCCAACTTCAATGACAGTTGAGCTTTGTAAGAATTTTCTCCTTAAAGTGGCAAGAAGCACCTCACTATTCTTCCCCGACTGGGCTCCCAGTGGGCATACACCTTCCTTTTTTGCCTTATTTCCAAGAGAAGATCCCCCTGTTCAGCCAACCCAGCCTTCTACTTCATCTGCTTGGCTTCTGACATTTTGGAATTACTGCTCTTGTGCTCTTAGGTGTTGATGTTTAAAAAGTGGCACGCACTGATGGGCACCTGCAAAAACATTTTACCAGAGGGTCTTAATCACTAGTTCTCTGAACAGCCTGAAGCCTGCTGTTTTTTATATCCAGAGCTGAGGTTTTGCTGGCACTTTTCCTCCTTTCAACAGAGACTTGATCACTACCTGGTTGCTGTGGCCAAGATGGCTGTCAATCTCCACTCTGTGGAGATCAAGGAGGGCATCTTTCTGAGATGCCTTCCTTAGGACCTGTTCCATTAAGTTGTTGTTTAGGTTTTTTAGGAGTCTTCTGGACTGGGTTGTGCCAGCTGTACAAGGGCAGTTGACTCAGAAGTCTCCCTCAGTTCCTCAAAGAATAATTCCTTGTTGTGATTTCCCTGGCTAGGAAGTCTATAGTAGGCTCCCGTGGTGACATCCACATTGCTTTTTTTTTCCTCTTGGTTCTTACCCAGAATCTCTCACCTGTGCCACCGACAATTGTGAGCTCCATAAATTCTTACCCTTCCATTACATATGGTGCTCAAACTCAGGAGGTGATGGTAGTCTCTAGATGAATTCTCTGAGGTAGATATGAAATATGATTCTGTCATTGCTGGTAGCTTTGAGAGTTTTAAAGTTTATAATCATCCTGTGTGATGCTGCAGTAACAGTGAGTATCACATAGTCAAATGTTTGGTGGCTTCCGTTCATAAGTGCTTGTAAAAAGCTTGTAAACTTTTCTGCTTTGGTGGGTTTTACTCCCAAGTCAAATGAATTTGAAAGCAATGTACAACTCTGAATAATTCCCTCAATAAAAGAACAGGAGGAAAAAAAACAGTATTAAAATTCAAACTTAATGAGAAAAGAAGAATAATTCAGCACATAGAGTCCCACTGGTTTTATACTTAGAAATCATAAGGGGTATTGCAGTGTAAGGGGAAAAAAAGTTTTCTCCCAGAGCTGCAAGTTTTCCTTTAGAATGTTTTCCACTTCACCACTTTGAATGACAATTATTTCTGTGGAAAATCTTGTCTCTCCCCCCCCCCCTTTTTGTTTTTTTTAGTTATAGCAGGTTAATCATCCATAATGAAGCATTAGTGATTTTTGGACTCTAATTTTAATACAAGCAACAACTATTAAAATTGCCCCAGAGAAGAGAATGGAATTCCCACTGTTGCAAGTTTTTGATAAATTCATACCTTGAAAAATAACCTGCCTCGTTATACAAGTGGATGCTCCCAGGGCTTCCTGCTTTCAGTCAGGAATGGATATCTGTCTTGAGAGATACAGAGATGTCAAATAAGGGAATAGTACCCCATTTTATAATTAAAGGCCTATGGCACAAGAAAAGTTTGTGACTTTAATCAACTGTATTAAAAAAAAGAAACTGGTGTGACTGTGAATTTATCTCCAAGGAGTCCAAATCCAGGGCACTAACATCTGGGTTAGGCTTTTTCAAATACTGCCCACTCCCCAAGAAAGGCAAAACAGATAGCAGGCTGAAAAGCTGAAACTGCACAGGGTACTGCTCTAACACGTAAGCCAGCTGGCAATGTAGCTGGCCATTACCTGTATTTCCATTAACTGTATTTCCATTAACTGTCTTTCCAAAAAGTGGCCATAATGAAGCTGTCTCATCTCTGTATGTGTCTTTTGTCCAGACTAACTCATGAAGCGTGCCAGCACATATTTCAGAAGGGTTTCACGTGGCATGGGCCAAAACTACATCTAGCCTAAAACTTTACCGGTGTGTAACAGGAAGCATTTATATCTTGTTTAATTTATGAATGTAGGATTGGAGTTTTGATTCCTCCAGCCTTGTAGCTAAGCACAATGAAACCAAGTCACCATATTTCCCATTAGAGAGAAATGATGGTTCTTTGAGAAAGTAACCACAATTTGAAATTGATAATCTCTACAAGCAGGACCATCCACTTTCTGCTTAGTCCCAGCACAGAATAGATATATGCATACATATATTATGGATAGAGAATAATGGAACAGCTTTAATATTTTATAGGGTTTCATAACCTTACATATATATGGCCTTATGTAGAAGAAAGTACATTTTAGTAGTCAGACAAAAAAGTGCTGGAAAGGTTTTCATGGAACCTTTCCATTTGCTGAGGCTACAACACATGAATACCTCATACATAAATCTAATATATATTTCAAATTGTTTTTGTATAAGGATGGGTTGCCTTTATTGGACCACTTGACTCTGCCTGATTTTCTACAAACACAGCAATTATGTAAAACAGGCAACTGCCAGCTGCACAGCAATAATGTCCCCAGTTATAGTGCCTGACTGGTTGGAGTAGGAGCCACTGTACCTCATGTAAATGCCTGAACTTGAACAAATCAAATCTCTCTTTGAACCCTGTCCCTCTCCCTGTCCCTGTCCCTGTCCCTGTCCCTGTCCCTCTCCCTCTCCCTCTCTCCAACTCATTTAGAAGGAGCGATTCTAATCTTAAGAATCAGGCATTTAGGGTGCCTAAGTTAGATTAACTAGAGTCTCACAATTCCTTTCTATCATTTTAGCTTCATTTTAATGCAAATTTCAAGATATTATGATTCATAAAATCAAAACTTGCAGAGCTACACAGAAGTCAGGCATGCTGTGTTTTTAGTCTCAAAATAGTTCCCATTTACTACAGATCTTATTACAACCATGAAATTTGTGCAGGGCAGTAATGAAACTGTCATACTATGCATAAAATGAGATATTTTGCTTTGTTGCTAACTACCTCTTTGTTTATATTGTATTTCACAAGTGTACTGTATCTTCATAAATATGATGGAATACAATAATAACTTTAGGGGAATTGCCGTAACTACTTTGTTTTGTGAAAGGTAATATTTTATTTTCTTACCATTTGTATTGAAACTTATGCTGACTGTGAATATTGGTAAAATTGGAAGATTTTTAGAAAGAGAAGGAATTAAAATTAAAATTAAATAATTACATTAATTTAAAAGAAGTCTAAAACTGTGCTGTATGGTATAAACGTTTGTTACACAGATATGTAACCTGACTTTGAAATACAAAATTAAGCAAATGAACTAAAATTCTAGCCTTATTTTATAAAGCTGATAAACAGACAATAGCTCATGGGTTTCATTAGAAACTATCAAATATTCAATGCTTGCAAAAACAAGGAAATGAGTAAAGACCTCTTCCCCTGCAAAAATAATCCATCGAATAAGCATGTTAATACAGTTAAATACTCCAGACCTTGAGAATTGTTTTCCTGGAACAAATAAGATTATAAGATCTTGGGATTTTGAACAAATATAGTTATGAGAAGTGCTGTCATAGGGATGGATGCTAAGTGAAAATCATGCTCTAACCCAGATAAATTAATTTCTGTAAAATTATCACATCTGTGTATCAATGAGGGTTTGTTGTGAATTTAGGATTTGACTAAATGTAAACATTTTTAAGAAGACTTGTCTGTGTTGTAAGTCCTTCCCTACATACCAGTCTCTGATTTTAGGACTCCCTTTTCATTTAAACACCGTAGTAGCAAAGAAGGCTTGGAGACCTTACAGCACTTGGTGCTGAAGGGATGTCATAGGGGTACTGGAGAAGCACTTCTCACAACGGCAGGTAGTGACAGGACAAGGAAGAATTACTTCAAACTGAAAGAGGAAAGGCTTGGATTGAATAACAGGAAGAAAATCTTTACTGTGCAGTTGGTGAGGCACTGAAACAGTCCACAGAAGTTGTGGTCTCCCCATCCCTGGAAATGTTCAAGGCCAGTTTGGATGGGCTCTAAACAACCTGGTTAGTGGGAAGTGTCCCTGCTATGGGCAGGTACTGGAAATAAATTATCTGTAAGGTCCCTTCCAGCCCAAATAATTCTATGATTTTATGCCTCATAGGAGGTAATTTTGCTACATTCTGATAAACCACAACTTCCCCTGCTATGAATCTGTAGAATTTTGTTAACTGTGCTCACTTATCTAGTCTTTATGATTACCTTGAATGTTAATGCTCTTTGGAGCCCATTGCCAGAGTGAACACCCACTGTTTCTGCAACTCACTCAGGAAGCTGCTGGCTGCACTGATGCTCTTAGAGCAGGCAAGATACTTTGAACCTGCCTCCTTGAAATGGAGTTTCACACCTTCATCAGATTAAAAAAGCCAGTGCAGATCCTGGGAGCAGGGGTCAAACACTGCACCAACTCAGCCAGACATGTCAGTGTTAACCCCAGGATCCAGTTTGCCTGCTCTTCTTGCGGCCCGAAACCCTTGCATGTTAAGGCCCTCCACCATAATGCCATGTTCCTTCAGCAAGAAGATCTAGGAAACCAGACTCCAGGCTGATCAAAGTGTCTGCCTTGTCCTGTAGTTCTAGGAAAAGAGCTAGACAGTTAACCACTACTTTAATCCGTCAACTGAGTAGAATGTCTGAATTGCATGAATTTGAATGTGTCCCCCCCACCCCGATTTTTTTCATAGGCACTCTTTCTCCCTGATACCTGCATGTGAAATATATGAGGCAATAGAAAGCTAAATTTTCATAAAGCAGGTAGCTAAGAAAGGTGGACTGATATTTTTCATTTCAGATAGGAAGATGATTCAGAGGGAAGATGATGGAATAACACAAATTCAGATTAAAAATAACATTTTATGTAATTGAACACAGGAGCAGCTTAATAATGAAAAGATTGTCATCTCTGACTGGGTATTTATCTAGGTGTGGCGTACACTAAGGTAAGGAGAAACCATGATCCTAGTGTAGAGAGAATGAGAAATTTCTCTCTCATATTGATTGCTTCTGAAGTACTGTCCTGGTTTAAGGCAAATATTTGGGAGGAAACCTCTGGAGGGTCT
>JAHLSL010000061.1:6629778-6698120 GCA_025920805.1 Petroica traversi
AGGGTGGGGGAGGGGCCCACGCGATGCCAGCCAGTCCCAAGAAGAGGGAAAAAAAAAAAGAAAAAGAGATAACGCTGTCTGCTGGAATGCAGCCTCTCCGCTCTCCTGACCTTGGTTCGTAGTGTCCTGCGGGACGGGGGCGATGATCCCGGGGAGCTGCGAGTTCCCGCCGCGCTGGAGCCACGCGCTCCCTCCTCTGCTCTTCTCTTCCTGCTTCCTGCTGCCGCTCCGCCTCTTCCTCCACCTTCACTCCCACCGTCCTCCTTAGACCAACCCAAAGCTGCAGAACTTAATGTCCAGCACAAGCCAGGGGACGATTGGGGATACAAACAGGCCACATGGCTAACCCAGGACAAGTACTATTCCTCTAACATTTTCCTTCATTTATCACACTGAGGTGGCTGTATTTGCAGCACTTGCAATTTTTGGTGCCCTAAATGGCCTGTTGATTAACTCCACATGTATTCTGGGCAGAAAATTAATGACCTTCCTTTAGTACACAAGTGCCCATTATAACTGGAAGTGAGCACTAAAAGCCAGGAGATAATCTAGAGTAACTAATGGGGTGGCTATTACAGACTGCAATGTAGCAGAAGGAGTTTTTTTTTAAGTTACAATGAAAGTTGTTTGGAATCTCTGTTCTTTTCTACTAGCAAGTACAAGCAATCTAAATAAAATTTACAGTCTCTTAAATTAATTTACAGTCTCTTGAATTAATTTTTACCGTCTGTAGAATGAAAACTAGAGAGTCAGTATAGTATTCAGTACAAATCACTCTTGTGAGATTTTGAAAGCTTCATGGCAAAGCATAATTTCATTCACTGGAACATAATTAGTTTTTTTGTTTACAAAGAACAAAAATAATGTAAAGGTTATGTTTCCATTGCTTCCAGAAAGGTATGTTATTGCTATATGAATAGAAAACATGCTGAGATTTCACATCATATGTACAGATAGAATATGGTGACATGGTGCAAAAAATGAAAATTAATCTCTTCTATTGCCTATAGAAGGGCATCACAAAATAATAGTGGGGTAAAGAGCTCTCAGTCAACAAAACAGAGTAAATAAAATTGCTTTAAGAGGATAGAAGTAATAAAATACAGTAAGGGTAGAACTGATACCAATAGTTCTGTCTGGAAACATATGGAGACAGAGCCCTGCACTTCAAATTACTCCTTAACAGTGAAAAACTGGAGACTTTATTGTAAAAAAACTTGTTTTGCTGTGGGATATTCAGCTTAGATTTAAGGACACATTTTATTGAGACATTATTTCTTGACACATTATTTATTGATACATTATTTCTTCATAATGAAAAAGCTAAATATTTCCTCTGCTATTTGTGTGGAATATTACTAAAAGAAAAAGAGTCAACAACAACAAAATCTAGCAAAAGCTATGACGCCAAACTTGATAGCTATCTCATGAGATATGAGATGGAGTTTCCCAATACTATCCCCACTGGGTGACAGAGTGATATTTTCAAAAACTCTTAAATTCTAAGAGGCACCAAATTTTAAGAAATCTTTTATAAAAGGTTGATGAAAATCATTCATCATTCCAACAAGTAATCAAAATCGAAATAATGGGAACCTTGATCCAATAGATGAGACTTTTAAAAAGGAATTGATAGCTTGGATTGTAGTTTTGCCATTTCTTTGCAGAGTGTTTCTTAGTATTCTCACACCTACGCACTCCAGTCTAGATGGTGTCTTTGATCCCATCTCAGTTTACTGAGAAAAGGTTCAAGCTTCATTGTGTGTGTTACTTAGTTATAAAAGTTATCTCCAGCATGGCTGATTGGAGCCTTAGCAGGCACATGGAATGGAGTGGCTTTGATGACTGATGGTGATTAAAGAGGGCACTTGAATCTCTGGGTGCCAGAGATGCAGTGGTTGTCTGACGGATAGACAGGAGAGCGAAGAACACTGCTCTGATGTGATACCAGCCTCTAAAACCCTGCCAGTGCCACAGCTGCTTGGTATTTTAGGTGGATAATTTTGCTGCTCTTATGAAACTTTTAATTATTCTTGAAAAATATCATGGAGATTTGCTCCTTGTGTGACTATCACAGTTTGGGAAATAATAGGAGCTGGACTTGGCTGCATCCCCAGCCTTACTGTGCTTGGAAAAGAACATGATTATGTATGAAAGGAGAAACACATAACCCAAGCAGAAATGCCAAAAAGAGCACAAGAAATGCGCCCATTAACTCTGTGTATTCCTACTTTGTTGTAAATTATGTCCTAATGAGTTTGATTGTAATCAGACTAAGGTAAAATTTTATAGTGAAATTAATAAATGTTAAAACTTACCCATTATTTTCAGCTATCTTAAAAGCTCTAAAGATTAAAAAGTCCAATCTTCATTGTAGCTCTGTACTTGAGAAACTGTGATCTATAAAATTAATAATACTTGCCCAGAACATAAATAATATTAATTTCAAAGAACATAACAGTCTGGAGACTTCTACACTGAAGGCTACTTTGGAGTTCAAGACTTCATTTCCATCTAAACTGGTAAAAATGAAACAGTGCATGAGAATATTTTCTTCATAATTCCTTTGTTTTTACATTTTCCCCATCTGATAGAGGCTCTCATTAGGACTTTGTTGCCTGAAGTTTGGTGAGAATTCTGTAATTGAATATAATTTTAGGTGATTTTATATTTTTCTAATTGCTATTTCATTGCATGATAACCTGGTGTACACAGACCTTTTCAACATTTCGTTCTGCAACAAACCTAATTGCAAAGTAATAAATTCCTATTTCTAAGTTAACAATTATATCAGTTCAAGGTAACATGAAACTCAGCAATTGTTTCAATTTAGGCCCTGTAAACGTTTTCTTGGACAGGGCACAGAATTGAGCATTAAGCACTGAGTGCCATCTAGTGCACACATTGTGGTGCACGGACGGGCAAAAGCAGCCTGAGAAAGTAAAAAATCTTATTATTAAAGTCTCCAGAAAAAAAAATGGTTAGGAAAAGATTGCTATGTCTTAAATATGACTACTTGAATTACGGTGTGTCATTTGAACACAAATAATTAAGAACATGTTTTAGACTTGAGGGAGAGATGTACAGACACAAAACTATTGGAGGGTCATGTATATTATTGTGCTTGTAGACTGAGCTCTTTAAACACACCAGAAATTCCTTGTACCCTTTATTCCCCATATGATTTCCCAGGGTACCACCTTCTCATTCCACTTTAGAATGTCTTAGAACTGTCTAAGCCGTTTACAACTTGTAATTTTCTAAATTACTTCTGTTCTTTCCTTCTGGGAAAAAAAGTGAATCTTAACTGAGATGTTTGGCAGGTTAAAAGCTAAGATATTTCTCCAGCTCTTTGATCTATAGGCAATTATAATCCCATTAGGTGACAAATTGACTTATCAATTGCCATAATTTTGTTGGTCCCACATTTCATTCTCCCCTTTTTCAGTTTTCACCAAAATCAATAAGAACCTTCCCACTGACATCTGATCCTATTTTCTGTAAGTATGATTGCACTGCAGCCTGGTAAACTGAGCTACTTCAGAAAAAATGTCACTAGTGTGAATTAAATCCTTGCTTCACTTCAGGGGGTACAGCTTGAAGAATTCAAACACATGAAGTGTTTAACACTTTATCAAAACTTCTAAGGTGATAAATATCTATGCAAATTGATAGCTGGTATGTTTTGAAATGGCAAAAATGGAACTTTACAAACTAGTACTATAATGTAATATCTCAGGTTTTTTTCCAATGTAACCTGGATGTCTACAGTATCTTCACTTGCCGAAATTAGTCCTGGTTTTGTTTACTAGATTCAGTATATGTGATTTCATGTTACAGATATAAAAATCTTATCTTGGAGCTGGTTAATGACCATCTGGAGACACCAGTAGATGCATTTCCATACTTAGTATAATTTCATCCAACTTTTCATTCCATTTTGTTCAGAAACTTGTGAGGGTCTGTATTTCTAGATATTTCAAAAGCCTGGACTGGAATGAATGTTACTAGAAATTCCCTAATGTGTTTTCAATGAAGAAGTCTTTTGAGTGTTATTATGTTAAAAGAAGAAAGTCAGAGCTCAAAACAAAATTTACATAAAGTCACTGAGAAGGGCACCACATAACAAAATATGAAACTTGTCCTTCAGAAGAAAAAGAACAATGTGAAAGGATAAATGGCTCATGAAGTGCTTGGTTAAGTGCTGTATGCTGCATGCAGCTCTATGGATACAAAGGTAGAGACAGAAAGAAGAGACAACCTGCTGCTGTCAGTAGAGAAACTAAATATCCATGAAAGTGCTGCTGTTTGCATTCCTTAGTGAAAAGGATAGAAAGGAGTATCCTGAGATGCAGCATGCCCAGCATCATCGGACAGCCAAGGGAGGGGATTATCCCGCTTTGCACTGGTGCCATACAAGGAGCAGCTGAGGTCACTTGGTTTGTTCAGCCTGGAGAAGAGGCTGGGGGAAGATCTTATCCCAGTCTAGAACTTCCTTATGAGGAGAAGCAGAGGGGTAGGCACTGATCTCTTCTCTCTGGTGCCCAGTGTCAGGAGCCAAAGGATTGAAGTTGTGTCAGGGCAGATTGAAGTTGGATATTAGGAAAAAGTTCTTCACCCAAAGATTGTTTGGGCACTGGAACAGGGGCCCCAGGACAGTGGTCACAGCACCAAGCCTGACAGAGCTCAGGAAGTGTTTGGACACCATTGTCAGGCCCAGGGTGTGTTTGTTGGGGCTGTCCTGTGCAGGGCCAGGAGCTATACTTCGATAATCCTAGGGGATTCCTTCCGGCTCAGGATATTCTATGATTCTATGAACTCTTGCATCCATGTTTTTTTTTACTCTGGGATGCAGGACCAATCACCTTACTTCATAGGGGAGCCAGAGGAGCCAACCCCCCCCTCCCCCCCCAAACCTGCTTGAAATTCTGAATATACTTAACCTGGTGCAGTAAAAGACAACACGTTAGAGATAAGTGCTGAGCTGCAGTTGCAAAATGTGTTGAATGGCAAATAAATGAGGTGAACTTTGTCTACCAGAAGAAGAGGACCTGCTCAGATACACAACAGCACTGCCCAGGTGCAATGTCCTTACCTAGGGAAGAGCAGCTGGAGGAATCCTGATCTCTCTCTTCTGCTTCTACCCAAGTTCCTGCAGGGCCTGAGATTGTCTTTTTGTGGCCGGTGTCAAGGGCTGGACAGCTGATCACAGGGACAGCCGGTGGCTCAGTGGCTTGTTCTGAAAGTTTCCTTTTCGTGAAGTCAACTTCAGCTACGGACTTCTTTTCCCCTTGCTGCGAGCCGGGCTTCCCTGGGATGGTGGCCACTGTCCCAAAAGCCAGAGAGCTGCTGCGAGAGAGAGTGTTCCCTTGCCAGGAAACTAAATTCAGACACAAGACACCATGGTCTGCTCTGCTTGGGTTCAGGGGCAAAAGACCCCGGAAAGCCCAGATTTCAGACTTTTATTCTGAGGGTTACAACTTATCTCATAACGGTACAGGGGAGGAACAGGGAAGGGTCAGAGGGTCAGGGCCTAGTCGGGAAGGAGTAAGGGAGGAGACAGGTAAACACAAGATACTATTGTTAACTGAAGGACGGGAGGGGGGGAGTTCGACCCCCTTTCCAAGGCCAAACCTAATTCTACCTTCAGAGGGGCCTCACTTTCTAGGCCCCCAGAAATTCCTCAGGGGATATGTAACTCTCTGGGCTTGAACCACCACTACGTCTTTTGTACCTTATTGTTCTCCCTCTTGTGCTTTCATGCTTTCTGTGGTATTTTACATGTAATTAGTACATGTTGTCTCAGCTGTGCCCAAGTCAGGCTCTGCCAAGCTCTTGGGACAACATTGCTTCAGTGAGCAATATACAAGAGTTGATGTTTCTGTCATTCCTCAAGAACAAGTGCTGTTACCCTCTCCCTGTTCTGTCAGTTCCTCTGCTATTAACCTAGTCCTAGCATCATGGTATAGATGAGGTGAAGGACTGAAAGCTGATAAACATCCATTGTTTTACACCAACACACGTATCTGTATTCATTGAAAGTACCTTTATTTTGTCCTTGAGGTGGAAAAAAATTCCAAATGTAGAGATTTCATCACTGAAAGAGATAAAAGAATGAACTAAGAAGCACAAGTGTTATAAATCAAAAAACACTTTATACTAATATTATATATTGGACATTTTAATAACAGGCAATTTTTTTGCATATTTGTGCGTTTGAGGGGCAACTCAAGAAGTGATGTAGTGCTGGAAACAGGCTTAGCAGCCAAATCAGAATCAACATGTAATGAATTTGGAGTGGAAAAGATTTACCATAGAGACATCTAAATACCAGGTGTGAATGACTCATGAACTCATCTAATCTCAGGGCTGAATCACGACTCAGTAAATACCATGTGCCTTCTTCACACAAACAAAACAGTAAGAATTCTTCAGCTTATGAGCCAAAGCAGAACAATTTATAAACTCCTTTGATGAAACCTTTTCCAGAGAGATGAAGTAATTTGAGATAGCATTGTTGACATTTATTACCAAGCAAAAGTGTTTTTTCAGTGTGAAATAATATGTCTCATCAGAGAACTCAATATAGCTGGAAAAAATTAGGCAAACTTTTCAGTGTCAAAGCCCTTCTTCTGGTTCAAGATAGGCTTGGTGCATTTTAAATTGAAAACATTTGTTCAGGCAGTCAGGTATTGGTAGGGTCATCTCTGAGAGAAAAGGTGTTTGATTATTGTGAAGCAGATTGTATATTCTCAGAGGAACAGGGCCAGGAAATAGGGAAGGAGTGATAAAGAAATAAATATCAAAAAATAGTTATCTTCTCGATAACTTCTGTAACAATTTGATAGAGGAGAAAAAAATAAGAGAATTTCCTAAAAGCAACACCAGTACTGAGTTTGCTTTTTGTGTATCCAGTAGAATTCTGAATCTTAACTCCCAGCATCACTGAAAAAAATATGATTTGTCTGTTTCCTCTCAAGATAAAGTCTCAGATATCAGAAATAAAGAAATTTAACTTTTTTTAGAAATATTAATCTTTATTATATAGCCTCTTACAGATGTTTTGGAGTGCTCATCCAAACCCAAAAGGAACTGTGATGTTGTAGACAGTCTCCAGTACACACAAAATTGCATAGGCTCACACTGATATATATTGGGAGAAATGTTGTATCATGGAAGGACAAGTCCTATTCAAACTTTTACCACCAGGCTTGAATATTTGAAATAGTATATGGAGAATTACATGTGAGCAACCTAGTTTTGCCTCTGTCAGACTGCAAGGTTTAGAAAGGAGCTTTAGACAGAGCCCTCAGCGACACCACTGGTCTCCACCTAGCTATGGAGACATTGACCAAAATACTCTGGCTGCATCCATCCAGTCAATTCCTTATCCACTGAATAGTCCACCCTAGAGACCCATGTGTCTCCAGTTTGGAGATAAGGATGTGTGTGGGACCATGTCAAAGGCTTTAAAGAATTCTAAATAAATGACGTTTGTTGGTCATTTCTTGTTAAGTGTGGCAGCAAGTCTTTCACAGCCCAGAACCAATTGTAAAGACAAAGAGGAACACAGTAAGGACACAGAACAAAGTCTCAGCAGTAGTAATAAAACAGTTCAAATTGCTACACTTTACTTTGTTTTTACCCCTCTCCAGGTGTGATGCTTATCCTTACCTGCTCCTCTGCCTCCTAAGGCTGGCAGCTCTTAGGCAGTGGTAGATGGTGAGTTGTCAGCATCTGGAGTCCTTTGTCATGGCAATGGTTTCATCTCTCTCATGCCTGGATCTGTGTAAGGCATATTGGGAGCCTTAGGCAGACTTTGAGCTGGAGGAGAAGGTGACCTGGAGTGGGCCATGTGTGGCACTGCCACCTACTTGCCCTTGCCTTTATCTGACACTGAAGCAAAGAATTTCTCCTGAGAATGTCTGTTAGAAACAGAGCTATTTTCTCAGAAGGAAATTACATAATATCTCAGATGATCACAAGGGAAAGCATCTCTCTGTGGATGGGATTTGCTTCACTTTTTGCAGCATGCTCTGGGAAAATCCATGCAGGCTCCGTCTGACGCTGTACAAATACAGGCTGTCCAGTATCTGAAATCCAAAAGGATTTACTCCCTGTCTGTGGTCCTGTCCTTATTCTACCTTATGAAAGCAGTCAGCTTATTAAGCCATTTGTTTTCAGGCCCTGCTGAGCTTGTCACATTACCCACCAGATGCAGAACATGAAGCCATTTCTATGTTTACTCACATCCACTTTCACCTTTCTGTCTTCATTGCTCTGCACCTCCACACTACACAAATTTACTACACACTGTGATTTTTGTGTGTGGTAAACACAAAATAGAAAATATGTCTCTTCTCCATGTTACCCTTAAGATCTCCTCTGTGCAGCTCCAAACACCACTGGTAACTAACTTAAAGTTGTAGGTCAGGGAAAGGCAGGGAGATAAGCCAGAGAAGCCTCAAGCTCAACACTTTGTAAACTCAGTAAAATATGTTAATGTGCTTTAATACTGCCTTTAAGTATTTCTAGCAAATTTTCATTAAAAATATAGACAATTTTGTTTATTTTGTTTATTTACCAAATTTGTTTATTTACCAAAATTTTGTTGAACATTAGGCTTGAAATGCATAAATATGGTTCTTGTCAGTTGTGAGAATATAATAATAATTATCACTTCTATGGTGACAGGAAAATTTTTATATCTAAAATAACTCTATGGATAGATATCATCAAGATATTTGGAATTTGTTACCTCAAGTCTGTCAATACATTAGATTACCGACTTGGGTCACTGGCTAAAAATTCTGGAAGAAGAAACCATGGTAGATGTAGAAAATAGCATAAATTGAAAAATTAGTAAAGATGAATAAATAACTTTAGGTTGATGCCACTAGAAGTTTATGGGCTACAGTGTATAGGGGATCCTACTAAATGAATTCATCACAGAAGGAAATATAAAACCTGGAACATGCTCTGAGTAAGATTTTATTTGAGTCAGCCATTGGAGTTTTGGTAGGGAAAGGAGGTGCTTGGTTAGTCTTTGATTTTAGAAATAGTAGATAGACCATGCTGTTTCAAATATATGCTAGACAAACTGGGATACATCTTAAAAGGGTTCCTCTGACACCTGCTAAAAAGGCAACCAAACTGTAACTAACCTGGCCTCTAAACAACAAACCGAAAATCAAAATAAAAAAAAAGTTCAGATGTTGGTTGTATAGGAAATATTTACAATTCTGCTAAGTTATGGAACTAACAAAACTAAATGGGTCTCTTTTTTTTTCCAGTTCTGTAAAATAAAGGTGAGGACGTTATTTGGGTTTTTTTTAAGGTTAAAATATTCCAAAATGAACAATAAAATGAAAAGCACAAGAAAAACTACTGAGCATGTTCAATTCATGTGGGCCATTGTAATTTGGTGTGAAATGCTGGCTTGAAGCATAGCTAGATTTATAGAAGCGGAAGTTTTGTAATGATCCTAAGACTCCCAAATCAGTTTTGTTTTCTCTTGGTGTTTTCAAATTAATCCTGCAATCAAACATGCTTCTTTATGTATCGATGCAAAATACCTGTCTGTTCTTTCACCAACAGTTCACAACAGCTATCAGTACTTAGATTATCTCTCTATATGTAGTTTCAATGTATTGAATAATTTTAAAAAAATTAAACCCTCCACATTTACTGAGGTAAACTAAGATAAAGAACAAACCAAGGCAAGGAAACCAAACTCTGGATTATGTACAGGGCAAAATTATTCACATGAATAGTTTCCTATAGAGAAAACAAACAACTAAGAAAACTCCCTAAGCCAGAGAAATTTAAGAAATATTAAAAACTGAAATAATCTCGGGGCTCAATACTACATTTAGTAGTAGAATTTAAAATTCTCTATAGTGGTGTTAAAATCTGTATTTCTGCTTTCCTGTTGAAACCATATGGCCGCGTTTTCTGGAGTTATGGCCCCATCTTCTGGCAAAAGTAGGTGTTTGCAAGTAACTGTTACAAATCCATTAAAGGATAGTTGTGTCCTTTCCCTGGTGTTCCCATCTCTGGCTCATTTCAATTACCAGAATGCCCAGTTGCCTGTGGTACACGAATGAGGGCTGAAGGAGTAGAACTATACTATTTGAAGCTTTTTAATTAAAAAAAAACCAAAACAAAACAAAAAAAAACCCCAAACACACGCACAAACAAAAACAAAACCAAAATTCAACAACAACAAAAAACACCACCAAAAATCAAAATAAAACAAATTAAAACAACCACAACAATAAAAAACAAGCAAAAAAACCAACCAAACAGTTGTTAACCAACAACCAACAGCAGTTAATGTTGTAACGGTAATTTTTAAAAGGTATCTTTTCCCATTATTTCTAAATCCTCATTCAGTCCTTTCAAAAATAACCCTTTTCATGCAAATGATTTATTTTGAAAAAATCAAAAAGTGTCAGTTGCAGTTCAGCAGGAGTCCTGGTTAGGTTTTTTTTTTAGTTATTTTTGGCTGCATAGTCCAGGATTTCAAAATGAGAGCCCTGCTAATTCCATAGGTCTGGAATTTTATAACATCACTGCTGAAAATCTTGGGCTGCCCACAACAAGTCAAGCTTGTTTAATTAACATTATGTGCTACAAAAAGACCTCAGAAATACATTAAAGAAACTTGTGTATTGATTACATCTTATTTCTGTTAAGTCCGTGCCTCAAAGTCCTTGGTCTAATGATTTTCCGGCTTATTTTAAAGAGGAAAATTTTAATTAAAAAAATTAATTTTTAGAGGATTAGATCTACTCAAAGTCGCCTTTGCTACTTTCTAAACCCAAGACTTCCTCAGCACTGACACGGCTAAGAGAACATTTGTAAAGATAAGTTTACACATAATATTTTATACTATAAAAAATGAATTGTTATACTTCTGCTTAATTTTTTGCCTTAGAATTAAGGTTCGGACTAATTAGACAAGGTAGCTTCTCCCTCTGAAGTCTCCTGCAAGTTACAAACTCGCTCTCGCTAGTCTATGAATGTTTGATAGGGAAACCTGAGAGCCAAGCTGCTGGTACTGCTGCCATCTGCTGCTGACTTTAAAATCCACAACCTTTAAAAGTCAGGAGAAAAAATCCAATATGCAGCTTAGGGTTAGGATTTCTGAATTTGACAAATCATAGTAAAAGATATGAGAATTGCACTTTACAACTTTATCCTAAATAACTTATAAAAATTATTTAACTGGGTTATTCTAGGTAGTTGTATTATTATTAATATCTAAAATATGTGGAAATTAATAGAAGTGCCTGCCCAAAGAAATTTACCATAAAATGGTGGTTAAGGTTTATTTTTAGTTTATAATTTTAGAAAATATTAATATTCCTTTTCCCCCTAAATTTATCAGCATATTTTTATCTTTTAAAGGTAGTCTTATTGTCCTCAATTTCAACTAATGTTTTCTAAACAAAAATGACAGCACATATTTGCGGGAATGCTCCAGATTTATGTAGCCCCTGGGTTTTCTTCCTCAGAGAATTTGCTCACTTGTTTATTCCTTATCCTCATATCTCTGGGCTCTTTCCTGGTCAGCATTCTTCATATTCTTTTGAAGTTTGAATCAATGTTTTCAAAGACTGGCTGAACTGGATTTGATACTAGAAATGGATCACAGACCCACGACTATGATTAAAAAGTAATATTAAAACTCAGAACACCTGGGAATCTCAGAAGTAATTAATACCTTTTTTCCCAAGTAAAAATAGCTATCTAATAGAGTTATCATTACTCTTCAAGTAAACACAGAACTATATCAGCAACTTCTACACAAAACCTGAACTTTCCATATCCTTGCTCGCTTTTACTGTCATCTATAGAGATGTGTAATTATAAATTGTTTAAAATTTTTTTTTAAATGTTTACAGTAAGGGTTAACATTAAATTCTGACAAACCAAATTTGCAATGTTTGAGACAGATTAGTTCCACAGCTACTCTGGATTTTGAGCAATGTTTTGAATGCCACAGCCCTGCTGACATGAGAGCTTTGAAATAGGTGCTGCTGCTTTGTGGCTGCTCCTGGTGCTTGTGAGGAGCTGCCACAAGGGCTCTGCCCATGGAGTTAAGTCAACCAAGACACTTCAGCCAATCCTCTTGGCTTCTGTCTTTATCCATCACATTTGGAGGCCTGGTGAAGGGATCTGCATCATACATGCTGAGCTGGACTCTGCTAAGGCTTGCTGTATTTAAACACCTCTAACTTTGAAGAGTTCCAATTTAAATTGGAATGATTGGAAAACACCACTCTGGGAAGTCAGGTTTTTGCTGTAGGAGTGTAAAGAATCCTCTCAGACTCAGCAATGCTCACCACAGTCCCCAGAAAGACATTTCAATCCAGTGATTTCTTGCCAAGCCCATGTGTAAGGACCTGAGCCCTGCAGGAGGCCAGAGCAGAGTCCTGGGGCACAGGCAGAGCAGGGTAAGGGCCTGCTGAACTTACCAAAGAAGAAAATCCTATTTATCAGATCTTTGTGAGAAGCAGAGAGGAAAGAGGTGCATGAACTATGACCCTTCACACTTCAGATGAGTGCCTAGTTGGTGTTGAATGCACGGCAATACCAACTTCTCATTTTTGGTCCACTGTAGGTGTCTAAGACCAGCAAAAGATTTTTAACTTTTACTCTTGAAAAAGATAAACTGCCTCCCTTCAGCCTGTAGTTTAGAGACTTAATCTTTAAAATGTAGTAAATTTTCAAGAGATACAGAGTTAAAAAAAAGAAAATAAATAGTGGGGTTTTCTTTCTTTTGAATTTGAAAACATGCCACAATCCTCATTCTAGGAGTCTTTCTTTAATGCTTGTAGACATAATGCATGTTACAGTCATTAAAATAAAGATTGAATTTTTGTGCAATTGCAATATGGCCTGAATCCACTAGAGATGTAATTACTGCCTAGATTTATTCCAAAGAAAAGAAGTCACTGGTACTCTTTTTTCCTGTCTATAAGCAGAGGCCTCATGAGTAGAAGCATAGTATGACACCAGGAGTCCTAAAGGCATGAATCCAAATCCTGTGTACTGTACTGCTGCTCACTGAAGTGATGCAGCTCTGAGAGCAGGGCAGAACCTGGCTCAGACACAGCTGAGACAAAAGCAAACTTGGTCACACAGGTAAAGCACCCATAAAGCAGGAAAGCACAAAGGGGATAACAAGAAGGCATTAAAGGCAGCCACAGGTCCTGCAGGAAGAGAAAGCAGAAGAAGAGAGGGAGCAGGATTTCGCTCCACTCCTGTTTCTCTGGTTGTGGATGCTGCCCCTGGGCAGTGCTGTGGGGTACCTGCAGCAGGTCCTCTTCCTCCACCTCCTCATCCTCGTCCTCATCCTCGTCCTCATCCTCGTCCTCGTCCTCATCCTCGTCCTCGTCCTCATCCTCGTCCTCCTCCTTCTCCTCCTCTTCCTCCTTCTCCTCTGGTAGAGAACAACAGTTTCTCTTTTATTTGCTATTCCCAGTATTTAGCTGCTGTAACTCAGCAGTCATCTCCAATGTGCTATCTTTTGCTATGAAACTAGGTTAACAATATCAGAATTTTAAGCAGGTGTGTGGGCATGTGTGTGTGCGTGTTTTCTTCTTTAACCTCCCCAAGCAGTAAGGTGAGAGTACAGTGCTGAATCAGAGCAAACTTGACACATCAGATCTTAAATGAAGTCAGAGAAAATTCTGCTGCTTTATATTGTTACTTGGTGTTGCTATAGCAGGAGTGTTTTTGAAAGCCTCAGAAAAATAGAAAATAGTGGTGTTTATTTTCACTTGCTGCATTAGCATCTGTCAGTGATATCAAAAACTGAAAGCACTGTTTTGAATATTTCAGCTCCTGATCTTCTTCCCCCAAATGCTAAGCACTTTTGCAAAAAAATATATATGGAACATGTTTTACAGAGACTATTTCTTCTATCTCGAACATGCACAAAGATGTGCCCATAAAAATTTTCCAAGTTAATGAAGGGATACAAGGAATCATTTTTCCCACGGGCATCAGGCTTTCTAATATTGTCACATTTCTCCTTCATTAACACTACAATCAAAGATTTTTTTTCTGTCTCTCTTGACTCTTATGTTGACCTATATACTAACAACCACTTTATTATTAAACTGATGATATTGTGTGATTAAGCCTTGCCTTTGAGAGCTTATTATAATGATTCATATTGCCCTTTGGAGTTCTATGTGGGCACAATGATTTATTATGCCCTCAAATATTTAGTCTTTATGTTAATCATACCAAGATGTATAAAATAAGCTTAATGATAATGATAAACCTAATTTCACCCTCACTGTCACTTTTGAGAAGCCTCATGGCAAAAAAACAGCAGACGTAGTCTGTAAAATTGTGTTGAACTTCAGGCATTTTAAGCATTGTGGTAGGGATGAGAAAAGAGTTCTTGCACCAAACACTAGCTTTTACTCAAGAAAATCTTATGTAATTCTGAAGCCTGTTTAATGATTCCAATAAGTTTTTGATGTATACAGGCTGATTTTTCCTCTCTAACACATTGAAAGCAGACACTTGCTTTGCTATTCTCATGCAAGTCTGTGTTCAAATGTTGCTGTGATCCACATCAGCAGACACTGCTCTTTCAAGGACTTAAACCACATTTTCTTGAGATGCGTGCACTACCTACTCCTATTTTTTAGAGGAAAGTAATTCAGCAATATGATTCTTTCAGGGAACACTTATTCCAGGACTGGAAATATTCAGTCATTTAAAAATATATTTTTACACTCTATCAGAAAAAAAAATTAAAATAAATTGTCTGATTATTTTTTTTGTGTGTTTCTGAGCTATTTGACTGTATGCTATACATGTCTTATGTCCTTTTACTACATTAGGTGGTTTTAAATATGTTAAGAATTATTGTCAACCCACAAAATTGCTTATCAGAGAAAGCCTGGCCTTTCAGGAAAACAGCTAAAGGAGATTCATTTCAGATCGCTTTAGATGTTACCACAATGCCCTGAATAGCTCAGATCAATCCTTTTTTTTTTTCTTTTTGGTGAGTGGTGGTAAGCAAAGTCAGTTTGTAGCTCTGGATTTTTTTCCCTAAAACAAAATCATGGAATATTGATTGTCTGTCATGAAAAAGGGATTTCAAACTATGCACAGGATCTATTTTCATGAAACCACATCACTCTTATGTGCTTACCAGGCACTGTTATTGCTTCTGAAACTACAAGCTCCTTGGCTTGAAAATCTGTGATGATAGTTAATCAATATTTATTTTACTTAAATTTAAATGCCTACAATGCAGGCTTCTAAGGCTCTGCTGCTCTTCTGTGCTTGAATACAGAGTTAATCCAAGCCACGGAGCTGAAGAACCATCATCATATCTTGTGGGAGACAAGGAGTGAACTAAGGGAGTGCGGGGATCCCATGTGCCTGACATACACCACAACCAGAAAGAAAAAACTCTATTGAGCAACAGAGCAGAAACCACCACCATTAGCTGAATAAAGATGACATAAAGTGAACTCTTGAAGAGAGAGAGTGCTGCTGAAAAGTTTGCATGCCTGCATCCTTTTATCTATAATGCAATAATGAAAAGAAGAAAACAATACTAAATTCTACTGTGCCCTGAAGTCTCACTATTGAGAACAGAATACAGTTCTAACAAAGTGAGTTTTAGCTTTCAAGAAGGTAATTTTTTCATATTACATCTTCTGAATGCCTAGGATGAAGCAAGAATGAAGTGCCCCCAGGCTGCAAAGTCTCCAAGTTCTCAAAGCCATTTATGAAAATGACCCTGATATCACCATATTGAACTAGAGAGGAGATTGCAAGCAGCTCTGAGCAGTTGCCCAAATGTGTTCAGCCCAAATTTGCTTCAAAAACAACATGAAAACTCCATAAACTTGCTGTCAAAACAACTGCTTACTGTCTTTTAGTTGTAGCTTCTGTTCTCTCTTTAGATAAACAAAATTATTCGAGGTTTTATTCATATGATTTTTTGGAACACAGAGTTGAAATATGATTTTCTTCGTTTTTTTTTATTTCCTCTTAGAGGAAGAGACTGAATAAGGCCTATAATGTACAGAAGAGAGATGAGCAAGTTATGATAACTTAAAAACCTTTGTAAAGAGGCTTATAAATTTCTTGTGCTTCAGCTCCTCACCTTTAAAAAGAAAAAGGAATAGCATTTCCCTGAATCGATGAAATAGGTGAATTTTTATAATAATTTTTATTGTTCTTGAAAATTGGTAAAGCGTAACTTTCTGAGAAATCAGAATTGCCCTTGTATTATCATTAAGATACAGAAATTTCTTTTATTCTTAGGACTTACTTTCAAATGGCCTCTGTCTATCACCATAAAAAAAGGTCTAAAAGTATAATAATTTGATTCCTCTATATTTTAAAATGCTTATCCAGAAAAGTCAATTTAGGTCAGATATGGAAGAAACAATTGTGTGTACAAGACATTAGAACTCCTCCTTGTAGCATTTGCAAAGAATGTCTAAAATCATCTACAAAGCTCTTAAATCCTCAGTTTAATAGAATTTTTCATGTTTGTATCATGAACTGGAGATCTCAATTATTAAACAAAACCACTAGTGGTTTTCATTAAGCATATATGCAATAAACTCAAAAATTAATTTAATAATGCATTGCTGTATTTCTTATTAATAAGGAATAAATTAATCAAGGGCTTTCTACGTACTAGAGCAATTAGACAGTGCTTCAACACAGTGAAAAGACCACTTTTAGAAAGTTTTGGAGAGCTTTCAGTAGCTGTGCCATTGTGTCATTGCTTAAATATTGTACCTTGTCTCATGAAAAGAGGACCGTAGGAGCTTTTGGCCGTGCGCTAGTTCTGTTCCACTTCTTTGTCTGCTTGACTTTTCCATTCCACTTGTACCTGTCTGTCTCTTTTTGTCTCTGTCTGTTTCTTTTTGTCTTGAGGGCTCCTTAAGCAGAAGAGATGATGTAGGGCTGTGCAGCAACTTGGATTTTTGTGCCTCTGCCCCACTAAAGCCCCTCACTGCAACCTGACCCTATTTTGGCACCCAGTTGGCCCCAGCCTGCTGTTTAGGATTATTTAATCTCAGATGTAGGACTTCACATCTGCCCTTTTGAACTGCAGGAGTTTCCCATCAGCTCACTTCTCCTGACTGTCAAGGCTCCTCTAGATATCAAGGACCCTACCAACACTGTATTGATCCCAGCTCCCAATATGCAATCAGTGTCTTCTATCTTTATCTTAGCCATGGCTGCTGAACTGCAAATGCCAAGAACTTTCTGAGATTTGACAGTCTGTGCTGAGAAAAAAAAGTTGTATTTTGTTTTTTCGCCTGTGCTTGCAAATCTTATCTGATATCGTATCACCCAAAGATCCTGATAAAGTAAGTGAAATTCTGAAGGACACAGCAATATAGATAATTTGGAAAGGTCAAATTATTGGCCACTCTATTGCAGTAAAATGACCAACCTGTACAAATTAGCAACTATCCTTCTTCTGTCAGACCTACAGTGTCTGAGTCCTTGTCTGCAAACAAACATACCATTTTAGCTATGCTGATACATATAAATCATCCAGCTATTACTATGTGCTTGGGAATTTTTTTTTCCAGTTTAAAGTGATGCATGTTGGTATTACAGATTTGGATGATTTGTTAATGTGACTGCTTTTTATTGTATTATTTTGCTTATTGTTGTGGCCTAAATTCATTAACACCCTTAACTGATGGCCTGAAATTTTGTCATTTGCATCCTTATAAAGTAGGTTTGGAAAAGAAGCAATATGTTCTTTCTACATCAGGTGTGTCAGGAAAATCATCTTTAAAAAGTAAGAGAAGAAGGAGTCTCCTAATTTCCCTTACTAGGTACACATGAATTGAGAGTAGTCCTGGGGAGAAGAATTTGGGATTGCTGGTGGTTGAAAATTGGAGGAGAGATGGCAATATGTGCTTGCAACCCAGAAAGCCAATTGTGTATTGGCTGCAGCACAAGAAATGTGACCAGCAGGGAGGGAGTTGTTTCTGCCCCTCTGGAGCACTGTCCTGCTCTGGGTCCATAAAATATTGTGTGTCTGCTGGAGTGCATGCAGAGCAGACCATGGACATGGTCAGAGGACTGGAGCACATTTTCTGTGAGGAAAGGCTGAGCTGGTGTTGTTCAGCCTGGAGAAGAGAAGGCTGTGAAGAGATCTGAGAGCAGCTTTTCAATACCAAAAGAAAGACAGGGACAGACATTCTAATTGAGCCTGTAGCTATAGGAAGAGGAACCATGGTTTCAAACTAAAAGAGGATAGATTTAATCTAGGAAATGAAAGGATAGATAAAAGGAAGAACTTTTTTCCAATAGGGGAGATGACACACTGGGACAGTTTTCCCAGAGAGATGCTAGTTGTCCATTGCTGGAAATATTGAAGGTCAGATTGGATGGGGCTTTGAGCAACCCAAAGTAGTTGAAGATGTCCCTCTCTTCATGCAGGACCTTGAAAGTAGGTAAGTAGTTCATGCCTCTCTCCTGCAGGACCTTGAAAGGTCTCCTCTAATGTGAATTATTCCATGATTCCATGATTCTATGAAAAGAATAATGTTGAAGATATATGTTGAAGATATTCTTGCTGGAATGCCAGAGAGACTTGTCCTCAGAGCCAGAATGCTAAGATGAATCTCTATATATTTCAGTATATTCTGAAATATTTATTATTAATAATATTTTTCAGTAACTTCTCTCTATATGAATTTTAAGTCCAGCCTATTTTAAAAATATTCCAGGAACGTCCCAATTCCCAGGTTCACATCACAGCTTCTAAGTTAAACCCCACAAATGGCAATGTGAGGAAATAGTTCATATATACTTTGCCCTTTGCTGAGTTCTCTGAGTAAGTAAATACATATTTTTGTTAAATATTTTCAATTATTTAAAAAGAAGCATGTTATTTAATCATTCACTCTGTGTCTGTGAAGGGGCACTGGGATTTTCTCTCTTTGAACTAGTTTCCTGAAGCTACTTTCAGAAAAACCTACAGCTTCCAGTCAGCTCTCTTTCCTTTAACACTTCAGAAATGCTTCCGAACCATTTCCAAGGGCCTGTGTTCTGAGCAGGAGTTTCCTCACCAAAATAAAGAGGACGCTGAAAATTTGGGCTGAATGTAAGGTGAAATGTTTGCTGTAATCATAACTATTTTCTCAGAGAGAGGTACCCAAAGTACCTTGAACTCATACCTTAGTGATTGAGGCAGGCACTGGGAAGAAGAGTTTCTTTCCTGATGGGCATTAGCGGAATTCAGCCTGTGTCAGTGAGGTAGCAAATTGAATAATGCTAAAAAGGGCACCTCTGCTCTTGAGGCATCCTCAAAGTTTTTGCCTATTTCTCATTATATTATTTTTTGAGAGAAAGGCACCAACGCACAGGAAAAAAAATACAGGATACCAGAGATGGAACTGTATGAATGTATCAATAAGCTGAATGTGATTCTGGTTCTGACTTGCTTGGGAAAAAGTTCTGATGTATGAAGTATTCTTTATTTCAAAATGAGTGTGGGAGATGAGTTATACCCTGGAAGATCTGCTGGAATAGGACAGAAGAGTATAGGCAATGTGCACAGCATCACCATAAAAACATATGGGAAATATAAACCAGCAAAACAGATTTTCATATTAAAAAGCAAAAAGAAACCAAACCAGATATTTTAAATATTTATTTTTCAGACTGGGGTAACAGCCTTTATAGAGCACAATTTGCATAAGTTCTCAAGATACATCCTGTATACAATCACAAAACCATGGCATGGATTTATACATAAAGTGAAAACTGGGACAGATTTACAAGCATTTTTATACAATCTCATACTGCTTTTGTTTCAGTTTTTACAACTTTTAGAACAAGTCTATTTTGTTTTCATTTTTTCTGATGATTCTGGAAGCAAAATGAAAATTAAAAGAAATTCCAAATGAAATTAATATCAACAAGCCACCACCTATGCATGCAACATTCACTGTGGAAACATTACATTTGCCCAAGGACTATTCTTCTTTTTTTGTTCTTTTGCAGGGTTTTTTGGTGTTTTTTGGATTTTTTTAAACATTGTGTCTGCTGTACACGTTGTCTGTAGCATGACAGCACACACATTAGTCAGCCATTGTTGAGCACCTGAGCACATCACTGAACATCTATAAGATACAATCAAATAAGGACACACTCACATGCTTGGATGTCAAATGGAGTTAATAATTTAAACTCAGTTTGTTTTACAAAAATGTATATTTATTTACAGAGTAACAAATTAAGAAAACGACTCTCGTCAAATCATCTAGTTTTAATTATGGATATCTATATATATTATAACTTTTGAGCTCATCAATATATTTGCTTATTAATTTTTTCAAAATAATAAAACAGAACATATAGAAAACATTAACATGTTTCTTATGGTTTAAAGAGAGAGTATCCGGTTTCACTTATTCTTTCTATTTTCCTTCTAAAGGCAACATGTATTTATAAAGAACAATTGATCCTACATGCCAGGTGTGCTGAAAATTCACAAGGCATGTAGGACATGAAGATTTAAATATAATGAAGGTGGATACTTATGCTAAATTTCCTCTCTGTTTAATTACCTTTATAAGTCACACTCACACAAATTTTCTCTGCTATTCACATAGGTATGTACATATCTAGATATATACTCAAATAATGAATCTGGGACATTCAACATCATAGCAATGAAAATAAACTAGTTAAAAATAGTGTTAGTTATGATTAAAATAATAATTTAAAAAAATACTATTAACATCTTTATGATATCTCCATGAAACTAAATCCTAATTAAATAATCTCTATTGGGCTCACACTAGCTTACAATATAATAATGTCTTTTTTTCTTCATCATCATTCTCAAAGTATGAATCAATATCAGCTGGTTACCAGCTACCATATCCCACAACATAATCATGCAAACATCCAGCATCCAGAAAAATAACTCAAATATTTCCTAACTCTTGATTAAAATTCAGTTCAAGTCAACAGATTGGTTGTTACTGAATTTAACTGGTTTTTGTTTCTTCCACAAAGGATCCATGTAATGTAAAACCGTGGGTAATAATAAAGAAGCAACACTCATTGCCCCTGGATACTATCCCTTTAAAGTGAAATAATAAAGAACTAGCTCAACATTCATCATAGAAACTCTCATGTCTAGTTTTAAACTGGAAAAAAAAGTGGCTGTTTGCTGCTCATTTTATGCATACTACTAATAATGAAAATGTTATAAATCCCTGTCATTTGTAAACACACACACTGTGCTTTTGCTCATTTTTCAGCTTGTTTCCACTCTACAAGGCTTGAACTCAGAAGCCGCTTCAATTTCTGTTGTCTCAGCAGATTTATGAATTAAAAGAGTTAAAATGCCTCTGCTATTGCCTCCCTGCAATATGTATCTTCAAAGCAATCATAGAAATGTGTGAACTCATTAATAATCGATCATTCAGAAATGATAAAAGCTGTTGCCACATCTAAGCACATTTGGCCAGATAAAAGAAACAAAAATTAATGAGAAAAAAGAAAAAAATATATACTGAGATATATACAAAAACGATAAAAAAATACTAATAGTCCTTGATTTATTATTTTTTTAAAAAAACATTGTCACAAGAGTTTTTCCTGACTTCATTCATAAAACAAACAAACAAACAACAAAAAAGAAACTATGCATTCAAACATGAATCTGTGTTGCATAGAGTGATTTCAGTACAACCTAGAAATTTGGTCAAATAAAGGAACTTGGCACACTTTGGTAGCATTCTCTGACCTCTGAATGATGCTGCCTCAGAAAGCCAAGTGTGTGGGCCCAGGTGTGACACACACCCACCCCTGGTGATGCCAAAGGAGCCCCATCCTTGCTGCAGGTGGCCAAGGCAGTGCCATGTTCCTCACAAACTCTACTCTTTGTGTTTCATGACAGGAGTCCAAAATTGCCATTTCAACATGCAGAAACATTTTGTATGCCGTTCAGAGAACCAAAGATGCTTGAATTAAACCAGTTGCCGACAGCTGATTATCCTCAAAGGCTGCTGTTCCCCACAGCTAAAACACTCAATAAAGTATTCAATAGAAATATTTGCCACATTTGTGCGTGTGTGAGAGCAAAGCACGCCTGTCCACTTTCTCAATTCCCAGTGATGATTACAGGCTGCCAATGAGGCAGCCAGAGCCTGCTCCTTCCTCTCAGAAATCTCCATAGCAACTACAAGTGCGACTTGCTGCCTCTGTAGCAAATCTTAGCAAGAACAAAATCACCAGCAGTTAGCACAAAATGGCACACTCCATGGCTTGCACTTCACACAGAATTTTTTTTTTTTTGCAGATCTTTTTTCAAAGTACAAACACAGTATAGTCATCAGGAATGCAAGATAATCCAGCAAGAAAGCAACATGTATGTCAAATGCATCCACACAGGATGTTTTGTTTCAGTCGGGGAGTTTTTCTTTGAAGTATTTTCTTATAAAACCATATACAACATCAAAACATAGAATTTTTACATTAACTCCAGAGGACTGTTCTTAAAATATATGAGAGGTAGGGTATACATATACTGGTGAAAGCATAAAATTTGACATTAAAGCACACATCCTACTTCCACTGCCAGTGATGTTGTGTTTTTAAGGTATCTAATAAGATTTTGGTAGGATTGCTCTGCTTGCAAGTCAAGCAAGCTACCAGCAGGTTATGAACAACAGGAGCTTCCTTGGTGTGTTGCATTAATATCATATGTATGTTTCATCTCACATTCTTGTTCCATGCTGATATTTTACATTGATAAACATAAACCAAAAACTGGATGTGGGAAGTGTCACTAGTTTAAATGGTGTAACTTTTTCACAGTCAATCCAGTTGCTTAATAATCTAAGCTTTGTTTTTCCTTTTTTTTTTTTAAGCATATAATATTTTTCAGAAGAATATTTTCAGCTGGTCTGTACCTGTGGAAGTATACTACATATATTCATAAAATATAAGACAATGTACATTAAATAATTTAATGAAAATTAAAATGTCTTTTTTGGGTCAGAAAAATAAATTTCTGACATGCAAAAATTTGGTAATTTTATTTTTAAATATGCAAAGGTCATGAGATCATATTTCCAGGGAAACTACTTTTTATTGAAGCTGTGAAATATTAAATGACTTCTGAGTAACATGGGAGTTAGTACCACTGATTCTTGGGTTTTAATGAAATTGTTGTACTTTTAAGAATGAGAGAAAAAGCTCTCCTTTGTTCAAACATGGTTCAAGGGAAAATATAACAACTGGCCTAAGTCATGCCAGGCTCACTTCCCAAGTGAGCTGCTTGGCTTCAAACCCCTGAAAGAGGGACTTTAAGCTTAGAAGTGCAGACACAGACTTAAAACTTGCAAGTTATCTTCCTGTTTTCTTCTTTCCTAACAGAGGGGCCATGCTGTTGAGTGGATTATACTCAGACATTCACCTGAGATAGCAAGAGGATATTCTTCATTCTAATGCAGTAGCATCCAGTCAGGAACTGCCCTGCTGTCCCTTCCCCTTAGATTTCAAGAGTGTCACTAGTGTTGATAGAGCCCTGCATCGAAAGGATTGGCATTGGCATGGTGGGGCTGCTGCTCCAAAGTGCCCACAAAATTGCCTGCAATTCATTTTCTCTCTACAGTTTCAGAAAAAGACTCGTTGCTGAAAAATCTAAGGACTAATTCAAATAACTGCTTTAGTCTGACTGCTTAAGTCTCTTCAATCTCAAACTGATTCAGACCTTCTGACACAAAGGGTGGGGTGAAATACAGTGTCACTGATTTTGAAATAGCATTTTTCCTTTCTGATGTAGAGTGGTTTATAACTTGTCCCTTCTCTTTAAAACCACATCCCAAGTTATAGACCATTTATATAATTTTATTCATTACATTCTCGGAGAGTGGTTTATGTCCATTGTTAACACACAGAAACAAATGAAACAATCAGATCAGATTCTCCACAGCATAGTTTTGAAAGAAAAATACAGAAGGAAAAAAGGAATGTAAAATAACATTACCACTCTTGCAAACACCTTGCAGTTTGTGTCAAGTGGCATAATCTCACTACAGCAAATTATCAGAGATTCTAAGGTGCAGAGGAGCAAGTTTTGCACTTTTAATAAGTGAGATTTGGAAAGTCAGTCACCCTAGGTGCTTTTGCATAAAATGATCTCCTCCTGGTTGCACAGAGCACCAGACTGTGCTTCCTGTCACAGCACCTCCAGCTGCAGCCAAGCTCTGTGTTAGCACCTGCCCCCAGCCTTCATCGTTTCCTTCACAGTTTCCTTCTTTACAAAGAGTCCAACAGCATGGAGCCCTCGTCAGTCTTCATTTCAATCAGCCTCACTTTAACTTCTGGGCCCAGATTTTCTTCTCCTTTTGCTGTGTTTTGCAGCAAAAATAAGAGTACTAGCCCTCAGTTTAGTGTGCTTTGTAGCCCAGAGACTGCTCTTTTCTACTTTGAATTCTGAAAGACTAGCTAAACACAATGATAGCAAACTATATTCTTGAAGTGATGCTGTTTAGAGCAGACTCTGCATGTTTTGTGCCCTAAGCAGACATCTCTGCTCAGTGTGTCTGTGTGGAGCTGACCAACAGTTTGTGCCAGTTTACTATTCTTTTCCTTAGATCCACTTTGTCAAGCCAGATATAAGCTTCCCCAATCAGTGTCTTTTTCATAAACTTCCCTCCATTGGAGACAAGCAGAATCTGTGAAAATAACAATAGTAATCATCATCATCATCAATGTGCACAGTAACATAATACTAGCAAAACATGAACGATTCAGAAATGTTGAGCTCAAACACTCCACGCACAGAAAAGAAACATTGACACCTTTTATATAGAGTCACCTTTCCCTTCCCAGAAAGCCCTGTGAAAATTGAGTCTTCTCCCCCTTCTGTTTCCTTATCATGAGACATAGCAATTAGAAGATGAAAATCTTGAATGTTAATGAGCAATTTGTTCACCTGCTGGTTACCAAAGATGAGCATAAAGTCAAGTCTTAAGGTACAAGATGAATCTTTTTTGCAGGTGAAGTACCAGGTCTTGTTAAGTCTGTAGAAGTCTGATGCAGACTGGGTGTTCAAGGCTCTCTCAAACATCATCTAACCACATATTTTCCAGCTAAAGAGGTTTGTGCCATGCAAGCAATACACTTTCCTGAAGGACTTTTCTCATTCTTTGGCTCTATATATCCATTACATATTTTTCTAAGAAAGTGGATTTGATAATATGTACCCTTCAAAACATGAGTTACACATTCATAATAGTTACACATTCAGAAAAAGTTTAGCATTTCTTAATTCCTGGGTAATTGAATTAACAAGCACAATGCGTTTTTTGTTTTGGTTTTGTGGGTTTTTTTGTTGTTGGTCTGTTGGGTTTTTTTGTTTGTTTTTTTTTTTTTGTTTTTTGTTTTTTTTAATTAACTTCCTAAGATTTTCAAAAAGAGAAAGAAATAATAACGATTTGCATTCCCATGACAGGATTAGCAGCATGTTTGTAATATTCACACTTACTGAGCAGACCTCACAAGCAACAAGCAAGGGAAGCAATTGATAATGGGAGGAGGCTGTCACTCTCCATGAGAACAAGCAGCAGAGAAAAAAGGGCATTTGGTTGTTTGATTTCAAAGACCTATGCTAGAAGAAAAATGTCAGAACACAAAGGTTTTGTACTCTGTTGAAACCACATTGCAGTAGAAATGTAACAGAAGTTTAGAAGAACTAGAAATTCTTGTAATCAAGAACGTCACAATTTTTTAAAATTTTCCATTCTGATTTGGAAAGTAAAGTAAAAATTGTAAACTTTACATTATAAATAAAATTTAAAATAAATTTCAAAAGGGAAGAAGTTTACAGAGGTTTTCCTGAATAGGCTTCCTTCTTCCTTGTCCAGTTTTGATATCAATTGGCAACCTGGACAACTTAGATACTGATGGCTAATTATCAACAGCTTTGAGAAGGGAAAACTCTCAGGTACTGAACTAATAGGAAACTCCATGCATCAGAAAACGTGTCCTTGCGAGAACAGGCAGCCTGCTCCCCTGCTGATGGCTCTCTATGTCTCCAGTTTAAGTGTTTGCTGAAGGATGAACTGCCCAGAAGCTGGAAAGCTAAACCAGAAGATCTGTGAAATTTGTTCTGGGTTTTTCTTACTAGCCATAGGACATTATGTATTTCTAATTGCAGTGAGGCAGGAGCTAGAAGCTTAGTGCTTTCCAAAAGGGTTCCAGGTGAGTTGCCAAGGAAGAGGGAAATCAGAGAAGTGAGGAAAAAACTTCCAGGGGCTGAGGAAAGTGCATGTCTGGAAACTGTCAAAATGTTTTCCACAGAATGTTTTCATTCTGAAACAATCAATAGTTTTGGGACAGAAAAAGTTTACCCAATTTTTCATTAGTTCTGCCCTTGGTCCTTCTCCCTACTCCTCCCAGACTGAAGCCTAGGATATATGTCCTCTAGCTTGTCTGTCACTCATCCTTGTTTCTTCTGTGTTCCAGGCCTTAAATTCCAGCTTTGTCATCCTGGATCAGCTAGTCTTAGTTTCTAAATCCTAGGGTTTTTGTTTTTTATCTATTCCCAATACTCTGTACCATACAATTCAAGCTTTTCTTAATTTTGGGGTTTTTGTTTTGTTTTGTTTTGTATTGTTTTTCCTTAACAACCCAAGGTCCCATTTTTATGGCTAATATTCACACCTCTTGCTACTGATTTTTAGACTGCAGTCTCTTGTCTGCATTTCTGCCTCTGGTTGGTTCTCGTAGCTCTTTACATTGCACCTCCTATTATTATCACGCTTGATCTCATCTTACTCAGTCTCTCTGAACTTATTTTCTCTCCTCATCTTCCAGTTCCATTTTTGTTCTGTAAATTCTGGTTTTATTTCCCTCTCCCCCCCAGTCTCTTTGAACTGTGTCCATCTCTTTGGCCTTAAATGTTCATCACTTAAATTCAGCATTCAAATCACCCAGGTTCATGCATTGCCATAGGAACAAATCGACTGTTGAGGTTGAAGAGCACATAAAAACAGATGCACTGAGTCAGATTACAGCTCTCTCCAGACAAATATTTTGCTTCCAAAAGTGAAGAGGGCAGTGTATAAGGCAGAATATAAGAACAAAACAATTAAGTAGTGATATTCTCTCAAAATACCTACTAAGATCTGTGGACCATTGACTTCCTGATTCACAGGCAGTAAGTTTGAATTTAACAGAATTTGATGTCTTTCATCCAAAAATTTCTCCTATAATTTTCTCCAGTTACTTTTTCTGTGAAAATATTTAGCACTTGCGATATATAATGGCAATATAGTTTGAAGCTCAAACTCCAGTTTTCATGAAGCAGAAACACTTTTTCTTTTTTTAAACTGTCCCTTGATACTGTCACAGGATACTTTTACAGCCTTCATTCTCTTTCTTAGCTCTGGTGTGCAGCATCATCACGAGTCATAGAATCATAGAACTGCAGAATATGCTGAGTTGAAAGACATCAATCAGGACCATTGAGTCAAACTCCTGGCTCTGTGCAGAGCACCCCAAAAATTGCACCCTGTGCCTGAGAGTGTTGTCCAAACGCTTCTTGAACTCTGTCAGCCTTGGTGCTGTGGCCATTTCCTTGCAAAACCTCTTCCAGTGCCCAGCCATCCTCTGGGTGAAAAACTTTCACCTGACAAGCCACCCTCTGGGTGAAAAACTTTCTCCTGACATACAACATATACCTCCCTGGCTCTGTCATAGGCTGTTCACTTGAGTCCTGTCATTGGTGACAACAGTGAACAGATCAGTGTCTGCCCTTCCACTTCCCCTCAGGAGGGTGTTGAAGAACACAATGAGGTCTCCCCTCAGCCTCCTCTTGTCTTTACATCACAGAGTGCGAGAAGAAACGTTGTCAAGTCCCAGGCTAACTGTTCTTATGGATATATCCCTCGCTATCTCCCTCCTTAAAACTTGATGGGTTATTTTTCCATAGGACTCTGTGAATTCTTGCTGTGAGGTCTACCCTATATAGTTTCCTCTTCAAACCACCACTGGAAATAATTTTTTTTATGGGAGCTCTGAAAGTTTGCCAAGACTTTATTAATCACTTCGGCTTTTCCCAGAAAATGTCAATTCTTAAACAGTCTTTTATTGAGTCTATTGAAACAATAAGATGTTAGGACACCTTAACACAGGAAAAACAGTATCTATTTTGGAGGGCCTTGTTTTATAAGTAACATCCATTTTGACTGTATAATGTTACAAGCAATAAGTGTAACTAGGCACTTGGATAATCCAGACTAACTTTAGTCACCAAAATGTAGCTGTTTTATTCAGGTTGTTCTGACAGATTTAAAGGTATTTTAACTGGCTGTTGATATGCTAAACACTGCCTTCCACTGACTTTTAATGTTGGCATGCAGATAACCCTTGAATTGCTTATCCCTCTGCACTGACTGAAGGAAGCCTGAATATATGGCTTAGACATGTTATCTCCTAATGTGAAAATAAATGAAAGCAGATAAATAGAATCAGACCTGTCTAAAAAAAAAAAAAAAATAAAAAGAAAGACTGGTCATATGGACAAATCTTTCTAAGCAACCAAAACACAAGAGAGGGACAATTCCTGAACCAGTTCCATGCATCATTTGATGTGTCATAGACTGACAAAAACTCAAAAACACCATTACGAATGTACGAGAGAATATCAGGCTTGGCATAATCAGTAATTCTCAGCATCTGAGATTATGACTATTGTGTCAATGTTCTAGGTACCACAACTTTTAAGAAGTTGGGGAAATGGAGAGAATGATAAAATGATTAGGTTTTTGGGCAAAAGGACATATCAAATAAATTTCATTGACTTAGCCTGGAAAAGTAGAGAGGAGAGATAACTACCTTTCAATGTAAACTTTTTGGGGTTTTTTTAATTAAAAAGAAAGCAGATCAGTTTTCCTCTGTACTTTGTGAGGATACTTTAGAATAAGTCAGCTTAATTTAAAAATATGACATATTTAATTTTGATCTTGCACTAAACTTTCTACATAATTAGAAAATTATTCTTGGAAGGCATGTATAACTCCCTTCTCTGGGGGATTTTGAGAACAGATCAAGCCTAAAATTTTCAGGCCTGATCTATATATACCCTTCCTCAGTGTGGTGTGATGGAGTAATCCATCTTTTAATGTCTCCTCCAGCCTGATATTTCCATTATTATATAACCGTGTTACTTTCTTTGTAGTTTTTCTCTTTTTAGCAAAACAACTGGAGTAGAAGATTGAGCTCAAATGCCCGTGGCACAGCCTGGAAAACATCCAAAATTATGATTTAGTAAAATGCAGAATTACCTGAAGAGAATGCCCAGCAGGACTCAAGCTAAATCTAAATGTTTCATTGAATGAAGGCTCTCGGTCGTGCCTGCATACCCTGGTTTTCTTCTTAATTACTCTCTTTTGGGTAGAGATATTGACAACGTACAGCTTCACATACAGATCTAGGGAAGAATAGTTCAAGAAGTTAAATACAGAAGCTTTTACATAATCATTTTTACTGATGTTTTCAACAGAGAGGAATTTTTTGTAAAAAATGATATTTTACAAAGTCATATCTTCTTCTCATTCTTATGGTGTAGAAATGGACACACCCCACTAAATCCAAAGGAATTATTTTGGGTTTATAATGCTGTCATTAAAGGAAAAAGTGCCTTGATATCTTTATCTATGTACAAAAATATAATTATGAACATGAGATTTTATTTTTTAAAAAGCTTTTTCACAAAAATACAATCCTATACTAGTTATACCTGTTCTTTGATTACTTAGGGATTTATAATTTTTGCTAAAGTGAAAAATGGATTAATTTTTAAAAGTAAAAAGTAAAAAGTAAATTAAGAAGAGGATTAACTTCTGAGAGTTAATTTGCTTCTACAAAAAGTTTTTAATTTCATTAAAATTGCTCATATGAGAAAAGAAGCACATCAAGAAGAAGCCTGTAGGATATGTCATCCTGGCTAAAAAGCAATTTTTTTTTTTCCATTTTAGTGATGATTTTAAATGACATAAGATACAACCTACTTAATGTTTTCAAAGTATCATTAAGCTGTTTTCTTAGCAATACCTGGTAGATGATCTGGAGATTTAAACTTGTATGTGATATTTCTGCACTGAAGGATTTCTACTATCAGTTGTTCCCCATCTGTCTTCATTTCCTTCTTTAATGCAATCTTGATTTCACCCATAACCTGTGTTTTACCTGGAAAAGCAGAAAAAGCAATCCTCATTAATGTAAAAGGAAACTGAATGTATCTTTCTTACTTGGAGAGAAAGAAAATTTTCTGGATTTTTGTTTGTTTGTATGTTGGATATTTGTTTCGGTTTGTTGTGGCTTTTTTGTTTGTCTTGATTTGTTTGCTTATTTTTGGTTTGTTTTTTTCTTATAGTTTTTATGGCTATACTTATAGCTCATAGTTTTTAGCAGGAGTCTAAGGATAATATATAGCTTGGATGAGCAAATGGTGGGTGCATGATGTACACTTGTATAACTAGATTATATGCTTCAGAATGTATTTGCCTCAGTGGAGCTTTTTTCCCAAGAACAGAAATTTCTCTAGGAGTCATTACAAGTCACATAACAGTCACTGGAATTCACCTTTTCAGAAATATTTACTACAAGACTCTGAAGTTATTTCATTTAAAAAAAATGTAAGGAAAGAAGAAAGAGAACTTACAATGAAGAGTTAAAAGTAAGATATTCAAAGGCAATGAAGTAAGGCTGGTGAAGTCAGTATTTCATATCATCTTCCTACATACATAGAGCAATATCATTCACACAGTTTAAGGGGATGTGCTTAGACCTTTAAAAGTAAAGGTAATTTTTCTGCTTATGCGGGTAGAAATACAGGCCCATTATTTCTATATTTTATGGATTTCTCGCTAAATTAGTTCAGAGATGGAGAAAAGGCACAGAAGGAAATGCACACAAAGCTCTTTTGCCTTCCCTCTTTCTGTCCTCCCACAGGCCTTTACAGAAGGCAAGCAGAGTGGAGTGGGGCGGCATCTTCCAAACACGTGGGGTGGTGGGGGCAGAGCATCCTCAGCTCAATTCTCTCTGTACTGACATCATGTCATAGTGGGGGTTGTGCTTCTACATCTCCTGTCTTGCTACTGAAAATATTATCTCACCTCGCTCTTCTCTTTAGACATCAGTTGAAAAGAAATCAAACCATAAAGCCCCTGGGATTTGTTATTACCTAGTTTCTGGAAATTTTTTACTGGAAATTCTAGAAGCTTGTGCCAAGATGTTGTAAGATGCAAAGCAGAAAGTAAACAATTATGGTAAATCTTGAGAAAGTTCTCAATTACAGATAGTTAAGTTGCCAAGTGGGATGTAAAGATCACTTCTTGTGCCACAAATGTACAATCAAATTTGAATAACACCCTCTAAAAATGACAGCTTCTGTTTCACAGATGTCAATTCTATTTTTTTTTTCTACTTAAAATAATTTGAGGGATCATGAGTAAAAGTATAATAACAAATAATCACAGCTACAAACTGGTCCCCCACCCTCCACATAAACCGAAGATGGAATTTAATTTAGTTATAGTCCATAATAAATTTGTAATTCAGTTTCAGCTGGGCCAGAATTTCATCTGTTGTTTCTAAGGTGAGAGAGGACATATTATGTGGCAAGTGATTCTTTCACAATATCTAACAATCACAAAACCATTCCTAGAGGTTTGAAAATGCAATAATAGCATATTTTCCTGCTACATGGTTTTGCAAAGCAGAAAAGATCATTGGTAGCTGGGATCAAAGAAGGAATGGCCAACAATGTCCTGTTGTTATTCATTAATCTTTATAAAGGCCTGTCCCTGGAAAGTGTTGAGATCCATTGGGCCTATCTTGGTTAAACTGTGGATTTTGAAGGACTTGAAAAAGATACAAGACATAATTATAATGCCTCCTTTTCTCTGTAGATAAAATTGTCAAACCATGGATGCAGACATGACACATCTGAATTTGTGATCAATATTGGTTCTTGCACTGACTCCCAGGATATGGAAAAAAAGTCCATCATGGACAGTTGGAGGAAAAAATCTAATATTAGTTTCAGGCAATCTTTAATTAATCACAGACTTTTCTGGAAAATCTATTTGGCTTATTTTCTTTATTCCCTCTCTGTCCTTTAAGCTCTATTTGAATTAGTTGTTAGGATCTCATCTTGATTGCCTTAGTGCCTTCTTTTTCACTTAGGTGTGCCTTAAGCTTGAGATGAGCTGGTTTGGATGCCAATTGTATTTGAATATTCCAACAGCATTTCTCAGCATCTGGAAATTTTCCATGGACTATTCTATATCCTCAGATATTCTTTAGGACAAGGAATCCTGCTTCACTATTTAAGCACTATTTAAGCAAAACAATGATCTACAGTTGCAAACACATGAAGGATGATAGCTTTTGTGCTCTTCTATACTAATTCTCATTTCTCCCACAGTATGAGTAAAAGAGTCTTAACAGCAGCGTTATGAAAAATTGCACTTAAATAAATCATCACTTCAGAACCCACAAGAGTTTTGTAGACTCAGAAGGAATTCTTATTCCTTCAATTGCTTAGCTTTTCCCCATTTCTCATATATATTCATTGCATCTTTCCTTTGGTGGGTATGCAAAAACATCAGATGTGCCTTGTTTTGTGGGGCTGATTCTTTAATTTAATTATATAGAAATGAGTTATAGTGATGAAGGGAATGGTTAATAGTGAACCTTCTAAGAGCTGGTGAGAGGTCACAGCAGGCTGAGCTGGACATGAATGTCCTTTGGTGTGACAGAAATAAATTTCCTCAGAGTGTCATGGGATTGGATAACCCAAAGGGTTGCATTTGTAGGAATAAATCAAAATATACAGCACCCAGTCACAACCTTTTGCCTTCTTATATAAGTTTAGAAAGCATTAGTCATAAGTGATGTGAGAATGGAATGGATTGCAGATATTTTGGTACATTGGGTGATAATAAATGCTACAATACAACTCTGAAAAAGTGATATTGCATATCTTTTTAGGGAAGTACTAATATGGCTTCCCAAGGAAGTGTAAAATAATTTTTAACTTGAGTAGCAACATTTTCCTCAATAAAAATTATTTTCAGATGAAAGAGGTGCAAAACAGGATTATCACTGTGGCAAGGAACCATATAGTAAAGCACTAAAAAAACTACTGTCTAATTTAGCTTAGGAAACAAGGAGTCAAAAAGAGATGTTCTAGAATCATATGCTACAGTAAAAATTGAAAAGGTTAAGAGATATTTAAGCTGAATTAGAGTGATATTTTACCTATTTCATATGTATCAAATACACACTTACTGATATACCACAAGAGGTTCACAGTCACTTACAGCATCGTGTTCACTTTCTCAAGATAACAACTGTAGGGAACTAATTCTTAAATATATCGATATCTATACCTATACAAAGGATTAAATATATTTGTGTTGTGGTGTCTGGTTTGTTTTTTTTTTTTTTAATGAGGGCACACCTCTTTTTAGGGGACCATATTTATTAATAATTCATTAACAATTAAAAGGAGGTGGGTATAAACTAAATTGCTGCAAGGTATTTGAGAAGTCAAGGAATTTAAATTTGCTGTGGTGATGGCAACACCAAAGCTGTTGTGCTTGTAGAACTGTCACACACTGTATTGTGAAATGTTGCTTAGTTTTAATAGACTGCTGTTGTAAATCACAGAATGTGTCATCTGCACTGTTGTTGCCAGTTCCAGAGATTGATAAGTATGGATTGTGCTCCCATTCCTTTTTAATCAAATGCCTGCTGTCAAACAGAATTACCCAGGACAGAAATAAGTAGTTGTCTCCCATCATTCAGTGTTATCAAGGCTAATTCAGCAATGCATTAAATGAGCAAGTAAATCTCACTGCAGAATGGTAGGAATTTTATTCAGTTCAATTGTCTGAATGTTAAGTTCTGAGATAATTTGCACTTTTATCTTAGAATAAGTTGAATTGCTTTCTGACGTTGACTATGTACTTTCATATGGATGGATAATGTATGAGTAGGTTAAACTTCAAAATTTAAATATGAGATGCCTAAACGCTGCTACTTGATAAACATCATACTTGAGTGATTTCCCGAATGGATGCCAGATGGCCAGAAAACAGAATCAGGAAAATACATAAACTGACATTTTGTTTCATGATTGTGTATAATTTGGTATGGGCTCTTCTGTTCCAGAAGAACAACTGGGGGTTCTAAAACAGCGGAATTAAACCTAAATAGAAGGCCAAAAAATATTAACAATATTCGCAGCATTTTTCTTTTCAGATGAAGTTTATAGATGGAATTATTGTTTACAAAATAGGTAGAAATGCTCTTCTGGAACTTCAGGGATCAGACACTTCATGATGAAAGATGTTAAATCAGAGGAAGGTCCTTCTATACAGCTTCCAGTGATATTGGCCTACTGAAGAGATGCATAATTTCCTTAGGTCTTTATCTGTTTTGATATATTGAGAGATTAAATGAACGCACCTCTGTAGAGTGTTTATTGATAGAATAAAGGAAATTTTAAAATGTATTTTACTACTTTTTAATGTTTAATGACTTGGGCTTGGATAGTTATCTCTATTATGACGTAATGAGAAATAATATATTCCAGAATCAAACAAATCAAATACTCCTATGTAGCTGTATTTCTTAAATAAACAAAATCTTTTTAGGATATATTTGAAATATTTAGAGTTAGAGGATATAGTAATGTGTAACAAAATCGAAGTAATCCGAGATTCAAATTCAAGTCTCAAAAACTTGAATTAAAAAGAGGACAAAATTACAGCTTTAAAGTATGGAACATGATTAAAGAGAACACAAAATCATGGGTTCTGTCACAAAACACATGTTCCTTAGTAGTTTTCTGTGATCTTAGTTTTCATCTCTCAGAGATGGAGTTAATAAAATCTCTTAGAGTTGTTTGGATTCAGTAACTGGGATGGGGTCTTCTGTAAAGAGAGAGACTTAGATCATGTAAACAGACTGGAGTTTGGAGCGTGATCCCAGGAGAAAACACAAACTCTTAGGAAGGCTGATGAGGACCTTGCCACTGTCAAGAATGGCTCCACATGAACCTATGAATTTCGTACAGACATACTCTTCTGTCTAACACAATGCTGTTGTACCAGAAAATATGTTTCTGCTGGATTCCTTTAACAGAATTTTAAGAACTAGAAGTTCATCCTCCAGCAGACAGCTGTGCTTCAGAAAAACAAGACAGTACCAACTTATTGCAATAAATAATTCAGTAATACTGCAAATAGTAGGCTATATATATGTGTGTGTATATATATATAGTATATACATTCCAGTATTAGTGCTAAACAACTCCAACTGAATGTAAAGCAAAATTATTCAGTATAATTTTAAATGAACATATAACAAGGAGTTAAAATACCAGCCAAGACCTTCTACTCTTTTTAAAAGCAAATCTTTCTCTCTCTCGCTCTCTTTTTTTTTTTTCCCCCATCACACAAGTTCCTTGCAGTACCAGCTGTTTGTATTCATGCCTTTCATCCTCTTGCTAGGGCATGAGCTACTGGTAAAGCTGCTGCAAAATAATGATGAATAACCTTCATAAAAAATGCTTTCAAATGCTTACAGGTTCCAACATTTTCTGTCCTTATTATTTTTTTTTATTTCCTTCTTTTTGACTTTTACCTTTTCCACACATATTTCTTTCTCTATGAAAATTGCCACAGTGCTCTCTTTTAGGTTGGTTTTATATTCTTTTTTTTTTTTTTTGCCCAGTAAGAAAAATCAGACATCTAATACAGTTTTAAATACTACTTCCTCCAGTTTCACAGTGCTTTAAATACATGTTGAGATTACTAGTATGAGTCTGTCTCAATAAATATGAGGTTAGATATGTTCTGAAATTTATTGTTCCTCTTGCAACTGAATACTCAGTTTGCTCTTCACAGTGCAAACAACAGCTCATGGGATAAACTGAAACTCAGAGAAAGGTTGTATTTATTTACCTCTGCTCTGAAAAGAAACTCCAGCTGCTAAGGGTCCCTAATGTGTGTTCAGAATCTTCTCTAATCTGCCTGTGGAAAGGCTACATGGTGTTATAAAAGAAGGGCTTGGTGTTTTTACGATTTATTCTGTGCCTTACCTGACACAGGTAGGGACACTGTGCAGGCAGCCTTTCACCTCTGAGATGGAAAACTCAGTTTCACTCCTGATAAATGCTCCCTCTGAGAACAGGGATGCCCTGTGTTTTCTGTCTCTGGGAGCAGACAGAAAATGAAGGAACTGCTCTCTTTTTTCCTTCCCTCTCCCTACCTTGAATTGTGGACTGCTGAGAACAGGCTATATATTATGAGATGAGCAAAGGAAGTCTTTCATTAATATCTCCCAGTCTCAGATGTGATGCACATGCAACCATTTAATGGGGGAGAGGAGCAGAACTCAGGAACTTTGCTCACAGCAAACACCATTTACAATTTTGTGGGCAGTGAAGGTGGCTGACTTAAAGGCTCAGGCATATGAACAAGCTGACAGCTTCATGTTTTGATTCTCAGATTTAGCAGGCTCACTGCTGAGAGAAATTTAAATATACTTGTGCAGAAATTTAGCCTGTATGCCCCAAATCCTTATTTTAAGAAAAACAAACTGTTGTACAAAACATATTCTGAAAACAGAGAAAATATTTTGCCTATTGAGATGTGGGTTATTTCCCAGATAAAATATAAGTTCTGCTCTGTTTGTTGGTCATTCTGTGTGCGCCTCCCTTTCAGAGCTTTCATTTATCTTTTTGAAAGAAAAATGCAAAACAAAACAAAACAAATAAACGAAACCAAACCTCAGTTCTGACTGATAGCATATGTAAAAGCTCTTGATCTGAAGTAATGTGATGTGTGGGAAAAGAACACTGATACTTCCCAATATGCTCAAATATGAAAAGTAAAGACATGTATTTGCACCAATCCAGCTTCAACCAGCTTTATTTCTGTTGTGTGACTTTCTAAAATGTTGAAGGAAAAGTGAGGCAGAGGGAAATTATCATGAAGGAATACTGTTAGAGGAGGTAAATCTTAGGAAAAATTTCACTATTATCAGAATTAGCCCAAGCCAGTGACATAAATGATGGTATAGGGGATAGAGGCTTCAGAAGATTTTTTTTCCAGTAATCCAGCAAGACTTGTCCTTGTACCATAGAGATATTTGGAATAAATGAAGGGAAAATAATGAGACATGTACATATCAAATTTAGGTGATCAGAGATTACTCCATAGGTTGATTTCAACAATGAAAATGGACACAGAATAGCTTTGTGCATTTGACTTGTAGTAGCTAGAGAGAGAATGAAAATGAGATGAGGGAACTCAAGATATAGTTAGTACAACTAACTCATAAGTACACCCTACTAGATTATCTCTTATTTATATCTTCCACTTCTGTGGAAGTGAATTCTTATGTTCTAAACTGATAATTATATTAGCATCCTCTCTGCAATTCCTTCAAATACCAGATTTCCCCAAAATTTGCCCATGATTTGGAATTAAAAATTAATCACAGGGTTAATCATAATTAAGTGTTCATGTCTAATGCAAACACCCTGAATTCTGTAGGCAATAGGGATAATATCTTTTTAAGCTTTTGGTTTTTAGTTGGATAAATGCCTTTGGAGGTGCCTGAATTTTTTTTAAGTGATAGTTGAGAGGTGAGTTAAGGGCTTTCATTTAGAAAACAGATTTTTAACCAATGAAACTAGGCTAGAAGTATCTAAATTAAAATTTACAGTTCCATGATTTTCCATAACTTTAGTGAGAGAAAGCTAAAATGATGGTTGAAATTATTCTTATGATTTTAATTGAACTTCAAAGATATGTGCAGCCTGGATCTGAAAGGGAAAACTTTGCAATCTCAGAAGGAAAATCTCTCTTCAACCACCTTTGTTCCCTTTCATCCTTACCATAAATCAATGCCCAATTCTAAATATATATTCATAGTCTTCACAATTTTAGCCTCTTACATAATGAGACATATCAGAGGCTGCAGATTCAGCTGCATAAAAGATGGCTTGCCACAGCCCATCTGAAATTTTGGTGATGAAAGGTACACTTTGCCCTGGCTTATTGTATAAACAAAAGTTCATACAGGCAGAAGAAAAAAAACTAAATCATACATACATACAGGGCAACCTGAACCTTGACTATTTAAGCTTATTCTACTGTAGCTTCACCAAGGAGAAAATGTGTTGTTAAAGGAAGAAATATTTGCAAACTGCCTGTAAAAGTCTGAACTAGACATATCCATAGTTCAGTGAAGTATTTTTACAATGCAACAATAATCTTTGTGTAACAAAGCATAAATATTTTGTTAAAGTAGGACAACTTAGTCCGCACATTTTTCTGTCAAAATGGGTCTCACCTATACAAAAATAGGGAGGATTTGCTAGATTTGCTTAGGTTCTCATTTAAAAGATGACAGATTTTAAGCTACTTTCCCTCCCTCATATTAAAGATATTTTTTATCTTTTTTAGTTTTGATATGCAAGTTTTTGAGTGTTTGACAATATAGTCTGAAATGAGAAAAATCCCATCTGAGGCAGCATTTGCTTTCTGTGTCAAAATAATGAAAAATTTTACATCTTCTCACTTTGAATATACATATGAAGATGTGAACATCATGATGGATTTAGCCATTCTTTGTGTCCAGTTGATTTGGAGAAATTAGACGTTCTGGCTTAAAACTCTGGGAACCCTAGGAAATGGATTCAAGTCCATTTGTCTCATGTTACAATAAGATGAAAGTATAATGGAAATAATATAAGCATTTAAGGGGAGAAACATTAGTCACATTAATGGTAGCAAGAGATAACGGAAAATGTCCTTAAAGACACAATAAAAAGCATCAAATAATTATGAGTATAATTCAGAAGTCTTATGCAGCACAATATCAGGAGGAAAAAACTAGATTTACCTTTATTGTGTTTACTTTTGGGAATCCAAAGAGAGACAAATAATTTGAACAGAATATTTTGTACTTGGGATTCAAATAAGCATTAACTAACCTAAATCAAAATTCACAGAGAGTGCTTTTAAAATGTTGTAAAAACAATGCATTTCCTAAAAACAGCTAAAAATGAAAGCAATGAAACCAAAGTGCTCGCAGGTTGCATTTCCAAAGAGTAGTTTTCTGTTAGGAAACCTACTGACCACTCAGGAGTGATCAGAGTGACATGAAAACATTTATTTATATAATGTCTGCTGAATTTGTGGGTCAGGCAGAAGCAAAACCAATCGTATTGCATTTAAATGTAACCCAAGAACATGTTGCATAACAGGCACACCTAGGAACATCCCTATTTGCTTTGACAGAGGGCTGTCTAAGTAGTGATTTTTCATTTCTTGTAGTGTTTTGGACATATAGTCTAATGAAAACAAATATAATAAACTTCAAAGGTAGATGGCTAAAACTAGATGCAAGTCTTTAGAGAATTTATTTCATTAGAAAAATAAACAGAAAACCAGTTCAAAGGTAAAATTCTAACTTGAGGAGTTGATGTCACCAAAACAACTAATACAGCCTTTGTTTTATTAGACAGGCTGAAGTTTTTAAAAGTGGTAACCAAGCTGAAAAAAAAATCTCTATTTTTCTGACTTCAAAGTGCAAATAATAGTATATTTTGATATTTTTCCTTTGTCATAAAGCTGTCCTATCACAAGGATGTGTACACAGCAAATAGGACTTGGTGTAAGAACTACATATGATGTGGCTTCGTTTGGAGAGTGACTCATCGAACATTTGCTGCACAGACAATGAGCACTGAGCCTGCACAGTCAGTGCAGTGGAACAAGCTGTTTCATTTCACAGCTTGGCCGAGTCATTTATAGCCCACAAAAAAAATTACTTAACACATGGTGGCATATGTAACTCTATAAGGCTTTCTTTGAGAAGGAGGTGGAAGATGGCATTTGTATACACAAATACATCCATACACATACCCAAGCTAGCACAATATGTTAGCACTCTTTTGTGCTATAAACCTAGTAGGCACACTATCATGATAGCTGGAGATGAAAATTTTTGGTAAGAACGTGCCTATTCACTCCTCACATCATGATTTCCAGATTCCCCCTCAGATTTATACTGCAGCTCTGAAGCACTTTCAGTGAAATATGCTTAAAATCTTGCTCATACCTCCCTGGAGCTACACACTGGAGAGCACAGCCGTGTGTGCTGCACAGCTTGGGTACCAGAGCAAAAGCTTCTGCACTGACTCTTCATGTGGAAGACAGGTATGCTCTTACATTAATAGATTTTCTTGTGCCTGCTTATGTTACCTGGTGCAGTGGTAGCAGCCCACTGTTGAGATGCTCTTTTTCTCTCGTTAAATAAGAATGATTACTGAAATTATTGTTGCTAATAGGACTGCTAAGTGTAAGGTATGAGATATTGCCTATTCTGTGTGACAGTAAGAGCTGTGATAATTCTAACAAAGCTCATTGTGACTAATCTACGAAAAAAAGTCAGATCTGTCTCCTAGGACCATCAGAGTATTTTGAGGCTGGCTGTAGAGAAACTAGGAAATTTTAGCATAAGAATGAATACTTGTAATCATCACTGGAATTCTACTACATGCATAATCTGTCCAACAAAGGAATGGAAGACAATCCTTCCCATTAATCAGGATAAATATGGAATTACTTCTGTCAAAACTAAAAAAAACCCCCATTAATCAAAATTTTGCTCAGGAGGTATGAACAGAAATGTCCTGCAGAGTATTCCATAGCATTATGCAGAATTCAGAGTTTTACAGTCCATGGAGGACTGATGCCTGAAAGCATCTTACAGCAATGTGGACATAGTTCCTAAAGTCACCAGTCTGGAGAAATACCTATTTGCCTTTCAGCTCCTGGCCAGAGTCTTCTATTAAATGTGCTTTTTTTTTTTTTTTTTAAGTTTTTAACCTTCCACCAGAAATCTTTACAGACTAATGTATCTGCTTTTCACTGGAATGCATACTTTACATTTTCACTCTCGTGCAGCACCCAGCAGTGCCATTAGTCTTTATTTCATGCAATGCTTGTCCCTTCAAGCTGCTACAATAGACATATCCTAAAGTTGGTATTTCATTGCATTGTTGAACTGATCTGTATGGCTAAACTTCACAGAGATATGTTTGAATAAAAAATATTAGATAAAAACCTAAAGCAGAAGAAAAAGTACAGGGACAGTACTGCACTTATGCAAATCCACTCAGAGATTTGTGATGAAGACTGAAATGGTGGAAAGAAAAAGAGAAAAGGAAAATGTGTTCCTATTTAGAGTTTTCATGAGATGGGAAGAAACCAGTTAAGTGGAATTATACATAACATACAAAACAATGAAAATGGTCAAAATTTTAAGTCCATATTCCAGGTAGACAAAATGATGCTACAGAAGAGATCACAATCTTCGGTAGGGGTGAAAATGCCAGAAATGTTTCTGAATTTCTGAGCTTCCATGGGAAATGGGAGAGATAGTAGAAGTCTTCTCACAAAGAAAGGTGAGCTGGGAATTATGGATTTTAGTAAAACAGAAGGGCCTAATATTCAGTCAGGGGAGCATATGATAGATTGGTAGCAGAGATCAAAGGGAAATTATTTATAGTGCAACATGGAAAATTTTCAATATGTTCACCTAAAATATTTTATCAGAACTTTTTATTAAAAAAAAGTCAGAGATTGATTCCTTTCAGATGCTGGGACCTCTCCCTGATGCCACACAGAGAAGAGGTTTTCAATCCCATGTTTTTAAATCTGAGAATGTCCAAACTAAGGGGGTTTGAGGCTATGATTTCTTGATCTACACCAGGATTTTGTATCAATTCCACCTGCAACTGGAAAAATTTTCTAATTAAAGTTTTCTCAAAATTATGTGCACCAGAAAAGGTGAATAAGAAAACACACATATATTGGTGTTTATATCTGTCTGTCTGAGAAACTCTCCCTACATTTTCTGAAGTCACTGAAGCATACACCATCTATCTGTAGATAAAAAAGAACCCAACTATTTTGTAACTAATTGAAAATCCTTTTCTGCTCTGGGCAGTATGCATGAAATAGAACTTTTATAATTAGCTTAATCTTTTCAATAATGAATTCAAAGGAGTATCTCATAGTGAGCTAATGCTCTGACATCTTCTGTAGATTTACTTTCTCGCAACTGACAAAGTTTAGTCTCTTGTTTTGTGAGTTAATGCTTCATAGACTTTATGCACTGAGGCCAATCCTCATGATTTTTTCAAGAATCTCTGAGATTTAATACTGCTCTTTTGAAGACGACTGTTGAAGTCTTGCTCATGATTTACATTTAAAAATTAAAGCTGTGCATATGGGAGTTGAAAGTAGGGTTTGCAAGTCCTCAAATACAGAAAGTGTAACATAGATTCTCTGCATAATGTTATTAAAAACTTGTCTGGTGAGTTTTGAAATGTAAAATACCTAGAACATGGAAAAAAATCAAAGCTATTCCCGTTGTATCCTCATTATTAATTTGTAATAAAGTATAGCATTGCATTTGTGATCATCATCCATGAATATGATTTCAATACCACACAGGTTTTCTTTACAATTTAAATCAATTTAGAACAGAAAGTAAGGGCAGGGGGAGGGGTTTAAACAAAAAACTAAGACAGATTTAGGAAATCAAAACATATATTCTTCTGGATTTTGAACTTATTTAGAAAGATTTTCATATTTTAAGAAAGAAGATTGAATAAAAATCTGATATACAGATTTATTAAACCTTCAGTTCAGGTTTACATGAACTGAAGAAAGATACCTTCCCCCAGAGTCACCACAACTAGAGTCTTGATGATATAAAGAACATTTAAAATCTTTACAGCATTGCCTTTTCAGAAACCCTCAAGAAACATGATATTACTACTGAATATCTGCTTGGAATTGGCTCCAACCCAAGAAAATACACTGTCTCTTAGCATAATGTTCATGAAGAATGTCTTGCCAAGCTGGTGCCCAGCCATGGTGAGAAACCACACCAGCTGAGACACGCAGCACCACCAGAGAGCACCTTGTGAGGAACAGGAAAGCACCACATCAAACTCCTCTTTCCTCAACACAGAGAGCCAGTGTCAGGTTGCAACTTCAGTGTTATTTGTGAGCAACCTTATGCCCAAAGAATTGTTTCTGCATCTGCCAGCAAAAACACTCTGTGATGTATATTTTCTCACAGAACAGAAGTCCCTTAATTCTAGGTCAGAAAAAAGTATTAACAGCTGTATAAAATCTCAGAAATTATTTTAACTGATTAAAGGACACGCAAAATATTAAATGATTGAGGACTGAGAAATAAAAAAGAGGATTCAAAGACTAATTTAGTAGTTCTCATTAGCCTTTGACATTATTTAGTGACTTGAACAGCTTTTTACTGAGTTCCCAACTAAAATAATAAATCACGAGTACATAAGCATAAAAATAAAGGCAGAAATATTTAAATATGCAAGTATTGAGGTAGAAATATAGATTAGCTCAGGAACATTAACAAAGTCACTAAAGATTGATTCAGATTATGAACCACCACTGGAAGGAAATGTTTTCCTAAAATCTATGAACCAACTTTCTCAAATTCAAAGCATGATATCTGGATTCATCATGTAAAATTGACCTGTGTTTTCTTCCCTGAGAGAAGGATCAAGTTGTCTATCTGATTTGGAAAATACAACATATTCATACTTTTATGAATTTAAATGGACTTATTGATAGGTGGCAGTGCTAATTATTTCTGTGTTGTGGCTGTCATTGTGAAATACAGGATTTCATGGCCAAAGAAGTTGAAGATCATGTTTTATCTTTGAAGCTATTTCAGCCCAATTTTACCCCCACCTGACCACATGTACCACAAGTGTCCCCTTGCATGAGCTTTCAAAGCAAAACTTTATGGATCCATTGTTGAACTGCAAGTCTCAGAGGGCCATGATACTCATGTTCCACTCAGTGCTGGAGTCACAAGGTCTCTCTATTGGTAGCTCTTCCACAGAGAGAGAAGCTTTAATTACCAGTGAAATCTATACATTTTGCTATCTTCACATCTGAAATTTGAGTGTATGTAAAAATTGTAATTCAGGTGAGCACCAATTTAACTTCTCTGCATGTTTTCATTCCTCCTTCCCAGCATAGTTTGGCTGCAGGAAACAATGCAGACTTTTAAGTCCATGATTCTGACCAAGGACATCATACTGATGTGGGAGACTGCGAACTTGCTACTGAAATGGCTCACAAGACATCTAATTACCCTGTGCAAGGCACTCAACTTCAAATTTTGAAATAAAAACTATAAAATACAGTTCAGTAGAACAACATAAACAAACCTCTGCATTAAACAGAGACAAGCCTGAGGTGTCCATAATGCTCTAAGTTAATAGTCACAGTTTCCTTCAAAAAAATCAAAATTTCTATCTCAGAACTTTTGTGACAAATACTTTCAGCAGGTTGCACTATTTCTTCTTTGTACAATTTTTGGTTTTATCCCTTAATAATAACAATAATAGTGGTAGTTAGCAAGCCACTACACTTTAGAAAGAAGTTAACAAGGAAGTGACTTTTAACAAGGATAAAAAGATAACATTTCCCTAGACAGCACCAAAAATCATCTTGTATCCTTTCTTCTTTTTAAATTCTGAGTTGTCTGGGATCGAATACTGTACTTTTTGTACATCTAATTTTTGATTGGTCTGTATAATATACTTGCAATCATTATTTGCACAAAAATATAAGTAATTATAGGTAATTCTTCTAATAAGAAAGGCCAGGCAACCTTTAAAGACAATAATCGCAAAAAAATGTAAATTGGTAATCTTCATTACATTTCTAAACTATCTCAGAGAAGCATAAAGAGGCACTAAAATAAGGAACTTTCAAGTTTCAAGCTGAATTTACTTCCTTTTTCCATGTGACATATAAGCTGCAGCAAAAGAGTATTTTTTATCAAGAATATTTCACAAAACAAAAGGCAAGTCTGCTACCCTGCTGAGCAGTGTACTTTCTGATTTTGAAAGCTGTTTTTTATGTTTTGAAAACAGGCACTGGTAAAGGCAGAATTAACTCCTCTGCTGTCAAAAGACAACACTGGTGCAACTGGCACTAAAAGAAAAAATGCTGAGTTTTCCTCAGTGATTTACCATAAAAAACCATCTTTCTGCTCAGAAAAAGAATATGCAAAATAAACAACCTGGCTTGGGGTTTTTTTCTGTTACTTAACAAAGATTTTTTTTAATAGCCTCTTATTTACAAAGCCTGTGATCAGATATTCCAGCTCTTGTGGTTATCAGGGAAAGAAAAGAATACATTAATTGTAGGCAGTTGCAGCAGGGAACTTCTAGCAATAGAACGTAATTACCTGGGAGGAATTCAACCAGCTCATTGGTTATGAAAAATACTATGGAGTGTTTAAAAAACAGTTGAAGCACATTTCTGCTTTAAAATCTTCCTGATGAGGTGCTCCCTTAAAGAACATTATACCATCCTCAGCACCAGTCTAACTGAAAAGGTTGTTACCTGTAACTAAGCATTGACTCTTAAAAAGTCATAAACAGGCACTGGGGCTGAAAGAGCTCTCTCCACGCTCCTGCTGCTTGTGGCTTCCCATACAGCGGCCCTGGCTTTATCTCCCGCAGCCACAATGTTTGTACAGCTGCCGAGAGAGCAGAAATGATCCCATCCACTGCCACCTCAGCCCCTCCCTGCCCCACCCCAGTGTATTTGCTTTAGGTGAGTCACCCAGCCTGAATCAGAAAATGCTTCATGTCACCATGAAGGGTGAGATGAGCTTCAGGGAAAGGAAAAATGGCATTTTTCAGCAATAATGCTGTTTCAAAGTGTGCTTTATGAGCCAATTGCAAACTAGTAGAATGATTCACAGAGCAAAGGACTGCTGGAGCTCTCCAGTCCAACCTCACACTAACAGCGTTAACTTACACATTAGATGAGGATTACAGAGGTTTTTTTTGTAGAGTTTTGAACAAAAACTTTATTTTGTGTGCTTTTGCTAGGTTGAGTGGTTTAGCTTGTTTTTTATTTTCCCTTTTATTCAGTTGGAATTTCCTTTACTTCATCTTGTGAATGTTATCCATTTCCTATTTTTGAATGCTGAGCTCTGAGAAGAGTTTGACTTCATCTTCGTCATGCTAACAAGCACCCAGTGGAAGGGAAGAATCCTTTCCTGAGACCTGCTCCCTGCATAGTTAATTTTTCAGCCCAGTATGCAAGTAATAATGATCACAAGGACATTTTTTAATTGATATTGTTTAAAGAAAATTGTTGCTTTCATTATACAAGTGACTTTCTCAGAAAAAAATCTGATTTGAAGAGTTTTTTGACCTCTGTTTTGAGCAGAACAGAATGGACACTGCACATTTTGCCATGAGAACATAAAAAACCCCTATTGCTTTGTGGGAAAAAGACATTGCCTCCAATGCCAGGACTTTCAGTATTTTTTAAAATTGTTTTGGGCATCAATTGTATATTTTTAGTTTTGCTCATTTTAAAGAAGTCTAAGGAATATTGAATCTGTTTTGTGGTCCTTGCATTATTCCAACTGTTTGAAAACAAAAATCTCTTTTCATAATGCATCCATTTTACTGTCAACAATAAAGAAAAGCTGCCTCAGGAAAAGAGCTTTAAATATAGTTGTGGTGCTATCAACAAGTTAGCACTTCTGTGTGAAAGCAAGTCCAGTTCATTGCAGAGTTTTGCTGCAGGAGATAGAAGTGAGTAGTGCTGTAACATGAATGCAAGACCAGTTTTTATTGCTGAAGGGAGCTGGAGAGTTCAGATGTACAGATAAATCCTTCTGTCTGATCATATATGGCTGGGTTTGCTCTATATAAATGGAAGGTTGGTTGTGAATCCCAAAAGTTCATGAAGTGTGCTGGACTCAGCTGAATGTGGAGCTTATCTAAAGACAGTTTGGCAGTTCTAAGAAGTGAGTAGGTTGGCTTCTCTCTCTTTGGGCCAACTGTTGGGCTGAAATCAAAAGAAGGAATGTAACATTCTGGGAACACTTCAGAGCTCAAGGATACTTTAATCCCTTGTTACTCTACCCTAGAAAAATCTAAAGAATTGAATTTATGCTTTTCCTCACCCGTGTTTTGACAGACGTACACCAAATTTCCTCATGGGTTACCCACTCACCAAATTTTCAAACTCTGTGCTTCCAAACAGGCCCATGGTGTGGAATATTAGAATTATTTTATGCCCTCTGACAAGTTCCCACATCACCTTTGTCCCTTTTTCTCTACAGTTTCATCTTTGTTCCTCTAAGAGCTCCCAGAGTTTTTTATCTTCCACCTTCTGCCAACTGGTGAAGGATGCTTATTTTCCTTCCTTTAACCAACAGTGAATTAAATGTCTAAATATTGGTGAGTTTTGAGCCCTGAAGAAATCACTGAAGTATTAAAGAGTGAACTTTCCTGAACTGTTGATGTTATTTCCACGCCTGTCCTAAGGCCTAATTCTAAAATTATAGGATATATATACATATATATATATATATATATATACACTTCAAATTTGAGATAAATTGAACTACCAGTGAGGATAAATATTAGGAACGCTGTCTAAAAAAAGGAGGAAGTTAGTAATTCTATGTGCTGTTTTTTAATATGATCTACTTGTGTTTCTGTTGTGATTTTCCCCTCGAGATTATAAAGGTTTTAACTCTCTTTGCTATGACTCCTGGTGAACCCGAGGAGTGAACAGGGATAAACCCACTGTCCCCACAGAGGTGCAGGATTCAGAAAGCAGCATATCTGGTCTCATTAAGCACCCAGAGCTTCTTGCCAGGCTTGTCACAGGTCAACAAGGGAAACTGCCATCTGCAGTTGCCAAAACATCTTTTGTGGGTGAAATTCTTTCAGCGAATACCGTCTCTTCTGAGACACAAAACTAATTAGGAGATAATCAGTATCTGTAGAGTGCATAACTTAATATTCAGTGAACCAGGAGTGTTCATACTTCTTCCTAATGAGTTTTGTGTCAATATATGAATCTATGAAAGAATTCCATGGGCTTGCTATCATGTCTACAGTGTTGGGTTGGATTTCTTTTTTTTTTTACCTTTTCCAGTGACATTTAAAGGGTAGAGAAAAGAGAGGACTAGTGTGGGACTTTCCTCAAGAGAAACAAAAAGAGAAACATATTTTATTCCTAAATTGATCACTAATCCTGGCAAAATTTCTTTTGCCTTGTAAAAAATCAACCAAGCAACCAACCATAACAAACAAATAAACAAAACCCCACAACTAATCAAACAAACAAACAAATAAGAACAAAAAAAGCCCCATCAGACTGGTTAGAAACACTGAATTTGGAGAACTGAAAATATTAAATTGTATAAATACAATTAAAATAGAATTAGTACTTGCAATCTAAAGATGCATAGAATTGGTAGAATTTTTACCTGTTTCACTGTTCATCTTTAAGTAAATAAACCTGGCTCTCTATAACAATTATTTGCCTATGATTTCAAAATGTTTGTTATATCTGAGTAAACTGTTAACCAAAAACATCTCCCCTATTCTATTTCTCAGGCCCTAATTAGAGCCTTTTCTAACAAATAAAACAAAAAACCCAAAACTGACACCATCTTGTGCTCCTTGTTAATTCAAGATAATTATGGAACTTAACACTCCAAATGGTAATTGCAGTCAGCATTGAGCACAGCAGCCTTTTTAGAACTGAAGACTAAATAAAATTAGCATTTTTGTCAAATAAAATTAAATGTGCTTAAAAGTTACTTCTTGATACATTTAGACTTACATTTACAGTGACTGTCACCTAACATCTGTTGGAGATAGACCCTGCTGCTAGAATTCATCTGCCTGAATGTCAGTACCTTTATCTCAGGAATTGCTCTTCTAGAATGTAGTTTGTCTTATTTGCATATAGATCTCTAAAATAGGTCAGAGGAATTGTACCTTCTGAATGGTTATTTCCTTCCACTGATTATAAAATTTTTATTTAAGTGGCTGATCCTGCAATAACTCCCATGATAAAATTTCTCATTGCATTATCTATTTCAGAAGTCCCAGTTGTAAAAGATATTGAATTAGATTTTTTTATGTAGTAGACAAAACTCTAAGTTTTTAATTGGATAATTAACATAGAAACAAAATGAGTATGAGACTGAAATAAAACTTTTACTATTCAAAGAAATGCCCAAACTACTTCGCAGGTCCTGTTTGCAACATCTATAAGATCATTTCATAATTCTCCTTGTCCTCGATTTAAGATTCAAAAGAAATTTCCAGTGAAATTACTAATCATCAAATTCTTGTAAATGTTACAATAAAGAAGACCATTAAACTAGCAGAATATGTGAAAGTCAATTGTAAAACTGAATATTAATAGAATTGTTACCTTTTTATATCAGAGCCACTATGCAACAAATGTCTTATCTTTTTTTTGTTATCTATTGCAGTTAAAAACAGTGATGTTCATTCTCCAGATAATAAAGGCTAATGAAACAAAAGTAGTATTTTTAATAAGGAAGAACCCCATAGAAACAGATGAAGCATTTCACTCAGAACCCAGGTTTGTTTTTTTTATTTTCAAACAGGTATGCCAAAGTACTATTTAGTCATAATGTATATGTGTACATATTTAGGTATATATCTATGTGTGAGATTCAATAATTTCTGTATGTGCACAAATATCCATATAAACATGCACACATATTGTCAGGACTTAAGGAATGCAGTGAAATATCTCAAAACACTGTCAGAGAAGGAAGTTCCAATAAGATGAAGCACAACAACAGGCACAGAAGGCAAACAGGATGGCATTAATTCCAGGCCTAAACTGAGGTGAAGATGTGGAATTAGCACACTGGACAAAGCCCCTCTGAGAAAGGGGGAACCTGCAATAAGTGCAAAAGGCAACAGCAGAAATATGCCAGGTTGAGGCAGATCTGGGTAACCTATCTGGACAAGAATTCCCACTGTGGCAAGCTGTGGGAAAGGAATAAAGTCCTTATACACATGCCAGCCCAAGCTATGGGAACAGCACCTACATCCTGTGGATAACTGGGACTTAGACTGTGTAAAGTCGTACCTCCAGAAGATTCCAGGGACCCCCAGCAGAGAGAAGACCAGAGGCAGGAAGGATGCCACAGCAACCCATGTGGTGGTGACTATATTTCTACTTAAGCTTTCTCTCTTCTCTCTCTGCCCTCCCTACCACACATCTAGTTTTAAATAAAATTCATATTCCTGACATTGGCATATGGTCTCACTTGCACCTTAATTTGGGCAGAAGCATCTTTTGATAATCAGATCTTAGCATATGTGAATGCATATATGTTCATTTGTCCAAATGTAAGCATAGATGTCATTGAAGCAGATTTCATCCTAGGAATCTACCTTGCCTCAGCACAAAATATTTGCTTGTTGAATCAATCAACTCTAAATACTTGGATTCAAATTTAATTTTATGAAGTTAGTGTTATGTAAGTTAATTTGAAATTGCTGATATTGCTTTTGATCCTAGCATGTAGCATTAAATGAATTTTCTACTAGAAAGGATTCATAGATTTTACCTTCCCTTTCACAATTCAACTGCAATTGAAAAAAAAAAACCAACAACAACAACAACAACAACAAAAGAAAACCCATAAAAAATACCACTAACATCAGTACAGAAACCAACTAGGAGAGAAAAATAATTGCATAGTTTGGATATTTCTTTGAAGACAAGACAGGCTATCTGACTCCCAACAAATTTGTGTTACAAAGGATTCCTTACACTTATGTAAGCAACTTTCTGAAATACAGTTTTGCTTATTTAAGGTAAATATAATCCAATGAAATAACCCTGTAATAACCTGAGGAGTGAAAGCTCACTTATAGAGTAGGATAAAATATATTGCAACTCTAAATAATAGAGTAAAAGCTGTTGAGTCTTAGCTCAGGTTTGCTCAGGGGAGAGATTTCCTACCTTCAGGAATCATTTGCAGAACTTTAATTGCTAAGTCATCTAAATGCTTCAAACGTAGTTTTTCTGCACTCTCCAGTACCGCTCCTGTATTTTCCACATACTTGAAAGTTTCTCATTGTGTGATCCCTCTTCTCTCACGCCAATATTAGGGTGCCGAAATGTCAGTGCCTTTCATGAAGTACACCTTGATGTGGGCTGTTAAACATTATTCATCCAGCCCACTACATCTATTTGGCTTTGTATGTTATCTGTGTGTGTCATGACCATATATAAATATTCTATAATTCATATAGTAGTGAAGTAATATTTCCTGTGCAATGCAATGAAATATATTCATTTATTTCAAAATTTATTGCAGACCTCAAATGGGGCAATACTGAACTCCAAGGGCAAAGCTCCCTTTAACTCACTGAAGGCAGTCTCTCCATTCACATGGATTGATGGAATTCCAAGACCTGACCGGATAGGTGAGGGGAAAGTGGTTGAATGTTGTTTTGCAGACTTCAGTAAGGCTTTTGATGCTATCTGCCATGATATCCTCAACAGACAAGTAAGTGAAGGAGAGTGGACAGTGAGATGGATGAAGAACTGGCTGAACAGGGGTTTTGATCAGAGGCACAGGGACCTGTTTGAAGATCTGCAACAAGGGATATCCCAAAAGGCTTTTGATACTGGGTCCAATCTTGTTCAATTTATTCATCAGTGACTTGGATGAAGGGTAAATGTTTCCCAGCAAGTTTGCTGATGACACAAGGTTGGGAGGAGTGGCCAATACCCCAGAGGGCTGTGGAGCCCTTCAGAAGGACCTTAATGGGCTGGAGAGTTTGGCAGAGAAGAACCTTCTTAAATTCAACAAAGGCAAATGCAGGGTCCTGCCCCTGGGGAGGAGCACAGGTTAGACCTGCTGGAAGGCAGCTCTGCAGAGAAGGACCTGGGGGTCCTGGGGGACACTTAACTCTCCATGTACTTTCCATGCACCCTTGTGCCAAGAAGGCCAATGGAAGAACATTGCCTGCAGGCTGAGGGAAGTGATCCTGCCCTTCTACTCAGCCCTAGTGAGGCCACAAATGCTGTGTCCAGCTGTGGGCTCCTCAGTACAAGAGAGACACGGAGATCCTGGAGCGGGTCCATCAAAGGGCATTAAAAATTATTTGCTCTTATGAGGAAAAGCTGAGAGAATTGGGCCTATCCAACTTTGAGAAGAGACAGCTGGGAGGAGACCTTGTCAACATCTGTCAGTGTCTGAAGGGACAGTGATAGGAGGATGGACCGAGCTCTGTTCAGTGGTGCCGAGCAATAGGACAACAGCAATGAGCAGAAACTCATGCACAGCAAGTTCCACCTGAATATGAGGAAGAATATCTTTATTTTATGGGTGACCAAGAAGTGTGACAGATTACCCAGAGGAGAGTGTGGGGTCTCCTTCACTGGAGATGTTTAAAGGCCATCAGAACAGATGGAAGGACAGAAAGTGCATTATCTAAAGTTTCCAGATAGAAGCATCTTCTTTTCCACTTACGCTGATTTCAAAATCATAAGGAAACCTTGAAGTTCCTCTGCTAAACATCAAAGGTAATTTAGTAACAAGTATTTACACAAGGCTTAAAGCATTTCAGTCAGTTGAAAATGTATTGGAAATCTCATTTTGTCATTACAAGGGACTGCATTATAAAGATCAGGTTACTCATTCAAATGATTCATTAGAAAACTAAGGAAGATGTCAATTTTATTCATCCCTTCCTATTTTTTCTTGGGATTTTTTAAATTAAACTGTTACAACTTCATCAAAACTTGTAATTTCTTTAGGAAATCTGCTCAGATAAATTTTTTGGACCTTTTTTATAAGAAAAAATCTGCTATTGCGTAATTTGGATTATTAATGTAAAAATAATCCTGTAGATAAATTCACAAAATGCATCCAAAAAGATCTGATTTCTTTTACTTTAATTGTGATCACAAAAGACATAGTATACCTAAGAAAGAACTTTCTTGTCAAAATTATAGCAGAAATTGGAATAATTATTACCTTTGATCAATGCTTTAAATATGTATCCACATATTCAGTTGATCCCAGAGAGAGGCAGGGAAAAGAGGATGTGTTTGTTGCTTGTGTGTGTGTACTTTCTCTCAGGATTTGCATCACTTCCTATCATATACATTTTTCAAGCTGTCTTCAATTTAGAATCTTTAGCCAGTGGCAGAAAATTGTACTTGAAACAAATTACTCAGCTTCGTTCAACATGAAAACTGAAATATTTAATTTTGGAATTTGATTCAGAACAACTAACCTGAGGGCAGTAGATGCTGCCAATAAAGAGGAAACTGATTTCTCACATTATAGTTGGATTTAGATGTGATTTCAGAGCAATATTCCCCATGTAATGTAAGAAGAGAAATATCCAAAATAACAAGACATTTATGGAAAGGTTATGGCCTCTTTATCTTTCCTCCTTGATAGATTTGTACCTGCATACAAGAAGGTAGATTCAACAAGACAATTTCAAGAGTCTGGGGGAAAAAAGCAATGTACAATGACATATTAATTGCTAGGTCTTTTTCCAGAGAATGAGAATTGTTGTTAGGAAAGCTGGCTTTGCCTCACTCATGCTGCCTTTCTGGTTTCTGTTACAAAACAGTATACTCTGGCATTTTCTCCACTACTGAAGATAAATTGTAAAAATCTATTTTTTTACAATATTTTTCCAAGTATCCCATTTTCTGAAGGTAAGCTGAGTGTCTTCTCATTTTCTATAACTTTATATACCTAGAGTAGCTCCTTTAATCAGTGGAAAAACACCCAGGTAAGGTGCAGTTGCTAGGAGAGGTGAAGAGCATCTCCTAGGATCTGCTTCCCAAATTCTGTTTAACTATATATGTGAAAGTTCTTTTTGTGTCCAAAATGTTCACAATCAGGAAAAAAATATCATGTTGTTTTTCTTTTATTCTTTTTTTCTAACATGGTTTAGATTACTTTCTTTGGAAATGGCAGCTTTCATGTACAGATTTATCATGGGCCTTAAAAACCTTTTGTTACACTGATAGTTTCTGAATCATAACAATCTGTATTACAATTATACAGGAATTTAGATAACTTTGCTTTGTGGATGTGCTTGAAAAGGATACACCAAGTAAGAAGGAAAATACTCAGAGCAGATATTGTGTAAGTTTCACTTTTTCAATCCCAAAAATGACGGGGAAAAGTAGTATCTATAAAGTCAGAGACTTGCGTACTTCTTTAAAATACAAGTAAAACCCAAAATAAGTCTTAAAATCAACATATAAAAATGCGATAAGGTGTCTTTTTTGTTACTCTCTCAGATGTCCAGAGACAACGTGGAAAGATTGCCTTTTCTCTCCTGTACTTGCCAAGAAAGAAGGAACTCTTCAGAAAATCAGACTCGTGAGAAGGGCATAGCTCATAGAAAAGGCAAAAAATTGCATTCGGATCTGTGAGAATCCAATTCCTTCAAGAATATAACAGAGTGTTCCATAAATATGAATGTGTTTCTAAAAAGCTAAACACTCAGCCAGGCACAGCCAAGGCAATCAGGATGGTGCATAATGCTATAGATATTGGATGAGCAGCAGGAGGAAACAGCAAGAATCCATAGCACACTCAGCAGGCATTGATGCAAGCTACACATGGGACTAGTAAATAACCCAAAGTGACTAATGATTGTAGGCAGTATGTTATCAGGATTCTGAAAAGAATGAGGACTTCTAGGCACTACAGCAGTGTGAAATGTGAAGGCAGGTGGATGTATCAGATGTTTGGCCCAGCTGATCTCCAGGAAATTTGTGCTTTTCCAAGGGCATGTAAATTTAGTCATGTTGTTATTACATCACAATCAGAGTACAAAGCCAATATGGCAGACAAAAAGAAATCTAAAGAAATATTAAAAAAGAAGGTATGACAGAAAGAAAGTATACCAAAGGGTGTTTTCAATAAAAAAAGACTCCTGCAATAGAGGGGATTAACACACATGCAAACTCAGGACCACTTGGTAGCACTAATCTCATCTGATATGACCCAGATAAACATTAGATAAGGAAGATAAAATAAATGCTTTAAATTTTCATTATAATCTTTTATATTTTACTGTATCTTTTAACCAAAGGAAAAGGACTGGCTGATCTGAAATGGCAGATGTGATTAAGAATCAGTGGGATAACCATAACTTTCTGGATCAATAACTGGATTGAGGCAGGAAACTAGAGTATTTAAAAGAGCAGAATGCACCTATCTATGTTTGAAGACCCAGAATCCCTTCGCAGATAAGGATAAATAAACTTTTGCATCAACTTCCACACAAACAGTACATTACTTTGAGCCACTAGATCTGTCTAGTTTTCTGTCCATTTGATTCCCTCCCAGTCATAGCCTAGTAATGTCAGAATAAATATAAACAAAAGGAAAGACCAGCATATAATAGCCTAAAGTAATTACAAATGCCTTTACAGGATAAACTGTTAGGAATTCTTTTAAGAAATACCCACAACAAAGCTTTCCCTTAACAGACAAACCATTATTCACATACTGCAGCAGGGGGAAATTCACATTTTGTTAGAGCTGCAACCCTGTAAGACTATCACAGGATGCAATACTGAACATTATGGAAAGCATATTAATAAAGTGGGGACAGAATACAGGTTTCTAGTTATAGATATGAAACTCTACCGCGAGACTTGGACATATCCAGGCATTGTCATCACAGGAAAGATTTATATTCATTCTAATGCACTGATTTTTAAAACTTTCTCTCTTGGAACACAATTTACAGTCCAATAATTTTGAGGACTCTCACATGCTAAAATGAAGATCAGCTGAAGTTTAATTTTAGCTTACCATGTGATCCCACCTGGAAATGCTTTAGATTTATCTGCATTTAAACAGCATTCCAAAGAAACACTTTGAATATCATTCAAAAAAAAAAGGGGTTGTATTCAAGAACATGTGATGGCAAATAAAAAAACCTCTTTTCTGAATCCCCAGCATAATAGTTTAAGTAAGTTATAAATAATCATAAAAAAAAGAAAAAAAAAGAATCTTAAGACATTAAGGAGTTATAAAGGACTGTTTAGGATAGAAACAGGTTATGACAATATTGGTTTTGGGGTTTTTTTAACATTTCAAATAAATAAAGCAAAAGCAAAGTTCTAAACAGGACCCTTCCATAGGAAAGGCTGTGTTATCATTTGTAGGCAAGCTTAGAATAATCTATTTACAGGAAGTGCTTTATAAAAAATGCTATATTTGTGAATGGAAGCTCTTGGATTTGGATTCTTATTTCTGTTCTTGAGTACTAATTTCAGTAAGGAATTGGGCTAGAACATAGGAAAAACATATTACTGTTAAAGACAATCAAGCAGTAGAACAGAGAAATGAAGTTATAAAGTCTCTATCACCACTAAGATTTTTTTGGTTCAAGTTAACAAAAGCCTTCTAGGAACAATAAATATTGTGCCCTGAATCATTAGGATGACCCCTTGAAGTCCCCTTAACACCATTCCTGCTACTGAATAGTCTATATGTATATTTGAGTACTGAACATTATTGACTACAGAACAGATCTTTTTAACTTACTTTGGTTTTTTTTCTTTGGAGCACGCACACAATTCCAGGTCTTAATCATACTGCTGAATGGAAGAGAATATCTGAATTTTCCAGGAAACTGACATTTAAAAGCCCTACTTGGTAAGTCGTAGTTTCATTTTCATGACAGAGGGGAAACCATTTATGATTTAGCAATTCACCTTCTATCATATTAATGCCTCAGTCTTTCACTGATCCTAAATGAACATTAATCATTAAGAGAGACTCTGTTTCAAGGTGGTTTTAAATTACTCACTAGATGAAGCAGCCTTTCTTCAAACTTACACCAGACAAGGCTCCGATTGATTTAAGCACTCAAGCACCTCCACCTTCACTCCATTTTGGTGGGGGATCCCTCTGTTTGTTTTCCAATGTTGACAGTCTTCATTTTTAGCTGGTTATTTATACTGAATGTGTCAGGTAGTATTAAATCAGGTTTTCTTCATAACCCCATCTTATTAAAAGACACAGTTCCAGAATTCTACCATATTTTTTTATTCTGAAATTAAATATATGTTAGTATATTTGTCAGATTTTTGATGGAATTACTAGCATTCTGATTGCCAGCCGAAACACTCTGAGCTAACTGCAACTCCAAGAAGTCACCAGAAGAAACTTTCTGAAAGTTCCAAGAAGCTTTACTTTAACAGAAATGCTTTTAAGAGCTAGGCCAAAAAGAGTGATTAATAATACTAAGCAAACAAATTAGCTTTCCAGGTTATTACTGAAGTATCATTTCAAAGGGGTGATATTTTGGTTTTCAGAAAAAATACTTGTGCTTTTGAGAGTTTTTGTTGTATTATTTGTCTTACTAATTTTTAAAAAAATTCAACAAATCCCACAGGAAAAGCTAATTTTTAAAAATAAAAATTAAAAAAATCAATTTATTTTAGAGTTGTCCTGAGACATAATTTAAGGGCTAATAGCCTTTTAGTCAAAGTTTATTCAGAATTCAGAACTGCAGAAACTGCAGACCAGCTACTAGTTAATCACAACCTTCCTGGATTATTTACTTTTCTTTTGATGACACCCTACACTGACAGTTTAGCAATAGGCTGATTTGTAACATTGTAAATCAATGTTGTTTGTGATGTGGATGCAAGAACACAGAACTTGTCATTTGTTTCCTCTATTTTTTAATCTCTGATTCCAGTCTTTTTTCTTATTCTTTCTGCTTCTTTTTAGGAAAACCAGCTGTATTATACTGGCAAATGCCTCAGGAAGGCAGAACTAATTGCTCCAATTATTACTGGAGAGCCAGGTGGGAAATTAGAATGTGGGGCCAATTGGGGATAGATAAAAAATACTTCTCAGAATTTAGAGAGAAAGCTGATAATGCTTTGGTTTATAAGGCTGCTGTTCTTTATCTTGACTCAGTTTTTAAAGTGTGGGCTTTAGGCATTAGTAGAAGGCTAAAGTCCCTAGCTTTAGGGACCCTGTATAAAATATAGACTTCTTTTTAAAAAATGAGAGAGGATAAGGACTACTGTTAGTGCATAGACAGATCCTTTGTGACAGAAAAACAGATCTGATCTTTGCAATTCTTAAAATCAACATATGACAGGCTATCTGCAAGTGCTTTCAGTACTTGTTTTCTATTCCCTTATGTCATTTTTTTCCTCTGTAATGTAGCAGCTGCTCATGTGAGAAATTACCCTTGTTGGTATATTCTGCTTTATATTTTTGGTATATTCTGCTTTATATTTTGTTGGCATTGTTTAAAATTATCCTGTTGAGTAGTAGATAGCAGACCCTTGATAGAAGGAAATGGCAGAAAGCCCTCATGTTCTGATTTTATATTAAAGACAGTTTAAACAAAGTCAGGTTGAATTTTAGCCTTTTTATTTATAGAGATAATAGAGAAGTTTGGCAATTCTTCTTCTTTCAATTAGATATCTTCCTGGGAAAGGATCACATTTTAATCAGTAATATTTTATTTCACAAAGTATGTAAATCAGAAGGGCACTAAGACTCTAAAAGCAGGTATTACAGCCACTAAAAATGGGTTTTTTAAAAGAGATTAACAGGTTTATATTGCTCTTGCAGAAAGACAATGAGAATGTGCAGCAATTTCTTTTGCTATGTACAGAACAAGAACCAAAACCAAAAAATGCAATTCAACCACTGTTCAAGTCAGTGTTGGTAATATTTCAGATTATTTTTATTTCTCCTTAAATCCATGGATCAATATCCATTGCAATCAAGTCAACAGTCTCATACTTGGTCAGTACAAGACTATCTTGATTTAAAAAAAATACTTGCAAGTCCAGACTTTTTCCACGTTCTCATACATTTTCGTGTATTTTAGGATTAAATGTGAAATACTCCAGAATTATTTGAGTTATTGGGAAGGCAGAAAATGTCAAAAATAATATTTGACAGAAATAGATGATGCTTCCTGTGGGTTTGAGATACCAGTCTCAAAAAGCCTTAAAAAGAATTGGATGAAGCCTTGATCCAGCAAAATGGAACTATTCTCTGCTCTTGTGAAAGTGACAGCTTCTGACTTGATCATTTATTGCTGATCTAGAAACTCTCAATTATACTGCTAGGAGTCAGGAACCATGTTACAGAAGATAAAAATTTTCAATTTAATTCAATTTAACTAAATTTAAGAAAAATAAATACGTGCTAGCTTATGATTTGTAAGTTTATTGAAGACTACTCTTGCTAGTAACCTTCAGCATGTGAATTCACAGTTCCTCTGTCTATTCAGTCACTTCCTGATAAAAATATGGGAATGAGCTGTTCAATGCTATGTAATACTTGCAATTTTCCTTGGAAATAACAGTTCTCAGATTCTTGCTACCCAATACAATAAATGTGACATTCTGATGTTGTTTCAGTAGTTGAAACAATCCAAAGGTAATAAACTAAGAAGGAAGCGGAATATTCCTGGCACAGAGTTACTGACTTCTCTCTTCAAAACAAAACACTGAAGTGCACGAAATGGGGATGCTCCTAATCGAAGGTACAGAAGAAATCGTTGCAGAAGGACGGAAATGTTTTTGCTTCTATAACTGTCAAACACATGAATGGGCAGCAGCTCTCAGAGCAGCACTCTCACTGAGCAGGTACATTTGCAGTTTGTGTGTTGAACCCTTCAAAAATCATTGTCATCTCTTTCATATAAAAGAATCATAAAATAGTTTGGGTAGGAAATGATCTTTAAAGATCATCTACTTCCAACCCCACTCCATGACAGGAACACCCTCCACTGGACTTGATTGCTCAAACCCCCATCTGACATGTCCTTGAACACTTCCAGGGCATCTCTCACTTCTCTGGGAAACCTGATCCAGTGCCTCATCACCCTCACAAACCATTATTTCTTATATTTCATCTAAATCTACTCTCAGCTTGAAACCATTGTCACTGTAGGCCCTGATAAAAAATTTTTTCCTTTATTTTTAAGTCCCCTTTATCAATTTCAAGGCCACAACAAGATCTCCCCAGAGTCTTCTTTTCTCCAGGCTGAACAACCCCAAGTCTCTCAGCCTCTCTCCACAGGAGTTCTATTCTGTCTCTGATCATTCTGGTGCAAGAAAGTTTCTCATCTGCAGTAAACCTCCTATTTTTAACCTGGACAAACCAGACATCAAAACATAGATTTGTACATATGCAAAAGCACTTGCAAATCTCAGTAACTGTATGATAATTATCTGTTAATAACTTTCTTCATCAGAATTTTTTCTCCTCTTAGAGCTTTCTCGTTGAATGTCCAATATTTGGGCATTTTTTGCTGAACGTCCTCATAAGGCCTAATAGTATACTTCTGATATTTCAACCCTTGGATTTAAAAGAAATCAAAATGCTAATTTTTTAAGGTGTGAGATGCAGCAAATCCTTAGTCTGTTCTCGGTCATACTACAGTGAGTCCTGTGATTTAAACAGCATTACTCTAGCCCAGTTAAAGAGCAAGTAAAAGGAGAATGAATTATTTTTTCTGAATTCTAATTACTTTGAAGAATGTGGCATTGCTTAGCTGTGCCTGTTCTGTCAGTTTGTTTCATGCCTTATTTTATTCAAGAGAGCTAATCCACCTATTACTCCTGGGTGCTGCTCTTCAAGAGACAATGTGATACAGTTTGCTCCAGGGTCCATTCTGTGCAGAAAGGACGGATAAAAATTTCACCAGGACTGCTCAGAAAGCCACGAAGGAACATTTACAAGTCAAATGATTCCCAGTCAGAGGGTCATACACATTTCCAAAATCTTATAAGAATCACTCCATAGCAGGTACACTGCTACTAGAGAAAGATTACGAATTTCAGACTGAAAATCCTCACAGCAATAAGGCCAGTTACAGGGGATGGCAGAAACACTTGATGACTCATTCACTCAAAAAATCCTGACATACTTGTAAAAGTGTCTTTGCTTGAGATGAACCTCAATGCTTGAGAATTGAGGAATGACTGAGAAATTATATTTTGCATGGATACAGAATCTTCAAAAGAAGAAGATAAAACATTTCTATGATAATGCTATTTATATCTAAATATCTCTCTTCTGCTAGAAATAATGGTATATTGGGATTACCTAGCAAATTCACACTTTTAAAATGTATGAAAATAATTTCCTCCATATATTTTCTAAATGTATAAATGGTTGGTAGGTGGAAAAAACCATCTGGAGCCTATTGGTTGTACAACTTCACGGGACAGATAGACCAATCATGATCTACAATTGAATCAAGATATTAATCATGTGCTTTTAATTGTTAGTTTCAATCCTTACATGGATGCAATTGGGCTTTTTGTAATGTCTATAATACTCCAATCATGTCATAAAAAGAACTTTGAACAAGGCATATTGCACTTTCTGAAACAAATACAGAAATTGGCTTGAATAACTTAATGAAGATTACAATATGTATAATAAAATTTACTGAAGCTTAATAAGATAAAGCTATTTCATCTGCTCAGGGCAGAATGCCCAGGGTAAGATAGCATGCAACAATGCATATAATAAAACTAACTAATACAGTCCAAGAACAAAACTCTGATTTTTTTATATCATTAAGTAGTACAAAAATACAGAATAGGAGATAATATATTCAGAGAAACAAAGATTATCATATACAGAATCACAGTTGGTTATATTGACCATTTGGTTATGCCAGCAAAGTAACTAGTACTGTTTTCCAGTATTTACTATAACTATACTAATTCATGTTAACAGCACAAAAACTATCCCCAACAAAACATTAACACGAGTGGGCAAACAATTACAAAAGGAGCATTTTTTCCCTAGTGATTCCACTTATGTAAATGCCTAAATTTTGCTGTCATACCCCCATGAGCTGAACTCAAACCCTGTTGCTACAGCTTTGATTCAGCCACCTAGAAATCAATTCTCACTGACATTTGAGGGTCCTACCTTGCTTTGCCTGCAGCTACTGGTCTTAAAGATCCTCTAAGTCCCCTGCCACATTTTTCAGGCCTGTGTGAATGATTTGGATGACTAAAATATTTCACATGTCAGTAGCTCTTCTTGTTCAATCAACTAAAGTTATTCTTCCACATTTTAAAGAGGCTAACCCAAGGGTACTTTTTACAGAAGCAATGCCCTAAGAATATTTGAAAATTTAAAAAAAGAATACCAGTATTAAAAGGTTTTAAATGTAACACTAAGTCGTTATTTGCAAATAAAAATACAAATGCCAGCTATGGGAAATCTCTACAATTAATGAAAAAAGGGAATGAATATTTGCTTCTACTTAATTTCAGAGCTCATCTAGTCCACAACACAGGTAAGTGAGCTACAGAAAAGGTATGATTTTAAGATTCTTATTATCTTTTATTCATCTATAAAAAGAATGCCACAATAAATCTGTAATACTAAAGTAATTCTCAGTTAATCCTGAGTTCCTCTAAATTCTGAACTACTTCCCCAAAAGATAATTATATTCATATGCTGAAACTGAAATGTTCTTGAACTATTTTCCAGCTTTTAGTTTAATTTATCCTATGAGACTGACCTTTCCCCTCTTAGTCAGCTTGAAATCAGGCACTAAAATCCAGGCTGGCTGCACCAACCTCTCACAATGGCAAAAAGCACTCAATAAAAACGAGTCATTTTATCAGACTATGAGTTGAAACACTTGGAGTTCCCAAGGCAGCAGAGATGAATTCCATCATAAATGAAAATTAGGGAATTGCAGCTCTTGACTTATTTGCAAATTTTGGAAACAAGAAGAAACATAAATTTGGAAAGGTAATTTCAGACCTTTCAGAATGTTTCAAAAGGTGTTTCGGGTACTGTTTGGTTTCTTTTTGTTTGGGTTTGTTTGGATTTTGAGGTTAATTAATAATACAAATAAGAAATGAATATATTTTGTATTTGTAGGCTCTGAAATGTAAGATCCAAGACATAACCTAAGAGGAACTCACGATGAACAAAATAATGAGAAGGTATTTTTTTGCAATTAGAAATCTGTATAAAACTCATCATGACAAAATAAAAATGAAAATTTCCCGACTTCTCATTTTTATATCACCATTTCTCCTTTAAAAAACAGGGTTTTTTTTTCAAATGCTTAAATATAATATTGATAAATTGAAGTTAGATAAGCATATTACCAAAGTATTTGATATTTGACAAAGTAGATTATTAAGTAACTTTTTAATGAGCATTATGTATGGAAATAGTAAGTAAAATGCATATACATGGGTAAGAACTCTTGCTTTGGAAAAGAGAGCTTTACAGATATGCCTGTAAATACTAATTTGATTTCTTCAGTTCTGTGGAACGTTTTTACCTCAAATATGAAAACAACAATTATTTCCCCATTTATAGGGACTCTGGAAACCTGAAAAATGTTGTTTTTTTAAAATTACTAATGACCAATTTTTCAATTACATGTATAGATTTCAATTTATGAATTAATTGATATCTCAAAGCTGCATTGAAATGTATCAAAATGACGAAGGTCTTATTATAATAATAAAATGAAGTTCATGATAATTATGTTTTATATTTGAGTCAACACAACCATACACTTGAAAGAATATAACTTATATGTAAAGGGAAATGGAATTTTCATGATTTTCATGTGTCCTTTAGTACAAAACACTCTTCATTTTCATGTGGTTTTCCTTCATTACACATGAAAAAGATAATTATATTCCTTATGAAATTTTGAAAGTCATTCTGTCAGGTCCTTCCAGCTCCAATAGTAAAATGCACTCTTCTCTCTCAGCACCAAAATAATACCAAAACAAAATCACTCAGGATTTCATAATCCAATAAAGGTTTCATTACAGTGAATCTGCATTAAGTACAGCAGTCAAGTCTGCTCAGCTAATATTTTTATTTAAAATTAATATTTTATGTAAACACTAATATTATTAATTACTTTATGAGGTAAATATTCTGAAATGTTATAAAAATAGAGCCTGACAGGCATGAGATATTTTCTTTGAATCCAGTGAGTATTGAGTCAGCTCCATACTTCATATTTTTTTATTTGAAAAGCAATGAACATCAGAAGACAGGTATTATTATATATTATTCATTGTAATCTAACTATTTAATTGCTTTAAATAAACAGGTAAGACACCATTCTTATTTAAACTCATTACATTGGTGTTCTGTGTAAAGGGCCTCCAGTGAAAATGAAAGTCAGGATTTTAATTTACAATATAAAGAGTGCATAGACTAATTTTTCATAGCATAACAAGTAAAGGAAATAGGCATGTCCTTCCTACAAACATGGGGTTCCACTGTGGAGCTGTTTGTATTTCTTTTTACCTTCTGAATCGGTTACTCCTACTCCCGACTGCTTCACTGGGTCTTGTCCATTCTGGCTCATCTTCCCTCTGTTAAAAGATATGGTGGTTGTTGTCAATAAAACCATATAAAGAGGAGAGCTAAAATGATGACATACCTAGGCCAATGAGCTTGGTTCTTTTAAGAATATTATCTTTTTCTCTTTTGAAGGCAACTGCAATCACATCTTGCTAAGCCTGTACATTCTTACAGAATGGGTCCGTCAGGTGCAGTCTGCTACCTGGCCCACATCAGTCTGGGGCTGCACATCTTCCCTCCTCACTTTATCTTGTTGTAGTCAACAGTGAAATATATAATAAGCAGTCACAAAAATTGATATTTGGTCTACAATACCATTACTTCAAAGGTAAGGAATACTTGTGGTTGTTAGCGACTTTTAATGATTGCTTTACTTTACAGTTTAGATTTAGCATAAGAAACAATTCTTACGATTTAACATTAATCTTAAACTCAAGTGAGTGGAATAAATTCTGCTCTGGAGTTCCCTATTTTCTTGCATTTTATGCAAAAGAACCCGCATTAGAATCTTTTTTTATGCAGTGAAAGTAAGGTAAAATATAAGTTATATTTAAACATACTTGTTCCAAGCTCTAAGGCATGATTAAAATCACTCTCAAACATTTGTGCTCCTAGTTTTATTTTTCCCTCAAGACTCTGACTGCTGTAATAGAGACTATAAGACATTATCTTCAGTTGCATGTGATTCTTTGGGGCTTAGACAGTAAGCACTGTTCTTTTCTACCTTTGAGTCAGCTCCATGTTTGAAGTTGTCTAAATTCATGGGGAACTAAATAATTAGTATAAAATCACAGTTTTTCAAATGATTTTATATTAAGTTTTAACTGAAAGTTATTATTTTCTTCTTCTGTAGGTAATGCTTCATAAAGCATTACAAATATTATACAAGAATTATTTGTCCCAAGGGTTAGATTCCTTATATATCATTCAATTGCTTTTCACCTTTGCATTCTAAATGAATTTAATTTTGCCGACAATGTAATGCTTTAAAGGGTTACACAACATAAAGGCATAGACAGTCTGGGCTTTATCAGAGATAAGAACATGAGTAGCTTTCAGGAATATTACAACAGAATAATAAGAGTATTTAAAAAAAAATCCAAAACAGAAACACTTTACAAGATATATTCAGACGTATATAACTGTATATAATTATTAATTTCCCTTGATACTTATAGCTAGTTATTATAAGGATGTACCCTAATTAGTTACCTCATCAAACAATTCCCATGGCGTCACTACCTAGTTATTTTATTTTGCTTCAAGACTAATTGTTCCTATGGTTAAAAGCATTTGGACTAAAATAAATAGTTTAAAATTCAGTATATCCAACAATTTCTATTGATAGACCAGAAACTTAGCCTAAGCAGGGAGCTTAAAATCAAAAAGGTTTTTTAATGCCAAGATACTTAAAAATATTTCGCCTGCTTAATTATTTACATCCAAATTGTGAGCTGTGGAATTATGGATGTGCTGAATTAGAGTACAAGGTCAGAGTCACTGAAGTCATTATCAAGCCAATGTGAATTCAAATGTTGTGTAGAATTTCAACCATACATGTATTCAGATAAGTAAGAATTTTATACAGAATTTAAAATTGAAAAAGTTGTCTATTTTAAACATTCTCTGCATGAAAGATCTGAAGGTAAACAGTTATTTTGTCATACATTTGCATTATATTGCTACGTAAAGCCCCAGAGACTAACCTGAAAAACAAAGCAGATCCTGTCTGTATGAATTTCCTGTGTAATTTTACAGACTCTGTCTAATATCAGCTTATAAATAACTTACTTTAAAATGCCATAATAAAAAAAGTAGTTTAGCCTTATAAAAAATGAGACGTTGATATATTTTATTAAATTAAGTATAATTTATGAGAACAAACTGCAGTAAGAGAAAAGTTGAACCTGTGGAGACTTCCTCCTGTTTTTCAGTAGAAGTGGGGCTGATTTCAGGCTTAAGAGACCAGTGAGTCTGCCAGCCAAACAGAAGGAACTGTAGGTACTGTCACATTGCTAGTCAATACACAGTAAATGATGCTACGTGGACTCAAATTTCACATATGTGAACTGAAAATTTCTTTTGAGAGCTCCATTTTGTATTTTTGTGCACAAAGATTTTATGCATCTTTTATGCGGCTTTTCTCACTAGGAATGACAGCCCAATATTTTTCTTTTGAGATTGTCAAAAGCAAAGGTCATCTTTTCTTTTTCCCCTTTTTACCCTATAACAACATGAGTGAAAAGTCCAATATAAATCAAACAACTGGCACTCTACAACCTAAGCTCACATAATCCCCCTAGATTCTGAAGGTTAGATTGAAGTCTAAGATTTATCTCTATTTTCCTTTTAGTTACTAACAAGATATAGGCAAATACCATTGGGCTTTATTTTTGAAAACGATAAAAAGTCAGAAATATCATAAAATAGAGAATTTTTACTTCATCCAAGTTTTTCTAGGAAACTCATATCTTTTGTGACTAATAGTTCACAGCCTCAAGGGAAAGGCAAAAAATTAAACAACTATTACAGAAAATGAATGAACTATGGCCACCAACTAATATTTAGAGAACAGTCACTCTATATTTTTTTTTTCAGGTCAGAATCATTAAGTTGATCAGAAGTTAATTCTTCCTATTAGGGAATATAAATGAAATTGCTAAATGATTGTGCATGCTGACAGAGGAGGTAAAAAAATCCTGGCAAAACTTTTCTCTGTGGAGTACTTAACTGGGTAAAAAATTTGGAAAATTAAATAATTTTATAGGATCATTTCACTGATAGTAGCTTGATAATTCCTACAGGGACTCTGTACCAAAAAGCTTTTTCCAGCCAAGAACTAAGAAATTTTACTGAAACTCCTAAAAACTTGGGAAAAGTTGGGCTGTATCCAGAGGATGAATTCCCCTTGCACGAGTAACATCACTTTATAGAAAGAGGAAAATCTGAAAACTTAAACTAAGCTTTCTCAATCCTACAATAGTTGTGCTTTTAAAACATAACCCAAGCCAATCTCTACACACTTTCATTAAAGGCCGAGACAAGCACTTCTCCTATGTGAAGAAATTCATGAGGCTGAGGCAGAGGTTTGGTTGGTTATTAACAATTCAATGCTCAACAAAGCAGAATAAAAGTGTGAACTCTGGAGAATTCTCCCCAGTCAGCTGCTATTCTACTGCATAACTCAAGTCTGCAAAGGAAACTGAATAAGAAGATGACTGGCAAGTGAAAGTGCTATAAATTGTGCATGGAGGATACAATATATTAAAGGAAAAGCCTTACATTCTTGGGATGGGAAATAGATTATTCTCTCCTGTGGCACTGCTGCTGCCTTCGCTATCCATGCTGTATCCACTGCCAAAACTACTGGCTGATGAGCCAGTGGAGACAGAACTTTCTGCAGGTCGGTGGTTAGCAGACCTTGCTGTACAGGGCAGGAACATTTGGTTACTAAAAACTTGTAAGAGATCAGTGCCACTGACATTAAGAAAAAATGTAATTGATCAAAATCACATGCTGCAAACACTTTCACTTTCATATTTTACATTCAAATACTGTTTTATCAGCTTTTGCAGATGAAGTTTGTTTTCATGTAGAATAAGGTGTTCTAATCCAAATAGTACACCACCATATTTTTTTCTCAGTCATGTTAATAGCTCAAATCAACAGCCTAAAGGAAGCAAAAATGGGATAGAATGATTAACACTGCTTTTCTGGTTAAAGTGACAGAAAATCAGTTATTTATCTGAAACATTTCATATGATAATCTTGTAAAAATGAAAGCCCCAGTGGGCCTTCCTTATATTCCTTGAGAAACGTTCTTTGCATGTGGTGATTTTGAGGAGGGGAGTTTGCAAAGATGTGTAAGCACACAATCTATGGTCACAGAGATCCCCACCCCTCCTCAGACATAACAAAGCTATGCATTACATTTCTCAACT
>JAHLSL010000061.1:6698130-6958795 GCA_025920805.1 Petroica traversi
CTCATGAACAAATCATCCAGCATTTGGCATTTAGCAAGTTGAGAAATATAAGCAGAAAAAGGACGCAGTGACATTACACATAGTAATTAATTCAGGAACAACAGAGTAGCTATTCTCATATTGAATAACACAATTGTCTGGGAATATTATTACAGATTTGGGGATTTTTTTTTTTTTTCTAAATGTCCTCTAACACATCTGCTAGTGTCATGTTTAATCTATTACAACCTACTGAGTGTATATACTGAAGATAGACAACACTGTTTTGCAAAGTTATTTTTCTATGAAGACTTAATGAGATTTTATGCTACTTTGCTGAATGTGAAACTCCTATGTAAGTAGTTAAAAAAGATTCTTCTTTTAAAGTAAATTGGTCAAATATCTAACTGGAAATTTAATATGAGTCAGAGCCCCATAGTGTCTTGCTTTAAACTGGCAATCAATATTTCTTATGCCTGACTAACTGAATAATATTTTTGGTAAAGAACGCTGCATGTTGCCTGATGGGGGACCAGAAAGCTGCGTGTAACTCCTCAAACATAATGCAAAAACGGGTGAGTGATTTGAACTAGATGCAATAAATGAAGCAATTCTTATATAATCAATCCTTGGGCAAACTTTCTGTAAAGACAGAACTCTTATTCTCCACAGTGATTCTTCCCTGGTAAACCAAGCTGTCATGTAACTTTTTTTTTATCTTTTCAACTGTATTAATCTCCTTGGTTCCACTATTGGTCACAGCCAGAATTGGAATCTGTCAGTATACGTTGTTTTCAGATAAAATTATTTTTAGCTGTATTCCATGATTTTATACATTGGTCAGAGGCTGCCTTCTTAGATGTAAACACAAAGGAATAAATTTTTAAATCATAGTGTTATTAGCAGATATTCTCAATATCTCACCTGGAGGAAAGGCACCCATGCCTTCCCAGAGACACAGCCAGCTGGAGTGACTGTGTGCAGTGGTTGTTCTATCACTTTCAGCTGGTGGTGTTGTGAGTGAATTCCTATTCCTGTGGTGACATGTTAGCAAAATGCTGCTGAGAAATGCTGGGCAAGAGTGACGTTTCAGAGATGAGAGGTCAAACTCCATTGCAGGGTATTGTTGCCAGTTGCCCTGTATTCAACAGCCTGAATTGTGGCTCTCTCATGCCTGTCCCAAGCTAATTCATAACCTCAGTTCTCATCGTGTTTGCAAGACGTGTTTGTCTCCCAATGTTTCTGTTTGGAATTTTGAGGGTTCCTTTAGGTTAGGTTTTACTGGCTTTTTTTTTTTGTTTTGTTTTTGTGCTGGGACACAACAAATGCCTCACAGATAAGCACAAATGGGAGATCAAAACATCTGCAAACCCCATGGAAGCCAAAACAGTATTGTGCCAGCATAGAAAATAATCTTCAGTCCTTCCCTTAGGCATGAATTTGTAGTATGTATCTCCACCATAACATAAATGGCCTGAAAGGCTCTTTCATATCTAGGCTTTTTTTTTTTTTTTTTTTTTTAAATTCACTCTGCTGTAAAAGCTAGTGTCTGAAGTAATTTCTTGTATCTTTACTGGTGGATTCTAAAGCCAGTAAGAACCTGGAATTTAGTTCGATCCAGAAAAGCTTAAATTAGGCCTTTAGAAATTAGTTAGAAGTTTTGCTTCATCTATTTATAATAGCTATTTCTTTTGAAACAGCTGTATCCTGATTACACATTCAGTATGCTGTATTTTTAGTTTTTCTGCTGTTTTCACTAATTCACTAATTTTCCATATAGATTTTTTTTTTTTCCATAAGATCACTTGGTGAATGGCTATAATGGATCCAAGTTTGGATTCATGACTGGATTTTGAAAATACTAAAGTTTAATGTTATTTTTTTTTCCTGTCTGCTCTATGAAAGTAATGAATCTCAGTGTCAGTTTGTGACAAGAAATGAAATCCTCAAATAGATCTACAGCTGGTTTCGTGACAAATTCAGAATCTGGATACAGAAACCATCTCCTAACTTGTGAGAAACCCACATTTTCTACATTTCTGGATTTTTACAGCTACATCTAGACCTCTAAGTTATATACGAAACTGCTTGTTATATACAAAACTTTGGAATTGTGATGATGTGGCAATGCTTGCTGCCATGCAGTATTTTCCCGAGTCAGTATAACTATTTTATATTTCTACTTTATGGGGAAGGATAGAAATTGTTCCATGCTCTTATGTTCAAGCAACTAGTCTGCACACTCTCTTGCACTCTCGCCCTTTCTCTTTGTTACATGCAAATATTGTCTTAGAAACTTTTACAAGAAAGTCAGAGCCCACTATGTTGCTCCTCTAGTCATACCAGTCTACATAAGGTGTGGGAAGTCCTGAAAGTGACAATTTCCACCTTGGGTTCACATCCACATTAAAGACAGGTAACTATTGTGTTATATTTAGTTTTATTTTAATTTTAATTATGGTATTAAGGCAGGTTAATTCTGAGTTACGGAGATTCTGCTAACAGCTGCCTATGCTGTTAGTCCTCAGGTTTTAACATCAAGTTGTGGCAGGTGTTTTGTTCTCTAGCATTTGAGCAGTTTTATATGGAATCACTTGGGTCCAAAGATTCAGTATTGTCATCTTGTATCACACAGTTGTCTAAGTAGGTGTAGTCTTGCTTTACTGAAATCTACAATGTTTATTTGAATAGGAAACTCAGGTGAAGGCAATTTCCATCATTGAATATTAAGTATCCAGAGTGTGAAAGAGCAATGTTTCATTGCTTCCTTGCCCTTTGTTTTCGCAAATTATTCCCTGGCTCTTAAGTGACAACCCCTAACACTCTCTAAGAAACCCCAAACCCAACCAACCCAATAAGCAACTTTTAGAAACTCCTAGAAAGCTTAGAAAACTTTTAAAATACTTTTCATAGGCAAGGTCTTGCTGTCAATTACGTATGACTCTTAAAGCCTTACATTTTTTGAGAAGACTCTTCAGGCCTCAGCAGATGGAAGAGACAAAGCTTAACTGGAGGTCATTACCCACCTTCATTTGGCCTCTCTCTGGGAGAAAGGAGATGTCCCTTCACCCTCTCCAGCCCTTTTTCTGTAAACTTTTTACACAGTTTATGAGGTACCTGGCACTTTTTAAGATTTGCAATATCAATGATGTCTGTGCTGCCCAGCCATTGAGCTATGCAGAATAGAAATAGGAAATTAAAGTTTAAAACTCTAATATGAGCTGATTTCACAGCTCAGGGGCACAGATTTTCCTATTATACAAAGCTATTGTTGTAGTTTGTTTCATTTTCATCTGTTAATCCTATTTTAGCTGGTAGTTCCCTCGATGAGATGAAATGTTCTCTACTTGGAATGGGTGTTAATGGGTACATACATCACATTTAGTAGTTTGAAATGTGATATTAATGCTGCCTCAGAGTGATTCTGTTAAACTGCCTGTTTTACAGGCTCTGGGCATGAGCAAAATTTCAGTTCTACCCTTCTAGAGAACAAAATATAAATGAGTTGGAAAAGTTCTCATGCTTACAGTAATTATTTCTGATTTCAAGGAAGTTGATGATAATGTGTATACCTAGTGCAGGACCAGGATTTCCCAAGAAAAAATTGTAACGGTTAGATAGATACATTTTGTACTCTGTATCATTTACAGGAAGAAGAAAAAAAAAATCAAAAGAATAGTGTTTGAAAATGTGTTCCCTTATGCCTTCTTGGAAAATAATTGCTGATTCAAGAAAATGGAGGTTAGCACTGACCCCACCTTTCAGCTCCATCTTTTTACTTCTTTTTTTTTTCTTTAAATGATTATTAGTATTGCAAAAATATCTCTTTTCTTATGCTTTGGCTTATGGACCCAGTTAGAAAATAAATTTTTAGAACCAAGGAAAACATGTAAGTCATGCCTCAGTATGAAGAAAATATCGTATTAAAATAAGAGAGGAAAGTTTGGAAGGCATATGATTTCACTAAGTCTTTCAGAAAAAATCTGTTTGCAACAGACAGCAGAGAAGATGCTTTGTTAAAAGGGAAGGGATAGATCTAGGGAGGATAGGTCATTCACACAAGACCTATAAACAGGAACTGCTAAATCAGTCAGCAGCAAAATGGAAACAATCTGGCACTTGCAGCCACTCCAACCATTCTTCCACAGTGAATAGACATTTATTAAAGACTTTAATTGAAAAAGTTGACTATGCCATTCTCTGGTCCATATGAAGGAAAGAACAGACACAACCAGCACTTTTTCCTGATGAATAAATTATACAAGTTCCCCTGTTCCAGTTTCTGTCTAGAAACAGAAACACACTGTCAAAACACATTGGGAATGATGGTTCTGTTTGTGAACCAAACAGGAGGAGAGAAAAATGCCTTCAAGTATGGATGAAGTTTCTGAATTGGCCTCTAATTACTTGAAAAAAAATTTTCTTGATAACTGTCAGACTTCTAAGAAACTCTGGATGACAAAAAAAAAGCATCATGCTGAGTTTTCTCAAAAAGATGCAAGCCCATGGGAGAAGGTGAAAGCAGTGGTCCATTGCGTGTAATCTTCTGATGGCAAACAGACTGGACATCTCACAGAGTGTCTTCTGGCAAAAGCTTGGCTACCCTTAACTCTCAGTAGCCTTGTGTTTCAAGTCCTCCAGCCTCAAAGTGCCCCAAATGCCAGTTTTCATTTTTTTTCATAAAGTATTTGCTAGCACTAAAAGCAAGGGCTGCTCCAGCTGCCTGTGTGTTAGGCTCTACAGGGTAAAACTGTTGTTGGGACTGCCTGTTGCATCTTTTGGGAACTGGCAACACAGTGGGGATACATGAACAACCAGTGATCAAACACAGCTCCCTCAGGTCAGCTCAGAGTTTATTTTCCTAAAACACTGGACAGGACTCACTCATGGTCTCACTCATTTCAGACACAGCTGTACATTAGACATGGATTTGACTGCACACCGAGCAGGGATATTTTGTGAAATTTCAAGACAACCCTTTACAGAGAATTTTACTGTTTGAGCTGAGTAACAGAAGAACAACATACTTCTTAAACTATGCTGAAGTAGTTCTTTACCTAGGAAAGCAATTCTGATGAAATAACTTTCCTTGGACTCTGTAGGGTTAGTTTACCCTACAGAATTTTGAAAAAAAAAAAACAACCCAACCTTCTGAAATAAAAGTTATCAAATGCAGAATCTGAGCAATTCTCTGAAATTACATGTCAGCTTAAAATGGTGGAAGAGTAAATAGCAGGAATAGCCAAAGCAAAATGGGCCAGCTATTAGTTGAAACAAGGCTGAAAAGCGCCTCAGATTACTGCTATCTGAAGAGAGTGGGAACAAACTGTTCTTGTTTTGAAAATTATTCTTGGAAATGGGTTATTTGCAGAAATATGAAGGTCCATTTAACTTGGAAATTAAGAAACTAGTGACATGAGTCATTAAGCAGCTTTGGGCTGTAAATTATTTAAATGTGAAGGAAATATCCTAAAATAATCTAGGAAATTAAAACATGGCATTGCCTATTAAATGTGGGAAAATGGATATAGACCAAACAGGGTCCCAAATAAGCAGGTACTTGAAACCACAATCATATCCAATTCAGAAGATTTATATAACCTAGGAATCAATTTCCTTTCACTCCATTGTTGCTAAAGCCAGTAACTAGAACTTAGTGATAAGGAAAATTCGTGTCAATTTTAATTTCTTGCAGCTAAATGGCTAGAAATTACACAGCACTGGCTTAGACCTGCATCATGGGTTGTACAGTGATGGCAGTGTCTGTGGGTTTACCTGTTATGTGGACACTTAAGTGAACTTTTGTCAAAGTTGTTAGTTCAAGGCAGTTAGAATCAGGTTTACTACCTTTTGAACTAAAGTGGTTTAAACTGGAGTTCTTTGAGATGTTTAAATTGATAGGCTTATTTGGTATAATTCTGAAAAGGCTGATGTAAAGTTTTGTTTCTGTAGGTATTCTAGCTAACCTGTGAGTAAATCTCCCCCGATCACCAGAATCACTTGACATACAGCTTTTTGGAAAAGCTGTTGTGTCATGATGGAAAATGCATAATGCAAAAGATTAAATGTTCTCTATGAGATGCTGTGGTGCTGCATTTCCCCTGCCCTCCTCAACCCCTCCCTTCCCGCAGTACCCCCCATTTGCAGGAACAAAAACCAAATAATACCAGGTACATATGCTAGAGGAGGTTTTAAGGAAATGTTGTGATTTTAAATTGCTAGAAGTTTGAGCTTGATAAAACTTTTTATTGAGAACTAGACAGAAATTGCTGTGGAATTATTATGTTGGTAGTACCTTAAATTAACAGGTATGCTTGGTTCTTTAACTGGAAAACATGGCAATTTCTCTAGATCATTAACATTTGCTAACTAACTCAGGTCAGGAGTATAGCAGTGTTTTTATCTTGGCAGGTTGCTTGTTTGGTTGGTTGGGTTAATGGAAGCCAAATAGAAGAGGAGTATATCATCAACAAATGATATACAAGAAATAGCATATTGACTTTTAGCTTCTCTTTCATGAATGTCTGTTGGAAAGAATAAAAAATGTATAAGGCTACAATGATGTTGAGATTTAAATTCACTTACTGAGCTATTTACTCTTTAAATATTAATTTACTGTTCTTCAAAGATGTTAGGAAGATTAAAAAGAAATTTCTAGAAATTCTCTTCTTTGGTCATAAAAGAATGGGTTTTTTGTTGACCGTTGGATATTCTAATGTAATAAAGGAATTGATTTTTCATTGTACAATCATTGTCCTTTGAGGGGAAAAACTAGCATCTTTTTCTCTGCAAATAAGAACAAGCCATCAAATTTTACCCACTAAACTACATCCCTGTAGAGAGCACAGATCCCTATAAAGTTTATAATTTAAAAAATTAGCAGTTATGGAGATAAATGGTGACTATATGATGAATACTATCTTTTATTTTTGTTCCATGAACTTACTTTCCTGAAAACTACAATTTCTATTCCGGTAAGGCAGAGGTGGTGCACTGTTCTCCTTAACACAGATGCTGTTTTTTTTTTCTCTTCCTCATCTTTCTTATTCACTTCATAGGAAGGTGTTAAAACTAAAGCATCTTGTACATTCCTTTAAATCTATCAGCTAGGTTTGAAAACACTAGTATTTTTGCATAAACAAGTAAAAATTACATTCCATATGGACGTATTATTTCATATGGATGTATCCAGAGAACTGGTGATAATTACTGGAACATCTCAACTTTTCAAGTCTCTGAAGAACCCTAAAATAATTTATTATATTTAAAGCACAACTGACTTACAAAGAAAATTCCATATAATGAGAAGATCTTTCTGTGGGATAAATTACTGACTGAAAAGGTAGTGGACTGATGCACACTGTACCTAAAACTGACTCATCTGGTGGATAAACTCTAATACACAGATTTATGTTGAAGGGAATGTGCTTAATTTTGTGTGAATGTGTAATTGGCAATGATTCATAGATTGCAGAAAACCGAAATCAAATTAACTCAAGCCTAGGCACTACTCTCATCCTCTGAATTGGATCCCTTGCAACTTCTGGCTTTAAAGAATTGGTTCTGAAGTGTTACTGCTCCTCTCTGAGGGATGTGATTGGAATGTGTAGCATGCAATTGGCTTCTTTGCAGATCACATTCTTATCTCTCATGGGTAATGACAAAATTAGACTGCAGGGTTCATTTTTAATTAACTGCTGTAGCTGAATGTTGGATTTTACGAAGGTTCTGAACAAAAGAACATGTTTTTTGTTACATCTTCACCTTAATTTTAAAGCAGAAAAATTAAAATACATTTTTTTTACTTTGTAAAAGGAATACAGAAAAAATTCAGTTCAACAAAAACCTGATGAAAGAGCTTTGCATTCACAAAATATGCTATTTATACTATAGGTACTGGTTTTGTTTGTGATTTCATTGTTACTTCCAAACTGACACATAATTAATAACTGAAAAACTAGACCCATTAGAAAAGGTGCTAGGAATCAGAAATAGAGAAGGATTTCTCTAAGACATTCTCAGAATGACTGAGGGTTCTTGTCTTGTTTGTTTTGTTGTTTTTTTCTAAAGCCAGTTCAATTCAAGAGAAAAAATGAAGCTATTGAGAGACTAGATTAAAGGAGGTCACTCTTCCTAAGGGTTATCTTAGGCAAAGAAGGACTTCACAACATAGAACCACGTCCATCACCATTGTGTACTTGGGCTGAAAAAACCCAAGCATTTCCTTTAAAAGGGTTGTTCTTTAATAAATGCAGAGAGAAATAGCTGTTGTAAAAAATATTAATAATGTTGTGGATTATCTGGAATGGCTTCCTTAGTAAAGGACTTTGAGACATAGTGACAAAAAATTACTAGCTTGCCAAGATGACTGTTGCAGTCAAGAAAACCAGCTCCCAGTGTGTCCTTTTCCAGGTACCAATGAAGTAGGCTGTAATGATTGTGGGTACCACAAACATGCATCATCCCTTTAGGAATGGAAACTGCTGATGCCCTAATATTCACAGTTCACAATGTCAGGGAAAGCTCTCCTTCCTTTATCATCTCTTCCTCCCATAAAGAAATCCATAAGCTGGAGCCTGTTTTGAGTATCTTTGGTGCTTTTTCCATTTGAGGTTATAGACTCAGTTTACGTTGATACTCCACAAAACTGCAGTGAAAACATCTTGCTTTTTATTCCTGCTGAAAGTCATGAGAGTCATTAACCTCAAAATGGAAACTACTGGCCCACCTCATATGAATAAATTTGGACAAACTCTCTGTGGTACAATAAGGAGAAGACAAAACATCTCTTAGGTCTGGAACCAGACTTGTCAAGATTTTGTAGGTGACTTGCATTGTGTTTATTTTTCAGAAGTAAAAAGACAAAAGTACCACACCTCTTCATAGCAATTCTAACTTTTTTCATATATTACTGTGGACTCTTATTATTTATAATGTGAAAACTTATTTGCATAACTCTCTCTGATGCTTCCAGCATTGCTGTGCCAAGTACATATCAGATCATATATTTTTTGCAATTTTTAAAGTAAAGAAGATAGAGTAACAGTTTGGTGGCACAGGTACTTGAAGCCAACAGACTCACTATTTCATTATTATAAAAAACTAGCTGAACCTTAATTCAACCTTGTATCACAAGCAGAATGTTTTTCATTACCTATGTGAAAAGGCATCACCACAGGGCTACAACTATTTGCGATAAAACTCTACAGACACGACACCTCAAAAGATCATAATAGTTATTTAGATTTGAATGCACACCCCAAGAGTGGCCTGCAGCTTTCAGACATGATGCCTGAGCTTGTACCATGATATTCTCTGGCTCTGCCTGAACTGAGTGTCTGAAGTTGAACTGTAGAGTAAGACAATGTCTGCCTGTGTGTGTGTGTGTGAGAGAGAGAGTAAATAAATGAATTTATGGAAGAATTCTGAAGGTTCTCTTAAGAAGAAAACTTGTCATTTCCAAGTGTAATATTTAAAAATATCAGTTACTTTTGCCCCGTTATTAGTAGTTTTAACATTACACTAGTTGTCTGAATGACTTGCTGCCTTTAGTGTATATTGTCTGAAGTATCATCCCTTCTTTCTCTCCTGCACCCCTCTCAGCCAGCTTATATTGTCCAATGTGTGCAATGGTGTTGATAGAACCTTCAATGAGCCCTGAGAGCTTAGGAAGGGATTACAGCACAAGAGAACATCTGGGAGTTCAGTCAGTACATTTATTTGGATTATCCCTCAGATTCCATGGAAATAAACAAGATGCACCAGAAATCAAAAAAACAGTGGCAATCTGAACTGGTTGAGATTCTGGCTCTTTATTTGTGATGAGGGAATAAATTGGTGATATGTGGTATTACAGGTGCCTACAAGTAGAAAATACTTTTTAAAGATGCTGCTAGGAAAATTATCAAGAGATTGAGTTATACATGGATCAAAACTCCTTTCCTTTCCACTGGTGGTTTGAAAAATTATCTATGCTAAAGACTGTTGACATGACAATTACGTTGGAAGAGGAAACAGGAATTGCTATTGTTCCAATTACATCTTCAGAAACAAAAATGTGCAGTTAGGTTTTCGTCACAGTACAACAAATGTCCAATCATGCTTAAGCAGACCAGCTTGAACGCATGCTTTTTATTAGGCAACAACATGAGCAAAGCTATACTACTTTTCAACTGAAATCTAAGTACTCCAGTGGAATGGAAGTGCACACGTTGTTTCATAATGCTTCTTAGCACAGTTTTTCATTATGGATTTATGCACTGATAGGTGGAAAAATCAAGCAGAGTTCTTGATTCATGTTAACATTTACAGCACTTAATGGAGGGCTAAAATGAATAATTAAATATCGCAATGAATTAGTTGACATGGCAAGAAGTATTTGGGATGTAGTTGGTTTCTTAACCATGTCTTTCTGCTCACCTCCTTCAGGCTTGACTGGTCCATCAGACATCACTTTCCTGAGGGCTAGTTGGCTTTGGTCTTTGTTGTCATTGGCTGGTGGAGGCAGATTGTCAGACTGAGTTCTTTGAATAGGGAGGACTCCTGCTATGCTGTGTCTGTGCTGCTTCCTGGCATGATTAGACTGACCGCTTTTATGTGCTGCTGTGGCAGTGTGGGTGAAATGGAAACCCAGAGTATGTATCCTCAGATGGAACCAGCTTAAATGTTATTCATGCAAACAGAAGTGTTTTTTTCTGTACTTAAGTAAGTAGTGTTTTCAAACACCAAAGAGACACCACATGCACAGCATTAAAGAGTATCAAAACTGGCTGTTTCTTTATTAATGATGGAGAAGACAAGGGAAATAATTTTCCCCCAGTTTTGCATTATACCATGGTGAGTTTATGGCATATCAACAAATCCTAAAGACAAACACAATGACTCCACAGTCAGAGAGATTTAATTTGCCATCAACTAAACCCTTGGCTAGCAATCAGATACTAATCTGAAGTATGCTCTGGAGAGTAATCCTTTTGAATGGAATAGTTTTAATTCATTAACCTATTTGAAGTTGTCAGATGAAATCTATCTTGACCCTTAATCAATCCATGGCAAAAAATTACTCAAAAAAATTGAATTGTGACACCTGACAGCTCTCAACTCCCTTTGAGTTTGCTAACTTGAAAACATTGTTGAAATCTGATGTTGCTACTGTGTGTTTAATGGTTTTGCACTTATTTTGTTTAGTGTTTTATTGTATTTCTATTCTGCTCATCACTAACACAATCTTATCTGAGATATAAAGAAGGTTGCCTTATATTACCTTTCCAAAGGGAAAAAAAAATAGATATTTACAGTCATGTCTCAAAAATAGAAATCTCAGCCGTGTAGTTAAAAAAAAGTTTCTCTAACTTCAAATCTTCTATGTGTATAGTACTATCCTTCATGATTACTACTTATAGATACATTCTGTTATTAATGTGTTCTCAGTCTTATGTGCAATTTAAAGAGCTGGCAGTTGCATCTCTGCAAGTTTTGATTATTTCACTGGTAGGTATTTAGTGACATCAAAACACAATGGACTTCTCTGTGAGTCATGCACAACCATGGAACATAATGGACCATGAGTAAAGGGACTGATGGAGAAACAGCCAGTTTCACTGCAGTCTTTATAAATTAAAATAAATAAATATATAAAAGACTTCTAAATACAAGAGTATATTGTAATTATATGTATTCACACACAGGCACACAAAGAAAGACATTGAACAGAGTGAGCACAGTGTGCCAAGAACAGAAAAAAAATAGCCAAAAAGGGAAGGACAGCAGGGAAAAAGGCAACAGATGAACATTAAGCTGCCATGCTGAGGAATTTATTTGCGTCTTTTACTTGGTTGAAGGCGAAGCTGCTGCACAGCTGCTTCGGCAGCGGCGATGGCTGCCCCAGCGTCTTCAAGATGAGTTTGAGTGACGCTGGTTTTGCTTTGGCTGCGAGACGGACCGTGAGAGCGGAGGTGTCCTTCAGAAGAGGATTTGGAGCTCCCTGGACTGCTGTGGGATTTCTCAATGGTGGGCACCTGCATGTCTACCAGGAAAATGAAGAAGTACAACTCTTGCATTTATTAAAAACAAACAATTTCATTCTCCTTCTCTTGACTGGTCTTTCTAGCTGAATTCCAGAACAAGGAATAAAAATTAAGCTGTGCCATTCCATTTAAAGTATCAGGGTATATATTGATTAGGAAATTCTTATGAAGTATTGTTTTCTACTTCCCCACTGCTCCCTGGCTCAGGGAATAATTTATTTGCCACTGGTTTTTTATCACCTGTGAATTAGACTTCCAGTGCTGGTTCAAACTTGAATGATGGTGTAGTGTTTTCCACTTTCTATTCTCTAGTATGTCAAGGCTAACAAGCATCACCTACACCAGAACCCAACACTTAGCAAATGCAAGTCATTTTATCCTTAACAATGCCATCAGGAAAATCACAGCCTAACTTACAATAACTTCTATACTTACCTCTAATTCAGACAGACATCTTATATAGACACCAATCCCTGGCAAAATGTTAGAAATAGAGAGGAGATGGAGCAGAATCTTGTCCCTCTGGGGCTCTCATCAGGATTGTAGATGGAATGGTTTTTGCTTTGATATGACACATAATGTGTTTTTAGAGAGCACCTGTCCACTGACTACTTAGTATAAAAAAAAAAAAGAATTAGAGATAAATTTCTTGGAGCAGGAGACACTGAGATCAATTCTGCTTTGGTAAACAATAGATATTTTTACTGCATCAGCTCCACTGATTTCCAATATAACTGAGATATGCTACAGTCCATTATCGACTGGAAATGCATATGCATTACTGCAGCATAATTGTTGTTCTATAAAATATTAACATGGCATTTTCAGAAGAAAAAAAATTCCATAGAATATTTAAGGAACATGAAAAATAGAAAGCTAAATATTTATTGAGTTTGTCCAAGGCTACCAAAAAAATGAAAAGGACACAGAATCTATAGCAGATGTGCAAAGAACATAGAGTCTGTAAGCTGCAGTTTTAAGAACATAATTACTCAGTAAGCTGGCTGGCGTGATTGAGACCATTTAAGCTTTGTCTCCAATTAATTAATCACAGGGATAAATGCATTTTTAATAAAAATGTATACAAATTTCACAGCAGAATCTTTATTTTTCTATTAGAACTTACACATAGCAAAGGTTTACACATGATCTGGGAAAACATTTCAAATCAGGTGCACCAAGTCATTCCTACCCTTGGAGGGGTCTGGGAAGATTCCATGACTTCTGCTCTTGATGACAGATGGTTTTGGAGATTGCTGGCTACTCTTTTCAGAATGAGATTTCCCATGATCAATATTTTCACTCTGTTCTTTAAGAGGATACCACCGAGGACTGTTGTCAAGCTGAGAGATGCTGGATAACTCAATCAATACCTACAAATAAATCAGAGTATAATAATATGGCCTATATCGGACATATTAATGGTTTCATACAGCAGAAGAGACTAGAGTTGTGATGCCAGAAGCTGCAATTAAATGTAAGAGTGAGGGGTGTAAGGCTGAGTGCTGAGAGATTCAGGGCTCTCTGAGCATGCTGTTACCCCAAACCCAGATTCACTAGCACATTGATGTTTCTGAACTAATATCTCTTTGCACCAGGACCTTAGGAAAGGCTGAGCTTAGACTATGGCACAGCTCCACACAAAGGAAAGTGGGCAGCTTAGAAGGCAGCTTGTGAGCACTAGCTCGACTGCTACACTAAAAAGACATCCAAGTAAGTCTGCCTCTGTACAGACATATTCTAATACGAGAATCAAGCAGTTTATTTTTTTCCCTTTTATCTGTGCTTTAAAGGGTGGGAAAGAGTTCTATATATTTTTTTCTTTTGTTAAGGTCTTCAATAATACGAGATATGCTTCTTGAATCTTTAAAAAATCTACATATGTAGAAATAGAAACAAAAATAAAAAAACAGCATTACTCTTGCACTTCACTAAAGTAAAAAAAATGTAACAGACCATTTAGGCCTCTAAAATTTACTAAGGAAAAAAAAATGGAGGTGCAACAGTAATGTGGGAATGAAAGAAATAAACTGGCTTAAAAAAACCCCAAACATTGTAGATGAAACCTGCTCTAAGTCATCTTCATTGTCAGCAAGAAATTCTGTGAAATTTCTTAAAAAAATATATATATATATAGCTTTGCATTTGGCTCTAAAGTGTGAGGGTTAAAATATCAGGTAGGGAAGTTTTAAAACTGCTAGACAAATAAAGTGTGCAATTACCTTAGGGAACAATTTTTTGGTCACTTTATTACAAGACGCTGAATTAAAGAAAGCCTCTTCAAGTTTAGGGATGGGGAAGTCTCCTAACAACTGATGGTTTCTAGGTTAAAAGCCTTTTTCTTTCCTTTTTCATAGGTTGCCTGTAAACATCTGGCTATGCCTATCTGGCTTGGCCTTTCTGGTTCGATTATCTAGCAGGCTCCCTGCTGTGGTTTTCAGTCATAGCTTTGAGAATAACTTGGAAGACAGCATGGCTGAGGATTGCTCCCAATAGGCAGTGTAGGCTGGGGGCTCTGCTTTGTAGGAGGAGAGGTTTCACTCTCCATGGATATGGACCATGAAGCGCCACTTTTCTTCTGGGGTACACAAATGCTGCTGGCTCTATTCAAGCAAGTCTTTGGGGCACAATTTGAATATCCCACATTGGATGCATGGTGCAGGATTCCTCTGGACATCCTGATGCTGAGATACACTGGATAGTTTTTTCTGTTGCTTTTTCCCCCTAAATAACTGCTTTCACAATTAATAAAATAGTAGTTCTAGAGGTTGAAGAAAATTTGAAGGGGAAAGGTTTAAATCTTCATGTAGAAGCATTTTCTGGAGCATTTCTTTTCTAAATGTCATAAAAACAAGGATGCGAATATTCAGTAAAGCCCTGCATTTGGACAAACATGCTGAACTCAACAAGAATATGGACACAGTATGCAGGAAATAAGTAATCACGGAACAGCTTCCCATAGATTTATTTTAGTAATTGTTCAAATAGTGACACTGATTGCTCAGTTTGGTAGTTACACAAAGGGGAACTGGAGCTAAACTTTTTTGCAGAATTCATATGCAGAATGAGCCCGGATACTCACAGTTGCTCTGTGTGAGTGATCAGTTTTCCTGTGCTTCTGTTTCTAATTATAATCTTTATTTGTAATTACATCTTCAATTATTTTTATATCATAGTTATTGCTGGTAATTCTGTATTATATGTGCATATGTTTGTTTATTTGTTTTTTATAGAGAAAGTCTTCTTCCTATGAGCACTCATTTATTATTAATCACAAGATTAGATTCTGCCTTCAGTCATACTTTGGAAACGATATTACTATTTCAGAATGTTAAAATGAGACTGATCAGCAAGATTAAAGTAATCTTCAAGTAATACTTGAAGATACTTGTGCATGTGTTAAAATATGGCTTGCTGGCAGATTTTAATCCTTTTATCATTTACAAAGACTAGTATCTCCTCAGCCTTCCTATGTTGTGGTAGAATCAAGGCAGACAGCTTTCAGTCATAATAAGAAGTCCCCCTGGAGTCACTGTGAAAGTTGTTGCTATCTCACACTCAAAAACAGTATTAATGTTCAGCAAATTAATGTTTTTTTGAGTCCTAAATTAGCTTGTCCTAAATCGAGATAAAAGGGATGCACCTTTCATGTCTAAATTAAAGAAATCATGACTATTTGTTATGAAGACAACTGGGATGTAAAAAAAAGTTTTACTTAACACTTGTACCATACCTTGAAAAAATACAGTTTCCAAACAACAGCCTACAGTTATTACTAGTAGAGAGGAAGAAACAAGATACTCACTTCACCGAGGAAATCGTTTGAGGAGAATCTATCATAATCCCAGACAGTCACTTCCAGTGTTTTCTTTTTCAGCTGCAATTCAAGTAAAAGGATAATTAACCTCATAAACTTCAGATCAAATCTTTATGGTGGTTTCTATAGATTATTTCCTCCATGTATCCTTTTTCACAGTGACAGGTAGGCAATTTTTGCCCTCTCATCAACCTTGTTCTCAGAAAAATAATTTGGGGCTATTATTTGTTATCAAAACAGATGGGCTTGTGCTTGGCCTTATTTTAGGCATTTCCACAAGTTGTTCTGGGTAGAATGTATGTCCACTACAAGAATCAAACTGATTTTTAAGGCTCTGTTTTTGTGTTCCTGCAGCTTTTCTCATCATCAGATCTGTCTGAACTCAGACATCTGCCTGAATTGCATTTGAGTGTGAATTTCAAATGCGTGATATCAAACATCTTATTTACGTAATCTCATCTGTGAAGACCAGGCATCAGTTAGAGTCTGCAAGTGCTCCAGGCCTGTGGACAAGCCGTACTGCTGGGTATTAATGGCAGCTGTCAAAACCCATTATCTCCAAATCTTGTTAAGCATGATAGCTGTGTCAAGCTCTCTTCCACAGGCCACAGCAAGAAACAAGGAAGTCTTCTTATATGACAAGAGAGCGCAAGACAGAGAAACTGTTGACCAAAGCAGCTGACCTTATTGTGAAGACCAACTTGAGTGTTTTTCCAGTGTTCTCTGGGGACATGTAGGGGCAGGATTGATTACTGATACTGTGAGCTACGGCAAAAGGCTATAAGGTGGCTGGAAAGGCTGTGATAAATTCATGTGGCTTTGAAAGAGAGAAGGACAAAATATTGCAGGTTGTAGGGTGTCTGCAAAGTCAGGCTGAGAAGTTATAAATGAAGAATACAAGCACCACTGAGGAAAAGAGGACTCTTCACATAACTGAATACAAGAATTCAGAAGAATTCTTCTTATCTGATAGCTGAGGTCGTCATCCTAACAGAAGCAACCTGTCACTCACTGCTCTATTAATTGGCTGTGGGCACTGAGGGACAACAAAGGATCAAGTCATTGCTCAAAATGATAAGCTATACCAAGTATCATATATATTGCATATACTTGCATTTAGAACACTCTTGGCTATTTACAGAACCACTCAGAATATTCTGAGTTGGGAGTAACTTACGAGCATCATGAAGTGCAACTGTGCAGAGAATGGTCTATAAGGATCAAACCCACAACGTTGGTGTTATTAGCACATGACCTAATCAACTTCCCTCCACTGCCCCTTGGTTTAATGCAACACAGACTAAGACAGTTCCTAAAAACCTGTAACTGCCTTAAAGTGATAAGTTCATCTCATTATTATGTATTCAGAAGATCATCTGCTCCCTGCCAACTTTAGAAAAATGTGCAACTATGCAAAGGCAACATCTATGAAAAGAAAATTTAAATAAGTATATCCTGGAACACCCACACAAAGGGGAATTGAACTATTTTTAGCATCAACAACACACTCTTTAAGCAGGCAACAGCACGACTCAAAACATATGATTTAAAAAAAAATCTGAGAGGAATTCTTCAATCTTTCTGTTTTATTCTTACATAATTAAGCAATATTCTTAAGCATTCTTTTAAAAAATCCTTCAAAAATGAAAGAGAAAGTTGAACAAAAAGATTATTTTTTAACACTGCTTACAGAATATTTCTAAAGCTGATTTCCTTGACTGAATAAAATACCTTTTCTTTGCTGTTCTGAGACAGTATTGAAACTGCAACATGAAAAACAACCTGAAAAAGTGACCTGAGTACCAATTGGACCATGATGCTTTTAGTTTCCTGGATACAATTTTCTGCTAGGTGCTGTATTAAGTATATGTATTTTTAACATTAAAAAAAGGGATGGCACAAATACTTTTCAGAAATGTATTGTCACCATGGTTGCTATTTTAAGAGGAGTTTTCTTTTTGATGACTGTACAAGGACAGAGAGAAGAATGTTTAGATTCAGAAAACAGGTAAAAAAACCCTAAGGTTTGAAGAAGTTTTGGGAGAAAGGGGAAAATAGAAAAGATTTTTCAAGTAACTCTAGCCATGCTTTGCTTGCTTCTTTGCAATAGTGTGATAAAAAAAGATTTCCTTATTTTCGGAAATGAGACATAGGCTTCCACATCACTCAAGGACTTTGAAAATTATACTCTTTATAAATATATTTCTAAATATGTTACCTTCAAATTAACGACATAAGCAAAACTATTTGCTATATAGAATTATTTCATAGAAGTAAATGCTTTTATTTGCTTTCTGGCAAGTAAGAAATTGAGGCAAAGAAAACGACACCTTACAGTGTGGCCATACACCAATGACCAGCAACAGAACTTACATCTTTATCTTCTTTGCCTTAAATTATTCTAATGCTTTCTTTCCTGCTCTAAGTAGGTACTGGACTTGAGTTAGCAATTACTGCACAACATGCATAATATGTGTACTCAGCCTTCCTCTCAAATTGTGATTATTTCCACTTTATTACTTAACAAATACCTTAAATTACTAAATATTCACAGTTTAATTTATTTTTTCTCCAACTGTCAAAGTAAAATTTGCCATAAATGTGATAAAACTAATCATTCTGACCTTGAAAAAGTCTGTTTCATTTCAAAGAGCAATCTATTCCCATAATTATTTTTACCCTAATTTCTGCTAGTTTATGAAAGAGAAAAGGAAAATAAAAGACTGTACACCAGCTAAAGTCTAGACAGTGACGTTAAAAGAACTATATTAGGAAATATTTAATAATACTTATTTGCTGTCTGCAAGCAACTCATACTTTGATGGAGAGAAAAAAGCATGGGGGAAAGGAAATGTTTCTTTGAAGAAATACTGCTTATAAAAATTCATGAATTTATGGTTAAATGTGACTGCTAACTCTGTGTAACAGTGTATGATGCAGTTTTGCTTGTTTGTGAACAGAACACTCCTTCTCAGTCTAATACAATTATTGTCTTGTATTTCTATTTATAGCTGTTACTATTTTGAAATATACATTTTTGAGGGTTATGAGTACAAATGATGGTCTCTTACATGGTGAGAGATCTTCAGACTATAGAGGATACTTATCAATGACATTGAGTTATTTGTGATTTAGAGATGTGCTTCACTGTAGGTTCTCTAAGCTAGGGCATGGAGTTTTATAGGAGAAAAGTCAAACACACAGGTATCTTAGCAGTAGACACAAGCCATGGAAATATGCAGTATTCTCTGCACTCAATTCTGTGTGACGAGGCCAAAATATAAAAGATATTTGGTGCTTAAATGAAGTTTACACACTTAAAACTATAAACACTGCATAACAGTCTCGGAGGAGGGAAAAGGAGAGGATTTGCAAATAGAAAGCAAAAATGCAAAGCATTCAACACGCAAACTATAGGCAAATTTCATCCAATGGTCAAAAAACTGACATCAAAGATATAAGGAGATTTTTTTTGTCATTACAATCAGTGCCTGAGAAATCCTAGATTATCATTATCCATTTGCAAAGCACCAAACAGCCATTGAATTTAAAACACCCCAGCACTCTCAATGACAGCTCTGTGAAATGTCATAGCAGAACCCTCAAGCAAATTAAGAAAACTGAAGAATCTTTCTCAGATGAAAAGCTGAGCTTGGAAATATTGTAAAGAAGACTTAGGTTTTATATTGCAGCTAGGCAGACATCAGTTTGTTGTTTTTCTGATGCTTTAATTGTCAAATAGCTACCATTTATAAAAGCCTGCATGAAGCAGTGAGAAAACCCCATCAAACCACTACCTACAAAGGACAACCTCTGAAGTAAATCTGAGCTACTGCCTGCTAAGTCCACATGTGTAGATTACATGGGCAACCAGGCAAATCTCTTTCTGGGAAGCGTTTTGTTCCATGCAAAAATGAGTCTCTTAATCTACGTTCCTCTCAATGCACAAGAAGAAAGAATAATGAAATCTTAAATTGGGAAGATTATATTGAGGTCTCGGGGTTGTAATGGAGAAGAATATTAAAAGCATTGGGAAATCTATTCACTAAAGAGCCTGGCTGTTCTGGTTTTTTTTTTTTAAGTACTGAAAGATTAAATAGCATTGTAAAGTGAAGTTGAAATTATCAAGAACAAAACAGAAAGAAAGGCAGAAAGATTCAGGACTGCATGCAAATACAGTACTCTATAAAACACAATTTAAAAATAAAATAATTATTATTTTGCCTATTTTATCTTTTTCAAGTTGGCAAAAAGTCCTTTATGAGGACAGACGGAGGAGTAGACTCAAATGCTTCATACTGCTTCATAAGCCCAGTTGGAGTTAGGAAGCCACCAAGAAACAGAGAAGACTTCACACACATCCTTCCCAGATGTTAGTTAAATCTTTCTATGACAAGGGAATCAAGTATCTTCTCATTCTTTTTCATTTGATTCATATCTCAAGATACTGATATAAATTTCTGATAAATCTAAAAATGTATCTTTACATTTTATAAATATTTTTAAATTAAAAAAAATGGTAGAAACTGTTCTTTGTGTGAACTTGCATGTCTTTTGGAACAAAGAGTGACTATGATTTCTGCGCCTACTTCAGAAACTTATGTCTTGATTTATTCCCTCATTAATTTATTCCATCATTATTTTTTAAATTGTCACATCTGTACTTATAACATGATTATGAGTGTAATCCCCACAAATTACCATTTTAATGAAGCAGAAGGGCAAGAATTCCTATATTAAGCTCTATCAGGGGCAAGGAAAGCATTTCAAATTTCTCCTAACACTGGCAAGATTTTACAGGGGGTCATAGAATTGCCAGTAGCGCTGCTCCCTTCACAGTGAGCACTACAGACCATGCAAATAATAAACCAGCAAACAGCACTGAAGAGCACCACCAGTCACGCACCTGCTCCATGGAGATATTTTTATAAATGACTGTCTGATTCCACTCAGGATTCAAGCTTTTCTGTATGTACTTAGTTCTCCGCTTGTACTCAGCACTGAATTTGAACAAAAGAACAAAACATTACATTTAGAATATTTTGTTTCTTTTAGCTCTAATATAAAAAGAAAAAAAAATCAGAAAAAAAAAAGAGCTGTATCTTCCATTTCTGCAACAATTCAGGGTTACGAGAGGACAATAACAGCCTTTGGGATGTTTTCTTTGGTATGCTCTTCTGATAGTCTTTTAAAACATCTTCTGACTCTTCAGCAGGCTTGCTCTGCCTAAAACCATTTTGAGATAAAGCATCAGTCAGCACACTGACTTCGTCCTCTCATTGTAGGTATTGGGCTCTGATTCTAAATTAAGGTGATAATGCATTGATTTCTTTTCCACAATCGTCCCATTAGCACTTTAAAGTAACACAGATTCATTATATTTATAGGTTGTAGTCTCTAATTACAGGAATCCCATCTCACAAACACATTTAATGAATGCCATAAAGTAACTAATATCCTGTTAATGATCGAAACACTAATTTCTTATTGATCCTGTTCTCTTCCTCTCCCTATAACTGTACTGGAAAGAAACATGAAAGTGCATCAGGAGCACGATTTTGTTTTTTTTTGTTTTTTTTTTCATTAGCCAAGAACAAAGGTTTGGCTGCATAATCTGTTTTTAAATAGACTGACCAATTTCCTGAGTATGGAGAAAGCAGTACACTAATCTTTAACAGAATATGGATTCATCTAGCTCTGTGAGCTTTGATGTTAGATTTGCTTTCATTCCAATTTTAATTTAACATAAATTTTAATGGATAACTCAAAAAACCTGGGTAGGAGAACATGAGAATCTTTTAATACTTCAGAAAACCCCTAAGATCTAAGGTAAAGAAACTCTTTTTGTCAATCTGCAAGTGTATACCTGCTACATCTATTACTGAACAAAATGTTTCCACGACTGTCCTCCATCACTAAGACAAAATGTCACAAAATGACTTGTATAAGCCGTATTAGACTCTTTTATGGTTACCCTACAATAACTTTTGGTAGGGTACCATTGTTCACACTGTGGCATGGTCTCAGAACTAATGTACTAATTCCTTTAATATGAGATTATCTGAGGAGACGCATTAAGGAACACATTTAATCAGTCAGTCAACTAATGATGTACCATACCTGGTACCAGGTTGGACCAGTTCTGATTTATGGTTATGGGAAAGATATACATATTTTACCTACACACATATGTCAGTACTGGGACTTCAGCACCAGCAGTTTCACTCCATAAACTCAATTCTTCTGTGCAGTGATCACATCTAATTAATCTGGATTATGGAGTGGCTTTATTCTTCAAAATTAGGTGGCTCTGTCCAAACTACTTATTAGCCTGGTATCTCAAAGTGAAAGGGATTTGCAGCTATTTTTTGACTAATTTTTTGCTCCAGTCATTCTATGTATTTTCACTTACTTTCTTGGAAATCTTGCTATCCAGTGTCTTTCAGTTTATTGAAAAATGTGAAGGTTTTGGGGCCTGTGAAACAAAGGTATCTGTTCACCTCTGCTTATGAAAAGAGAGCAGAAGCTCTCCAGACTTCAGCGAGTTCTATCAGCCATACCACATAGAATGGCAAGGGTGATTTAAAATCTAGGGGGACCAAGAGCATATGAAAAAGAAACTCACACCAATTTCTTTGCATATCTTAGACAGAAAGCTGAAATACGAAGTCTGAATCCATTTCAAAATGAGATTTTGATGGCAAATAGTATTAAGTAATGCAGTTAATATTTTAGAGCACCTTCTTTTCCCACTTTCTGGTATGAGAAAAGCATCCCCTGCCCAGAACATCCTGTTTGTATGTCCTATGACCTACTGTTTCTAGGGAACTGATACACTTTCATCTTTTGAAGAAAGTGGGAAAGAATCCTTTGCACACTCAGCCAAGCAAATGACACCAACACTCCCTTTCCTTTCTTGGATATCCTTCTGCAATAGCAGAACTTCATCACCTTTTCAAAGTTTCTGATTCTTTTTTAAAGTATGTGAGAAGGTGATTCATGCAGTGTTGAGTTCCAGAGCTAGCAAAAGATGAAATTGTTATTAACATGGTAGCTCTGAAATATTTTCAGTGAAGCCCATGGAATATTTGGCTCTAAACTGAAAGGGTGGACTGAGCCCACATCCATTCAATCGATGATCTGTCCCTGTTGCAAAAGGAGGCAGGAGATGACCTCTACGAGGGAGGAGCAGAAATGGGCAAAGCTGGATGGCAGATGAAAGTTTCTAGGTCCCTGAAGGGAAGGATCTGGAAAACCCATTAAGTATACCCCTAATGCACTTTCCCCCCAACAATTAACAGATTAACAGATGAAGATACTTTAACAAAATGCATTATTAAACCAGTCACTGGTATGTTACATAATATGAAATAATTTGCACTTGAAATTCAAAGAGTATGCTGTGTGAAAAGACACATACTGCGTATCTCTTTTCCTTTATATTTTCTCTTTGATTCCTTAATTATAATTTATTAAAAATAATACAATGTATTCAGCACAATAAAAAATGCATAATAGAATAGCTATGTTAAGAAGTGTAATAGAATACACATATGAAATTTTTAATTTAATACAGTCATTAAATAATTTTAGTAACAAAAAACTGGTGATAGAAATCTGTTTGTTGAAATTAATCTGTTCACCTATTTAGTCAGGGTATTTCTCTTAAACAAATTTTAAAATGGGGTGGGAATATTTCTTATGTTTTAGCCTGGACTGGTTATAGCATTATCTTAAAAATTGAGCTTTGCCTTGCGTTTCCAGGACAAACAAAGCACTCATCATTTCAATAATTAAATTTCAAGTTTTTTTACCCCAAATAGCCACTTATGTGGTCAAGCAGATTTAATTGCCTATCTGGACAATAACCAAGAATTATACCTGACTTTAATGTCTATACACTGTGCAAGGTAAATAGGGATAAAGATACCATTTCATTACGAAACAAGCCTGTATCTCACGGCAGTAACTCCATTCAAAATTCTTGATACAAATTCACAGTTAATTATTTTTTACCTTTCTGTGAGTGAGAAGGAATTTTTAGATATCTCTGGACTAATTCTTAGAGACTTCGAAAGACATTTACTTGTCATCAGAGTTTGGCCTTAGAATAGTACTGCACCAAGGAGCATTAGCCACTTGTTTCCAGCTCCTGGAAATGACTTAATTAGTAAATGAAAAGCAAAACCATACCACAGTATCATGCCACCAGAACTCAAGAGAAATCTGTAGTTCAATGCACTACAGATCTCATTCATGCATATAAAAAAATGAAAGAATAAAGTTGGAAGATATTACACTCTACCTGGCGTTTTGGACAACCATGACTTGTCTGCATAGCCAGAATTTACAGAGTTAGGAACACGGAGGAAGCAGTGAAAGAGAAAATACGAACAGAGATGAAAGAAAACATTAATAATGGGTAGTTTCTAGTATAAGAATCAAAGGAAATAGAGGCAATAGGAAGAATAAGAAGTCTAGCATGGACTGAACTACAAATAATAGTAATTCAGTAGCAACCCAAGTTTCTACTTTCAGAAACAAGTCTGGGACTTTTAAGAAGCTCTTTTCATTATTCCCTAAAGGCCCAAGTTACATGCAAAAATGTACCAGTGGCATGCTTTAAAACAACAAACCCAAATAAAACTAAAACCCAATTCTTGATAACTTGGCAGCAAGTTTAAACTGATATGTTAAAGGATGAACGTGCCTTTAATTTAAAATCTTATTTCTAGATCAGTGAATGCACCTGCAAAATTCCCACTAAGATTGATTTGAAAAACATTTTTCAAAGAGCCTTAGGTATAGAAACCTCTCAAGTTTTAGCACCTCTTCCCCTTACATTCAGTAATATTTTTGGACCCAGTGCTATTGAACAATATTGAACATTGCATAGCTGGAATTAGCAAGCCACAAAAGAAAGTGCATGGCTTTATTTGTACCACTTGTGCATTCAGTGGTGCTTGCCCATCCGCCAAATGAGAAACTGTGACCTGAGCATCCACTTTCTTGCTAGTTTGAATAGAACAGATTTTTAGTAGCACTGTTCTAGCCTGAGCGTTTTAGTATGAGTATGATGACACAAACAGGGAAGTTCTCAAGAATTTGTCTTTACAATACAGAGTCTGATCCATCAGCTTAATTTTAGGTATATCTATTGCGTCACTGAAGTCAGCAGGATTATTATAATCACATATTCTTATGCATTCTCCATATATATATGATGTTCTGTAACATTAGAGAAAAGAAATAGCTAAAATGTTGCTGATACAGGATCATATCTTTTAAAGGAAGTACTAATGAGCTATTTGTAATTACAGAGTCAAAAAAATCAATGATTTTTAACAAACTGATTAGTGACTTGTATAGTCATTAGATGCAAAATTAGTGGTATTTCTAAAACCATATCTTCACTCTTAAACAAAAAAAAAAAGCTATAAAATTCATATGGAGAGATTTTTTTCTGACTAGTATTTCTTGGCTTTTGTATCATACTGCAACCTGAAATTTACCTCAGGTACTTTAATTTTGCTTGTTTGCAAATATGTCCTAAATTCAGATTGTCTTGAACTGAAGCAACCATTCCATGATAAACTTAACATGCAGCTATCTGTATTACAGAAAATATTCCATCTGTTCAGTACATTTCCATTGAGACTCCTGTTATTTTAAATATTTTACATTTATCATAATTTTTAAAAGGAAACACAAAAAACACCACCCCATACAGCTACAAGAATGATCATAAAGTTCCTAAGGTTATTAGCAAAATATGTACATTCTACTGGGAATAGGACCTGACTCTGCATTTAAAATCCACCATTTTTGCTGGTGTTGCACCTGGATTTTCTATAGGAGTAACTCTTAGCTCTGTTTATTAATGACATATAGAAAACCTAAACTAATAGAAAGTTCAGGTAAAAATTTGTCCTACACTTACCCTCTCCCTGGAAGAAGATAAACTTTAACAAAAGGGTCAGAATAGCCATTGTTGTCTCTGGGAGCAAGGTTTCTTGCCTGAAGGATGTGGATGATAAGGTTGCCAAGGTGCTTGTCATAGTTGATTTGAAGCTAGTGAATGCATTAAAACACAGTAGGATTATTTGTTACTTTTACTTTCTAAACAATTCAATATCTCTTAAACCCTTTGAATAAAATGAGTTTTAGACCTCTATTTTCCCCGCAAATCAACATTTGAAAAGCTTCTGTCTCTGTCTCCTGACTAGAATGAGATGCTACATGATCATCTTGGACCTTGAAAGAAAAAAAAACAAATAAAAAAAAAGGGAAACACCCAAATGATCTATTCCAATCAGGAAACAGCAAAGGAAATTGGAACCCTTGATATTATTCTGAACAATAGCTAATTTATTGAGTGATAATTACTCATATCCTATCTACCTGGAGGCCAAGCCTGGCAAGGATGTTATAGTACTATGGAAAGACTCTCAGTACTAACATAGAAGTGAGGGATTTACCAAGGGGAAAAAAACCCCAGATATCTATGGGAAGTTAGGCTTCAGTTGTTCTCGTGTTCTCTGTTTGGGTGTTTTAAAAAGGCTAAAGTCAATTATAAGGGATAACCATAACCTTGGCATGGCATGGATATAAATACACCTCACAGCAGTTCTTGCTTCAATGTAAACAGACTGGGAATTTCTACAGAAAACCACAATAAATGGCCAAAGATTAAGGATTAGAAAGAATTTAACTATCCTTTTAGTCCCTTTGGAAACTGCACCATTTTTCATTCTTCTGGTTGTGTCTCACAAGGCAACATTAATGACAGGTGCAAAAATCAAACACTGACTTACATTAGTGATATTTTAAGGGATTGGAGTTGAATCAGCTTTCTGCAGACTTATTCCCCAGAAAACCACAGACAGTATCAACAATTTACACTGCAAAACCTCATATTTACCTGTATTTCTCCAGTGATCGGATGGGAAGCAGACTTAGTCGTTTCCGTGGGCTGCCAGATTAAAAATACACAGATTTTCAAAGTTAACTTTTTTAACAGGTGTGGTTCATACTGCTGTATTGTCAAAAATTTTAAAAAACTGTCTCCAGTTGTTATAGTCAAATCTAATGGTTATGTATTTCAACAGCATTTAAAGTCCAGCACAGCTATTTTGATCAGCCTTCAGCACCAAATCTTTACAGTGTAAGCAGACTGGTCACACAAGGAGGCATGGGGAGAAAAAACCATATACCATTAACCCTGTCTAACAAACATGAATGGTGCCAAGAGAAAGAAAGGACCATGTCAAATAAACAAAGTAATATATTTCTGTCAATATGAGAAAGGTAGAGAGAGGCAAAAGTTACTCTAAGTTAAACTGAGTTTAGGTGAAAGTGGGTAAAAGAGTGGAAATGTTACTAAGTGATGTGTATAAGGGGATTACACAATTGCAAGCCATCTCTTATAATGCCTTTTTTATTCTATTCAGTGTTTTCTGATAATCAATTCAGCTACAACACTTCAAATTCCTCCCCACACTTTCTGCGACATAAAATTTAAATTTTCTGTCCTCACTTTCCTCTCTCCTTTATCATTAAACTTGTCTAGGTTTTTGACAAAAAGCAATAAAATCCTTAATTTTCTCTCTGCCATGTTTTACCCCACCCTGTGTGTTTGTAGAAAATATCATCACTTGATTACAGTCCTGAACTCACAAAAATGTCCTGTTCTGTTAAACACTGGTGGCCTTGAGCCACTCTGGACCAACCTCTGGAAGCCATCAGTCAAACAAGAAAACTCAGTTTCAGTAGTAGGATTTGAATATTTTTGCATTATCACCATACCTGCTTCCTTGGTTGATGCAGCAGAAACCAAAGGGTGCAAACAACGACAAACTTACTGTTCTCTGGAGACTGGTTGGAAGCCATCTTTTCCTATTTCTCCGATGTGAGCAGCTGTATGACATTATTCCATGTAATTTCTATTTCTATCACTTTCTCAGAAGACTAAAACCCATCTGCCTCTTTTGTGCTGCCCTGCACTCCAAGAAAATTCTTAGAAGCTCTCTTAGGATGTTAGACATCAATTGCTTTAAATTAGGTCAATGAAGTGCCCATGACTCCTGCACCAAAGCCTGAAGTTAAGATGATGCACTTCCCTTTTCAGGTTTGTGTTGAAGAAACATCCTCTCAATACAGATGAGAACTATCCAGAAAAATCCCAGTTAAACGCTATCACAACGAAAACACAGGAGAAAACTAGGCCAACTCTGCCTGTTATATAAATACATTCACTGTCTTGCGTTGCTTTATTCTTGTTTGGTTTACTGCTTTACCTTGCCTTCTAGATGTATTTCTTTATGAGTACAAGCTTTACCAGAAAAAAAAAAAAAGAAACCCCAAACAAACCCAAATCAAACTTGATTTGTCTGCAAAAGCATTTGCATCCGAAAAATAATTCTCATGAAAAATTTTATAATCGGCTTCTCTTGGTACCTTAGAAAGTTTTTAAAGAAGTTTAATCCATACAACAGTTAAAATAAGTCATCAATATAAAGTCCATAAAATGTTCTGAATCTGAAATGAAATTTTAGATTGATAGCAAAATACTCCTAAAACTTGCTAGGTCCTTGACAAGACTATTCATAGAGTGAATTTCACTTCTTTTGCCACAGACAGGGAGCTAACTGATAATACAGTCTTTCAAAGTAGGGTATAAATGCCTTATATTTCTCATACTTTGCCCCTACAAATGGACTGTGTTATACTTAATAGTTCTGACCTCAGGCTTACTAGCACTGACAATACTGACAACACCAAAAATAACATGGAGCTAGCTGTGCTGTGTCTACAAAATCACTGCCAGATAGTCTAAATGCTCTCATTTTTCATGAGTTGGAATAGCAAGAATAATGAGTTTGTTCACTCCAAATGTCATGTAATACAGAATGTTTGAGTATGGATAATGTAGGAGGAGTTCATAGAGAAGGAAATGGGCATGATGAATTTGTATTGAGACTTCCCAAGGTGGTTAAAGTGGAGTTTGTAAAGTGGAGTCTGTAAAAATAAATGTGCACTCTTATGTTTCTATATCATCGTTGAATCTCTATCATCTACAAGCCTGTACTCAATATATTAAATATTTTCTCTGATGTCAGCAGATCTAAAACTGATCATGAAGAATTATCAAAATATTTTAAAGAAATATGAATAATTTAGGCTGAAAGAGAGCTCTCAAGGTCTAAACATCAGCTCAGAGCTTGGCCAACTTTGAAGCTGGTTCTGTATTGAGAGACAGAGATGCAAATAGGTATCTTTCTTTATCACAGCCTCAGTGAGAATTAGTTTGTAAAGAGGGAAAAGTATTTCACAGGTGACTTTTTTAAGAGCTAAAGGATCTGAATATTAAAAAAACCCCAATAAAGTCTTCTCATTAAATGTTTCTATAGGTCATTTATATCCTGCACCATAGAATGATCCTGCATTTACACTACAAAAGAAACGGGTGTGCACAAGATACTGTCAGCTCAAGGCTTCCAAAAATTAAATCTCTCTGGTGATGGTTAATCTAATTTCAATCTAATTTCTTTTGATAGTCCCTGCATGCACTCACACACTCTGTGTAAGAGATGGTGTTTTATAATGCCATCATACGCGCTCAAGCAGGGTATCATGACCATGAGGTGAAACTGGTTAATGCCAAGCTTTGATGCTCTGCACTATCACTTTGTGTAGTAACATTAAATATGAGAAAACTGGCACTGCAGAATATGACAGAGACTACTACAATGTTTGTACATTCTATACAAAAAACTTTTAAAAAATCACTTGCTAAAAATAAAAACAGTTGCAAAAACAAGATCTAGGCAGTTTGGATATGTAGTCTGTCATGATACTTTGGTAGGGCTGCAGCCTGCCTAGAAATGCTGTCAGCCCAAGGCAAAGAGCAGTTCCAGAAAGGATGAGCTTTCTCTTCTAACAGAGCTCAACACCATAATAAACTTGGCCTGCAGTCAATGATTAGAAACTATAGAAGACAACAAGAGCTATGCTTGTTATGAAAGAAATGCCTCTCAACATGATTTTCAGAAATAAGCAAAGAATGTTTTAATATTTACTTGACTAGTTCTGACTTTTGCATTTCCTACATAAAGGCATAAGTCTAATAATTTTTGTTTCATCTTTATAAGCCTCCAGCTGAATTTTTGTAAAAGAATTCTAAATCCTCTGTGAAGCAGGAAATTAAATTTATACAACTAACTTTAGGTGACATCCTACAGTGAGAAAACTGGGAACCCAGTATTCTCAAGTGGACAGAGAGGGGCACCCCTCCAGGATATACTGCACAGCAAGGACTTCCTGATCTACATACACAGGGAATTTAGGGGTGTGATTCATCTCACCAAATGAAAGGGGTTTCAGTGTAGATGTGCACTAAGTGCTCTCTACATGCAGTGCCTGCACTGTGATGGCAGGTTTCACCCAGTCTCAGAACTGTACATCAGAAACATATTAATTCTCAGTGGGAAAAATCATGCAAATGGCAAACTAGATCACATATAAATGTATACAATATCCAGAGTATGCTGTAATTAATCTAACTATTGACTTAAGGATTAAACAGTTCTGCCACATCCCTGAAGTTAGGTCCAGTAAATATTGGCACGTGGATTTAACTTCTGCATCACAGACCTGAATTCATTTGTAGAAAGTCTATGGGCATTGTGGCAAGACAGAATTATTATCCAAACCAAACTGATCAATAAATATCTTCCCATGTTGTACTAAATTGCTGGATGAAAAAGATTTTTGTGCTTCCTCTCACATGCAAGTTATGTTGGCATATTGAAATGAGCAGACAACATTTGCTGGTTCTGGTTTGTGCAGTACCTAACTCATCTGTTCAAATCCCAGGCATAATTCCAACAGCACAAAAATACAAACATAACTATAATGCATTAGGAACCCAACAGTCCCAAAAAGGAATAAAGGCACAGATAAATAAACGTTTAGAAAGCACTTTGTATGCTGGATATTCAGGATAGCAATCAGCACTCTCGCAAATTTCTTAAGCAAATGCAGTCTTCACAGTATTGAGTTTTACTTGAGGTCTCGACTTTTTTGACACAAAATGTAAAAATGTGACAGATGACTTTATGATCTCGTTTTCAGTTTTGACTGTGAAAAAAATGCTACTAAATTCCCACTCTTCCCTTTTCGAGTGTGCAGATGCTCAAGAACTTCAGCTGAGGAATGGACAGGATGTGGCAAAGAAAATGAGAAATTATGCTTGGCAAGTTCACAGGAATTAGCTAGTGACAAAACACATTTTAATGGTAAATTTTGTTCTCAATCTTTCCCTGGCTTTCAGAGACTTACTTACTATTGCTATGATTATTCATAACTTGTAGCTCTTTAAGTGGTAGTTTAGTACAGAGAGTTAATTTATGGTCTAAGTACCATCAGCATTTTAAATGGAAATGTATCTCACCACCATGCAGGATGCACTTAAAAGCAAGAGCAACAAAGGCTTCAACTAGCAGTTATTTTGTTTAAAAACAATAATACTAAGTTCAAAAAAGTATTTTTAGAGAGGGACAAATTTCTTATGATCTTGGATAAATCACATAATATTTCCTTATGTCCAGATTCAATATCTTAATAGTAATGTAATTGTTACCCAGGAAATGAGTTTGCCAAGATGTGTTGTGATTTCTTGCTACACTAATGAAGGTAAACAGGCAGTTTCTTCCTGTTACCAAAATGTTCTTGCTCCATACCTTGGAAGTTTCTTACCTTGCTGCTGTGCCGCTTTTTGCTCACTGAGGGAGAACCAGGCTGACCAGGACTAGGAACAGCACTGGAGGTGGCAGAGGTGGTTCCAGAGTGGACATGAGATCCCTTTTCCACTCCTGAAGAAGCAACCAGAGGCGACTGCTGTAGAGAAACCTTTTGGAGCTCTGCAGCCAGCTGCTTGGGATCAACGCCTGGGGACCTCGCTTTGTCTACTAGATTAAAGCAAGAGAGATTTGTTTGGTAATTGTCAGCACATCCAAATCCATCTTGCTGTGGTACAGGACAGCACAACAATCCTTACAAGTTTTCATGTCATCTGCCAGTATACTTTGAAGACACAAAAGGCATCCTATGAAAAATAGACATCTCTCCCTCAATACTGACATTCCAACTCCAATTCCAATCTTCCTGTGCTAGTGCAACTTACTAATGCTCCTTACTTAAGAAGCTTTCTGAGGAGATTTTCTAGGTGAAGAAAACCACACTTTGTTGATCATGCTGAATCAAACAGGAGAAAATTACAGTTTTAAAGACTGGCCTATGCTATCAATAATTGTTTGAAACTGGTCCAGTTTCACCAAGTAGCTGAACTTTCTTGTAAAATCTCACTTTATTTATTTTTTTTAATCAACTAGACATTGAACAGGACTGCTCCTGAGATAATTTATACAAAAGTAAAGAGAAAAAACCTTAAAACTTTACTACAACAAATTAATCACAGAAGAAAAAATGCAAAGAAATGAAGGCTAAAAGCCCTGATTCATCTTTCCTTATTAGTCACACCTTTGTGAGGCATTTGCAGTAGAAGTCTCATTGCCCTCACTGCTGCCCAGGAATGGGTGGGAGGAATTTACTCTTTGGAGACAGATTTCTATTTAACACAGAAATGATGTTAAGTAAGTCTCGTATGTGCTAAAATGTATAGAGTTAAAAGGATGCTAGGCACAGCTCAGTTCCCAGATTCTCAGAAGTATGAGAGGTTTAAAACAAGACTTTAGCCTTACCCTGCCTGCTTGGCTAATTCATTTTCCTTTCAGAGAAAACGGAGATTGATCCTTTCTAAAGCACAGTCTGCCAAACCTCAGAGGTAATGGCAAGAAAGACTGGACAGACAGAGAAATTCTACAGAGTGGTGCCAACTTACAAAACCACTAGAAGACTGCCAGACTAAGAGGAAGCATGACTGCAAGAATGGAACAATTTATTTTATTTCTGTTCTTTCTAATTTTGAGTTTTCTTCCTTAATAAAAAAGTTGTTTTTTCTGGTTTTTGTCGTTTCCAAAACTGATTTCAGTGTTTTTGAATGCTTTTGGTGGCTTTGATCCATTCACAAATTTTAAAAAAAAAATTGTGGGTAGCTCTGCTTCAGAGCTCTGTCATACTTAGTCTTTGCTTTCAATTATTACCAATAACATCAATTTTCAACTAAAGGCAGCTTGATCTAAATATATTAATAGCTAGAAAATAGTTATAGGGTCAGAAAATGGAAGATTCAATCCATGCAATTTAGGTACTGATTGATAAAACAGCAGCCACAGAACCACAGAAGTCAGAGCAGACCCACTGAATGGTGAGTGAAGCAATCTTAATCTGCACTGAGTTTGATGAGGGGCTGCATTATTATTAAGACTGTGGATGTTGACTCAAAGTTAGATCAGATATGACTGACACAATGACTGAAGCCTGCAGCTGTGGTATTGTTTGAACAGCAGGAAATCCCCCCCCCAAAGCACTGCCACCTTAGAAATCATTAAACAAAACTGACTATTTGTTACTTCGTTCCTACATCTAGTAAATACTGTTTATTCGTCACTTATAGCAGGCCACCAACCTTGTATTAAGCTAAGGGGTATTTTCATTAGTCTTTTCCAACACTGACAACTCTATGGTTCTGTGAACATAGGCCTCAGGACCTTAGTGTTTATTTTGACTTGCTGCAACAGCAATTTTCTAATGACCGGATGGCTACAACCTAAACTTTGAGTTACATTTTGCCTTGTATAGTGGAGTGGTACACGGCAGCCTGCCGTGTCTGACGGGCCTGTACGGCGCCTGTTCCTGCAGTGTCCGTCATGGAGCCACTCAGGCGGTGCCTCACACAGCACCCACAAAACACGGGCCCACCCCTGCAGAGGGACTCAGGAACGTGTCTCCCGGGACACATTCTGAGGCGTCCCGGGAGACAAAGAGGCGGGAGGGGCCATCTGGCTGCAATTCTGAGACATTTATAATTATTACTCCCGAAGGCAGCAGCACCCAAATGGGCACAGGCAGAGGAAGTCGTGGGGGTTTTGTCCCGAGGAATTGAGGGGCGGGCAGAGCATCACTGACCAATAGACTGGGGGCTGGGGTGGAGACAGGGTTGATTGACATAAGCAGGAGCCAATGAGAGAGGGGAAGGAAAGGGCCGGGAGAGAGGGTCAGGAGCCAATTTCAGCCTGTACTGAGAGAAAGGGGAGCAATGCGGTAGGGGTTGGTGAGGGGGAGAGTGAGTTTAGTCACCACAGCAGTGCCCATTCTTAATTATTTTGACATAGAAACAGCTGTAATTGCAGCGTGCAGATTGAAGTGTTTATGACTTCAGATAATTAATGCTGTTTATAGGAGCAGAGGCCTGGGGTGACAGCAGAGTCCTGCAAGGTTTGGACACAGGATGGCAGACGAGGCCCTGGGGACACTGACCCACAACCCGCTGGCCAGTTCCTGACAGAGGTGCAAACCCAGGGGCTGGGAAAAGTAAACTTTGGGAGCAACAGAAGGAAGAAAGACAGCAATACATCACATGTAAAGTGTAAAGTATCCAGCACACACAGGTACTTCTCCTTTTGGCAGCTTTCCAACCACTCTGGGGTTGTTGTGGCCCAGGTGTGGGACCTGACATTTTGCCTTGACAAATCTCATGCCTGTCCATCCAGCCTGTCCAGGTTCCTCTGCAGAGCCTTTCTACCCTGAAGCAGATCAACACTCCTGGCCAAATTGGTGCTGTCTGCAAACTCGCTGAGGGTGCACTTGATCCCCTCATCTTGCCTTTTTATGTAAGGCGGGGACCCCTTTCTACCCCTGGCAATATTTGGGATGTAACACCAGAGCTTACAATACTAACATACTAGCTTATATCACATCCAATTTTCAGTTGCTATCCAGTCCCAGAATATCAAAGCAACTTCTTGTCTCTCACCTGCCCTTACTGGCTCAGGCAGCTCCAGGTGCTGGGGATTCTCAGAGTCCGAGAGCATGTTCAGGTCCCTAAAGAAGGAAATGAGAAGCCTGAGACAAAAGAAACTCTTTTCTCAAACCCTCATTATTTTATTAAGTAGGTAAATGAATAGTGGTTCATGACGCAAAGCAGCTCCCAAGCATAGTCGCTTCTTAGCTGATACATATTTGCAATGCTGTTAAAGAGCTGAGAAGAAAAGCTTCTTTTAAGGTGAAATCTTTAATGGATTTAATGCAAGTGAATGCATTTTTCATGACGCTTAAATGACTTTCATCTAAAGCATACGGATTTCACTAGAAGTCACGTTATTACTAAATTACCTTCTTTTCCTAACACCAGTAAATTCAGTGTATGTTTATCAATGAGAGGAGATTGTGGCCTGACAATGGAGTTGTTTATAAAAGCATAAATACTAGTATCTGACTCAGTTCATCTCTCTGTCTGACTTTAGAGAAAAACAGAACAAACATCTCCCACAGTCACAGTGAACTCTTTCTTATTATTACATTGATGCTTTGTGCTAACAAAGGTTCCACCTTAACAACTGTAAATTAAAAAAAAAAAAAGTCATGAAAAGCCAAAAAGAAATGGAAACAGAAAGATGGGGAAAAACTCACAGTCTTACACATATTTCTGCTTCCCCACTCTGCTGAATAATAATGCTCTGGACCTCTTCATAAGTTCTCCCAGTCAAGGGGATGCCATTCCATTCCAGCACCTGCATTCCTAAGAAGGCAAAACAGTAAGAGGTCAAGGGCTCAGATTTTGACAGAGGCATCAGTTAGATCCTTCTTGCCTTGCTTTGACAAGACAATTTGATGTGACATTTAGTGAATGTTGTTTAAATGGCACAAGACATTAGCAAAGCCCTTTCACTTCACACTGATTAGAATGTTAAATGTTATTGTCCCTTCAGCTATAACTTACCTGCTGCAACAAGGCAGGGATTAATTCTCTCTGATTCAAAGTATACATGCACTCTCCACAGTCTGGGTTGCATGATACTGAAAAATTTTTCCAATATCAAAAACATGCACACCTACCAGCATGGCAAGAAACCAAAACATTCTATATATCAGTCATTTCCTGGCCAGCCATGGTCTTGGAAGAGAACAGTTTCCTACAGTGACAAATTACTGTGAAGAAGCTGAGCCTCAAAGTGGAATTAATTTGTGATTGCAGAATTCAAATGTATTTTCTTTATGTTGACACTTACTAAAATACAAAAAAGGTGAAGGCTGTTGGATTAACTGATTTTAATGAAAAAAATGTGCCTCCACATTTCAAACATCAGCCTGGTAATATTCAGGTTTAAATTTTTCTTTCATATCTTTTCTCATAAAATAATTGAGAAAAAGATGAGGATATAAACTGAACTATAATAATCAGGCTGAAAAATATTGAAAACTGATCTAATTTGCTGTGTCATCCAAGTATCCCAGGACTGAGTCAGGAGACTCAGTACGGTTCTATTTACCTGTATAAGGAAATTTTATGCTCAGTATTTGCAGATTCAAACCCTCTATGAATCATGTGAGGTATATTCTGATGAGAAATCTTTTGGTGAAGGTGAAATGCTTAGACAAAGCAAATTCTAGATTCATATCTGGAACTTACAACTGAGGTTCTGAGAACTGAGTTTGTATTTTGAATTAATTAGTCATAAGGATGACTCCAAACAGATTAATTTCTTGCCAATGTACAAGTGTCAAAATCCAGGCCACTGGCTCTAGTGGGAAAAAATTGCCTAATGGGACAAGATACTGAATTCTTAATAGTCCACTAAAAGCAATGCATTACAAAACATCTGTAAACCACATCATCCACACAGCAAAGAAAACCACAAACATTTAGCTTGCTACCACTTACACAGATAAAACCAAGTCTTCACCTGGGTCATATTTTAATCTCAAAATCCTGTGCTGTTGCATATAACAAATGGGAAAAATAATGAAGTGAAATGTGGAGATAAACTCATAGAAAAGCATGCTGCTAAATAAAATAAAATGAAAAAAAATTTAATGGAATAAATCAGACTAAATTATTTGACAATGAAAGAATATGATAAATAAATATACAAATTTATATTCCAAAATTTTCCATAGGGTTCCATGAATTAGGAGTTGAAATATCAGAATTGCTCATAACTATTGTCAGACTGAGTTTTATAATTTTGTTTCCAGAAGTTTACAGAAAAACAAATTGTGATGCTCAGAAGGCAGTAAAGGCAGCAGCCTAATGTCAAAATAGATTTGAATTTTTCAGCCATGATTCAAAAATATGATCTTGCTTTTGCTTGTTAAATCAGATCTGATTTTAAACTCAATTACTCTGGAATAAAGCAACAGTAATTATGAGCAAATTCATTTCCCCTTATTTTCAGTCATACAAATATAACAGCATGAACTTGGTCTTTAGGCTTCTAGAAAGGAAGGAACTGAAGTTATTTTTGCTTTTTGTTTTAATGTGTGCCCACATAATGTTATCATGGCATGGGATGTTATGTATGACAGTATGAACCTCATGTTTAAGAAAAACAAACCCACCACTTCCATGTATTGGCAAGGAACAAGAAAAAAGCTGAGATATTTAGATATTTGAGAGAGCAGCTAATCTGCTTTTATTAAGAAAAAAAAAAATAAAAGAAAAAGCTTTGTTGACTAAATACTTCAAGATACTGTCCTGGGTTTTTCGCATCCTGCTGGCATGGCTTCAGAAGAAAGGATCCAGTAAGGCTATGATTAACAATTCACTTTTAAATTAAAAGATTAGCAGGAAGAGCTTAGCTGAGTACCACTGCAGTGCCAGGATTTGGAAACCAAGTCTGGTGTCCACTGGTGAGAGTTTCAACGGTGTGAGCAACAGCACAGCAGGCAGTCGGTCAGAAAGGCCACACACACATGAACAAAGAAACAAACTGAAAGGAAATGGAATTTCAACAGCCTTGACTCACACAGAGACCCATTTAAGCTGTCAGTATAGGGGTATTTTCTTTTTATTGTGTGCCTTTTAGATCCATGAGATCAAGAAATTTAAACACAACTGAACTGATCAGACTGATAGTCCTGGGGCCTGAGGAAGAAAAAAATGTAGGCAAGAAGCTGATTTCTCTTTTCTCAACATGCAACTGCTGTACACATGTTTAAAAAAGAGGATAGTGTTACAAAGAAAATCTTTAGAAATAATGCAAGTGTAATTAACAAAAAGTTAAACAAAACAAATATTTAAAAAAAATTATTGAGAAGTCAGAAGATACTTGTGATTTTTTTTTTCCTAAAACTAGTCACATTCTGTCACAAATATCCAAAAGTTTGTATGCTTCAAGTCACCACTTCAGTAGGAAAAAAAACCTCCAAAAAACAGAAAAATGAGAAAACTTGCATTGCTCCATGGTAACTCTGCTGACTGAGGAAGTGCTAGCAATTACCCTAATAATTGAATAAAAAATTTCTTCTAGCATCTTTCATTCATTATTATCTTATTGGGTGAGCAACAACTTATTTTTAGCAATAGGAGCTCCCACACTCTCAAGAAATATATCATTCCATCATTCCATCACTTGGGTGATATAGCTGTACTGTTTAACTGAAGGTGGTTGTAGATGTAACATTCCTATTCACAAAACAGCACAAAACAAATTATAAAATATGCAGATAGGTCTTTGTATTAGAATTTTTGTCAGCTGGAAGGCACAATATTTATCTCAGTTTTCACCCACCTTACATTTCTAATATTTTCTCTCCTCTTCAGACTCATCTTTCACACATAAGCTAGCTGCAAGATTAAAGCTGAAACTGAAAAGAATCTGAAAATCATCCAAGGATTTGATTTCTCTGAATATGAGTCTTGACATTGTTGATTCAAGTACAGAAATATTAACCTGAACCACTGAACATCTCTTGAATTTTATTCCCCTTTGTAACAAAATGTACACTATTATAAAGTTAATCTCAGTCATTTTGAATACACTATTATACTGCAGTCTCCCTTATTCAGTATATCCAAGGGCACCGAAGAAGTGGACAAACTGCTGTTTGCTATGTCACTAGGAGTTTGTAATGATTTCCGGCTCTACTTGTGAATAAAATCTATTAGTTTTCCATCCATTTTAAAGTCTCAGAACTGCTGTCCTGGAATTCAAAAATATCTAAATATTACAGTCTTAGAATAGAGCCTCTGATTTTGATTGCACCATGGTTATACCCACAGATTGCTGGGGTTCATTCTCTGCTTCTTCATAGTTTGTATTGTTTATTCTTATGCATAATAAACATGTCAGTTTGAATTGCATTTTTCACTGATCTAATGATCACAGAGGAAAATGAAATTAGACTCCATAGACTAGCAATTTCAATCAGTAAAACGTGAATATTAGTATCTTTCTATATCATATAAGAATTAAAATTCAGAAACATTACTTTGAAATCCCAGAAAGTGCTATAAAAGTTAAATGTGTACTCAGAACAAGGAGAAACAATATAAACTTACAGTCTGACATTCAACACTAAATTACTTTATGGTCTATGCTCTCTAGTTACTTTCCTCTTATTTCTAAACCTTTTTGATGGTTCAAAATAGGTTGATGAAAGTCAATGTGTTAATGTATTTCTCCAAACTGCTGTGCATGAATCACTCCAAAACTCATTATTTTTTGTAAACCCCTTAACTTCCTCTCCATTCATCATCCACCCTCAGACTGAATATTTTCCACTTATTACAATGATTATTATATAGACAACACTCATGATTCTTAAAAATGGATATGTTGTTCATTGAGTAGAAATTATATAATGCACCCTCCTATGCCTCAAGGCTTCTATATTACTATAAATAGGCATTTATAAAAGTACTGACAGAGCAAATCAACTTTGTATTTGAGGTGTATTTGGCATTTTCTGGCAGCTATACACCCCACCACTGCCTTCAGATTTATATATGTATTGGCACATTACATAGATCACCCTTCTATGCTAGAGCAACAAGTGATGATCTGCTTGCATTTGTGTGTCCTAATTGAATTTCTAACAAGTTAAATGAAATTTGGAGTTACCATTTATGAAAATAAGTATGATATAAATTATAAACTTAGAGAGCTTTCACCATTACTATATCCTCAAAGATTTGTTTACATTAGAGTTGCAGACAGATGATCAATTACTCCATGACAAATAAAATGTTGTGGTGCATTGTAATTATTCAGTGTTTTAGAAAAACAAGTGGTTTTTTTGCAGCATAGTGTTCACTGAAGCTGCAGAGCAGAGTACATTTACTTTCAGTAACATCATAAAAGAGGTTATAATGAGAGAAATGAGCTTCTTGTGAAATGCTCTAATTGAGCTGAAATTCTTAAACATTTCATTATTACGCTGAGATAAAAAAACCCCTCTACTTTTAAAAGTTTATTATTAATTCAGATTTTAAATTATGAAATAAAATATGGTAGAATGAAAAAGTCTGCTAATTCTAAGTTACCTTTAGATTCTTCTAAAGATCATTGAACAAAGATGCTTCAGAATTTTCTCTTTGCTGTCTCCTTCATCAGTGGTAAACAGCTAAACTCATTATTTTCATGGAAGTTTAGTGCCAGATATGAATTTAGACTAGTATATCCCTGCCTGCATTCTATATTTATATTTGAGTATTCATAATTCAGTGAGGTTTTTTCAATTTCCCTTTTTGAGGAATAATTTATTCTTCCTTACATAAATACAATTCTGTTAGTCTTACTTCTTTCAGTTACATCTGTGAATGGAGTGATATTTGGGTTTGAAATTTTTCTTTGCAGGGGCAAGAATCACATGTCATGAGATGCAAACAAACATTTCTTCTGGAAGTTACAGTTTGTCTGAAGAATAATTCTTTCTTTGTTAGTTTCTATTCTGCTTAAGAATACAAATGATGACATCAAACATATCAAACAGTCTATATTGTCATCTGTTCTATTGTCATTGCAAGAACTCTCTCAAAGATTTTCAATGGTCTTGGGAGTCTGAGGTCACTTGGTTTATTCTACCTACAGAAGAGGTGACTGAGGGGAGCTCCAGTCATGGTCGGCATCTTCCTCACAAGAGGAAGTCAGGGGCAGGTACCAATCGCTTCTCTCTGGTGACCAGTGATAGGACTCAAGGGAAAGGCATGAAGCTCAGTCAGGGGAGGTCAGGTTGGATATTAGGAAAGGAACAGGCTCCTCATGGAAGTGGTCACAGCACCAAGATTGCCAGGAGCACTTGGACAAGGCTCTAAGGCACATGGTGTGATTCTTTGGACTGCCCTGTGCATGGGCAGGCATCGGACTCGATGATCCTTCTGGGCCCCTTCAAGCTCAGGATATTCTATGATTATATTCTATGATTCTATGAATGAAATATGAGTGGGAATTCATGTATGTAGGACTCCCAGAAGAATTTTGATGGAAGAAAAGAGTGATTCAGGGCACATAGGTTAGCAGGTCATCAAGATCCTAACTCATTAAAATGTGGTTTCTCAGGACACTTTGCTCAGGTAAGGAAAAGCAGCTTAAAAAAAAGACAAGTTAGAGCCATGCTTTAGCAAAGCACTGACTAAATCAAAGTGCAACCTGAAACTATAAAAAGACTGACAGGAAGACATAGAACAGGGCAAAGACCCCGAGATAAGAAAAAAGGACCGAGAGTATCCCAGCAACATTTTTCAGTATCTCACAGGAGTATGAGGTAGAGAAACAAAAGGTAACTATCAGCTTCTGAAAGTGTGGAAAGGCACCTCTCTAAGACCATCACATACTTATCAACTTAAGAACCCAGAGGGTGAGCAGTAGACTCAGCAGCTGGCATCCCTTGCTCTCTGGACATACCCCTTACATTTACACATCCTGGTGCTTGGGAGAGAAGGGGTATATTTGGAAAGTACAACAGAGAAAGGACTAATGCCAAAGAAAAGTTTTTCTTAAATGAGGACCCCCAACATGCTGAGTCTCTTGGGGCTTCCTGAAGAGGCTCTTCTCACACAGATCTGGGGGTCTAACCATTGCTTGGTGAAGTCCTGGCTGGTCTCCAGCAATGTCACCACTAAGGGACTACAGGGGCCAATTCAGAAAATAATGGAATTATTAGGATAATTTACATGAGTAAAGGCCATGGTTTTGCTTTGCATGGCAATGCTACTTGAGGTCATATAGAACCAAGAACAGAAAGTTTTTGTGACTCACAGTAAGCAAACACTAATGTTTAAGCAAAAAGTCAAGTCTTAGTGAGAATGGCTGAAGACCTTAAAATGCCAGTCTGTCACATGGAATAGAGTGAGATCCTTATTTGATGTGTTCTAATAGGAGTCGTTCTGATGATAATCATCCTCTGTACCCTGGGAGTAATTTTACAGATCTGACACTATGTGAGGATTCAAATATAAAGTAGAATTTACCAACTATTATCTCATTTGTGAGAGTCATGTAACGTGAAAGCTAAGAAAAGTGAATACAAATTTCTGGCCACAGCTATGCGGTTCTCGTCTCCTGTATGTATCTATTTTTCATATAATGTACATAATTCTCCTTTTAAGAAAAGTTTTTTTGGAAAGTATGCTCTTCATAATATTAGGTAAATCCATGGCATTGTGTCAGAATCAACTTGTTTATGTTCTAAGTCAAGTTGAGCTAAACTTTTCAGTCATTGGAATGAATTTATTTTAATGAACATATTTTATGGTTCTCTTGTAGAAGTTCAATGTATTTTCATACAAATTCCTGACACATACATGCTCATAGCTGTAGAAATTATGCAGAAAAAATTTATTTGATTGTTGCTTGGTTTCAATAGATCACAAATGAAACCACAAGTGAAAATGCATAAAACTATTTTTTTTTTCATTCTTGATTTAATTTGAACAGATTTAGAACATAAAGAAAAGAACAGGGAAAGCATTATATATGTCTGCAGGGAAGAACTGTCATGCACACATACATACGGCCGCTTTGGATTTGCCTTTGCTTTGGCTTAGAGTCAATATACCAATTTTTGCCTTTAAAAAGGTAAGTGTCTTGCCTTAGTAGCTGTCTAGGAATTTTGAGTAGTTAACGAATGAAGAGAGGCAGGCTCCTCTTAGGATGGCTCATCTCAACTGACACCTATTTGGAATGAGATAAATCACATCCCTCCAGTAGCCTTCTTTCACTTATGGTTAGAAAAAGAGCCCATAACACAAGCCCATAACACAAGCAGAGGTAAGATACTTACTTTTCAGACACCTAAAAATATGAGCATTGATTCCCTCCTTTGTCATCTAAAGTGATAAATCTGTCCTAGAAACTGAAAGGGACTTTTTTTTTTTTCTCAATTTAACAAACCGACAGCTGTACCTTGTCAATGAGAAGAAGGAACTTAAAGATAGTGAACCTCAGGTGAAGGGGATTAGTGGGGCACCTTCAGAGACTGAGCTGTTCATTCTGCTTCTGCTGTAACCAGCCAGATGAGCAGCACAATCACACCAATTAGTCTCCTTGTGCCTCAGTTCAAAAGGCCCAGTGAAAAGATAATGTTATTTTATATTAACTTTGAGATGTCCAAGTAACAAGTGCCATTAGTAAAGCTCAGTGCATCAGAAGCCTTACTAACAATAGTAAGTAGAAGGTATTACTTGTAAAGTATTAAGGGCTGGTTATTTATATCCTATACTAAAACTTGTTCAGAAAGGAATTTAGTGATAAATTATAAGATTGTTCAACTTTAAAAAGTACAGGTTCCATATATGTTAGAAAAATGAAAGACAATAATTATCTGTTAGAACTCTCATTTAAAGAGAAAGTTGAAAAAACTGCAGGTTTGAGTTTTCAATAATTACTTGTCCTTCCAAGTTTAGTGATAAAAGTAGGCACAAACCCCATTTTTAGGAACATTTTTAGCAATATTAATGGTATTCCAATTTCAGTGCTGGGTTCAGAGCAAAACAAGTTCCCTCCTGTTGCTAAAGCTGCTCGGCTCAGCTAAGATTGAAATTCCAAAGTCGCCTTTCCTGGAAGCTCAAGCACGGTCTTGCACAATCTGAGCTAGGAGCTAAGAATCAAAAAAATCTTATCAGGCTAAATGCAGTTTGCGAATAGATTTTGTGAGTAGACTCAGAGAGAACTAATCAATCTAAGTATGAAAACCTGTGCATGGTCATATTTAAGAGTGCAGTTCAACTGGCTGTACTGGTTTTGATGTGATAGAGTGATCTCTTCCCACCTCACTGCAGGGGCATAGCTGCCCACCAGGGTAAAAACACACTTACAGCACTGCAACACAAATCAGAGAAAGTGAGCCCCTGCAATGATTGTCATACATCCCAATGAGAATGGTCCATGACACACAACTAAAATGGTCTTAAAATAATAATACAAATATTTAAATTTAATTTCAAATTAAATAATTTAAAATAATTCATATTCTTACTACCTTAGAAGGTTATTCTGCTGGTGCTTACATGTCTTCAATATACTTGTTACTGTCAGCTGAACTTTTTTTTACTGACATTTCTTTATACAAATTTTATCTGCTATACTTGATCAAAGAAGTAGTATTATTCTTACAAATAAGATCATTGTAATAAATGTAGAATTCATGCATGACGAAATAGCATTGCAAATAAATGATGCAGGATTACACTCATAGTTTTGTCATTCTCTGTAGGGTTCTTTAAAAGAAATTTGAATGCACAGTTACTGAAGCTATTCTATTCATGCAAGATCGGATGGTGATTATCTGGCAGCTACATACCTAATCAACTTCTATGAATACTCACACGCATACTGATTAGCAGCAGCTGCTATTTCTTCTCATTATCTCCACTAAAACAAATGATCTCTTACCAGCCAGCCCCTGTGTATTTATGTGTTTCTTACAATCACAATTAGTGTACTGAATTCACTGTGTAAGCATCAGGAAGACAAGCAAAACAAACTCATGATACCACATTCCTTTACTGATAGCTAGCTGTAGAAATACAATTTGTGCCCCTCCAGGGAAAGCAGTTTCCTCAGTGGAGAAAGTCACTGTCACCCCAAGCAGGACAACAAACACAAGAATGCCCTGCAAGGCCCTGCTTGCAGCTGTTGACCACCAAAAGGAGGACAGGGCTGGTAGTTCAGGGCTCACTTTCAAGCCTCCTGGAGGCACATAGGAACTTTTCTGCTGAAGCAAGAAAGCTAATCAAACTTCATAAGGAATAAAACAGCCTATGAGATGTGGTTTATGGTTTTGAGATGGATCAAAAGATGAGAGTTGGGCTTGATGGAACTGTAGCAGGGACAGGAAGGAAAGCCCGAGTGCTCTGTGACAATGATGAGGTGCAGGTGTTTGACCCTGCTGCTGCACAGCAACCAAAACTGCTGCCCAAACAGGCAACCCCTTGTCCTGTAACAATAGCAGCAATAGGCCTCTCTACTCTGATGCTTTTACAGACTCCACACACTAGCCCTACGACAAACTCTGTCCCTGTTTCAAACTCGGGTGTTTTAATTACATATCAAAAGCACATTTAAACACTGAACTGTTACCAAATTCTCAGCACTGCATCCTCACCTTAATTTCACTGGGTATTGCAACAGCTTATTCTCCATCAAAAATATGCCCAAGCATTATTTTTTAAACTGCCAAATATAAATGTTAAACTGATATTTCATTTGTAGACTCAAGCTCAAATTATATTATGGGTCAACAAGGACTAAAGACTTTTATCACTTCACTGCTTAATCATTTAAGACATCTTTCCTTTCACCAGAGCTATCGGACATGCCTGAGTCTTTTTCCCAGGTATCAAATATTAAAATTCTTAGTGTCTAACAGTATATGAGAGTAAATCAATTATCCCTGGTTCTTTTATATCAAACCACTAAATATTCTTTCCCAGGCAAAAGGAGGAAATTTAGCGCTATATTTAGCAGAATAAAAATTACATATTTTCTTTATTCTAGAGAAAATTTAAGTAAAAAGACCCTCATTCAAAGCTGACCAACTGCATATGTGAAATGTTGTGAATCAGTTATGCAACAAGAGGTAAAATAAGGCAAAAATATATGCAAGAAGTAAAAAATGCCACCCGAAACTGTAAATCCCCCAAACATACTGAATACAATAAAAGAGTGAGTCACAAATGATATTGTATCCTTTAGAGATTAAAGTCTTTGAGCAATTCTTCTTTGGTGAAAAGCATCCAAGGAATTGCTAAATTGCCTAGGAACTCATCCCATTTCAAAGGCATTTTTTTTATCTTCACCAAAACTAATAATTATTTTCTCTAAAAGTAACAAAACAGATTCACCTAACTTGATTTCTTTTAATAGATGTTAATAAATATGTATTGAGTTATTGGATAATAATAATAACATAGAATGGTTTGGATTGGAAGGGACCGTAAAGATAATCTAGTTCCCAATCCCCTGCCGTGGACAGAGACACCTTTCACTAGGCCAGGTTGCTCAGAGTCCCATCCAACTTGACCTTGAAACATGTATAAAAAATTGTAAAGAAAATTTAAAATCCCTTTTCTCCAGTTCATTCAAGAGAATGGAAGCAACAGAAATACAATTCCCAATTTTTTCCTTTGTCTTTTACTTGGAGACCTTCAGGAAAACTCCTACTGTATCTCTCTTCAAAGGCAAATGAAAATAACCAAACCCATAATGCATCCTGACAATCTAGAAATGTAAACTGCAGATGGAAAATTGGCTTCATTCGGAGATGCATTTCTTCAAAGCATGTATATTACGAATTGGAATTCATCAAACTGACCATGATTTTATTTGTACCACTGAATTCAGTGACAGCTGAGAACTGAGCATGTTGTTTGGATTGCAATTCTAATACTAATGCTCACGTTCCAGCTAGGGATGATGCGACTGGGAGGGCAGGCTCAAACAAGCAAGAGGAGATATTTCATCTTGCAACTTATATATTTACACATATATGCATACATCTATACAGATGTCACAGATGGGTGCATTTAATTTATGATTTCTGTTGGTTCATCTGATCAAAGAGAGATACTCTTATGTTTTCTTCCCTGTTCTGCTTCCTGAAATACATGACATGCAACCAAGCCTTCACTAACAGCTTTTTCAGGAATAACAATTGTTTGCAGTATTGCTCATTATGGCAGTCATGATGACGGTGGCATAGTCCAACCCCTTTTCACTAATATAATCTGCAAGTGTATATATGCTGATATAAACCCCTTGGGCCAAATATTTTTTTGGCATAGTATGCTTTCTACTGAAAGGGATAGCTATGTCCATGCAGGTGTAGCAGTAAACTTGCTCAAGGATGGTCTAGAATAATTTATGTGACTGACAGAAGAGCTAGTGAAATTTAGCCTGTAAACAAATCAGAACACTTAGGTGCAGTAATTTAGTTTTATGTGTTGCTATATTGCTGCAATTGAGGAAGCCGTGATATGACCCCAGTTCATAAATTTAAAATTAGAAAGTACAGAAATCTTTGTATTATCCATGGGGCTTATTAAGTCTTCACCTTTAAACAATGCATATTACATCCAAAGGTGTATGATTAAGGATACTGAATGATAAATTCTTTGTGTGAAGCACTAACAAATATAGGTAGATCCCTTTTTAGATGCCTTGCAAAAGAGTTCGGGAGCTGGGGGTTGTCCATTAGGTGGCACCAAATTTTTCCATATCTATGGAAACTGCAGGCAGTAGAGAAGTGTTTATCTGCTGTAGCTGTCAGGTGCTCTCCTAGCTAGTCTCCATTTAGAGACAGAACCTCTGAGGTGGCATTGCAGCCCATCCATGTGCACCACTGAAGGGTATTCATCCAGACAGAGCAGTGTGTGCTTCATGCTCATCTGCTGTGAAGCTGTTTTTATCATATCTGCCAGTCTGCCTGCATCATACTCAACAAGGATCACTGTCATGCTTGAAGGTATTTTCAGTTCCTTCTTTGGATCTTCACTCCTTCCAAAACAGTGGGAAGTGTTTTTCTTGTCTCATGTTCTCTACAGCTATTTAATCAGAATAAAACCCCTGCTTTGCAACTAATCAGTCAGCTTCTACTGTGTGAATTGCAGAGGCATTACTATCACTGAGACAGGCTGATACCTAAGAATACTACAGTCGTCTGCGAATAAGATGAGGAAAGATTTATCTTGTCTTTCTTTAGTACTGTCTGAGACTAGAACTGTTTGTACTTCCCTATTAGCACCAGTCATGAAAGTACTTTTCTAGAATGTTGATTTTTTTTATCCTTTCTTTCACAGACTCAGGAACTCTCAGTTCTTTCTATTCAGTTACTTCAAACCTGTCTGAAAAGTATAATCAGTTAATGTAATACAAAACTTTGCTTTAGTTAGCCATAAGTCAATGCTTATTTCTACTGAGCAGTTGCAAAGCTGTCTGTATGAGCAGCAAATGTATGAATTATATGGATTGATTCCACTTCACCCACACTATGACAGAACTCATTTAGCAAGCACAGAGCTCACACCATGATGAGCATTGCCTGGAATGACTCATTTCCTTTTACTGTCATCTTAAAGGTTAATTTCATGGGGTGCTGTTCAGCACATTATCTAGTAACTAAGAAATAATGAAACCTTCAGTTCATTGTGGTGACTGGCCAGCACCTGCAAATGGCCCTGTCATTCCTTGTGGGCAGGTAAATGGCACTCACCTTCCCCATGAAAATAGATTCTAATATTGAACATATATCATGAATATAAATGATGAACATGGGAGTTTGTTTTTTACCTCACTCCATTCCTGTTTTAGTACTAAGCAGATCATCCTGATGCCCTTTTAACCTCCTTCCTGCTCTTTTTCACCTTGTGCCTGCCGTAATGTGCAGCCTAACCTTCCAACACAGGGCTGTCCCATATTTACTGTGCATTTGTAATGCAGTCTGACTGCACATGAGCAGTATGCAAGTTCACAGGCCCAGGCTAAGGCCACTTGGATGCTGCTGTGCAGTTGTTAGCAGTCATCTGGCATTGATGAGAAGCACTCAGAAAGAGGAATTGCCTCTCAAAATTGAACCCTCATAGACTGGAGATTTTGGGCATTACCAAAACTAACCCTGCTTGTCTGGGTATCTTTACAGGCTCTTCCTCCTGATGTGAGTTATTTTGGAATGGGACGGGAGCAGAAAAGCCACATGAGCAAGCAAAAAGATCCCAAATCTCTTCCCTGTGTCTTTAAATCGAGTTTCTTTTTGTAGATATACATTACTGCATCTCTACTCCGTCCTTACTGGCCTCTTTGCAATTAATTTATGAAAAGGAAAGAAAAACAAATCAAGCCGACAGCAAATCCTTTACTCTTCCAAAGATTAAGGAGCCACTCTACAAGCACTAATACAGGATGAATGTTCTTCATCATCAAATTACCTTTATAAACTTTAATGCCATATGGACTTTTTAAAATTTAATACCTCTTGTATATTAGCATGCCCTTTTGGTTTGGCAGCAATGAGGCCCCAGGAAAAGGTCCCTTACAGCCAAAATTCATAGGTATATGCATCATATTACATATGTAAGTGGATCCTCATTGGATTTCTTCTTAGCATTCAGAAGTAGACATAGAGCTGTAGACTCATTATTCTGTATCTTTGTACGAACTTCACTAAAATTGCAAATTACATCTTTCTTTACTTCCATAGTATCAGAAGGAAGACACTTTTCTGTCACCTTTTCTATGTGAAGTCTTAATATTACTCAAAAAATACAATTTAAGATCTAAATGAAAGTATAGAGTCCTTCTACACATTTTATTTTGGACTGACAGTGCCAACATCCCAAGAGAAGAAATATTAAGATGTTATAAACATAGGAATAAGGTACTTACTAGACATAAAAGGTTTGTGACATAGCAATACACTAATGAACAATCCCTTTTGTTAAAGTCAATGCAATTCACCAAAGAAAAATCAATTGGAATGAGGATCACAGTGCTGTGGCTGGAGCATTTTAAGGTTTCACTGGACTAAATCTTATGAAAGCTGCTGTTTCACAACTACTTGGTTTGGGGAATAACAGGAACATGTGCAACAATGCCAGGGAAAAATGTACACGAGATCAAGAAAAGTGACTGTGTTGTACTTCTGCATTCTGTAAAGACAAAAAAACTACAGCTTTCCCAGAAAGTGCCTGATTTACCACACAAAATAAAAACTCAGACTTTATGATTTGGAAGATGTACCAGCTGAAAATTGGAAAGCAAGATCCAAGTAAAAACAAAATGATGCAAACCACTTGTTTTTAATGAAATTCAATAGTAAGCACCATTTCAAACACAGCTCTCCTTAGAACAGAAGTTTCTGAGCAACTCAGTCTCATCTGTGTTGGGGAAGGCCCAGAACTGAGATTTCTTGATCCCTTGGCAGGTACTGAACCACTCTGTTATCACATAAAAGCAGTCAGGATCAGCTCCATCAAATATATGATGACTTGGAAATATTTTATGTTTGAAATGCAGTGTGAACCACTTAACAGATGCTGTGTCCTTTCAGAGGTTGAGCAGAGCTCAGACACTGGAGAACAGAGCTGCCTCCTGCCCATGTCTGCCAGACACCAAGGTTTGCTGTCTGAAATCTCTTTGCCTTCAAGTATTTTACATTTTATATTCTCATTTGACTCTGTGAGAGACAATGTCAGTACATGCTGACCTAAAAATGCTCTTTCTACCACATATCGTTAATGAAATCTGATCTCCAATATCCAGAGGAAATAGCTATACCATAAGATTATTGTCATCTTACTGAATTGAATGTAACTGTCTGCAAATCCTTGCATTTTCTAATCAGTTATATTCCCCACAGCCACGCAAATAATGACAAATTCTTTTTTTTCCAGAAGTTATTATGTTCAAGTACCTAAAAGACGGTTTGAAAAGTTGCCTAGAATATATTAATGTATCTATAAGGTCATTTCATAAGTTTTCAAATGAACCATAAACCCCAAAGATCTTAATGGAATTCCATTTGTTGTTGTATTTAGAGCGATATCAAAGTGTTCTATGTCTATTTTGGATCTGAATGACTCCATTACAATCAAGGAGAAATAATACAGATTTCAATGAGTTTTGGTTCAAACACTGTAGGGCTTGTACAAGAAAAAAAATCCACAATCAATCTTCCTAATTTTCAAGCAATATTCCAGGAAAAAAAAATTTAAAATAGAACCATTCAAACAGATCTGTTATCAGTTAATTTTATCAAGGTTTAAAGGAATTAACAAAACAATTTTGATTAAATGTTGATTTTTTTTTGTTTTTCTTCTGAAAGGTTTTTATTTTGTTGGAATGTGGAGCAACAATAAGGATTTAATACTCAATTTCTGCTTGATGAAATGTTTTCAATCTTTTTTCATTAATAAATTAGATAATTTGCAATTCAATAGCTTCAGTATCAGTTGAATTTTAAGTTGCCTTTTTACAGTACAAGTACATTTAATGTAGTTTGTTGTTTTTTTGGTTTTTTTTTTCCCAGGCTTTTCATACAGAAATGTGAAGTCATATTTACCAATTTTTACATGGGAAGCCTCACTCACCAGAACTATAAACCTGGACAAAAAGTAAGCATTTTTAATCAACTTTTTTCTCTGTTTACTGTCAAATTATAGTATCACCTGTTTATTTTTTTCTGAAAGAAACCTGAATACTTCCACACATAATTTTCCCAGTCAAACCTTATGGATGATCTAATTAGGTTTTTGGAATAAAACATGCTTCAAGAAATTTGAAATAAAGTCTTTATGCAGTTTTTTGATAGTGCTCATAGAGGTTTTCTTTCCATAAGGTATCTAAAGCTTTTTCTGTATTAATTTACATCATATTTCTATTTTGTAATGTACTGTATTGCAAAACTAATTGAAGAAAATTATCATTTTATTCTTTGAGTTTCTTTACCCTTTCAGTTGAATAAGAAAATCAAGGTGTCAGATCAGATTAGGTCAGAGCAAAGAACAACCCAGTTCAGCATCTCCTTTGAAAACAGCTGATAGCAGATACTTCGGAATTTGTTGAGAAAACCTTGGAAATATGGAGTAATTTGATTACACAACTATATTTTTTACCTAAGTACCTCAAGAGATTGGTTGATTTAAGTAATTTAGGAATATTTTGTTTACCTCTATTTCCTCTTTCTGTGTTACCTAATACATAGAGAAAACAGAGGCTTTATCTATATGCCCATGTCACTTTTTAAACCACTGAAGTGAAGCTCTGTGACAAACAATTCCAAATTTGCATCCAAGCCATCTAAAAGACAGATAGCATTCTACTGTGAGAAAATCTACTTCCATCAATTCATCTTTTTTAACAGTAAATTAATAACAATTGTTCATAACGATTCTTATGGTCTTGGAAGAATTTGCACACACCGAAAGTAGTGTTTTTTTGCACATACTAGAAAGTAGTTTAAAATAACAAGTGACGAAAAAAATTCTTCTTCATGCACTACCCAGTTTCACGGCAGAAAAATGTGCTGTCTCTAATCCTCTTTACTGCTGAGAACGGTGGTTTGCAAACAACCCATAGCCCGCTCCTGAGAGTCACAGACAGGAGCTCTCTATTCACCTGACCTGCAGCAGAACAAATCCCGAGTGGGAACAATTCACCTTGGACCCTGAAATTTTGCTATGTTTTACATCAATATAGCATTCTATAGAGTGGCAAGGCTGGCCTATTCCTGGAGATCCAGATTTCAGGAATGTGACTGAAGGTTAAAATTGCTAAATGTCAACACAAAATGTTTTAATAAACTCATTGGAACCGAATGGCAGGAAAAATTGTCCAAAAGGACATAGCTTTATTTAACTCGTACTTTAGGATGACCCTTACTTTGATTTCATTAGATTTTCTTTCACAACAGTCACATCAAACTGCTAGTCTGCAAGTTTCAGCCCACAGTAATCTGCACAATAGGAAAGGAATTAGAGTATTTTTAGCTTCTCAGTTCACTGGGAAGTCACTATCAAACAACACAGTTCAGTGGTTATTCAAAAGGCTTTTTCACACTGTAATAAGACGTTTTTTTCTAGAATGCCCATGTATGTGAGCCCAAACAGATATCAGACAAAAATGTCCTGATTTTGTTTTATGAGAGTTGGCCCAGCATGCCTAAGGTAAGCCTGTAGCATCTGAATTTTAGGTTGTTAATGAGACCCAACAGAAATACCTAAGCTCCCTGCACAGTGAATGGAGATGAGAGGGTGTGTTTGATGACTTCCACTGGTAAGACAAATTGGCCTCAGTTTAGGCACTGAAGGATTTACATTCTTCTGGTTTCTTTGAAAATCTGCTGTACAGAAGCCAGTCCTTGAAAACAAAAGAGAAAAATCAGAGCAATACAGGCACATCTTTGATGCTCCAGGCTGAATCAAGTCCCTCTCATGAGTCACAGCAAGCAGCCATACAAAGGGGGAAGGCACAGTGTCTGTGTCTCTCTACTTGTGCTATTTGCCTGTGTTTCAAGCATGATCTAGAGAATGTCTATCTCTTACAATCCCAGACAGACTGCCTTTGTTTGACTAGACATGTAGCTTTATCCCTGAACATCTTGGAGGCTGTAACTAAACCCATCTTCTCTCCAGCATTGCCCAAACCAGAAAAGTCACAGACCTCTTGCCAGTGTGTATTGGAGTACTGACACAGGAAACACACCTGCATCTTCTGAGAAAACACATCCACTTGATTGTAATACAGTATCTTAAAAAATGTGAAAGAAGGATTGAAACTTTTCTATGGAGATAAATGAGCCTTAAAAGTACACAGTGTCAGAATATAGAAGAAGAAGAGCAAGTATTCAAGAGTGAGATGGGAAGACTGGGACCACATGGATGGGTGGTATCTGTCAATGTCAGAGGAAGAGCCACAAAGCACCTGTGATGTATGTGATCCCAGAGGACAGCAGAGAGCTGCATGGTGCCAGCAGGGCCAAGAAAGCTTTATGGGCAGCCTGATGGCAGCACTGCCTTCTGCTCTTCCTGCTGTGCTCAGAGAAACAGGCCCTCAGGCAAATTCTCTGGAACATGGAGAGTTCTTTCCAAGAAATACCTGGATATTCTTTCCAACAGGAGTCTTCATCAAGGTCCTGAAAAATAAATGCTACCAGAAGCTATGCATCTGAAAATTACTAATTGCATAGCTCCACATAAGTACATTACAACAGGTAGTAGTACTTTCTAATAGGATCTTACTGGAATGTTACTGAAAGCTAGTCATGACATTTACCAGTGATCTTCCACAATTTGTATTATAAACCATCTGACAAACATTTTTCTCATGACTTTTGTGATGGTTCTTCACTTCCAATAGCTGGAACCTCTAGTGACTGTATTTGCCTCTTCCCTCTGATTTAAGCATCCAGGTTATTTTTCTTTTTTCCATAAATCAGACTTACTTATCTAAGACTTAAAAAAAACTCCTCCCCATAGGAATGTCTTGATAGAATTTTTTCTTTGTTACTAAGAATCCACATTTTTTGTGCAATTTGCATAATATGCCTTTTCTAGCAAAATTGATTTTCATCTATAATTAATTATGCAAGTTATTTTTAGAGTTGTTGATAATAAAGAAGGCATAAATTATAGTAGTTTATGTGGCACATAACAACTAAACACAGCAGTGAAAAAAATTGGTAGCTGGTGTCATGCAAGGGGCCATATTTTTACTGGTCATAATATGTTTACATTTAATGCTTCTTTCCCATAGGTTTACAAAATATATAAGTACACCTTAATTTTTTCCTTCTGCTTTAGATTAAATAAAAAGATCCTAAAAGCTTAGTCTTTACAGCTGCTCAACTACTTCCTAGATGCAAATTACTCTCTAACACCTCTTTTACACGCTGATTTTTATTGCAGAAAAATTAAATATACAGCAATTACATTCTGGAGAGAAACATTACAAGCTCATATCACCTGGTTTATCTCACTGAACCAGATATTATATGTATACAAGAAGTTTTTTGATCAAGTATCCTTGTAAAACCCCAGTTATATCATTCTGACACCATCAGATTAAACTAAGACTCCTTAAACTATATGTTCTATATTTTCTGAAGCAGGAAAAAGTGGTATTTTCTAAGTGTGTTTCAACCACCACAAAAGAGATTTAGTAAATAAAGTTGTGCACAGTGTTACAGTCGCCATCTGTCAATAAATTTCCAAACCAATTGTTTATACTTCAAGTATTTCTACTTCCACTTCCTTCTGAATGTGTCACGCAAGTACTGAAATGACTCTCATTTCTTCTGATAATTCTTATTTCTCTCTCATATCTTAAAAAAAGGCCAAACTAAACTGTCATAACAACTCAGCTCCTGCCACATTAAGAATGGAATTGAGACTACTGGCAGTGGGACAGCATAGGAAATGGCTAAACCTGTGTGAGAAAGATTTCTTTTCTTTTTTTCATTCTAGCAGATTTTAGGTTAATTCCAACACGTTAAGTGATACACTTCGGCGCGACCCTTTCTGCTAAGCTAAATTTCTTGAAAAAATAATTTAAAAATATTTAAAGGTATTTTTATATATACTGAATGTACATTGCCACACTTAACAAGAACAATTCTATACTATTGATCTTTACCTCTGACAAAGAAGTCCAAGGCAGAAAAAATATATGGATGAGAGGAGCACAACTATGCAATTTAGGATTTACAGCTGAAGGGGGAAAATTAGGAGTTTTTTTAGATTAAGTCCTTTTTAAAGAACTTCAGGGCAAAGCTTGCAACCAAACAATGTCACTGCCTGTTACTTTGTGCACATTATCTTTGACAAAGCCAGTTTCTTCTGAGACAGAGAAACCTGAGCCTGTAGCCCAGGGGATATGTTGAGAGCAGGTTCTGTTCTCTTCTGATCCAGAAGAATAAGTATGGACAGAAAAATAAATCACAAACACTAATACTCAGAGAACAGGGTAAAGTTAATACTGTGTTTTTTCCACTGCAGTAATACATTAAACCAGCAAAACTGCAGAATGGATGTACAGGATGGAAAGATTATTACTCATTTAAGACTTGATCTACAGGGCTTTTTGAGAATTTTTCCTTCTCTTCTTATGTTTCTTTTAATTTTGTTTCATCATTTTCCAGCTTCATCATGCTATCTACTTTCTGCCAGAAGTGTAATTATCAGAGGGACTCAAAAATGGATACTGGCTCTTCATTATCTTTGCTTCATGGGGACTGGAAAATCTCTTTTCACTGTGATGCCCCAATCAATGTTTCCAATTTTAGCTGTCTAAACAGTAAGGAGTTCTCACTACAGTATTTTAAAACTCAGGAAGACCATGTGCCTATTGCACTTCCCACCAATAAATGACCAGCCAGTGACCCATAAAAGATCAGCCAGAGTTACACTTGTGCCGATCTGTAACTCAGGGATAAGCAGGAAATGTGACAGGAGTAGGAAAAAGGATAGTGACTTGCTGCTTCTGTTCTGGTTTTCCAACTCTTTAGGTGCCCATGACTATTCCAGTTACATGTATTTTCCAAGGAGCGTGCAAAGCATGTCTGCGATATGACAAGAGATTATTTCGGTAAGATGGACAGGTATTACATCTCTAGTGCCTTTGCAAAAGACCTTCTGAAACAGTCTGGCCTTGTTTTTCAGCACTCAGTGCTATTCAAAGTAGCCTAAAAATGTATCAAACAACTTGTGGAGAAGCTATTAACGTATTCTTTCATGGACTGGTGAATAATCCAGTTGCGTCCTGTTGTCCCTCTAAGAGGACTTGAAAGAAATCCTGTTTCCAATGCCAGTAAATAACATACTTTAAGATGGAAGGACTTAAAAAACTGGAAAGCTATGACTGAAAACTTGTAATCTGAAAACACATGAAGGAACACATCCCTGGGGCTTGGCTGAAGTGAAACAGATTCTGGAAGCTACCTAGTTGGCACCTTTAACTGGAGGAGTGAGAAAGTTACCTGTATTCAAAGATGTCATTGCCCAGAACTCAGGAAAATCTTTAATGATTAAACAATTATTCTAATCTTCCAATAGCGCTACCCAATATTTATTATGGCCACATTAGTCTTATTTATACTAGACAACCAAAAAATAGTTAATCATCTATTAACTATTGGCCCACACTGGCCATCTCCTCTCTAGTCTGCTCATTAGCCTTATTTGCATTTTCCTCAGAGGAAGAACTGTAGATAGTATAAATACTCTTTTTCTTCATTTAGTGCAGACTTCTTTGTGCATGAGGGATTGCTTAAACACCATGAACATATTGGCTGTCTTTCAGCTTTCATTTGCAGCCTTCCCTAGTTTAAAAATTGCTACCAAGGGCTCTCATGTTTCTTTGTGTCTCATATTTCACTCTCATTTTTGGGTGGTCAGCGGATTGGTATTTTGATTTTCACCTAAGCATGCAGCTGCTCTCTTTATCATTATATATAACTCCTTATGCCTTTATCATAATTTTCCTTTTGATTAACTGCCTGTTCTGGAAATAATGAGGAGCTGTGCTAACCATACTTGGACATATATAGATAAGAGTCCCACTGAGCCCTGGCTTGTTCTTCTCTGCCTTTGAAGAATCTCTCAGTATACATTCTACCATTATGAAGCCTGAGGCTATGGGATGCTTGACATGAACTAGGTCAGAAGCCAAAGTCCCCACCATGGGTTAGAGCTGTAGAGCATTCTGGTCAAGGCAGGCTTCTGACAGGGCTTCCTGGGCCTGCCTCATTCTTCCATGGACTGAAGGTGGGGAGCTGGCTGCTTTCTGATGGAGGTAATCCAAACAGCCCTTTTCTCTTTTCCCCTATTATATTTCACTTTGGGTGGAAATCACTTCCCACTGGTCTAGATGTGGCCCTCTTTTGCCAGTAACAGCATGTTTTTTGGCACACCCTGTTCCTCTCCTATGTCAGTTTGGTGTGGAAAGTTGCTTGGTGACAAGCAGTGAACATGTTCTCCCCACTGGCTCCAGATTACTGGGAAAGTATTCTCGTTGACACTGTGGCAATAGTCTGTGGATCCAAGAGTTCATAAGCTGTGCCATCCCATGAAAGCCCAAAGGAAGGCTCCAAGTCTCAAACTGAGGAATGATTCTAGTGTTATATGACCCCATGTTGGGGCATTAGAGAGAGTAAGCTGTGCATCAATGTCTTCTTAGAGAAGAAAATTGTAACAACTGAATGTATAAGAATATGTAAGATTTCATAGAGGAAGGGAAAAAAAAAAATAATAAATAGGGATAAGAGGAAATAAGGAGTCCTCAATTTTATTTCCTGAAGGCATCTTAAAGTTCTGAGATTGCAGTTTTTTAAAGATGAAAGAGCCACTCATTCAAAATTCTCTCCTGAGGGGAACCGGCCATGTGGCTTGGGGAACTATCAGCACAATTAAAGGCAAGCAACCAATTTGGAAAAACTCACCATCTGGTTCTTAGGAGGTGAATCGGTCTAAAAGGTACTGAGTACATTTAAGAACTTATTGTCAATATTTAGACTTTGATGCTGAGGACATTGGATGTGCTTTTACCTGCTTTTGAAGGCGGTTCTGAAAGGACCCTCACAGTATTTTCAGGAGCAATATTTCCTGCATCCTGAGAAGAGTAATTATTAATCTAGATCAAAACAAGTGCTAAAGGGATTGGACTGAGGGATGGACACCATTAACTAAGATTGAACTCTCCAACAGCAGTGCATTTTCTCCTCTATGACCTACTTAATAGCTTTAACAGGTATCATTACCTTTCAGTGTCTATACATCTATCAGGTAGTTTTTCTTATATTATTGAAACAGATTCAGGATGAGAAAATTTAAAATCTCTCTGTATCACAAATATTTTTTATTAAATTATAAAACACAAAATTCAATTGAATTGAATTCAATAGCATGTCTCTTTGCTAGCATGGAGTCTTTATATTCTAAAATTTTACAGTAAAGTTCTGTGTATCATAGGTTAGGTGGCATCCCTCCAAATTATGCTATAAAAGTTACATTGTTATATTTGTTATAAAAGAGAAGCTGGAAGTTCTATTTCAGCACTTTTTGTAATAAAGAGTTTTTGTCTTCACTATATATTATTTTCCTGGTTTTAAGCTTGGAAAGATATCATTTAAATGATCCATACATATTAAAAATAGATATGCACACATAAGAGCTCAGAACAGGTTAACAGAAGTCTGACTAGTGTCAGGGTTGGTGTTGAGTGGAGTATAAGCAAAGGCAGTAAGATCATCACAAATCAAGTTCACTATTTGTTTTTTACCATGATAGTTTACCAGAATTTCTAGGAGACTGGAAAGTCGGGGAATATCTTCATCTCACTGAACATCAGATGACCTAACCATTGCAACACAGCTTATCTGGCTGATTGAAAACTTGGAACAAAGACAGCTGGTGTTCATCAGTTCCCAGGCTCTCCTCTCAGCCTATTGAAATGGTCCAAAATGAAAACTGGAAAGCTGAGGGCATCCAGAAAATTTGTAAGAGTAGGTAACACACATAAACATTTTATTCCTGCTCTTTACTCTATGTTCTTCTGTTTTTGAAAGATGCTGGCTGAAATGCCACTTGCTCAGTAGATTTACCAGGTGGAATATAACTGAACTGTTTCTGTCAACGCAAGGGGGAGCACAGACACATCTATCAAACTTACACAGTCCTTGCACTTGATGAGCTCGGTGGAATGAGTCTTCCACCTCCAGTTTTTGTTATGCCAATGAGTGATGAATCCGAGATATTTTTGACATTTGAAAGCAATTCAAGGTGAGAGAACCAAGAAGGCTGGTATTTGCCAGCCAGAACTATAAATAAAATTTTCAGCACTAAGACTCCTCCAAAGCTTTTTAAATAGGCTAAAATTTTATGTTATTCCCCAAGGATAGGAGTGCTATCTGTATGTCATTTCTTTATATGCAGTCATACAGAGAGCAGGTAGGAGTTTGTCTTCCTTCATAACCACAATAAATCCATCCTTCTTTCTTACTCTGTTGGTAGGATTTTCAGACCTGACGCAATGTTTTTAGAATTAGAGGGATTAATTAAATTGATGGGATTTTTCACAGTGATTCATGTTCTTAGAAAGGCTAATGAGTCAAGATATTAACTTGTAATTACATTAGTATATGTTTACGTTATGACTTGGTTTATGCTCTAACTTGTAGTCACACAGCATTTAATAAGGAAAAGTGACTCATGATTACTGAAAAAAGTAATTGCATTTATAGATAATGATATACAAAGTTTTATGTTTTCTCTCTGTGGTGTGAGAGACAGGAAATAGCTTGAAAAAGGAAAGAAGGCCAGGCTTTCTTTTCAGAGATAGCAATATCAGCCATTTTGGGAAGATTAGCAGTCTGGCTGGATTTACACAGATCAATATGATAATGACTGAGGACCTCAGTGGATTTTAGCACTTCTGAAGGGTAGAGGCTAAATGGACAGCAGCCATATTTCCACTAAGCCAACCACAACTCACAGTGAAGTAGCAAAATATTCTTCATTGATCTCTGATAGCCATCTAAAATAATATAAAAAATAAACTAGATATAAAGGCAAGACCTAAAGGTAAAGGACAGTGAGAGGAAATGTTTGTCTTGTATGTCATAGTCAGTGCATTTTGCAGGAAACATTTTTTCTCTCTAAGAGAACATTTGACAAATCAATACTAAAACATATTCTGAGCCATTGTGTGGAAAAATTCTACAGATGAGATGTAGGGATTTGATGGAGTTGATTTATGCCACAATATCCAGGTCTAGGATTCTTTTAAAAAGATCAGATCAGAAACATGACTGAACATATGATGGGAGAATGACACAAAGGAATAAATATTTTACTTTCATATTCATCTTCCTATAAAATAGGAATAAACCTTCAAAATATGTTATGTGAGCAGATTAAAAAGTAAATCTCTACATTTCTCCTGTATTATTGTAAATCCAAGACCTTCTTGATTACTGCTGAAATGAATCTATATGGTGAGTAAAGAACTTTTTTAAACTTCAATTTCCAGAAAAATTCCTGGCAAAATAAACCAAAAGACCACAGATAATTCTAAGCTGTAACTGCTCATTCTCTTTCTTTAAATGTCCAGTATTGAGGAACTGTTGAATAACTGCATTTTCCTCTTTACTTGCTCGGTACTGAAACAATGCATGCGTGATCTAGCACAGTTATGAAAGACTATTTATTTGTATGGAGGGAGCCAAAACAAATACTTGCTTCAAAACACACAAAATTAAGGTCAATTCTTCCATCATTCATGCACAAAAAATAACACTATTCTTTCATTTGTTGAGTGAGATACTCCCCATTAAATACAAATATCAGAATCAACTATACAGGCCAAAAAGAAACAAACCTCTTTTTATACATAATTTCATTGACATTGGGGTTTTTGTGCTTTTCTTTTTTATATCATTAAAATATTGTCAAAGAAAACATCAAGGATACAAAAAGCTGCACAGTGAATTCAGGTGGCAGTATTTTGTAATACCCAGAACATAATTAAATTATTCCTTGTAAATACATCATTTAATCAATTTACTCAGTTTTTCTGCCTGCAAAGTGATTTTTTATTTAATCATGACTTTTTTTACATGTTCAGAAAACTTACATGCATTTAATGCTGCCTGGAAGAACTATTCTTCCTACTTATCTTCTTTTGTTATTTTTTCCTGTATACATGTTTTATTAAAAAAAAATTTGAATTAATCAGAACAAATGTATTCTATTTTAGTCTATGGATAGACTGACATTTCAGGTGCATACAGATATGTAAAAGGGAACTAGAAAATAGATATAAAAAGAGAAAGTTATAAAAAGAAGGTGGCATTCATGTCATCACTGAAATAAATTATTAGACAGAATGATCACATTGCAATAACCCTAGAAAATGTATTGATAACGACGTCGAATTCATTCCACTGAGCGTTGGTTGCCTAAAGGATGATGTGAAGTTTAATGCAGTTTTCTTAAAGCCAATTAAATGGGAAATACACTTTCAATCCTTGAAACAGAAGTCTAAATTAGATGAAATAATTGCTTTTCTGTGGATATATCTTTTTCTCAGTTGTCTGTTGGAGAGCTTGGATGGTGACCTTAAACTGGAAAATTAACATTAGGGATGACTTTAGGGAACTAAGAAAAAATGTTAGTGCAAGTAACCAGGACACAACGGATCTGTTCTACCTGTGCAACTAAGAAATGTAAGTAATTTCAAACGTGAATACTTAGATGATCAAGAGAGATCAAAGATTTTCAAAATAGCATGTCCATGATATATGCTGATGATATATGACCATGCAGACAACATGTTTCTGAAGACATGCCATAATAATGCTCATCATGGCTACTCTTTTTGGACATAGAGGTCATAAAACCACTTTCTATCAGGCCTTTTCTGCTTCAAGCATCATGGAAGTTTAGCCCTCAATCCTTGCACAAGATTGCATCCAGTGTGCAAGAGAAAATGTGTATTATAAATAATTCTAACAAACTCCCAACACTCCCATGAATCCCTTTTTAATAATGCATTTATCTTACCTTCTATAAGCTTCCCTGTCTGCTCTGCATTGCCTCCAGGCAAGATCTTGGCAATGTAAGCTCCAATTTCCCCACTGCTTCCTGGAATTTCTTTCCCACCTACAACTCTGATTCCCAGTCCATTGCCTGTGATCAAAAGAAAGAGAAAACTTTGAACAGAGATGAAGCAATGAATAATTCACTGGAAAGAAAGGAAGAGAACAAGTCATCAGAGGTTGCTGAAAATGTCCCACATAACTTGTCTGTGGTTGGAAGGTTAACTGCAGTCTCATCTGTTGCTCTTCTGAAGACTTAACTTTTGGGAAGATCTTGAGCAGCTACTGCATGTCTGACATAACACAAACAACTGAGTCACTAAAAATTACACTGAAGCTAATCCTATCATCTTCTGACAATCTATTTACTGTATTGATAAATTGAAATAAATTGCTAGAAATCCATGTGAATTGTGGTTTCGAAGGATAGCTTTATCATATGCCTACAACATGCACATAGTTTAGCTGAGAAATTATAATAGCTGAGCTTTTAGAATCACATAATTATGGAGACATTGAGAGATCCTTGGGCTTGCTCTTTTGAGCAGCAAAGCATGTACATTTACATGAACCTATATCTAGCAGATGCTATTATTTTTCTCAAAACTTTGGTTTTAGTTGACATCTTTCACATCAAAGGTTGTGCAAATTAACAATGGGGAAAACATACAATAATTCTGTGTAAAGCATCATTAAATCACATATTTTCTCCCTTTTAAAAAAATTACAGAGGTAAAAACATTTTCATCATTTATTATTTTAGCTGGAGAGAAGCAGAACACTAGCCTCCCTTATGTACAAAATAATGAGAGTGAAAACAAAAGCTAGTCTCATAAAGTTAATTTTCATGCTCTCGCTTTTTTTTTTTCCCTAAAAAAAAAACCAAAACAAACTTCCTATCCTAGTGGAAAAATTTTTTTCTTTGAAGAAAATACCATATGAGATGATTCACACTTTGGTCTGGGAATTAAAAGGCAGGTTGACCTACCTTTATTGTAATGGCTTAGTAATTATTTTCAATGTATGAATTTCATAAGCCAAACCTGCTGAGTGATTAGACTAACCAGCTGTAGGAAGGTCAACATGCCACCTCTTTGCAAATCTTTTTAGATTAAGGCTTTTCCTCATAATGCTATTAGGGTTTTGTTAGTCTGCCCTGAGTTTGTTTCAGAGCAGGGATTGTCACATTGCGTTTCTGACCATAAAAGTTTCCACTAGTTTCTCTATCCCACTTTATCTGAATCTATATCCTTTTTGACTCAGCTTTCCTCATAATTAGACATTTTCCAAATAATTTTTTTTTTAGGAGAGTGATTTTTCAGTTTAATTGGAAGAAACTGCATTAATATTTTAACTTAATTGCCTTATTTCAGTGCATATTTGAAATTTTGCACGGGTAAAGTTTATTTTTCCTAACTTGGAAGGAAAAGAAAAGCCACCTTTGTAAGGTTGAGTATAAATGTCCTTTAAAAATTTAGAAAATACAGCTTTTAAAAATAAAGTGCATAAAGTGCTTAAAGTGAATGCATACACCTATAAAAGCTTTTAAAAATAAGTTTGTCCTGAGGACTTAGAAATTCTTGAGGCCTGCTCTGTGCATAGAACTTCTGATCAAGCAGTATGGAAAGAGTCATTAATATGTTTATTGATCTGAAGCTCACAACCGGGAACTATTAAGTGCAGCAAACCCAAGTTACAACTGTTCTTAGTACACAACACACACAAACAAGGACACAGTATCTCATCTCACACAGTCAACACATGGGACTTTCAGTATATCTGCTTTTCATCACAGAGGGGAGGAACTCCTTAAAGTCTGGATTTTATCATTATAAACAGCATTAGTATCCCTACCTCTCATAGCTTGTTTGTGACAGAATGGCAAAGAAGTAGTTTGTCTTATAAATGAGTATACACTTGATTTCAGAGGCATTCAAATGGATACGTACGCTAGGGAACTGAAAATCTTACCTGATATATTTGTTTAGTTTTTGTAGGGTTTTGTCCATATTACTGCTAATAAAAGAAGGTATTTTCCATGCTAATTTATGAAGATTTTTATTCCTAGACTCTTTGAAAGGATTTGTAGTTTTGTTTACAGGCTTCAGAGTCAAATGTATGGCTGACATAATTTATTAAGAAGAGTTATGCTTGCTAATGGACAATCATGGGAGTTAGTGAGTGTGTGTTTGTGTATGTGTTTGTTGCAAAAACAGTACTATAAAATTATTTAATTACAATTTAAATTTATAGTAAGGTTAATTACAAAACCTGCATTCCTGGTAGTCAAAATGAATGAGCTACTTTTCACCCAATGAGCTCTAAGTGCTCTGTTCTGGCTGACAAAGAAACACTGCTTGGGTCTTGCTGTGTTTTCTCATGTAAAGATGGGATTTCAAGCCTATATATATTTTATCTATTGAAAATATTTGGCTTACTACTTCTATTTGAAATTATATTGCCCATTTTATAATCTTGAATGCAGATAGTTTAAGCTGAGAAACCATCATGGTTTCTCAGATCTCTTTTCCCCTTGTTGTTTTGTTTTGGTTTTTTTTTTTAATTAATTAGGGGTTTTTTTGTTTGTTTGTTTTTTGAGTCTTAATTTCTATCTCTCAGGCTATTTTGATATAACCAGAAATTCATCTTTCTCATTTAGATTTTCAGCTAAATGAACTTCTGTTTTCCTTAGAAGACACAGGACCAGTTAACCATCAGAAGGCAAATCACTGTGATTTGAATAAAAGAGGGCACCTTTCTGAATTATTAGTATTGATTTCCATGGAAAATATCTTCAGGAAAACATCTCTTCAAAGGGAATTTTATACCTAGAGATCCAATCCTTTTTAGAATGCTTCAGATCAAGAAGACCAGCAATTAATTAAAACAGTTTTTACTGACCTCACAAGGCTGCCATCTACTCTTAACTCTGCTATCTAATCTTAACTAAAGCTTTAAGATGGAGCATGCTAAGCGATATGGTTTTTGTAGGTACCTTCTGACTGAAATACTGTATTTTGTACTGCATTGTGCTCTATTCTATTCTATTGTGTTGCATTGCATTGCATTCCATTCCATTCCATTCTATGCCAGCAAATATTTCAAGTGCTTAATAACTGTAGAGTTATTTTTTGAGAAATCCATATTTGGAGGGAAGATATTGAATGGACTTTTTTGCTTTTTGGCAATTAACCAACTCTGGGACTTTCAAAAAGATATTTCACTTGTCATTTCATATCCTTCTAGACACCACAAACTGTTTCAGTGATGCATATTCATTATAGGTATACATACATATATAAAAATTATATATGATCAGTGACCAACCACCTGACACAAATGCATTCTGCCACTGGTGACCTGCAAATATCTTTTCAAAATTCATCAGTCTTTTTTTCCTTATTTCCATCATGAGGTACTTTCTGTCCCTTTAGTTTTATTTATTCTGAATTTCTGTAGCTCGATGTGTCTCAGACACTATGAAATCCTATCTCCTTGTATTCTTCATTGTGTCACAGTAGCAACACAGCAGAAAGACTGTAATTTACTTTACTGGAATATGCTGACCATAACCTGAGCTCTGCAATTGCAATTTAGTCTTTTTTGTCCCTTATGGAGATAATAAAGGTCAGATTGTTGCCAATCTGTTGCTGTTGCTCTCAGGTCACGGGGAAGATCATGAAATCTTAGCACCTTTTCACTGCTTTGCTGAGAAGCTCCATTATAGCCATTAGAGTATAAACAGCCTAGATTTCCTGGAACCATTTCAACATTGAAGCAATTATTAGACTCGCCTTTCCAAACAAATGCTGATAACCCTTTACATAAGTAAAAAGTTAAGGGAAAGAAAGAAAAAAAAAAGAGCAGAGAAAAACTGAACAATTCAAGGCCCAGCAGGGTTTTGTTGGTAATGGTGGTCCTTATTTTGCACAAAAGTGAAAGTTAATTTTCCAAGGATGTTTTCTTTCATGAAAGTAAATATTCATTACAGCAGCAAAGGCAAGGATTGATTATGTTTAGTCATCATATAGGACCTGTGCAGGAGCAACAACTTCAACACATGCAGGAAAATGTTGGCATGTGACCCAGAAGCTCTGTGCAAACATTGTTTATGTGTTAACTCAAGCGAATGTTTCCTCTGGGCTAATTTTTGAAAGTATGAAAGAATTTGTCTGTCTAATTATATAAGCAAGGAAAGTGAAGAAGCAATTAGAATGTTCAACAGATTTTCAGTAATCACATGTGTTTTTGTGAATTGGCATAGAAAACTGTAAGTATGAGTGTCAGCAACAATCTGACTTTTGTCAAAGTTAGAAATAGAGCAATATGAATTTTTAATAGACTTTTAGGTGACTGAACTTTTTAGAAAGATATTTTAAAAATGCTACTGATTTTGATTTCTAAGGCCTTAAAGTATATTCTTCAAGATGGAAGCTGAAACTCACTATTTTTGTAAACCCATGATGATTTAAACACCTTCAGATATTGTGTGTTTTGAAGTTAAAACTACACAGAAGTAAAATGGGAAAAATTGAAATGGGCTCAAACTGAAAAATGCAGGGCTACAACACCTATATCTGAGTAGGTTGAAATGGGAAATATGCCTAGATCTCAAAACAGAGATTGTGTTGTACTTCAGATCCAGGAGCCAATGCAATGTCCAGATATTTTTCATCACTTTCTAATAATATAAAAAGTCCCCCAAACCAGAACAAAACTATAATGATGAATTATGGCAAGGAAGCACAAGAGTGTCTTTGTTTTTGTTTTTTAATCAATGTCCAGTGGTAGTAAATGCATGAGAAGAAAGCATGCAAATGAGACATTAGGCATGAAAGACTTTGTAATGTGCCAATGTACCACGTTATAGCAGTGAGAACATATCCATCAAATCAAACAATATGAAGCCTTTCAACACTATTTAGCTGTGAATGGGGACAGAACATACCTTCCTCCTGTGTTCATTTACAAGACATTATCTCCCCATTCCTCCTCTAGCCTTATCTAGACCAGACACATGCTAGGGTGCTGGTAGGCCCTTATCTGCCAGAACAATTTTACACTCTGTTCCATTGTCTGCATAGAACAGAAAGTTCAACAAAGAAAAAAACATCACTGACTTCTCTTGGAGGGGTCAGAATTAAAAGTACCATGAAGAAACATTATTTAGACATTTTAGTTGTCATTAAGCAATCTCTAAAGTCTGGAGAACAGAAAGAAAGGAAACATGACAAAGGAAACATGACAAAGCAAACAAAACCAAATTAAATCAGGAACTTAAAAACAACAGGAAAAATAATGTGTATAATAGAATCCAGCCCAAGCTTTTATTTGCATTGTTATTCTTATACAATTCTCTGGAATACATAACATGATGATCCATATCAGGGATTGGTTGTCTATATAGGTACAACATTTTCAAGAGTGTCCTCAGAAGAATTGTTTGGTGCTTCTAGCAAAATTAGCTTAAATGAAGTTGTTTCCTAGAAACATGATTATACCTACTCAGCTATTGCATTTCTTGGCCATTGGCAATTAAGGCATAAAATACACATGAAGTCAAATCACAGCCTGATGAAATTCAGATATATTGCAGTTTTTTTTAATAGCACAGCATTGATTTATATCAGCTACAAATCTGCTTCATGGTGATTTGCACACTGGATATCATCCTGAAGGATCATAAAGTGCTTTATGATTTAGCATCTTGAAGCATTTATCACATCTACTTGAAAACAAGATAAAGATCTCTTCTTTTTGGATGACCTGCCACATCAGAATCTATGGTGTCATCTATGGTAGATAGTAGGTTTAAATCTATAAAATTCCCTGTGGGTACTGAATTTCATCTTACTGAGAGACGCCAATGGCTCAATTCATGCCACTGCCTGACAGCTGAACCTCCATGTAAATCTGGGGGCTTGACTGAACTCTGACATTCAGTGTTGTAGTGATCTGTTTCTGCAGCCTTTTCTGCATGACAGCTGTGAAAGTAAACTGAACCTTTATAGCCAGCAGACACATTGCCCTCTCAATTACCTCCACTCAAGATCTTCAACCAAGGTTCATATACTGAAAAATGCATAAACAACTGAGCTGCCAAAAGATTTCATGGGAAGTATTTAAAATACACACACTAGTGCTTTCCAAATTAAAATAATTTGGAGACAAGAAACATAAATATGGAATATATGGTGTGTATCTCTACAAAGTATTTCTAACACATGAAGAAGTTGTTTGCTTGTTTGCATGTTTGTTTTTAGAGAAGTTAAATGGTTCTGAGTTCTTTCTAAAACTGATATTAAGACAAAACCAGACATCTCTATTTCCTTTTATTTCCAGTCCTGTCCTCAATTGCTACCACATGACTTCCCAGAAAATCTCTGATGTATCCTGACTGTAACAGCTCAGTTCCTTTCTGTTTATGGGTTTTACCTTCTGTGCCATGCCTCCGATAAGGAGTGAGTATTTGAGGGAATGATTGGTCATTAATTAGAGATTAAGTCCTTCCACAGTGACAAGGGAATGTTAGAGGAGGGTATTGCTTTTTTGTGCAAAGCATTATCTCAGTTCTTCATAACATTATATGAAAGAAGTAGGATAAGTAATCCTCTAAGAGTATGAGGAAAAGGGGTGAGCTGCTGTTCTCCCTCTGACTTCTCACATTGAACACAGACTGTGACTATTTTTAACATGTTTTTAATTGATTAGTAATCACATATTCATTCCACTTTAGTATTTTGCTTTAAGAACTAGTTTTGCTGAACTTGCAGGTGAAAGAATCCTAAATATATAGGGTTGTTTATTTAGAGACTACTATAGCAATGAGGTCTTGATTAAGAAAAACTCTCTGAATTCCCTTCCTCTCTATCCAGATAAGCACTGCATGAGCTGGCACATTGTGGAGCTGTAGTGCTATTTGCAGGAATTAGCAATCCTTATGGAGAGTGTGAGGCATGTCTGACGTGTGTACAGCATTACAGCTACCCTGTCATTCCCCGTGCAGTTTCACTGACATCACTGCTGAGGTGGAGATTAGGGATGCAGTTTTCTGCCCACCACCTAATTCACTTCTTTACTCCACTACAAAGTTTTCAGATTTTTCTGAATCACTTCTTTACCTCTTTCTTTCTTTCATTTTTTTTTTTTTTAACCAGAATTGAAGAGGGTGTTCCCCAACATGGACAGTCTGGCTGCTCAAAGGTACATTTTTTTCCTGGAAACACGGAACATCCCTCCTTTCAAAAAGAAGAATTACTTCTGACTCAGCCTATGAGAGGTAAAGGAATAAAAATTACCTTTGACTGAGTGCACTCGTTGTACCTATAGACTTACTGAGACGTGTCTGCCTTGTTGAATTTTTCTCCTGAGTGTACCTTAACAGCTTGCTGATCAGGAATAACCCAATGTAAGTCGTCTTTGCAACATTTCCAAAGGTATTGCCAGTGCTTTCATTACCTTCAGTGGCCATATCTTTAATTCATTTTTTCAAATATAATGATGGCGTGATAAAATACAGAAAAGAAAATCCTGGCAGTATAAAACAGTGCTTATGCTGCTCTGCTAAAGGATCCAAAAGGAACAAGGGACTCTCAGTGCAAACAAACAATGAGTTTCTGGAGCGTTAAACACTGCTATATTATCATTCACTAAATGCTGCCGTCATTGCTTTGGCACCTCAGCATAACCATGATGCCAATTCTTCTTTTCTTTTTTTTTTTTTTTTTTTTTTTAATTGCAAATTATCAATCAGTCTTTGCAGAGTAAATTCGTGGAAATTCCTTCACACGTCTCAGCATTATCTGAGAAGGGAACACTGCATATCTTGAAAAGTAGATCTGCATGCTCTAGATTATGGCATATATTAGAGAAAGAAGAACCTTCAATAGAGAGGCCAGAGAGCAAGTATACATTTATTTTTCATTCAGCACTACTTTTCTCTTGCCATCACAATTTTGGCTCAGCTCTTCAATCCTTAAATGCTTCATTCACACGGCACAATTCACATTGTGTGCTTCTGTGTCCAAAATTAGGCCAGGTTATGTAAGAGGCATCAAAGACATCTGTACCTCAGCGTCAGTTTTCATTAATCAAGAAAGCAAATAAACCAAATACGTGTGCACATAATATATAGTTACAAAGCCTAAATTTTAAAATATTTGAGACTAGTCTTATTATTGATATTCAGAATGTGACAATTTTTAGATTAATAATCAGGCAGTAACTTCTGCTTGGTAAGATTGTGACGAGACATGTGGGATTCAACTTATAATGGTGATATTAGGATGAAATTCCAGCTTGTCCTTCAGTTACAGCTGCTGTGGTAGAGTTGGTTATCTGACTGACCTAGCACACTGAATCATTAATTGGGTTGGCCCAAGAACTCCAGTGAGATGAGATAATGGGCTCAAACACTGGCCAGTTTCCCAGCAAAGCAGCTGATCAAGAGTTACAGGAATTCTCCAAGCGGGAATTGTGTACAGTTTGGGACATCTCCCTACACAACTCCTACTGTGCACACTCCAGTTAAGACACACGAATTGTGTAGTGAAGATATGTTCATGAAACCCCTGAGGAGAACCTGTCAGTCTCAGGCATCTCCCCAGGCAGCCCTTGCTTCAGAACTGACCATAGATAATTTAAAACATAGATAATTTAAAACATCAGTAGAAGCTGCTCTTGCTTGTGCAGAAATGATCACATAGGAGAGGTTTTTGTGCATAGCCAAGACAGAGGATGTTTTGTACATACTGTGAGGAAATCTGAGACAGTGGGTGGTGCATATGCTGTTGTGGTCACCCAGGACCACAGGCCAGCTGGAAGAATCCCACAACACATCAGCTGAAGATGCAACTGACAGGGTGGTTTCAACAGTGACTGACTGTTCTCTTGGAAAGATCTGACTCCCCACATGAGCTTTACTGAGGGTTGTAGCTTTTAACATACACTCTTCCTGTGTTTATAGAACAAGTATAAATGCAGACAGAATGAGTCAACACCTCATTTTGGTGCTTTTGATAAGAAAGAAGGGCAGGGAGAAAGGAAGAGCAGAAAGAGCCAAATGGAAGAAACAAAAACAAACAAAGAGAAAGAAACCAGCCAGAGAAGCAATCAGACATGAAATTTAGATGAATATCCAAAAATCTTGTAGTGAGATAGCTATGAAGATATAAAAGTATATATTTCTTAATTTACCAATATTTTGAGTAACTTTTGCTGCATAATAGACTTCTATGTCTTCCTCTGGTTAATAGTCATTGATTGTCTAGTTAATAAACACAGATGCTTACTATTAGTTTGCAGATAATATTTAATAAAATTTAATTATTTTTAAAACCATGCCTATCTCTAGTAGAGGACATTTGGAAAGCTGAAGGCTAAGCATAACACCCTGCACATTTGAAGAGAGTTTTCATGTACCTAAATCATTCAGATGCTTGAGAGAAGGGAAGGAAGGGAGGTACATAATCAAGGAGTTGTGGTACTTCAAAGATGCATAAGGAATGGAAACTAAACTCATCCTTCTGCTTCAGGGCTGCTCTATTGTACCTTTGGATCTTTTCTGTACAATTTGCATTTAGACCTTTAAATATTTTTAGGGAAATCTATGTATACAACATACAGAAATAGATCTGTGCAGGTCTCCATCATGTATCTGGACTAAAACACAAAAGTATGACTGCAGCTTGTAGGCAGACCCAAGCTTGCTTTATCCAATTAAAATGTAAGCCTGGTATTATATGCTATAGCTATAGCAGCAAACAGTCCCAGTGTGGGCTGTATAACCTTAGCAGAACCCTGATTAAATTTTTGATCCTATGTGACTTTTTGTGCAGGGCACTAGTAAATGAGATGTCAGTATATCCGCCTTGGTTTTGCTCATCACTGCTGACAAGGCGTTTTCCCTGATGCACATGGTTTTGCTGTGCTCGCCAAACCATGAATTTGGAATAGGCATTTCCCACAGCACCAGGGTAAGTAGTTTTACATAGGAGAGCAGGCTTCAGCAACACTAAATTGTGAACTTTACTGTTGTGTGGTTGTAATTCCACTTATTTTTGAGTAAGAGAGCAGCTTGGATCACAGTATTACTCATCAGCCCACAGGGCAAAGATCCCTATGAGGATGCCAAGGAGTTCCTGTGGACTGGGAAGGCCTGGAGCAGCACAGGCTGACACACAGCAGAGCTGGCAGCTCCTTTCAGACTGTGCTGTGTGGGTGGAGGGGTCTTTCTGCAGCCTGAAATCATCGGTGGGCGTTACTCTGACTAACAAGAAAATACCTCATAATGCATACAGAACATTCATTTAACACCCTAAATATGAGGTGGGTACTGAGGATGGAAATTATCAAGATTTACTGCCAGAAACCCTGTGAAAACAATATTTAGCAATTCAAGTAAGTTCATGCCACTTTCTACTTAATGCTCGAGGGAACACCAGGGTTGGCAGTCAGTAATTACTTCTGTGCAGAAACAGAGTTTGACACACACCATTAGAATTTTTTAAGCAAGTTAAAAGAAAGTCTGATAGTTTCACCACAAAACCACTTAAAGCATCTACCTCAGAAAGAACCAAAACAGTGTATTGAAATAACTTTGAGTTCCATATCAGTATTAGAGGTGACAAAGGGTGCAATTCCAGACAGACCTCACCTGTGCCAGGTCCTGTAACTGGCAGTTATTTTATGATACATGGAAATACCACACTGTGTTCCAGCTCTCTGCCACTTTCATCTCCTTGGCAAGCAGACTCTGACTTACATGAACGTTTGTGTCAGTGTTAGTGAAAAAGGGAATAAATCTGAAGTCCTGTGAACATATCACAGAAATATGGGATCTGATTGTTCTGCTAACCCCCTCTATGGGGGATGGGGGGCAGGGGGAGGGTTCCAGAACAGAACGAATAAATTCTCAGTTCGGTACATGTTGAACACCTACACAAGCTTATTTTATAAGAACTCATGCAGAGAATATAGAGTTACATAAAAAGCAACAGCAAAACAGACTGTTCATATGGATAATACAACAGATTTTTCTCTGTTTTTAATGTCTGTAGAGCTTATATATTTTGAACAGATATTGTGACCTTCTTTATGCACTGCTGCTTTCTGTTATAGCCAATGAGCAATATTTAAAACGACCACTGAATTTCCTGCTGCATAGACACAGGAACTATTTTTAATACTGGAAATCTTGTATAATTCATGCTCATCAAATTAATTATCATGTCTGGTAGAGGGTTTTTTACCTGAAACCGTGTGATCCTTTGGGTCTCTCAATAGTTTGAGCCTTGTATGAGGGAAAATGTACTGCAGGGGCTTCCCATTTATCTGAGGAACACAAATATACATGTCATAAAAAGAGAAACCAAGAACAATTGCAACAATAATTTCAGACAGTTGAAACAGAAACAAGCAAACAACATTATTTCATCCAGGGAAATACCACAACTTCACAATTGAAAAAATCTCCCAAGTTTGAAGACTTTTGTCAGACTGCAAATTGCTTCTGTGGGGTAATGAATATTTGCTTCCATAACTCCAGATTAATTTCAAATATGGCTTTAGTTCTGATTTTTCTGAGTGACTAGACACTCTCTTAACTATAGATTCTTTTAACTATAACCCTTTATTCAAGCAATGTTAACATAAGAAAGAAATTAAACATAATTCCTATATTTTTTATAAAATTATTTTCTTAGATGTAAATAAAATGTTAGTTTAATGTGATAGCATTCATTAGTTACTGCTTTAGTTTCAGCAAAACCGCATGGTCCAATGTACCTCCTGTCTTCCAATTCCAAAAATCACTTGAAAGACCCAAACTAAAACTTGTAGCACTACATTCTGTATGAAAATGTGCAACATTTACCTGGGCTGATCCTAGATCATGTCAAAGCTGAAAGCAATGCACCCTACCACTGCCTCTAAAGAGCAAGTTTTCCTGTTGAAATGATCCAAACTGCTCCATGGTTTGGCACAGGAGGGGCCAGGCTGCAGGGACTCACCCACCTGCCAGGGATGATCCCCCCAAGCCCACACCAAAATCCCTCTGCAGAGCATTGGTTGCATCCCTCCCCTCTCAGCCATCACATCCCCTTTGCCTTTGGTCTTTTGGAAGCAAAGCTGAACCCATCACTTCTCTGCCTCTGCATGTTGGACCCCAGACAAAGAGGAGGGAGCATGACTGTGCCTGCTCCAGCATGGGATCTCAGGGAGCAGCCGCAAGGAGCCAAGGGGACAATGCAGCAGCTTGAGTGTATCAGCAGCCTGCTGCCAAGAATTTATTACTATTATTTATATTTAAGTAGCATTTAAAGGGATTAAGCTCCTCCTGAGCCAAACACTTCAAACCTAGTTTCTGCCCTGGAGAGTTTATGAAGTTAATGGATAGCACACATAAATGATGAGAAGGGAAACAGAGAAGTCAAGGGACTTCCTTAGCTCAATCCCACAGTAGGCAGAAGAGTTTATACATCTGTTGTCATAATTCAGCTGCTTGTCCAGTGAATGATGTTGTATCTAGAAGACTCAAATCCCCCCATAAGACAGGGAGAGTAATTAATGTCAGACATAAAGGTGATCATGGATTTGGTAGCAGACTCCAGAATAAACCAGAACATGAGATCACACAGACATTTGTATTTATCACAGGATTTTGTCAGAACATAGAGTCTAATACTACCAGGAGTATATAAAGTTCTGTTAGGCTTCCACACTTATTAATGGATAGGGAGAGTGTTATGTTTTTAATGACACTGTCAGGAATTCAGCAAGTTTTATGTAACAATAAAAGTGATGCATTTGTTACAAGTAGCCTATAGAAAATTGCAAAAGATCTAAAAGAATGCACCTACTTTCATTTTTAATTAAATAAAAAATATGAAATATTGCCATTTGCAAGAAGTGTACACATTAGACCCTTAGCTGGGATCCATTTTGGTAGGAGCAATTCAATTTAACTGAGGAACACTGCAGCTCTTAAACTTCAATTTATTTTATTTTATTTGCTCTATCTTCTTTCATTTTTTAAATAAATAACAATCCAAGAATATTCAATGTCATATTGTACATGAATGCTAACAAATACATCAGAAAATATAGACTGTCTCCTTCTTTAGCCTATTACTTCCTCATTACTTTCAGAATTTTATGAGAAGAATAAATCTTTGTGATTCATATAGGTCTGAATAAAAGCATTGAACTTTATTAGCAGCCAGGGTGGTATATTATTCTTTAATTGTTGGTGGGAATCAGTACGTAAATGCAATAGGTCATTAGGCTTTTACTTTCAGACCTATAGTCTGAAAGTAGCAGAATAAATGGGAAAAAACAGTGGTTGCTGTAAATAGATAATGAAGAGAACCATTACATTGTTCCTGATGATTTGCTTTAACTATTAGTGAGCATATTTATTTGAAATTTACTAGAATATTTGAAAGCCTATAATACACACATTATTCTGAAATTTATCTGAAGATTTATCTGAAATTTTACTAGTATATTGGAAAACCTGTAGAATTATTTTACGTTTCAAACTGTTCATATCTTCTAACTTCCACTAAAGTTGGTTTGCTCTCACCTGAATATATGCCAGGAGTCCCTTCTAGCTGACTCTTCCCCGTTTCCCCAGTGAAGATGGAGAGGGACCCCACTGAAGCCACCCAACTGTTACAGTGGAAATAGAAACTGGTGCAGAGGAGCCATCCTTCCACTGCTCAGCTGCAGGAGTGGAGAACATGTAGCTCCACAAACCCAGTGTGGCAGGGCACTCTGACCCCCCCCCTTTGTTTTCCTTCCTGCATACCAGAGTTAAATAAGACCCCAGAGAGATAACACTGGAGTCGGAGGGCTTAGTGGAAATTTTCTCTGGTGCCAGGAGGCTTAGGCCAAACATCTGGAAAAAACAAGTGTAGGAAGAGATAAAGAAAATTGATGACTCTAGAGACACTGTTTTATGCTATAAAAGATACATGAGTTATACCTGAGACAGAGGCCTCAACAATCACCCCCAAAGGTGTGAGAGACTTCTCCCCGGGAGCTGGACGCATCTCCTGCGGTTACTTCTCCGGAGATTGAGGGAAAAGGACATCATATGTATTGCACCAACAATTGGATGGGAAGATACATTGAATCCTAAGCTTATGCTTTTCTTCGCTAGCTGTAATTTGTATGGTACCTTATCGTACACTGTATGTAATCTACTAGTAGTTATCCTTTTTGGTTTTATTCCTGTGTAGTATTAGTCTTGCTTTTAAGTCTTATAGTCAGTAGTTTTCTTGTCTATTAATAAATAATTTGTTATATAATAGACAGAATCAGTCATCATTAAAAGAACTTACGAATGGGGGGGTGGGGGGGGGGTGGTTTGAGGTGCTGGTCGTCTCGATAAGCTTACTATCTGCTGCCAGAGGCCTGGGCAGTAGGAAAGGGCTTATTTAACTCCTAAACCCATTCATGACACCCAGATTTAGATCGCAGGGAAAAAGTGGGTTGATTACAATTATTTGCTACAAACCCCAGAGATTTCTGCCATCTGTCCCTGTAATGAAGATCCTTCCTCACCTCTTTGGGAGCATTCAGTATGCTTGACTTGTACTTCAGCACTGGCAGATCACCCTCTTTCTCAGGAAATGAAAGTTCTGGTCATGTGTTTCATGTTATTAGTCTGCTCAAAGGCCCTCCAAAAATTGAATGAATGGCAAATAATTGTGCTGAGGTTTGCTAAGACTGCTGCAGAAAAACAGTTTAAAAATGCACTTCATTTTCCACTGTCTTTTTTTCTCTGATAAAGAAACATTATGGAAGACTCATAAAAGGGACTATTTTAAGTTAAAGAGGATAATCAAGAAAAAAAAAATTCCCCAGTGCTGTATTTAAGAACTAAAATTCATGAAGTGTATTTTAATATTCCAGGCCACAGCCACACCTATAAAGCATCAACTGATCTTTGGATTGGATCATCAAAGTTGTAGAAGTTCCTCATTTGAAATGTTACTGCATCTCCCCTTCCACCAGTGTTAGACAGGGCCTGATAAGGTGACTCTCAGCAGCTGCAGTTGGTTGTTGTCCTTTGGGAAATACCATTTTCAAGGGAAACTTTACCTGAGGTAAGTATCCAGGAACAAGATAGTGGATGCTCAAGGTGGTGGGTTACACAGTACCCATCCTAATTTCTGAATACCACAGGTACTTATATAAGCATACAAGGCCTGCGCAAGCTGGTACCATGAATTTCTCGAGCTGTGGTAATTCTGCCCCTTTGAACCTCTAAATTCCTTCTTTACAGAGCATAAATTTCAAGTTCTGTAGAAATCCTCAGGGCAGAAAGTTCTTTCTGCTGATAGATCCCCAGTGATGGAGATAATTTGCAGAAGATGCACTGAATAAAAACTTAAAAAATACAGTGTTCCCGTTCATTAGTAAATTGCAAAGTGAGTTGCATTTTCTTCTGCAATCAGGTAAGTTCAAACTGACCTTTGCTCCAGAAGTCATTCTGGCATGCAGAGAGAAAAACACTTCTGAGTGACTAAAAAATGAGACACTGCAAGCTAAATTCCTTTGTGAATTACAGTGAGGGGATGGCTAACAATTCACTTTTTAGATTAAATATTTTAACAATTACACTTAAGCTGGAAATGTCCCATTTCTTATCATATTTCCAGAGAATCTCAATCACAAAATACACCCACTCCCCCACCAAATCTCTAACAGAAAACACTCTACTATTACTGAAAAATTTTCTTTGCTAGTTGGAAAACAATCAAAAATAAGTAGATGGACTTCAAAAAATGTGGGGCAAAATTTTGCAGGTAGCCTTCTATATCTCTGTCACAAATAGTGTTTTCTCATTTTAGCCCCAATGCTCCTCTTATGATCCATTTTTTCATAATATCAAAATATCCAAGTGACCCTAAAAAGGCTTGACTTAAATATCAAGAGAATTATAATGAATGAATGAAGAAAAATCATATAATTTTTTAGGATGTTTAGAAATAGGGAATTGTATTCAAAAGATTTCATGTCTAGACGTTTGCCTTCCTTTTGTGGTTAGAAAATTGTGGCCTAAGTGAACTGATGGTAATATACTGGTATTATGATGAGTTTAGGATTTTATTATTCATTTAGGACATAAAAGACCCACCTATGATGACTGGTTTTAAAACCCCTCACTGGAAAACTATTTATTGCCTCTTAATATACTTTCATTGTCCATGCCCTTGTCATGAAGTCTTACTGCCCTGGCACCTCCTGCTGTTCCTTCCCCAACTTTTTGTAACAGCCAATTTAGTCCAGGATATGCAAATGATTCTCATAGAAAATAATAAGAAAAACCCCTTGATGTCTGGAGGCTTAAAGAAGTTGTTGGTGAACTGGCAGTGACTAAGCAAACTATTGAGGTCAACAGTGATCCGTGGGAATTCTACAATAGATTATGTATTGATTAGGTTTTACCCTTCTCAGGGAAGCAGTCCAGAATCAATACATTGGGGAATGGCTGCTAAGATATTCAACTGAACGGCAATTTAATGTAATTTCAGAATATTATATAGCACCACAGAAGTTGCTATAGAAACAAATATATTTTAATATTTATAATACAGTATGTGAGCTTAATCTGCTAGGTTATAAGAAATCCATGGAAACCTGGAGATTCAGGGTTGTCACTCCACTGCATTCTTGCTTCAAAAGCTCAGGATTGTGCTTTATTTATTACCTTCAGTTGTATAGGCTCTGTGGGATATAATCGAGCAGTTTTGATTTCATCTAGTAAGGAAATTGATATTTCACACATGTGAATCCAAATCTTCTAGAATACACATATTGTAGTGGTCATTAAAGTATTTATTTTTTTTTAACACAGAAGATAATAAAAATAATAATTTTAGAGCCAAAAACTGTATTTGAAAACACTGATGATGTGGAGTTGGTGAGAACTGGCATTTCCCCTTCTGCAGAGTCATTGATACTACTTTGTACTGGTGTGTGACTGACAGTGGCTAACCTGGATGGAAACAGAAGAAGGAACTGTTGTAAAGCTTCTTCTCAAACATCACTTTTCTTCTGCAGAGGCTTTACGTGGCATCAGGCAGAATTGTTTAGAACTTTTTCACTGTCCAATTTACATCCCATATTTCACAAAACCTTAAAAAATGCCTTTGGCCAGATTTTAATGTTGTATCTCTATTTCCATACAAGTACAGGGATATTACAACAGCTCGAGGGAGAAAAAAATACATCTTCCTGGAAATATCCAGGAAAACAAGAACTCTTAGGCCCTTCAACCTTCCTGCTGAAAAATTTTGAACAAATTTTTTCAACCAGTCCTAGTGTAGTGCTATTTATATGAGAGAAGAAAGCAAAGATCAGATCTCTGTGACTAAGACCTTGCCTGGGAACTGTTTCTCAGGACAAAAGCTCTAGACCACTAGAAGTTAGGTGTATCTTACCAACCACCTCCTTATCACAGAGCTCAGGGCTAGCTGTAATCCTTTCAGACAAACCTGATTTTCAAGGAAAATGTTACTGGGAAGCTGTAGTGGTAAAATAAAATTATGTATGCTTAGAATAATAAATATTTCTCATGAAGATTAAAGTGCTCAGAAAGACAGGTTTTTTTTAACTATTGCTAGTATTTTAAGAGCTATGAATACTCAAAAAATCCTTATCTTGCAATTAAGTAGATTCATAGAATCATAGATCTATTTGAATTGATTCCTGAAGGAATTATATCTTGTAAAGCCCTTTTTCTCATCAAGAAATTGGTAGGCCCAGTACAACCTAGGGTGTGTAAATCTCAATATATGCTAGGGATAGGAAAGGAGGGGAAAATAAATGACAGCTTGTAAGACATTTTAATACTTCATAAATCTACTCTGTTGCTTAATAAAACCTACATTTGATTGTCAAATGTCAGTGAAAATGCTCACCAGCACAGAAGTTTTAAAGGCTGCATGAGAGTGGGATATTCCTGTTTTGTATGTTATCTGAGGAGCTAATGTGAGCAGCATAAGCTATTAAGCATCACCTTCAGTCAGAATCACAGAACTTTTAAGGTTGGAGAAGACCTCTAAGATGATCAAGTCCAACTTTCAACCCAGTACCCCCACCATGCTCACCACAAACCATGTGCTCAAGTGCCATGTCCACACGTTTTTGAACACTTCCAGGGATGATGACTCCATTTCCCTGGGCAGCCTGTTTCAATGCTTGAGCACCATTTCCATGAAGACATTTTTCCTAATATCTAATCTAAACCTACCCTAGTGCAATTTGAGGTTATTCCCTCTTGTCTTGAGGGAGAAAATGTACTCATTGCATTTGTTGGATCTCATGTAAAAATGTAATCTAAATCAATATGTAAGAATATATCAGGATATGACCTAAATCAATCAGTAAAAATGAAAACTGAAACAAGCAGCTGGAGACCTTAGAGATTTGAAATGCAGAAACTGTTAATAAAAAGTGGAAATGGGAAGTTACAATAAGGTAAACTAGATTTCAAAGTTGGAAAGCTTGGAAAGCAGACTATGGTGTTTTCTTTTCTCTCTCTAATAAATGAAATATTTGAAGTATTACGCGGATAAATCTTCCTGACTTATTCAACAATTCATCACAAACTGTTGGGATTAGACTGACCAACTGAAAGAGGAAAAAGTGTCAACAGGATAATGTAATTATTTTCCTTCAACTACTAAAAGAAGGGACTTCAAATTGGATGGGATAAAGCTGGTAAGGGACTAATTGTTTTCTTTTTTATTTTTTTTTTCACCTATAGAAATACTTGCGGCATAGTTTTTTGCAGTTATATTTCAAAAATCAAAAAACAACCTGCAGAATTAATACTGAATTGTAGAGGAAATTTAATCTAATAACATCGTCAAAAGTTGATGATGAACACAGGTTCAACAGCACTTCAGCTGAATGTAGCTGGATTTTGGGCAATCCTGTATTTCCTATGGGAGCAACTGGACAGCATAATTAAATTATCAATCATTCATAAAACTAAAGGCACATCTTATTTGACAGCTTACTTGATCTTGGTGTTGACTTAGTGGTCGAGAGTGTGACAACTTCTCTGGCAGCCTTCTATCAAGGATGTGTCCATTCTCCAAACGAGGCTCTCTGGGCTTGTCAAACCAATCTGTTTCTTCCCGACGGAGATGATAGGCTTTGAAAACCAAGGACAGGTCAAATGCTCTGGTCCAGTGCTGGGCAAAGGGCAAGAATGTGCATTGTGCGTAGCAAACATGCAGAGTGGTTACTAAGTGGCCATGCAGCTAAAGCAAAGTTAGAGGTGAGACTTGAGACATTGAACTTGAGCATTATTTAGCTGTGAGACAGCAAAGGGAGAAGATTCTGTTTATTTCAGAACCATGGATATTAAATACAGAAGAAATCTACCAAGTGCTATAGCCACTTCTTCCTTTTGGCAGCTAAGAAATACACTGCAGATTTCACATATGTCTAAAATGTTTGTTGAAAAAAATTAAGCCATATTAGTCACTTTGAAACAGACTAAGAAAAAAAACCCCAAACTCAGAAAATCAAAATCAAAACCCAAAACCAAACCTCAAAATGCAAACTCCACTAAATCCCAAATTTATGAACTGGATATTGTTTAAAATATTTTGGAAATAATCTAGAGCTACATATAAGAAAATGCTGACCTCTTTAAGAAATTGATATCAAACCAAATCAAAGGAGATAGGAAACCAATCTATGTAACTGAAATTCTAAACAGAAATACTGTAGAGGTTCTCATTTTTTAATTCCATCACCCGATTTTATAGTATGAACTTTGCGTATGGATTGTTAATGTTCTTTCTGCAAAAATTCTTCAAGACTAATATTCTGTTTGCAACAGTTTTAAATCTCTATAAAAATGTATTAGGCATCTTTTGGAGATCAAATAGCATAATTTCACTGAAATCAGTTTTGCAAATGCACATCTTTATGCACACTGACTATTGGGTCAACTGATATAAGTGTCACTCCATTGGGATGAAAATCATGTCCTATTTGCTTCTATGTTGCCAATCAGTGTAAACCAGTGCATTGTTCAGGTAATGCAATGCAGAAGTTAAGGCAAGCTTGAATTTTATGCTTTAGTAAGCAAGCTAAATTTGGAAATCAAAGGAAGACAATTGTTTCAGCAAAACCGCAAGGAATTGCAAGCCTTAAGTAAGATCAGATTTTGCTACAGTAACAAGAGTGAATGCACATGACACAGAAAATAATTTAAAAGGAAAAATGATAGTGTTTATAATCTTTCCTATTTAGTTGTGAAAGTAAACAGTATCTATTTAGTTTAAGAAATAATTTCAAAAAAATGTTAATGGGAAAAAAGGAACTTGTGGGGTTTTTTATTACTATTTTCTCAAAATTTTTCAAAAAGGGGAATAATATATATGCATGGTTTTTTGAAAATAATACTTTGCATGTGCTAAAACTAACATTCTATATTATATTTAGCCTTCAGAAAATTCCTAATCTTGATTCAGATATTATGCAGTCCCTTCATGACTCTGCAAAAACTTAATCTAACATGAAATGGTTTATTTAATATTATTCAGATAAGCATATATGCATTATCAGAAACATTATTAGAGGTTGATGCTTATCAGGCTACTGATTATTTATTGATTAACTGCTCTCAATAAGCCATTAAGATCTAGCATGCAATTCCTTCATGCTTTACACATTTATGCCAGTCGATCAGTACCTGCACAAAGCAGGCTCATTCATAACTCATCTAGAACTTCTTTTGGAAGCTTGCATGAAGAACCTAATGTATATTGCTGACCCCAGATGCTAATGCTGGCTGTCACAACCTGTGTCATCAGCTGAGCAGATGTAAGAATGATATTCTTTTCTTTTTCTTCTGCCTCAGTTGAAATAACTTTTCCTGGATTGCTTCTCTTGAGAGTGTGGAATTCTATACTGCAGTTCAGACCAGCCTACCTTTTTTTTTATTTATTTTTAATCAAACTGCAATGAATGTATTTATTTTATTGAAATTTAAGAAGTTTTAAATATATGCGTATATAGACACACACAGAGCACACTCACACATACATACACACCAGGCTTGCACAGTTGGGATTTGTCACAGCTGGCAACCTGACAACAGCCAAGATGAACCACCGACAGTCTTAGAGAACTCATCCTTTTATTCTAAGACTACCAGAATGCAGCCAGATGGTTCCACCTAAACAGATTAACCAGGAGAGATTGAACTCCAGGCCATGGGGTCCAAGAAACTCCAACAGAGAATTAACAGTGATCACTCTAATCACACAGATCAAAAATTACAAGGAATCAGCTGTGGTGGTATCTTGATGTCTTGATTTCTCAATTTTACACTTCTAAACTCTGTTGAAGAATTGCCAAATTAGCATATAAAAGAAAAAAATACTTGAGGTGAGAAAAGGTACATTTTATATCTTCTGAACAGCAAGGACTATTTATATTCATAAAAATGAGTACTAGCTTCAGACTTCTTAAAAATTAGTATCTTCAGCATACTTAGTGTGTGGAAAGTGGCAGCTGTGGGGTTGACAGAGATCTATTTGCAGGATCAGAGTTTTCATAGTACTGGGAACCCTGAGAAAATTTGAAGAGTTTCAAGAGCTCAGAATGCTGTTTATTTTCAATGGGCAGCTCTGGACGTTGTGCTCTTTTGACACTAAGGCTACTTTTTTAACATGTTTGAAGTTTTTAATCCTAGTGTAAGCACTACTTATGTATTGAAGCATGGTTTTAAGATTTGTTACAGTATTTACTTAGTGGAAAACAGAAGGTTTGGACTCTAAGTCCTGTTAGCATTCTCTTCTATGTTATGGTTTATCACTTATAAAAAATGAACAGAAAGTCAAGCATGTCTCTGAGTTTGAACCAAAGAAAACAATTTAAATTTGATATTTTAATTTAAATTAGTTTTTAAAAGTCTCTTAAGATGATAAATCAAGCTGCAGCACAAGAAGAGTTTTCCTAGGACAGTGCTTAAGACTGATTTTTTTTAATGAAATCTCATCAAGACCATGCAGCAGTTTCTGAAAGTAAAGAGAAGCTGCAAAGCAAATTGTGTTAAAAGGTTGGATGAAACATGCCAGAATAGCTGTCCACTGTCAGGGCATCAGATCACTACAGAGAAGAGTGCAGAAAAAAGAAGGCCATAACTTTCTGTAGAAATGCAATTGCTTCTTTTGAATTGTTTTTATCTTATATACAAATGATATGATTTATTTTCAATGCAGGCTACTTGGTATTAGACAGCATATTTGAAAATAATGTCATAAAGTTTCCCAAGAAATAAGCTATTTGTGAACACAAAATTTGATAGAAATTAGAAAACGACTGCTGAAAGGGGAAGCCCTAAGTGACATATCAATCTAATACAGATTATGTGAAATGAGCTAGAACACTACTGAAAGGGTCTGGCTATTCAGAGGCTGATTTAAAACTGAAACACATTCACCTTGGAATGTTACCTGTGTATCTTGTACAAATATAGATAAGAAATATAATGCACTGTAGGGCAGATATATAATTCCCTATGACCAGTTCATATGAGGCAGAATAGCATCAAATTGGAATTATTTTTTTTTTTTTTCCCCAGGTTGGTTCTCCTTAGTTTTCAGGAGGAAAAGTCCTTTATCTTTCACAATGTGACTCTAGAATGACCTGTAAGAGTCACAAGCTGAGAGGAGACAAGATAGCATCTGCTTATTTAGGAAGAATGATATGAGTTGCAACTGGGAGAATTCCTCTCAACTGATCTAGGACTCTGTGTGCTAAGAATTGAAGGGCAATTAAAACAGTTAAACTTCTGATAAATATAAAAAAATCTGCTGACCCTGAGTCTCTCTTGAAACACAGAGTTCATGAGGGGATTATAAAAATCTAAGAAATATAAAGAGAAACTTACAGAAAAAAGCCCTTAGTATGAAGTATGAGAAAGGCAAATAGATCAATTTTTGTAATGCTGATGAAAGATTCAGCATGTGTAAAAAACCAATAATGCAATAATGAACGGAGGTTAGTAGAAATGTGAAAAATAAACCATACTACTTCGTAATCATGCAAATGTGTCTTTTGAGACAATCATTGCCATTTACAGACAATAGAGCGCATGCAAAGTCTCTTTTATTGTGCAGTAAGTACACATAAGAAAAAGTTAAGGGAGTGCATACAATTTTGAACATATTCATTTCATTTGCTTTCAAACTGTCTTTATGATTTTTAAACAATTTAGAATATATTAAGTCTGAACTGACTCAAACAAAACTGATACATAATTTTCAATTATTAAATACTCAACATCAGCTTTAACATTCTGCTGTACTTATTCAGAAGCAGCATTTTTAATTGCACTATTTATAATACATCAGAAAGGTTCCTTTCATGAACTTATGTGAGATAAACTCTTGTGCTTTTTTGGCAGACGTGTATGGGGTGCATATAAAACCAGCTACACTGCATAACCCATCAACAGAAGTAAAATACTTTATGCAAGTTTATTGAAGGATGAGATTGTCTTGCACCATTCAGATGACAAATTATCTTACATAATCACAATTCTGAATGCACAGAAGTCCACATGACAGGATGCTTTCAACAAACTATATGTAGAATGTTATTTTGCTATCACGTTAAGCTCTATATGGTTCTAACATATAATATGTACTTAATGACATACTATTTCTATATTAACACAGATCTAAATTGGTGCATCGGGAGATGGAATTATCATTTTTTTTGAGTTCTATCATGAAATTTCATGCACATAAAATTACTGGAGTTTTTTAGAGATTTGGGAGATTATGTCCAAATCCCAACAAAAACTATTGCAAATAAGTTCAATGATTCACAGTCACTGGAGAGAGCTGCACGTAAAGACTGATGGCAGAGTCTGTATTGTACATGGAATGTTCTACACAGTATCATTGAAAAGTAGACATAAACAAGTGAAAAGGAAAATGCACAAGCAAGCCAAAAGGAAAGCAAATCAACAACAATATAGAGACATAGCATGCTATAGTAGCTTAACAACATCCAGAAACTGTTAGGGTAAAATAAAAAATATCAAATAAGACAAAACAAATCAACCCCCAAAAATGTAGATACACAGAAGATGCACCAAGGAACAGAAAAAGAACAAGTCTTTGAAATGTAACAAAAATCAGACACATGCATAGAAATGAGGATTTGCGTTGTGATAGTAAGATACCAGTCTGAGGCCTAATTTACCTTCACTGTCTGACATGGCATGCTGGAAGTCATCCATGATGAAGGCTATATCTCGATCATAGCCTCGAGTCCGTGACTCCTCCCTCATATGCTGCTGCACCTCAGGTAATGAATGGCTCGATCCAAACTGGTCCCTGGTCTCTGCAGATATTGGTGGCAAGGGTCCAGCTGCTGCTCTTGCCATTCCCATTGGCTGTCCAACAGGACTTAGTGGGCTCTCCTCCTCTGAGTTCTGCGCTACTATTGGGATCCTTCCCCTGCTTTGGCTAATAGGTAGACTGGTGGGTTTAGTTCTTCCAGAAGGTGCTGCATGGCTAAAGGACACATCTAAAGGTTCAGCTTCTTGGGCTTTTAGTCTTAAAGAAGAACTGGAAGAATCCCTTTTCAATGACAAATCGAGCCCATACACTGAAGAGGGCCTAGATGAGGGCCTAGATCTACTACCACTACTATAAGACTTGTCTGCTTCATCTTGTAGTGTGGATCTCATTGTTGGACCTAGTGCAGTCCCAAGGCCTGCTCCAATGGATGACGTCAGTGGTGGCCCCATGTACTTCTGTTGGTCACTGATGTTTTTTCTAAGGCCGTAAGTGATATCATCCTGAAGAAGCCTTGCCCTAGTAGTAATTCCCCCAAGTGTTGAAGTGCTGGAAGTCATATAGCTTGAATAGTCCGGCTCAAGGTCTCTGCTTTCCTGGATAGGTGAAAACTTTGTTAGTTTGGGGTCTATCAAGGCTTTCTTGTGTTTTGACTGTTTCTGGTAAAGGAGGGCTGCTGGGAGCTGCTTAGCAGCCTGTTTCTCAAGAGTAAGCCTACCTATGCTGTATTTCTCAGATTTTGGGAAATGCCTGTAGCTGCCCTCTCCATGGTAATACTGTGACAGGCCAGCCAGATGATCGAGGCTTTCTGCACCTCTACGGAACTCTTGCTTTATCTGGTGTTTCAGTAGTTTGAGCTCATAAGGGTCCTCCATTGGGTCTTCATCAGCTTTAACATAGGAATGTAACCTAGAGGAAGTCTGAAGTGGTGATAGGAAGTCTGATACTTCTTGTGCTCTCCTGGCCTCCGTTGTGCGAAGCAGTCGATCTGTTTTGGTCAGATCTTTCTCATGGAGGCTAAAACTGGAACCAAGAGCTCCTGTTCCTTTAGTAAGTTCTCCTATATCATCAATCAGCACATAATTTCGGGGTGTATGGTGGTGGTCTATGTCTGCATAGAACGAATCTGCAGATATGCTTGATATTGGGCTGCTTGCTATGCTGTTTCTCTCATCTAGTCCTATCCTTAAGTCCAAGGTAGAGTATTTACTACCCAGCTGGGAAACTGCATAACTATTGTCAGTTGAAACTGGTGCTATCATGAGAGGCTGATTGCGAATTACATCATAGTTTGTTGTTATCTTAGGCTCCAAATATAATGTGGTCTGCCTTGGCTTTGGCTGTATCACCATCATCTGTGAAGGGAGTTGGTATGATGGCTGTTGAGATTGTGGAGGTTGAGCCTGTGGGGTATAGGACATAGTAGCTCCTGTTTGGAAAGCTGTCTGGGTCTGATAGGGTGAAACCTGCTGGTGATACAAAGGCTGCTGTTGTTGGTAATGTGACTGCTGTGTGAACTGGGTTGGTGCTTGAGTTGGCAGGGCAGGAGATGAATACTGATATTGACCATATGGGCTTGTAGCAGGGGCAAACTGTGTTTCTGGCTGGGTTTGTGGTGGCATAAACTGGTTAAATTCCGTCTGAGGTGCAGTACGTGGTCTTTCCAAGCCATGCTGAGTTTCTATTCTGGTTGACCTGGTATTATTAACTTCACTGTCTGACATATAATCACGTTCTTCTGCTACTCCTGGAGATAGGCACGCTCTCTCTTTTCTCTTTCTTTTAGGAGGGCTTCTTTCCTCCTATTAATGCCCATTTCCAAGTATCTCAACTTGGCATCTATTTCTTTTTCCTCCTCATCTAGCTCTGCTTGCTTCTTCCTAAGCTTGGCTGATTCACGTTCGACCAGATCCAATTCCCTGTCTATATCCTGAAGAATTTTGGCTCTGGCCATAGTGGTGGTCCTACAAATCCTTCTCCGTGAAACTGATCCCACAGAAGTATATGGGGACTGAGTTCCTGCTGTTGCTTCCTCTGGAGGTGGATTGGGCAGAGTCCTCTTCACCTTCTTTTGAGTGCTGGATGGAGTCAGGCTTGAACCTTTTGACTGCAATAGAAGAAACAAGACTGAATCACTATTCTGGAAGGAAATTAATCACAAGTTGTAAGAATGTATAACTTAACCACATATTTTCCTTAAGACAAAGGAAATTTTGTATCTGTAATTTAGCAGCAGAAAATAGCAAGGAAAAAGGTTGTCAGTCCTAAAGATGAGCAGTCTAATGCAAAGATAAGGGTGACGCTCACTAGGACTTTCTTTAGCCTAAGATTAAAAATTCTACCTTATATTCTTAAAATTGAATCAGTGGTAATTTAAAAAAAATTTTTTTTTTCCTTTTTGTAAATTTCTGCATGCTTATACATAAAAATATTCAATGCATATGTGTGTGGGAGGGGAATATATATATATGTATATATATATAAATATACTTCTCCCTTTTATATAACATTTAATTTAATAAAAAATCTGCATAATTATAAATTTACTTATATACACATTCATATCTCAATTTATATATAATCTGTATGGTCTAATAGATGACTCTGAGCCAGACACTGAATGCATACTCATAAGCTATATCTTGTACTGAAATCCAGACAACAAAGCAGAACTTTCTAGCAACAAGACAAGTAGTTCTTACATGATATTGTAATTTTTGCCTCATATCTGATGCTAAATATAGATATTTTCAGGGGATTTTCTTGTCCCTTATAAAACTGGTATAAGCTTTCTTCAGTTCACTGAAGACTTTCATAACTGAAATTTGTTCTAGGTAGAAAGCTACAGTTTAAAACTTTAAAAAAAATTAAGCCGTATAAAATTATAGTAATTTCATTCTGTCCAGATGTCCAGACTTTGCCAGTTAATGCTAGAAGAGTGATTCATCCTGATGTAGAACTATCTACCTTAGGCTGATAAGTAATTTTTTTAGGTGCCCATCTCTTCATCAGCTAGGAAAGTAGACAATGCAACTGGTTAGATGCAATTTAATTTGCACACTTAAGTACTACTGGTTTTGAATTTATTTTTTGTTTTTAACTTTGAAGTTTAGGCTTCTATGCAATGTACGCAGATAAGGAAGCGGGACCTGAATGATTTTGAAACTGCACCGTATCTCCCTAATAGCTTCTTACAAATTTTGCCTAAACAAAGGAAAAGAGATTGATCTATACACATACAATGAAAGGAAAAAGAAAAATCAGCTTAGCCCTTACAGAATGCAGACATGTTAATACCAATATATGGAAACATTTTAACCCAGTTTAATAAGGGAAGATGTCCTGGGTTGGCCATATGACTTTTTGTATCCCCAATCGTCCCTCTTGCTTATGCTGGATATTAAGAGAGTGAGCGAGAGCCTGATATCTCTGTACTGCCGGATTGCTAAAGGCCTTTCTTTCGTGGGGGTAAAGATGTAACTCCTGCAGACAAACAGTGCGTGTTTTTTTTTTCTCCGCTTTCACTCTCTCTGTCTCTCTGGGCCTAACTTAAAGCTGTAGAGCTTAATATCCAGCATAAGCAAGAGGGATGATTGGGGATACAAAAAGTCATATGGCCAATCCAGGACATTAGAATAAAAACAATATTATAAATTGACTCTCCTGTCTCTGCAGGCAAGGACAGCATTTCTGAAAGGATTAACTTCTTTTAATTAAAAATAGCATTTCTTTTGAAAAAAATGCTACTTGGTTCAGATAATGTATCAATTAGATTAATTTTAAGAAGAAATTTATAAATCAGTATTTTCTAAGTTTATTTTAATATGGCATCAACAAACTGTGCAAGTTTTTAAGAAGTGTTGACAATCCCCTTTTGCTGGTCCTGTGTTACCTAGCTTTAAAAAACTACAATAATCTACGCATTGTTTGCCATGGATCTTTAAGGACACATTCATCACATTTTCAAGTGCCATTTAAACTCTTATTCTCTTAATCTAAATTCCATCAGCTTTTGCATGTTTCAGATTTCAATAAAAGCAATTTAATCTTTTCAGCTTCCCGTGGTCATTTCACAAACCCATGTTGTGCCAACAAATCAAAGGAGCTAATTTTCTCTTGCTCAGTGAGCATTTGTAAGCAAAGAAAAGTTAATCATCTACAGTAGGTCTAGTTGGTTAATGATTTATATTGTAAAATCAGTGTAATACCACTGTTTTTTCTCCTCCTGAACTGAAATAGGAATCACAGATGGTGAAGAAGTCACAGATGGTCACTGGTATTGGGAAGTTCTATTAATAACACAGTCATTAAAAGGTCTACAATGCTTTATGGAATTAATATTTGCAGATGATAGTTAAGTTGCTGATGCATAAATCTCAGTGTCAGATTATTATGAATTTAACAGAAAAACCAACATTTTCCTTTTAGATCTCCCTGTATATAAAAAAAACTTAGACTAATAGACATTACAGGAAGATGTATCACTTGTTTTTGAAAAAGTATTGATAACCCCTAGTTTTTAGCTACTACTCTCCCAAAAGAAAGTCTTAATTACTTTTACTTGATATTTATATTCGGACAAGAAAAGAAAGAATTAGTACTGTGATAAAATGTGTGCCTGTTTCTTCTTCCTGGATATTTCCATCATCACTTATGTTAGTAGGCTCCCTGGAAAGCTGGGAGAAAACTTTAAATTGGTTTTTATTAGTTTTTCTATTTCCTTTGAATTTGTTAAATAGCATGGAAAAAAAAGTCAAGCTTGCCAAATTCTAATCTCTTTATAAAAGAATTGGGAGTGGAGTAATTGTGCAGTCTAGCCCTATGTCTCTATTTTTGGTCCTTGTCTCACATTTATAATGCTATGCTCATTTTACATTTGAAGTACCCAAAGGTAAGATGGAGCAGAAACCTTTATGAGACCACTCTGGAGCCACATAAACCTATCAAATTCAAGCAGCCACTCTTAGACCTTACAATCACTGGTTAAAGGTTAAGTTAGATGTCAGACAGGTGACCTTATCAAGCTCTCTGACTGAATAAATAATGAAATTTTCTCCTATTTTATCAGGTTTTCCATCTTAATTCTAGTCAGTTTGCTTCTAGCTAACTATTAGCATCCTTGCTAATTTTTAAAAATATTTTTTTGTTTAGCAAATGATCACTCTAAATGTAGAGCGTAATTTTCAAAAACTAGAAGTAAATTATTCTGTTTTTTTGCTTTACCATGATGCTCACATGAATGTTATTACTTTATTGCTGACCCTTGTATAATTTTACAGTAGTCTGGAACTCCCTTCAGGATGGACTTAATGGTAATCAGATCTGCTTCTGAGGCAAAGCTGACCTTATTAAAATAAGACCAAAGCTCGTGCTTCAAATAAAGCTACAGAGATGTTTTCCCCAGTACTACCACCACCACTCCTTAGGCCTAACAAAGGTTTGAAATAAATATAGGAGGAAATCTTCTCAGTTTTGCAGTTCAGTGACAAGATAACATCACTGTAAGGAAGTCAAAACACTGAGCTGAAGGTTGCATGCAAACAGATTTAGCAAAACCTGGCTTTTCTGCCTCGTCAGTACACATTAGTCTTGACGTGAGTTATCACCCGAGTTTGAATGCACAGAGGTCATCTGGACAAAGGCTTGTGAACTTGTGAAATTGTGTGGTGACTTTGGAATAACTCCTTTGCAATGACCATCCTGTCCTTGTAAATACCTCTGTCTACCTATTTTTGTCTCTTTTATTTTGATGTCATTGTTGGCAAAGCCAGCAAGACTCTGACTCACTACAAGAATCAGTCAAGTGCTAGGAAATACTAATAAGTTCTGCTACTTTTTATCTGTTTAAAAAAGACAGTTTACTTTGGGGGACTGAATGGCTCAGGATACCTGTGATTAATTTCTACCTCTAAACACTGTGCTCAATTCTAGCTACAAAATCTTTCTTGTCCTTTTCTCAGATGAGGTTTTGAACATGATATGCTGCTCTCTATTCAGGTAGCCATGTTTGGATATTAGCTTCATTTGCACAGAAACGCAGTTTTTGCACTTGAGCATAAAATTCTTGCATACTTCTAGTAAAAATTTAATCCTTATTATTCATTCCTCTTTTAAAATTTTCTGTGATCACAACACAAACCAACTTCTACTTTGGTCCTCTTTAGAGCTGACAAAACAGACCTGCACATATATATATATATATAGTATAAGTAGAGAAAATCCTGAATATAATGTATACAATATGTATACACGTATGCATTTGCAGGAACCAATTACAATTGTGATGACAGCATCTTATGAGTTTGCCATCACCAGACTCTCTATGCAATAGACATAGTGATGTCAGACTACTACAGCCTGTGGGGCTGTGAAAAGCAAAGGCAAAAGTGGATTATAGATGAGGCTACTCTTCTGCCACAATCCCCAGAAGACTCAACAGCATGATGAAAACCCTCTTCTATACTGTAGAAGAACAAAAACTCACCTTCTGCAGGGCTAGGTTCCCTGAAACATTTGACACTGATTTGTAACAGACTTGAAACGTCAGCAGTAAGCTGGCTGTATTCTGATTTTTCTGCTACCAGAAAAACAACGCAAGTAATTTTTTCTTTTTCTGCAAACAAGGACCATGCAGTCAATAAACTCATCAGAAAACTTATGACTAGTATCAGGTTGAGACATGAATGCTGATGTGTTAAATGAAATTATTGGGAATAAACTGTTTTCACCGGATAAGATGTCAGGTAGTGGAGGGATAGAAATTACTCTCCCATTCAGAAAAAGAATCACCTAAGGTTGGGACCAATGCAGATTGTTAAGGTGAAGCCTATGCTGTAGCTCACTTTCCAGCTCTCACATCTTGGATTTTTCATGCAACAAAAACCTTCCCAATGCAACCACTCCAAAGCCCCATAATGCACAGCTAAAACTGCAATAGTAAGACAGCTGTTCTACTTATAAAGGGTTGGAATGTGTTACTCCATATTACAGTATGTGCTCTTCATTGTTATAAATGTATCAGAAGAGTCAGAAATTTTGGCAATTCATTGTTTTAAACATTTAATTTACTAGAAAGAATCCATGAAAATCTGTTACCATTCATTAAAGATTTCTTGGTAATTTAACAGTATCTTTAAAATTGCTTGCAAAATGAGACCCAACTCCTAAGGTTATTAACATAATACTCTAGTATTAGATTACTTCATTTTAAGTATAGAATCCTTAACTACATCTTCTTACAGGTGCAGAGGTCCTAAACAATGTTTTGTAACTTGTACTGTGCATAGAAAGTTTCTCATGGAAGTTTTTATGGACACTTTTGGGTTTAATATCTATTATGTGGTAACTGCTGATGAGAAGGGACCACCTTTGTTAACCCCTGGTTAACAAACATTAGAGCAAAAATATTGAGAAGCTTCTCTCCACTGGCTAAGGCTGAGATAGGGGCACTTCTATGGCATCAAGAACCACAGAAGGTGGGAACTCTCCAATGACGCCATCAGGTTAAGGGACGCAGATGGTAAGGAAAATATACAGAAACATATATTTAATAAAAGCTGGTCTCATCAGCCGTGCTGAGAATGGACTAATGCATGCTCTGAACAAATTCTAACCAATATCAAAACCTTATCATAAAATCAGGAATGCCTTGGTTTGTGTGCCTTTGCTGGCAAGGGTAGTGGAAGAATAATTTGAGGAGCTGAATTTGGCCTTGTATTGGGGCCTTCATGAGTAATATAATAGAGCTTTCCTTCAATGTAACTCTTGTCTTTTTCTTTTCTGCAAGCATGGAGCTCTGGGGACTGAGCAGTCAGGCAGAAAACTAGTTTCTAAATGACTATACAGCAGCACTGAGATGCCAGTCAGTCTGATTTTCTCTCTTAGTTTTTTTATTTTTTTTCCGCTCCTTTGGAGGCCTCTTTTCTGTTAACACCAATATACAATTTTTAGAAACAGTCTATTCCAAAACAATAAGAATTTTTCAGGTATTTTGCTTTCCTTCATGTCAGTCAGAGTGATTCATTCCTCAGATAAACACTTTTGTACTTTCCATCCCCTTACTCCTTTCATTTTCTCAGTGAAATTGTTTGAAATTGCCATTTTCACTTCAAATGCAAAGGGGACAGCACTTCCTAACAGCTGATGTGACATGAGATATGAACTTCTTTTCTCAGTTAAACATAAAAGCCCATATGCTTCTTTCGATCTTGAGAGGCGAGGGGAGAAATTCAAAGGAAATTTGGTATGCAAACTACGGACAGATGTGGCCCTTACACTGTGATATTCAAAGGGATCTAAATCTAAATTTCATCTGCTTTATGAGAGCAGACATAGTAGTTGTTCCCAGTTGTTTGCACAGAAGACAGTTTTACACTGACTAACTGATTTGTGATTAATTTGGAACAGGAATGACAAATGTGCCTATAAACGGTAATGGGGCAATTCCCTTCTCAATTTCCAAAGATTCAGAAAAAGCAGTCTAAATCAGCAGTAATACATCGATGAAAAATCAGTTTGTAAGAAAAAAATGAAATCCAGTGTTTTGAAACTTTGATTTAAACAGTGTAATTGGAACAAAATTCCATGTATGTGCATTCAAAGGATTTTAGACAACATACACCTTATTCAAAAGCTTACATTTTAATTCCCTCATCTCACATCCACAGATCATGTCTATACTGTTTGCTTTTAATGCTGACTGAGGACAGTCCTTTTCCCCACTTACCTAAGTACAATTCACTACTTTTTGTAATTTTCTATCTTTCATAGCTTAAGCTTTATGCAAAAGGGAAACATTTCTGGCTAATTACTAATAACAGTAATTACCTTCAAAACTAATTATTTTCTTTTTTATTCCTAACTTCTTTTCCTCCTCTGCTATCCTTTGCTATCTATCTTTGCAACCATATTAATTATCTTTGCAAGATGTGAGAGATTCACTGTTCAGTTTTATTAAATGTATACAGAATTACAGGTATCTCAGTTACTTTGCAATGGGGAAAAATCTCTGGCAGATTGATTCAGACAATGGGCATCTGTCAAGCCAGAAAGAGCTCAGCACTGCTTCTGCATAGAAATCTGGCTCCAATTTGGCTCAATATTTTCCCCCCTATTCCATCTCTGAAAAAGAAGAGAAAAAAAAAAAGGAAAATGAAGGGAAAGGGGGAAAGAAGAGGAGGGAAATTCTGTCCTCAAATCAGAGGAACGTGGTCAGAATTTATTTTATAAATGACAAATTTCATACTTTGCTATGAAATGCTTTAAAACATTGCAGGAAACATACAGCTGCTATGTAGGCAATACCTCCTGATGCTTCCTAAATAATTGTCTTTATATGCTTGTTACTCAGATATGTTAAATATTCTCAAGTATTTTATTTATATATCAGAATAGTAAAAACTATTGAGGGACTTCACAGAAAAAAATACTATTCTACCCTTGTGTTTTCAGTATCAACTCCAACTCATACTCTGACAGCTAAAGTCATACAGCCCTAGTTCAGGGCCAAAGCCTGACAAAGAATTTAAAACAAATCCCTTTGTCCATGAATTAAAATCTTTCCTCATCTGCTAATTACTTTCTAGAAGATATCCAATTTTTGTTTAGAATAAAAAAAAAAGAACAAAATTAATGGATTTTTCTATATACCATATTCCACATGACTCAGGAAAGTTTCTGATGAGGAGAATTGTTAAGCATTTTTTACTTTAACAACCCAAAAAATCATGATATAAATGAAGAAACAGAGGACCAGGTATATAGGAATCTATGTACTGAATAACAATAACTTGAACAAGAGAAAGATTCACCACAGGGAGAAATAAAAATGGCAAAACTAGAATTCCTCTGAGGAAGGTGCTTAACAAGATTAAGGTGCTTAACAAATCCTGTAGATTCACGTTGACTGTGTACTATACTTTAACATTGTATACTACACTACAACATAATTCATGTTTCTTAAGCAGTCATCACTTCTTTTTCTCCCCTCTGTTGTTTCACTGACAGTTTAAAAAGCATTTTCCATAAATACAGAACTGAAAATAAGCAGAACTTCTCTGCCTCATCTGTTATCAAAAGATACCAAAATACATCAAAAGTTATCAAAAGTTCTGTGATGTGGATAGACAATTTGATGCCTGTGTTAGATTAAGATACAGATGTTGTTTGCACATGATGAGCCCTGTGTCCAACACTATCTATTTTTGGATGTAAGTAACTGATAACAAATAACTGTACCTTAGTAATGTGTTTCAATACAGAGGCAATGTGATTCTGCCACTGGTAATTGAAACAAGCTATATTAAAGGATATTTTGCCAAAATATTAACTGCTAGCTTTGGGATTTGTTGATCGCAAAGCTACTTGTGGCAGTGGAGAAATACATCAGTCGACTTTATCTTCAAATAAAAAAATCCTTGGAACAAATCTTTCTGCATGTAATGAAATAGCCTCATTATTGATTCTTATGTATGGAAAAATTTACTGGATTATAAATAATATTTTTCCGGTAAATGAGAATTTACTTTTTTTTTGTTCTCTGCAATCTGAGAATCCTGGCCAGAAAACACTCATGAGAAAAATTCAGAAAAGTTTATACTTATCAGTATGATATGCATATGCTGAATTAGCACCATCTGTTTTCAACAGATAGCAGGCTACTTTGCAAACTTTTGGCCACTGTTTAAAAAAAACCCAAAAACCCCAAAATTAAAAAACGCTGAAACAAACACTAAATCCCCCTTTATCTTTGAAAGAAAGAATCAACCTTGTTTTAGAGGGAAAGAAACTCCAAAAAGCAACCAAAAACCCCAAACAAAAATGGAACGAGAAAATCTTGGCTTTTTCTGCCTTTCCTTCTCTCCAGACTTCCTCCAAAGGATGGTAGCTGACGAGACACCACATGCTGTGCCACAGCCCTTGTTTGTTCACAAGAGTGAGGATTCATCTGCCCAAGCACGGGCATCATGTGCAGAGTTAATCTGAGCTAGTCCTCCAGCCTACTGAACTGAAAGAATGTAATTTTTCTTCAGCTCACTCCAAAATCCCCCCAGTTACTCTTGACAACCTCGGGAACAGCTGCTTGTAACACAGATGTCACCTGCCTCAAGACAGGAGGTCACTCCCACTCACCACAACTACAGCAGTTTCAATTCCTGCTTTTGGCTCCTCATGCAATATCTACTTGAAGCAAAGTTTTAATCCTTTTCTTTTTTTTTTTTTTTTTTCAGGAATCTCACCACCTCTTCAATTCTTGAGAAATGACACCTCTCCTCAGCAATCAAAGGTTCTGGGTTTGGCTCAGTTTGATTGTTCAGGCAATATTAACTTTATTCTGTACTCATGGTGCTTTACTTCCCTGGTCTAAGATGAAAAGTGGCAGAGTGAGCAGAGCCCTGATTTACCACTTTCTCTAAAATGTGGCTTATGCTGGGGAACAATGGCCATGTAGCTGCTGCTGTAAGACACAGACTAGACAAACTCACCAAGTGCCCACCTGCCTAATTCAGGCCTTTCTACAGCCATCACATCTAAGCCTTCTTGTTTTTCTTCTCAGCCTTGGCTTCATCCACCCTGCTGAACAGTCTGCATCACATTTCTCCCTTTCTTTCAAAAAGTGCCTTAAAATTACCAATACAACACATCCTATTGTAGGAAAGCATTTTTCTTAATCAGCTCTGGTACCTACTGATGCTTACCATGGTCCAACATTACAAACTACTAGAATAGAATAGAAACAAAAGGGAGTTTGGGGAACTCTCCTTGACTGCTGTTACTTGTCTTCCAGGCTTCACTCCATTCCCTGAACTCACCAGCTTTCAGGTCTTGCAGTATACTCTGCAAAAGCTCTTCTGCCTCAGCTGGACAAGTTGATTTTTCCTTCAGTTCAGACTGCAATTATATTTCTCTCTCTTCTCTGCAGTTTCTCAGTGTCTCCCTTAAACTTTCTTTTGCCTGAAACTTTTCTTTCCTCTCTCCCTTCATCCTTGATTCTCTGATGCATAAAAATTCCACCTAAAATACACTCAGCTGATCTCAGGGCAGGCGTAATCCTCACACCTTTTAGAGAAAAGTAGCTGAACCTGACAACAAACACACATAGCAGATCATCTGCCACAGATGGCTAAACTTACGAGGTGTGAAAACTACTCACAGTATGTCCGGATTTTCCATTACATTTTTTATACAGTGAGAACATGTACTAGCCAGACCACACAAAACTCCATATTCCTATTCTTATTCTTATATAAGAATGGCATTTCCAGTTTGATACAAATCCATTTCCAAGTGACACAAATTAAACAAAACCAAATAAACCTCTCCTCCCAACCCACACCTAACCTTCAAAAAGCCAAATTTTAAAGAAAGCATTAACACTAAAATAAACACATACAGAAATTTCCTATATTGATACAAACAGAGCATCTTCTCATGGAAGAAAAACAGCTTCCACTGTGTTATTGTTTAAACAGTCACTAAAGTGAAACAGATTACCTGTCTTTTTTTTTTCCAAGCAAAAGTATTTTAAAAGATATTAAACCATTTTTTTCAGAGTTTTTTTTTTGTTGTTTGTTTTTTTACTTTTACATGTATCCTAGTCTCTGTGGATACTGCATGAGATTTAATCCATGGAGCTGGGAAAGAGAAGTGGCAAATGCTTGATCATTTGCATTTAGAACTAGATTGGACATCAACTCCATCTCTTTATCAAAGAAATCCACACAAGGCACTCAGCTTGGTCTTGATTAGCTCAACTGAATAAAACTGAAAGTCCTGATTTTTAAAACATCCTCTTTCTCCTCTTTAAAGGAAGAAATGGAGATAATATTTATATTTTATTATTTTATTAATGATTAAATATAATTTATATTACTAACATTGAAATCTACATTCATTTTCAGAGGAGGAAGTATTCCGCTCCTGGATAAATTGCATCAGAAGACAAACTTGTATGCAATGTGATATTTAATCCAGCTGCATAGGGCTGAAGAAGAAGAAAGCAGTAACCTTTAATGAATTTTCTTCCTACTATTTTAATAGCAATTATACTATTTTAGAATCATGACCTTCCTCTTCCCATTTCTGTTTATTGTGACAAGCAGGACAGGAAGATAGAAAGTCGGCAAAGACTACTTTTAAACAGTAATGAAGCTAAAAATAAAGATATGGCAGCAGAAACATCAGAAGTTAATGTGAAAGATGTGCCATTTGCAGTTTCTAAACCTACATACGCAACAAAAAAAAAAAAGAAAAAAAAAAAAAAGAAAAAATGAGAGAAACAGAATTTAATGCAGCAGCAATATTTCAAGACACGAAATAAAAATGAAAATTCATATGGTTGGCCTGGAATCTAGGATATATATTCACTGCACATGCAAAAGGAAAAAAGTCTCTTTTTTTCCCCCTCACTTTCATACCTCCTGTTATTCTTGTTCCAAATCATTCTTTGTCCACTGCTGCCATATGTAAAAAAAAACAAAAACAAAAAAACCCCAACATATAAAAATAGCTATGCTTGAATAATCAATAATCAATAATCTATGCATATAGACTATCATCCTAAACATTCAATCTAATGTTTCTTATTACAGAAACACAGGAAATAATCAGTAAAAGTTGTTCAAAGGATAATCACAGATTTGGGTTGGTTCCCTTCTCTGTCATTTTCTATGTGTTTTATACACTGTTCTAATTTTTCTAGCAAACCCAGTTTGCAAAGAAAAGAAAATTCATGAACCCTGAAATGTATGTAATCATCCAAATGCACATTCTAAACCAGTGGAAGAGCTAGAGCTAAAAAATTAGTCCAAACCATCCAAAACTAATGGTTACTGAATATACTAGTGACATCTTATCTTCACAAAGTATCAGGCTTTGCATTCATGTCATTCAGTATTTTTTGGGTCCAGAGATGTTAACAGAAAGTCAAATGATTGTTCTGAAGTCTCAAATATTCCAGTGCTCACTGGAACTTTAGCAGCCCGTGGCACAGTGTGGTGATACATCCTCACAGATAAGGAATAACAGTATTTGTGGGTTGAAAGCAGAAGTGCTGGGTGTGAACCTGATTTGTCACTGATGACCTCCCAAAGACTGAAGAAGGCAGAAGTGACTCATGGTTTTTAGCTGGTGAGGATGTCAGAGGGAAATGTTTCTGGATAGGAATCCAGCACAATAAAAGTTTAAGATAATAGCATTACACAAAACAAGAACAAGTGAGGGCTGTAGAGTATCAGGATAAACAGGACAAGAACACTTAGTTAATATTCAGTTGGAAAACAAGAAAAAATGGCTAAGCATGGTTCTTCTAAACATTCAGTGCAAAATGCTACCACTGAGAACTTCAGCTGGGATGGAAAGACAAGAAACACAAACTTTAAACTGCTTAATTCTAAAAGTCACCATCCAGTAACAGACCATAATGGTATGTTTAAAAGCTAGCGAGATGAGGAATGCCTGCTTGAAACACTAAAAAACTGGGTGCTAGACAGTGTCTAATGAAGAAAAATAATTCTGGTCATTAGTTCACCTATATAAAATCAATAAGTGCAGAGATTTTGTTTCAGTTTGCCTCATTTTGAGTAAAATCTGATTTTCTGGCATCCTAAGATTATTAGAGCATGTAAATTTAATGAGAAAATTTTTAAAATTATTTCTATTTAACATTTTTCAAATTTTGAATCTTTTTTGTATTAATTTGGAATTATTTTAAATGTAAATATTGGACAATTTTTAAGCAAAGCAACATCACTTAGCTGAAATATTTTGATCCTGCAAAAAGTTAATGTTTAAAGGATCTCAGCTTTATTAAGCCATGTATTTATTTGCCTCTCAGCTAAGACTGAAAAAAAAGATATTGTTTAGCATCAATCATGCACTGATTTTAGAGCCTTGGAAAACTGGGATAGTGAACATCAAGTCATCTTCCATGATGAGTATTGCTGTTATATAAATTCTAAGTCATCAATTCAAGTATCTATATGGTTGTATTTCATTTTCAGATGATGGTATTTATGTTCATAGATCTTTGATAAGACTATAAACAAAAGAGTATTTCTACAATCATTACAGAACTCATAAAACTTACAGCACCAGCTGTTTGCATTTCATCAGGAAATATGAAATAATTTAATTTTTAGATTTCTCTTCTGAAAGCACAGCCATCATTGCAGTACCTTTCTGTACTTAACAGCAGCCAGGAATCAGGCTGCTGAATAGTGAAGAAGATTACCTCAAATGGTGAGGCACTGATGGCATTTACTTCAGAATGCATTATCTAGGAGCATAGGAGAAATATTTGAAAGCATTTACATATTTCTCCCCATTACATAGTTACAAAATGTTTAGTAGAATGAAGTTAAAACATACTTTATTTCAAATTTCTACTTTTTGTGAGCAGGACACTTCTCTTGATTAATATTATTCCTTAATTCATTACTAATTCCAATGCCTGTGTAATATAACATCAACATGGTTTAGATACACATCAAAAATTACTAAAGGTTGATAAAAACAGAATCAAAAATTTGATGCAAAAATGAGACTTCCAGAATCTCAGCTATTCTATTGATATCTCCAGCCCAGTGCACACATTCGGAACTTTTCTCTATACTGAACTCCTTCTGGGTTTTGAAGCAAATGGAGCTGATCATGATCAGCACCATCTGCCACTTTCCCCATTCCACCATTCACTTTATTCACTGTTTTGTCCATACTTCCCGAACATGTCAGACAGTTGAAAATCCTTCTCCATTAATAAAAAGATTTTTTTTGTTTGCTTGTTTTAAAAATATTTCCAGTGGGAATGAGTAGTAGAGGAAAAAACAACTCATGGTTGTCTGGTTTTGGTTTTGGAGGGGTATTGCTTTGATTGTTTTTTGTTTTTTCTTTTAAATGTGATAGGAAAAAATGACAAAGAGAATCACTGTGTATTTTTTCAGCTTGAGAATGACCAGATCCTTATTTTTCATTCTCTTCATAGGTAGCTGAAAAACTATCACTGTATTTTTTTTTTTCTACCTTACAAAACTCCTTTCCTTCTTCCTATGCAAACTTCAAAGTTCTTCAATATAAAATTCAGATTTAAAGGTTATTTTCTACCAGAAAATTTTCAGCTGTAACATTTCAAACATTTAAACAAATAGACTTTCTTCCTTCTTGCCACATTTGGTCAATTTAGGGGTACAATTTTTTATAGTAATCAGAACTGAGAAATTTTTTTTTAAATAAAGTACAAAAAGGTTTCCTCATATTTGAAATAGTGGAATAATCAATTCAAAGAAAAACATTAATCTAATTTCCTCAAGGCACGATCCATAGCTGACTGAATTGGCAGAGTGTATCATTAACTTCAGAGATTTTATATGAGCTGTCAGATTAGTGATTCTACAACACAAGCACAAGCCTCTATGATTTCAAAAGTCAATGGAAACACTCAGATCTGAACATCATTGTGATTCACCATAATAGATCACAAAAGGTCCAGCAGCAATCTTGTAAGCATTTTTTTAAAATCTTCCAAATTAGAGCAAAATATTACAACATTAAGATAGTAAAAGTAATGCTCTAAGAAATTCCAAAATAAGAAAGCATCAATGAGTGCCAACTAGAATTTGGGGTTCTGATGTAGCTTACAAGTGTTTTGGCAGTGCTCCATCACTTATCCTTCTATTGTAGCTTCATTTATACTATTTATATTTATATTTATATTTATATTTATATTTATATTTATATTTATATTTATATTTATATTTATATCTATATCTATATCTATATCTATATCTATATTTACATATATATTTATATTTATATAAAATATGGAAATATTTTTATGTCATATTTCCTACAGAAGTATTTCAGAGAGATGTTTTACAGAATAATATCACTGGATTTTGGGGAATTTTTTTTCAAGTCTCGTTACCCATAACTTGAGAAGGAAAGAGACATTTTCTAATCTGTAAGTTAAAAATCTAAAATATATTTGTAAAAGACTTTCTATAATGAAGACAGACATTGAGATATTAGTATCTTAGAATGCATATATTACCTATGAACTACATCCACCCCAAAAAATACAGGGTTTTTTAATGAAACAATGATTCCTTAAAACTGAAATTTATTAAAAAATATCTAGAAAAAATGGAGACTAAAAACCCCAAACCCAGCAATTCTCCAAATTACTCAAACCTAATTATGGGGTTTGAGAGCTTAATGGGGTGCATGGACTAGTGTTTCCTGAACTGTACTGTGTAATTCTTTATAAATCTGCATAGGAAGTGCTTAAGGAAATGTAATTTGCTTCTGAAGTGCAACAGCACAGCAGTTTGAGTATGTCTGCATTCAAGCTAATAAGAACAACAATGCTAACTGGAAGAGAAGGACTCAGATGGGAGAGTTTCCCAGCTCTTCCTGCCCTGTTTTATATCCACACAAAGCATTAAAGTGTCATTTAGCGATCCCAATGTAGGCCCAGTGAAATGGTCAGGGCTTCAGGGAGAGAGGTTAAGGGAACCGAGCTTGGAAAAAACACCTAATTGTTGTCTACAACTCTAAAATGAAGCAGTGCTGAAAAGACAGCCAGACTCTTCTAAGGGTTGCACAAGGAAGAACAAAAGGCACAAATTGCAAAAGGGAAGTTAAGCACTCTTTGACATGAGAGCAGTGAATTCTCAGAATGGAATGCACAGAGGAACAGTAAAATCTCCATCCTTGGAGATTTTCAAAATTCAGCTTGGCAAGTCTTCTAGACATCTGGTCTAACTTACAAATTAGCCTAGCTTTGAGGTCAAGGTGGGACTGCATGACCTTCACAGCACCTTTGCAACCTGACTTTTTGGTGATCCGTGATGACTGAGGAGTTTAGATAGGCAATGTTTTCAAAATATTATACAGGCACCAACATGCTGATGGATATACCGCTACAATGCTGTGTACGGAGTGAAAGATTAGAGACTTCAGCATTTATTTTAATTAAATTAAAGCTTTGATGTTCCACAACTGCAGTCTCTGAGGTAAAAAATATCCTCCAAAAAAGCCATGTGCCTTTTTACATATGTCTGTATGTATGTGTGTGTGTGTCTGTGTGTCTGTGTGTCTGTGTGTACACACATGATAAAAATTCTACTTCTCTAACATTGTCAAAACTTCTTGTTTTCCTTCATCAGTTTTTGGCCAAATGATAAAGAAACAGGAAGAAAAGAGATAAAATGTGTTCCGCTGCCTAGGTTATCATTCCTCAGATAAGCAATGCTCAAGCAGGCTGTAAGAACATACAGACTCAGAGCAGCCTACACTACCACTGTCACAAGAATCACTTCTACAGCCTAAAGAAATATCTGAAGGCATTACAATAAAATTCTCTATATTACACTGTGCCTGATCAAATGGTCAAACAACAAATTCACTGATTCCATTCCATTCTTCATAGAAGACCATGATATTTCTGCTGTTGGTTATGACTTAGGAATTATAAAGGGAGCATCAATATGATGTCAGCGATTAACCTAGACAGTAAAATTTCTAAAAAAAGACAGTAATTGCTTCTAACATCAACTGGGACAAGGAGCATAATTTTATTTCACTGTTGCCCTCTTATATTGTATATGTACAGCAAAAATAAAGCTATGAAGGTTACAGAAAATGTGTTCCAGAAACTAATGAAGTAAATATTCCAAACTACCTTATGACTTCCTGAGTCTAATGTCACTGTGTTTTAATAATGCTATACAGCAGTTGAAAATAAAATCTCAATCTTGAAATAATCTTTCCTACATTAAAGTGAAATTTTAGGTGGGTAACTCTCAATCTGATTCACTCTCATCACTCTTCCTGACTATCTTTTCACCTCTGGCAACTGCTCACTGTCTAAATCAAGGAGTTATCCAGATTTAGAGAAATTAAACCTGTTAACTTCTCATCCCACACACACATACTAAAGAAATCCTCAGCATATAATCCTCCTTCAGACCTTTCTCCATAGTAGTTATTAAATTTCAAACCCTGCCTTCACTCTTAGTTAATGGTTGGCCCATTTAGCCTGCTTGGCCACAATGCCCCAGGGAAAAGGCTTGCCAGGCACTGTAAGAGCACCAGCACAGTCAAGGCTTGAGCTGGATTTAGCATCAGCAAACAGCTTGCAAAGTGTGTAAGGTGAGATAATCAAAGCTGTATTTTGATATGAACCACTCAGATTGGATGAGAGAGAGAGTGTCAGAGAAAGACCAGCTGGGAAACAGAAGTAGGGTTTAGCAAGGAGATTAGAGGGAAGATATGGACAGATGGAGAATGTGAACAGAAATCGAACCAAGACCCAAATTCATTATGTACAAAATGCAAGAAGTTCTGAAGAAGAGCCAAAAGGCAGGCTTCCTCTGCAGTCTCACACCAAGGGAGAAATTTCAGGCTCTGCATCAAAATTTCGTGAAGATTCTATCTTGTGATAGACTTACCCTGTATTCGGGGTTTCTAGAGAGCTGACTTAGGCAGCCCAGCACAAACCAACCTGGCTACTGTTAATTCCTCTCTCGTATCTTCATTCTAAATGCAGGGACTGCAAGCACTTACCATGCCATTATGAATTCCATTCCCTGAGCTGAACATTGCAGCAGGTAAATCACTTTTTTTTTTTTTTTTTTACCAGAGTTTGGCTCCTTCTCGGTAACAAAAGTGAAAATTATTTGGAGAAATTGAACTGAGAAGACAAGCACAAATGAAAAATTTGCTCTCTCCAAGTGAGCTTCAAGAACTGCTCAGAGGATAGCTTTTTGAAAGTATGAATTAGTGTCAACAGAGCCAACCTTATTCTGAAAATATGAAGTTTGTCTGCACTATGATGCCCTATGAATATCAGCAGCCATTCATCTTAAAAGCATGATGGAGAGACCAGAAAATAGTGAAAAGACTTTTTAGAATGATTTTTCAGTGAATTAAATAAAAGTTATTTAAAATTATTATTTTTTTATTATTCTCCTTTAATTGAGATTTAGCACCTAGAAAACAATTTATAAACTTAACTTTAACTGAATCATAACTTTTGCTGTGCAGAACTGATAAAAGGAAACTAGTACCTAATTAAGAAATCCAATGTTTTAAGAGGAAAAAAGGAAATAAGAACACAGAAGACTCAGAAGACAGGGTTTTTTGAGTTACTATGGGACCAAAAGCAGTCTCAGTCATCTAGAACCATTTTGTAAGTGAGTGGGACCATTTGAGAAGTGAGTGGGATTAATCATATTCTAAAGTAAAACCGTAAAATAACTGGATTACCTACTGCTCCCTTGGAACACTTCTGCTTGCAGATTATAATGGGAATATACAGTGACCAGACCAGGAAGGATTTTTCACCACCAATATCTAATGTTAAACACGTCATTTCCCTACCCAGGCTATGTTGTGTCAGCCAAGGAAGACAAGCGACTTCCAGGCTTCAGAAGGGATATGGAAAGAGAAAAGTAAAACAGGGAGTAAATGCCACTTCAGTTTAGGGATGGAAGGAACAAGACAGGGGACATTTAGGCTATTTGATTATGCCTGTATCAGCTTCCTGTCTTTTAAACAAAGAGTGCATCACTGCAGTCACTCATATTATAGAAAGGGCCATATATATCTGAGTGGTTTGTTTACTCATCAATCTGTGGCAAATGCTGTATTGATACAAATTAACAGCAAAAATGTGCATGATTCTGTGCAAGAAGAACCATGAATACTAAGGAAAGATGTATTTAATTTTAGAACTTAATTTTTAAATATAATTCTATTACTCATAGTGCTCAAGATATTCTTAGCTTGGAAAGGAAATCAGTCATGTAGGCTATCTGTCTCTTTATGTTAGTCCCAATATTCAGATGTAACCCAGTTCCTAAATACATCAATTCTAAGGTATCTGTGCTATTGCAGTTATAAAATTCATATCTACTAAATATCCCAGGCCACAGATTGATATAATCTATCCTGTACCTCCACTGGATGTGATGAGTGGTTAATGTTTGTCCTATTTAAAATAATGTTCAACAGAGTGAAAGACTTTTATCTTGTCCAGCTTTGGTCTTTCTAGATCAACAAGCCAGATCCTTCAGACTTCTAACCAACATTGTCTAAATCTTTTATCCTTTCTCTTATGCTCTCCTTTGAAACATGTCATCCTCTCTAACTCTTCAGTGGTACTGAGCTAAACTGCTTTTAGTATTAAAGCTGGAGTTTCACCAGCCACTGAGCAGGGTAGAACAACTTCATCACGTATCCTACACAGGCAGGATAGACAGCCAGTTGTCAGAACTTTCCAAGAGCACCACTGCCTTTCATGCAAGCACTTAATATTTTTAAGTCATATTAAGTCTGAACATTTGCTACTATATTGGATCACTTTCACTAGTGCTATTGCCTAATCAGCAATATTCCTCTTTTGGTTTGGTTTGGGTTTTTTTCTGTACCTGTAGTGTCTGTATCATTATTGAAATTTTGGAACATTGCTCTGAATTGAAATTCTGCTCTCCAAAGTAATTGTGTTTCCTGTATCAATCTAAAAATGCTATATGAGTCATTTCTTCATACTTTAAATTGCAATTGAATTATTAAAGAGTAAAGCCTAGGAAAATCCCCTGTTTGATACACTTAAAACTGCTTTCCTGTTTGACAGTGACTATATTGACCTGGAAGATATTCACTTCCAGCTGGAAGATGGAAAGAAAACATTCATTAAAAAAAACACCATTGAAAAAAATTACCTTAGCTTAGCAATAATGTTATGTTGGAGTAAGAATGTAAAGAAGTGCAGCAGAAGGGACTATTTTCCTTAATAATAAAATTTGATCTTGCAGCAAAACCATATGTCTGTTTTAACAAATTATTTTTAACATGAAATCACTGCCTCAGAAAAGCATTGCCCGATTAGAAGTATTTTGAGGATCAGAACAAAAGTAAGGTTAGTTCTAACATAGGAAAGCCTTATTAATTTAAAAACTAAGAATCAAGCAAACAAACAAACTGTTAGATGCTTTTAGCACACATTGCATTTTGAAACACTGACAGCTCAAGAGGATCTGGTCCAACCATTACTTCTACAAATAAGAAGCAAGCCTTCAGAGATCTAGTATACAATTTATGAAGCCAATAATGTTGTGAAGACTATTGCAAACACAAACATATATAGCTCAAAGATTGCTGGGCTACCTTCATGTCATCCTTTTGTTATTTTTATATTTTGGATGATTATATGGGGTATATCTAGCTCAGCAAATACTTTTCATATTTTTCCTAAGGGAATAATGTAGAGTTTTGAAATTTTTAGTATCTCATATGCTAAAAATAAGTTAGGAATTATTATAAACAAATTAGCCTTCTTTAGGAGAAAACTCAGTAGGAAGGTCTGTCCTAAGTATAATTCAAGTAGGCTCAAATCCTCAGTAGGAAAACCAGTCCAAACCAAGGACTGTCTCCTATGGGACAAAAATGCAGTACAGTTGCAGATAATTTACATCAGCTAATTTGATCTGTTATTCAGCTTTTACTGCACCAAACGACTTGCATATATATCACAGACAGCACTTTCTTTCTAACAAAGATTTTATAGACATTGTTCTTCTGCTCCTTTCCGAGAACGGACATTCATTTTATCAGTATTGCTTTCAGAGCTTCAGTCAAAGATGCTCATAAAACTGTAGACTGAATAAAATGCAGGGAGCCAGAATTATCAGCAGAACATGTGAGAGAAGTCCTCTTTTTATTTCTATCAGACAATTACACTGGCCGAACTTTTACCCTCCTATTCATACTAACTTAGTAATCTGTGGCTTGAGAGGAGATGAAAATCTGAAGCAAAGCAGAGCTGAAGTAGGCCAAAATTTGCCCATGGGTATGTGCCCCTCTTTCTTCTGTGCCTGCTTCATTCCACTGTATAAATTTATACCTTGTATTTATTACTTTAAAACAAGGAACGTGATATTTACCTATTTTCACACCTAATATTATTCTTAAAATGGATAACCACAGTAACCAAGTCTACAAGAAATTAATATAAAGATATTATTGTACCACTTTTTTCATTGTAGTTATGGAAGATAAAAGACTGAAGGATGGGATTTGTGGCCAGGGATGGTCTTCTTAATGTCTATACAAGAGCTGGCTTGAGAGGAAGATGGATGAGCTGAAAGCAGGTGAGAAAAGCCCCAAGTGACATAAAACCAAGGCTCTTTGTCAACTTTGCCATAAATCTCATGCTTTTTAAAAGATTGTTAAGGAAAAAAAGTGAACACTATAATAATTTCCTATTATGCATGAATACAGAAGTTGTGAAACCAACTAATACAAAAGTATCAGGCAGAAAAGACTGACCCAGTTAAATGTGCTTTAGAAAATAATGTTAATATGACATGTTGCACAAATGTGGGATATTCTATCTCTTTGGAAGATCTGACAGATGGAAAAAAGATGCCTCATTTGAGTCATATAAATGTTATTCCAAAGGATTTCAAATACTTCACAGAAAACAGTAGCTTGAAATGTTAATAGGACTCTAAATTGTAAATAATTCAGACCACTGCTGGAAAAAATAATCTTAAATCTACCTAAAACCACATGATTAAAGGAAAAGATAAGTCCTATTTTATTATTTACACAGGGATAAGATTGTTGAGAATTGTTTTTAAATGTGACTGAGATTGTCTTTGTAACTCAGTTCCCAGCAAATTTGTTTGAAGCATGTGACACTAAAAAAACATGTGACAATATTGAAGCACAAAAGAAAATTGTGGAGGGGAACATCTACACCTTCTCTGGATTGCTGGCCTAAATTCAGTCTCAAGAGAAGATTTTCCATCTATAAGCATTAAACCAGCACTATTCAGGTCTGGAGACTTAGCCTGTTGTTAAGTGTATTAACACACTGTCAGGTATTCCTGCATGTGCAGTTCACAAACTGCATGAAAGCCAAATTAATTGTGCAAATCAGACTTCTCCCAGATCATTCTTTAGGACTGGTTTATGCACACTCAAAATGAAGGACCAGTTGCCACCTGTGTCTTAGACATCACTTAAAAGCAAAGCTAAAAAAAAACTTTGCACTTTAAATTTAGATACTATTAAAGATGGTTCCTCACTCAATACCCATCTCTAATGAAACCCAAAGAGCAGCTGTTTCTGCAAAAGGTAATTCCTCCTTTATATGGAAATACAGTTTTTACAGAAATCAAAATGCTATTTCCTTTTTCTGGGCTGAATCATAGGACTAAAATGGAAAATTGAAGTCACTGAATTAAGCCTTTTGCAATATAATATGACCACTTATGTCTCAGACCAAAAATCACCTCTGAATATTTTACAGTAACTAAAAAATTATAACAAAGTACTCACTCCTTTTAGCTGGAATCAAGCTCAGATAACAAGAAACCAAGGAAAACACCTATGTATTGTGCTTCAACAGTATAAGAATTATGTTACCTGACATTCTGGCATGACATTAAGAAACGAACCTACTCCCTGCTTCTGAGGAATGTAAGCAAACAGAGATAGGCACCTTCAAACAGGGTAATTATCCCTATCTTCTTCTTTCTATTCATTGTCCAGGGAGAACATCCCTTGCCGAACTCCAAGTCTGGTGATCAGCTTAGTCCTGAATAAACAAGCAAAACATCGTGGATATGATAGATGGAAGGTCTTAACTCTACTGGGAACAACTACCTCATTTTTCCCATTTCAATGCTCAGATGTACAGCATGTCTGACACTGTAAAGATCAGTTGTGGATGCCCCATCTTCATGGAAATATTTTAGGTCAGGTGGGATGGGGATTGGAGCAAGCTGGTATAGTGAAAGTTGTCCCTGGTGGCAGGGGAAGTTGGAACTAGATGAACTTTAAAGTCCTTTCCAACACACACTGTTCTGTGATTCTGTGAAATCATGAAGCCTTAACCTTCTAATTTTAAAGTTGAAAATTTCAGAATATCACAGAAGATGATACACATTAATGTGTTAATATAGTAATCTAAAAGAAATTCCCCTCTTAAAATCAGTATAAATTTGTTCTTCATATAGCAATAGAAGAAATATTGCATTTCTTATCTAAATAAAGAACCTTTTTTGGTGGATTTTGCTTAAAATAATTATTTTTTTTAGCTACATTATGAAGATTTGATTTATTTTTGCATTACAAGTATGGTAAATCACACCAGATAAAAATGTCAAGAAAAGTCTCTCTTAATAAACATATTGATAGGATTTATCTAAGTGTTAAAGCTTAAATGTACAATTTCAACCCTAAAGCTGACAGGCTGTTGACAGATGTGTCTTTGCAATAGTTTCATGAATACAAACACTTCTGCTGAGTCTATGCATTGCTTAGCTGTAGATGTTTTATGTGTGTGACTGGTCATGTGCAAAATCTTCTGCTATTTGCCACAGTTTAGCTGAACAAGCATTTTGCATCCAAAGGCAAAAGGAAGACAGCTCCCATCTTTGATTACACATATGCAATCTGTACAAGTGCCAGAGATGACTGTGACTGGCATATGATGCTGTGGCACACTGGTGTAAAGCTATTTCTGTATTACGTTAGACAGATACTCACAATTTCATTGTTGCTGCTGAATGGATAAATTAGGATCTTCTCTATTGACAGTTCGTGGTGCTCTCATGGAAAGCACTCCTATGGCTATTCACTCCACTGAACCCTACCATGCTGGACTACTGGACAGTCTAATAAAATCAATGTGGGGAGCTCACTGCCGAAGGGAGAGCAAAGACACAAAGCTCACAAAACATCAAAATTTGGTATCTTTGCAAAATGTCAATTCTAATGGATGGCTTTCACAATTTTGTTTTGGTGCTAACATGATACACTTCCTAATTTTTTCTTGACTCAGCTGTACTTGATTACTAATTTGTATCACTAGTGGACAGCACATAAGAACTACAAAAGGGGACGTAATAGCAAGAAATACATTTTGTTTGGATGAAAAGGAAGCCACCATCTACGTTCATTCTAGTGTTCTCATAGACACAATGACTATGACAGACAAGCAAGTGAAATTTTAATGTAACCACACAGCTTGTCTGAAAATTAAATGTGCCATCACAGAAAGAAATGTTACCAGGATTGTTTTTTATTATGGATTAGCTACCAGGTTACTTTTCAGCCTTTCACTTATATTAGATTAGATAAAATGTTGCAATAATTTTTTTTACAAGCTGCATTAAAGAAGAAAATTATATTTAAAGCAACAATTCTAAGACATAGAGAGATAATTTAATCATCTTAGTCACAGTCTCCATAATATCTTTCCTTGAAATATTGTAAAAAACCCATTTTCCATTGGAAGAAGTGCATGAAAGGGCAACTTGTCTGGAAGACAAGTTATCATTTCATTGTAAATCTTAGAAAGAGATCAATTTTATTCTTACTTTTTTAGTCCCACCAATTGTGTAAGGATCAACTTTTTTGCTCAGTTGTCATGAAACAAGCATCTGTTAATCAGACACGTGAACATCCTTTTCACCTGCATTGTTTATGAATGCGGACAAAGACATAATCCTGATTCATGAACTAGTAAAAAATGTGAAGGGATATTCATCCATGCAAAAAATATTCATAGACACATTCCATTTTGTTTAGTGAAAGATCAAGCTTTCATTTCCATTTTATTCTTTTATGTTCAGCTCTAGTAAATTCTCATTTCCAGAGTGAGATGTTTTGTATGTTTTTACTGAACTTCACTCTTTTGAATGACATAACTGACCCCTTCTACCTTTCCATTTTTATAACTAGGAAATTAGGAACTCTCCAGTCAGAAGGCACGAAAGTGTACACAGAGAATTAACAAAGACTTTGGCTGTTGTGGGCACTGTATATACACAATATGAATAAAAAACAGTCCCAGTGCCAAAAATATTTCAAAGTCAAGGATGCATATTACTTTCACATTTAGAAGGACAATCCAAAAGTGATTCTGTATTCAAAGTTAAGTATAACACCACCATGTGGCTCCAACAACAAATGTCAATGTTGAAAAAATGTCAACAAGGTTTACACTTTGCCAGCAATGACACTGTGTGTATGCTTTCACAGACTTTTTGAATGTGATAAAATGTACAAAAGAAAGCGCTGTCCAGTCTTTCCTATGCTTCAAGATAATAGAGCCCTAAACCAAAGGTATAAACAAATGGACATGCTGGAGGGAATACTGTGATTCTTGTGGAAACTAGATAATTTAGATCTTGTCCTGTAGAACTCCCCTTCATAACATAACTGGAACGATTAACTGAGAACTGAAACTGATACAGAAACTGCAAAAGCAATTTATGTCCATATTTCCAGATGCTGAGAAGGTCAGTCGATTACATTCTTCAAGGATCACTGTAAATATTTTCTTTCTTGCTGTCCATGTGCCTTTCCTTCTTTAAACTTCATGTACCTGATCTCAGCATAAGCTAATTGAGCCTCAGACATAATTAACAAAAATCCATCAGAGAGTATAACAAGCTTAATGCTTAACATAGCACCAAAGCTGAAGTCAGCCATAATGGTCATAGGAAGTTTCCAGAGCAGCTTCCTCACCCTTTGTTGCATGGCCAAGCTAGTGCAGTCCACTTTATATTAATGGAAGTTTTTAAATTTCTTTTGTCTCCCTGCACTCTACCTTCCATAAAAATGTGTCACTCATTTATTTAGGGTGCAACTGCTTTGAGACATGGGCTATTTGCTGCCTTTTAGCTGCATGCTAGTGAAAACCATATAGTTCATTGCTCTTTGTGTTAAGGCAAAACTGTAAAGAACAAAAAGAAACAGTGGTGTACAAGCTTTTTGGTTTTATGTCTCATTAAAGAATAAGGTATGTGCTCAAACTCTACTGTAATGGCCTTTAAACAATGAGTTTATAGAATTCATCATCATAGAAAGATATAATTTATATCAAATATATAAATATATAAAATATGAAATAAGTGAACTGAATATTTTTTCTCAGAAATAGTCTTACTATACTTTTACAATTATATAAGTTTGTAAAATATTATACCTACTCTCCAGTATTAAGTAGAACCCATCACTTTCTTACAATCCATGCGCAACATTCTTCACGATGCTATTCCAAATCCTCTACATGAAACATCAGTGTGAGCACTAGTTTCCCCCACTGTGCTTATCCTTCATTAGTGGATGATGTTTAAAAGGAGTGACAATGCCATAACTATGGCTTTCCCTTCAAAATGCTAAGTGCTATTCTCCAAGCAGTAACAGCATGGGAAGCATTTAGTTCTGCACAAATACGTGAAGCTGCAGGAACTACTTACAGTGGGAGTCTTGGAGGGTATAACCAGATAATCCTGCACTTGAAAGCCACCAAAAATTATCAAACAGAGAGAACAAGCCCTCTTTATCCTATCCAGTCTCTACTAATCACTTGTATTCACAGATAACTGAACATAAAAGACAAATATTGCTGAATGGCAACTCTTCCAGAGTTCTAACAAGATACTGACATCAACTGACAGAAAGTAAAGGTCTCAGATAAAAGGACAGCCAAGAATATGTTATATTATCAAATTAACTTTTTTTTCTAAGACTTATTTCTCTTATTCATAAATATCAATCTGATTCCCAAATATGAAATCTTACTTCTCAAGGAAGAGAAATACTGCAGAAATGAAAATTTTTATTATAGTGATGTCAGCCTCCTCTGGCCCCTATAAGAAACAGCCCTCAAAACTTGCAAAATTTCCTGACAATCCTCCTTATTCAAAACAAACAAATAAAAAATGGATTTGTGATATGAAACCTCTTTGTCTGGGAAAGATAAAAGATGTACACACTGTACCACAAGATTATCCACAGAATCCCACATGGCCTAGAAACCTCATGAGGGTCAAAAAGGACAGCTAACTAAGGCAAATATAAGTCTGGTGTTATCTGCCTCTCAGAAGGCACATGCAGTAATTTCAAGGTAAATGCACTACAAACTGTGCCACAAGAGCTGGGTGTTGTATGATTAGAAAGACAATGCTTTCAATTTTCTGAAGAATTGTCAGTAACCCCTACACTGGCAATGAATTGCCATATAAAACACAAAGTTCCATCCGTATTCTGAAAATGAACTCGTGTTACTTCCTGAATATTAGAAAGACTGTAATATTGGCTTCTCTGATTCCTGGCAAAGCAGTGAAGGAAATATCCATTGCTTTAGACAGCAGATATTCCTCTGGCCTTTTCATCAAGGTGTGCAAAAAGACTACACACACAAGTATTGGAAATGAGTGTGTCTGTGCTCATGCTGTTCTGATAGTTTTAGAATTGCATATTAAAAAAAAAAAAAAAGCAAGCAAATACTTCTTACCATAAAACCCTCAGTGTACTGAAACTGAGCTCTGGAACTGTCTTCTGCTGTGGGACTCAGGGGCTTAGGATCAGACATAGAGCGTTGCATCATCTTTGCTGCCTTTGGGCTTGATGGAGGAACTTTGGCCATGTCAGCATGCAGCATCTTCTGAGGGCTGATGTCATCAGTCATGGGTTTTTCATAAGGTACAAATGCTGACTCTATAATTTTGCTTGGTGAAAGGGGTGAAATGGGTGAATAGAGAACTTTGGGAGATTTGGGAGGGGAAGGAACTACCTGTAATGCAGATTCTGGACGAAGGTGGGATGAGTATCCTATCTCTAATGGTGTTGGACGTTTTTTATCTTTCTGAGGAGATGAAGCTGACAGATACTGGGGACTTTGAGAGTCTGATGCTGTCTCTGTTTGACATCCCAGACTTTCTCCTTTATAAGTCTTTTCTGGAGCTGAAATATGCTTTATGATTTCAACCTTAGCATCCCATCGGGCCCTGATTGAAGGTGTTCTTATTGTTCCTACAGGTTCTGTTTGCACAGATATTTCTGCCACTGTCTGAACTGCAATACTAGATACCTTGGAGAATGGTTTAGCTTTGTCTGCCTCTGTGGTGTTCTCACTGTATTTCCCTACACGAGGCTTCCTTCTGGATCTGCTGGAAAGATCCCATTCATCTTGATCTTCATCATCTGTCTGAACACTTGTATCAACACTCTTCTTAGCTCTCCGTCTCCTGTTGGTGTAACCTCTTTCTGCTCCATCTTCATCATCCGTTTGCACTCCACTGTCCACTATTTTTTTGTAACACCGGGGCTCTTCTTCCAGGGCCTCCTCAAACTCCTCATAGGGACCACGTAATTTTGGCATAGAACTTCTCTTCTTCAATTGCTTCTCCTCTCTAACATCAATATCCTTAAGAGACATTTCTGAAACTGAGCTTAGGATACCAGGCCTGGGTATGTATTGGGTAATGCCATCAGACTGAACTGGATACCACGCTTGGCTTTGTGGAATTTCAATACCTAGCACTCCTGAAGCTGTAGTGGTTGTGTCATCAGTAGGCCAAAACTGGCCATTTTCTGTGGTAGCATACTGTCCTTCCAAAAGTGTTTGATCTGTGGTAGTTTGTGGTGAGCCAGTTCCTGAAGGGTCATAACCATACTGATATATTTGACGAAGTTTTTGCTCCTCTAACTGTTGGTGGAGCTGTTGTTGAAGTTGTTGGAATTGTTCAAGCTGCAATTGTTGCTGGGCTAATGTCTCTTGTCTCATCATAAACTGAGCTTGTCGTTCCTCCTCCTGCTGAAACAGGAGATGATGTTTCATGGATTGCAACTCCTCAAGCTTTTTTTGCACCATAAACTTTTCTTGTTCCCTAAATCTTTGAATCTCCTGACGTTCCCATTCCAGCTCTTCTGCAAAGCGCTGCTGCTTAATTTTCTCAAGCTCAAGAAGTTCCCGCTCCAAATCAAGCTGCTGCTGTTTGCCTTCTTCAGGAGCAATGAGAAGGGCAACCTCATCATCAATTACATCTGTATAAACTTCAGGTGCTGTAGTCAAAGCTGGCATCAAGCTGGTTGGCTCAGTGGTAATAGTTTCTATAGTATGAGGTGGTAACCCTGTCTCCATACTAATGGAAGTAATTGCTTTATCTTTTTCAGCTGCCACAGTCGTCAAGAAACTGTATGATCTTGGGAGTGGTTGAGTCTGTTGCAAAGTTGATAAAGAGGGCACTGAGTCAATTGTTTGGAGAGTAGGTAAATCTCTGACACTTGTACTGAAAATAGAACCGGGTTGTGTGGTGATGGCAAATGTGGATGGGATTGGAGTTGCTACTGAAGAATAAACAACACCATTGGATGATCTTAAAACACTTCCAACGCCAAACTGGGAACCCACAGATGACACCATTCTTGCTTGGGAATACTGTGGTGTACTGAGCCCGAGGCCAGAAATCTGTCGAGTCTCTGGATATGGACCTGTAGTCTTGCTTGAGTAATCCATAACCTCACCTGAAATTACAGGGCAAAGTTACAGTCCAGTCCCACAAAAGAATGCTGCTTTGTGGATTCTGAAAGTCATCCCATCTTGATGAAATAAATGGGAAGGGGAAACTGCATGCAAATCTTCAGGTTAATGATCTACTTTAGATGTGAAGGAAACAGCATTTCTGAACATGCAGGCACATGCAGGCACCTCTGTGCAAACACATACGTAAAATGAAGAAATGAAAAACACGTGTAATCCGGAATAATTTGTCACACTGTCCAAAAGAAAACAAAACAACAGAAGGAGGGGAAAAACAATAAAAAAATTATCCTGAAATGAGGTGAGGAACATCAAAATTATATTTGATAGAAAGATCTGCTGCTGTGTCATACTGACCTGTAGTTACTCTTCCAGAAGTAAGATCTACTGCTGTATCAGTTGCCCCAACTCGATAATCAAAGCTATTCTTGCTTTTATAAGCAAATAGTCCAGCTTCTGATAAATTTGTGTCAGACATAGATGGTTTCATACCTCCAATTCCTCGGTAGCCATATGACCCTGAACGATCATACTGATAATGGTCATCTCTGTATCCAAAGCGATCTTCAGGAAGTGTAGTAGCAGGCTGTTGTGCTGTACAGCTCCTACCAAATGGCAATTTATAAACCATATCGCAGCAGACAGCTCTTCTCCCTGCAGTCAGATCTACAGGCTTTTCATCATCTTCTATTACTGTTGTTATGAGACCTGAAGTAGTTTCATCCATTGATACTACTGTTCTGTGGGATTTTGTAGTGCTAAGGTCAACTGCTCCACTCTCTGCTGGCTCCTGAGAAGTGGAGAGATCAGTCCAACCATTTGTAACACCAACAGGTGGTACAGTAACAGGCTTTGTAGTAGCCCATGTCACTGCCTGTGTTGAAGTACCTAGGGATAAATTTATTGGCACTTCATCTCTACCTACAGAGAAGGCCTGGCTGCCTGTTACTCTGTATGCAGGCTCAAAATGTTTTGATGTTGTTAGTTGAAGCGGCGTTGTCATCGCATGTCCCAGATCCACAAGGCTGTCTGTGCTGGTGGTGTAGCTCACAGTGGCAGTGCAGGTCATTACAGTTACTGTCTCAGTGACTACAGGCAGAGAAGTATCAGCAACACATGCAGTGCTAAGGTTTATTATGGATGGCTGGACAGTACTTACTGGTCGCCCTCCTATGTCACTTCCTGGCATTTGCCTTCTTACATCCATGGAAACAGCAGAGAGGTCCATACAGCTCTCTCTCATTTCAATGTCCATCTTAGTTAAAGTGCGAAGATCTATGACATCACCCAAAGGATGGAATCTTCCATTCTCTCTGTATCTGGGTTGATCTACAATATGTAGTGGCTCTGGAGGTATAGTAATAGCAACACTACTTAAACCATAACCAGGCACTGGACCCTTAACCACAGACACTGTGGTCTTGGCTATGTCTGTCGTTACTACCTCTGATTTTGAACTAGGTATTTTTTCAAAAGTTGATGGTGTTGTGACAGGAATAGCTTGCAGTGCACTTGCAATATACATACTCTGACCTGCCATACTTTGAATATCCATAGTTTTCATGGATGTAGTAAAAACTGGTTGCATAGGTTGGGGAATCTGTTCTTTAGAAGGTGCTTCTAAAGGCCAGCTGATAACAGCCTGGCTAGTTATAGCTTCAGTGGGAGTTCCAGGTTCAGATGGCAATGTGATGACAACATAGGTTTCCTGTGAGGGTTTTGCCAACCTTGGTGAAGATTTGTTAGAGTGTGGAGACAAAGGGGAAGTGGGAGATGGTATTTTGTATTCAGCCGTGGAGACCAAATTCAGAGTCATACTTGAAGTCAATGACAAACTTAGTGGTTTGGGCTGTGTTTCTGCTGGCTTATGAACAGTTATTGGGAGTGGAGGAACTGCTGGTTTAGGAGCAATTGGAGGTTTAGTTACTTCAGGGGGCCTGTGACTGAAAACAAGCCCTGCTGGAATGGAGGATGGTTTAGGTGGTACAGGAGGTGGTGTTGGGGTGTATGTTTTTGTGATAGGTACCACATGATCCTTTAGTGCAGCTGTGGACTCCAGTGTTGGAACACTTGTGACTGGAGGTACCACTGTGGGAGCTGTTGCTGCTGGAGTCTGTGACTTCTTTTTGGGATAAATGGCTGGCTTGGGTAAAATAGGTGGAGGTGGTAATGGTGGTGGAGGAGGTGGTGGAGGAGGAGGAGGTGGGGGTGGAGAAGGATGTGCAGAAGAATCCAAAGAAGAGCTTCTAAAAAAAGAGAATACTTTGGCTGGAACAGCAGGAGCTGAGGAAGGCACAGGGACCATGCTGGTCTTACTTACAACACTGTGAGTGAGTACAGAAGATGTTTCTGATGCAGGCTCTGTAACTGGTACTGGTGCTATACATGTAGGTGGTTGCTCAGATGCAACATTAGTCAAATCAATCCTGGTCATATCAACACCCAATTCTTTGTGTGGCTCTTCATGATGAATTCTGACACTGCCAGCCTCTACTGTACTTTTAATTTTTCTAGATGCTTCCTTCTCTACTTTGGAGGTATCAAAGGTAATGGTATCAGCTTCATATTCCTTGGATTTTGTAACTGTAGTTGCCTCTACTAAAGGTACAGTTTCAGGCAAACAAACTGCAGTTTGCTCCACACTCTCCATATCTGATTCTATAGATGGCTTTTTAGTGGCTTCAGCAATAGATTCATAAGGCACACTTACTTCAGAGTACTCTTTTGCAGATGTTAAGGGAACCTGTGTTACTATCCTGACACCTTCAGAATCTGCTGGTTTACTTACACCATCTGCTGGACCTACAAAACCTGTGGTTGCACTATCTATAGGTGAGGAACTATCTGTGGTACAAACTGAAGATGTAGATGATGTTAAGGAAGGTGTATCAGAAGGTAAAACTGATGCAGCACCTTCCGATGTCTCAGAGTATGTCAATATTGATGTTTCATGAGAAATAATTTCTTGAATTTCTCTGGCATAATCTGTTAAGTATTCATCTTCAATTTCCTCAGCTGTAAAATGCTGTGTTATTTTAACATCAGGAATAGAAAGTGCTGTGCTACTGACAGGTGATACATCTGAGATTGCTGAAGTAGTGCTTGATGTTAAAGATGTACTATCCACTGTTTCTCCACCACCAGATACCTTTGTATCAGACGTGGTAATGAAATCTGAAGCTGGTTGTGTTGGACTAGACCCTGGGGTTAGCTGCATTTTCTGTCTTTTCATAAGCTCTTCATAAGCAGCTTCTGCATCTAACAAGTGCTTTTCCTCAATGGTGGAAGTTACTGTGCTATCTAACACAACTATTTCATGACTTTCTGGGATAATGTAAGAACTAGAAACAATATCTTCTTGAGGCACAATAGTATGTAAAGTCTCAACACTATAGTAGTCTTTCTCTAGATCACTAATTTTCTGTGTTTCATCATAGACCTGTTCTGAAGCTCTTGGTTTTTTCTCTTTTCCTCTCTGTTGAATATATTCACTGCTCTCATCTTGTCTCATAAGAAGATTAGTATCAATAGTCCCATTGTAAGTATCCTCTACTAAAGATTCATAAATATAATCCTCTATTAGCATTCCACCATATAAAGATTCTTTTTCAAATACTTCATCTTTTTCATTTGACATTTGAAATGATTTGGACTTATGCATCATCTCCTCATATACCTCTTCGGCACTTTTCAATGTCTTTTGACCACTCTCTTCTTTTGGGAGTCCAGTTGGTTGTTCATCTGTTGGTGAGTACAGAGAGACAGCAGTAGGCAATTTGTAAACTTTTTGCACTTCTATTATTTTTTCTGGGCTGATTTCAAAACCTTCAGGTTCTGACTCAATGCTGGGTGAATATTCAGAACAAGAAGATCTGTGCAGCTCTTCCATTTCTGCAGCCTGTCGTAATTCTTCTGTTGGAGATGCATCTTCAATTGGAGAAAGATTACTTGGTGGAGTCTTTGGACGTTCCCTTCTTCTCTGGGCTCTTAGTTCATCCTTGTCCTTTTTAGATTTTTTGCTAGAACTTTTTCTTTGTTGCTGTTCTAATTCACGTTGTTTCTCTTGTTCCTTTAGCAGTTCTTCCTCTTCCCGTAGTTCTTCTTCTTCTGAAGAATCTTCAATAGTGGGAAGAAGAGGACCATGTGTCCGATGTCTTGCTTTGCGCTGTTGTTTGCTCTCCCCTCCCAGCTTTTTGTGACTAGGACTACTGTCACTGTCTTCATCAAGTGATGACACTGAAGTGGGAGATGTTCCTGGTGTGAAACTAGAAGCATGCAAACTAGAAGATCCTTCTCCTCTAGATCTGTCTTCTGGTGAATCTGTAAGACTCTCCATCTCTAGCTCAGGCTCTTCATCAAAATATAAAATACCTTTCTGTTGTTCAGATACTTCAGAATATTTGTTTGTCATTGTACTATTTAATTCTATTGTTTTGAAACGTCGAAGGCCTCCTCCTCCAGATATTGCAAGTTCTTCACTGTCTTGACTTTTACTTTCCCTGAACTTTGGCTCGGGGCTTTCATCAAAAGTCTCATCATCGTCATCATGCCATGAATGTCTTCTTCCTGCATCCTCATCATAGCCTGTACTGCTTTTCCGTGCCAATCTTCTGTGTTTTCCAGCTGGTCCTTTGGCTTTGCTTTTCACTTCTTCTTTCTTTTGGCTTTCAGCTGCACTAATCTCTTTCAGTTGATTTCTAATGAATTCATCATCTTCAGAACCTGAAGCATCTTCATCAGCACTCATCTCTATAATCTGTTTTCTAATGAAGTCTTCCTCGTCACCTGATCCCTGACTGTCATCTCGTTTGTACTCATCACTGCTTGAAGAACCAACACTAGTTCTTCTTTTTCTCCTTGGGACAGGTGAGTTTTCACTCTCACTGCTGTCTTCCACAGAGTCATAGCGTTGTTGTCTTCTTGCTGATATGTCATCTCCTTCATGCTCTTCCTTGTAGTCTGCCTGGGAGGAAGCAGGTCCTTTGCCCTCTTCTACAATGGTTCCTTCACCTTCTTTGACAGCTTTTAAGTCTTCCTCATCTGAACTATAAGATTCTGGAGTGACGGGCAAAGGCTTTGCTTTAAGTTGATCCTTTGTCTGTTCACCATATGTTTGAGAAAGCTCTTTGCTTTTTGCAGATATTTCATCAGAAAGAGTGCTTGCCTGAGCTTCTAAAATTGAGAGTACTGTGCTTTCCAATTTAGCTAGATCTGAGGGGCTTTGTGGACTTTCTTGTGAAATAGTGTCTTTTTTATTAGATTCTTTGAGTAAATCCTTTTCATCAGTGGGGATATGACTTGGAATTTCACCAAGTGAACTTGATATCCCGTCAGAAGAATACCCGGTGTCACTCAGACCTTGTGGACTTTTCTGTTGCTGAGAGCTTGATGTGTCTGATTTGTCATCCTCTTTTTCCTAAAAAAATAAATACATAACGCGTGTGTATATATTTCTATATAAATTCTTAATGCCTCCTGGCAATTAAAAACATGATTTTTTTTTTCTAAAGGATGAGTTCAGGCCTCAGATGAAGATGAAACACAAATTTTGCTATTCAAAACAATTAGAATAACACAAAAAAGTTCCTCAGATTTTGATTTTTTGCACTGAATCTAGCTTAGCTTTGCATGGCTGTCCACACTGGCAATTGATTTTACTCGTTTCAAGATGAACTTTTATTTTTCAATACAAAATTTAACTGTTTTATAAACACTTAGTAATGACAACCTGCCATTTGATCACACATGCATGGGATAAGTTGCCCAGGGGTTTATTTATTTGAAGATTTTATTTGCTATGTTTCAAAGCTGTCTACATGATTTTGGACAAAAAGTAATACAGCTTGAAAAATGTCTGCAGAATTTCTGCAGTCAGTTCCTTTCTTTGCCCATTCAACATTTTATAATTGTCTAGAAATATGTCAATCTTCTCAAATTTTTCACCCATGGTTTAATTTTATTGATTTAAATACAACACATTGCAACATGCAACAGAACACATAGAGTACTGAAGCATGATTTAATGCCGTTTGAAAGGTCCCCACATATTGGAATGTCTCCTACAGCTGGGCACTGAACAAATACTTTCTGATCATTTTTTCTCATAAAAAAGAAGTTTCTCAGTAAATTGGTAGCGCAGAGTAAGCTGCTGGTAGGAAGTGTAATTGCAAGGAGGAAATGGTCAGCCATTGATCGAAGGAAGCAAACAAGGCAGGCATTCCTGACTGAGCATCAGAACCAATGTTTTCCTTCTCATCCCTAATTAAACACCCTTAGTCATCCTACCTTCCAGATCCTTCTACACCATTCTGACTGACAAGCATCTCTGTCTCCAAAAATACCAAAAATATCTTACAGCAAGTATTTCTGCACCAGTTTCCCTCCTGCTTCTCGTAGCTGTGAAATGCTCTGTACTTAGAGAAAGTACCTCATCATTTGGCTAAAACACAGTTCACTCTTCAAAATACAGCTCTACTCCGGGCTGACAATTTTAAGAAGTGTCCCCACATCCACTGGCAATTTGAGAACAAGCATCCCAAAGTCTCATGATTATAATAATTTGATGTAATCTTTATTTTTTTTTAGGGCTCTCAATAATAGAAGTAGGTAGCATTTACTAGACTTGCTAATCTAAGTCAATTATTTCTGAAGTAGAGAAAACCATTTATTTAAGTTTAATTTATTAACTTCATTGGCAACATGACTATTTGAAAAGTAGTTAAAAATACTGTGGAATAAATATACTAGAAAAATTATCATGAATGTTAATTATAATTTAAAATTAAATTTAAATTCCTGTTACTTTTCTATCAGCTACAAGTATTTTCAAAGCTTATTCACATTAAAGTTACATTTAGGATCAAAGTACCAATACCAAATATTTTTTATAGTCAGTAACACTACTTTTTAAAACCAGTCAGGTTTAGATTTAATTTACATTTAAGTTATGTGCTATTGCTTTTAGACATATCACTTTGAACATAATCCTACATTCAAACACTAATATTTATATTAATGTTATTTTATTATTATTAAAATAATATAATAAATATTTTATTAATTATTCATCAGTCAAAGGAGTGGTTTATTATATGGTTTGCAAAAATCAGACACTACATTGAATATAAGCTACATTTTTTCTCACTAAAATTATAACCAATATTGTAATTTCAAGTATCTTATATCACAGCAAAATCCATTGTAAAAAAATCCAGTGAGAAAACAAACATTTCTAAGAACTTCTTAAATGATAAGGCTGTGAATAATATATAAACATGGAGAAACCTGCACTACTTAACTTTCAAAAGGCATCAGTACTCGAAGCCTACAGCTCTCAGTATTCTGAAAAATCTACTCTTCGATATTCTCCAGTCCTTAAGGATAGAATTATGTATTACCTTTTCAAAATATCAGCAATGAAGCATAATTAAACATTTCAGGTTGTGTATGTTATATTTACATTTTTGTTCCCTTTATTAAAGAAGAAAGTATTTAAGGGGACTTTATTTTGCTATGTTTAAAATATATATATATAGCATTAAAACCAAGATTTTTCCCTCTATAAATAGCACATTCCTCACTAAAATTTCATCTATGACATTTGATTATTTTTTTTTATTTATGACCAGTATTTCATACTCATGAAGACATACCCAACAAAACTCACTACGATCAATTTAGATGAGCTGCTAAAAAATGCAAACATTGCTTTAGCTCAGAAGTTTTTCAAGGAGCTGATGGACAGAATGCATCCATCTAGTGAAAGAGAACCTCTCAGATCTTGGTTCTCCAAGATGATGTGATACACTCAGTTGCGAAACAAAGACAAAAGGAATCAACTGAACAGTCAAACAGGAAAAAGGTAGAGAACAGCTGGTCATGGAACAGCTTCAGCCATTCTCCTTGCAGCTGAGTCCAAAGCCCAGCACATACTGTGACCAAACCAGAGGAGATGGCAATGAATATTGCTGTTGAACCTCAGAGTATGACATAAAAGACTGTTATGAATTGCAGGAAACTGAATATGAGAAAGTCTGCTGTTTGTACAGTAAGGAGAAGAAAAAGATCTACAATAAGGACAGACTTCATTTCTCACCAGAAATAACAGGGATGAAAAAAATCCAACTTTCTTTTTAAGATCATCAAAATATGAATATATCTTCTAACATTTTTGTTTGTATCCTTGCCTGCACCATGGTACATGCAAAAATTATCCTGCATATCATGTTTTGAGATCAATATGCATTTAACCTACAATAAATGATACTTACAATAAAAGCCTCTAGGCTTTTTCTTCCCTATCTCATGTAGTCTGAATTTTAGGATATTGTCACTAACTACATTTATTCTTAAAGGACTGCTAACTTACTTTCTGTGGGGTTGGCCATCACATTCACAAAGACATCATCATTTTTAAACTTGCAAACATATCATAAACATAAGATTTTTAGATGAATAACAAAATATTGCAGAAAAAATGTATATATTCCACAACTCTTTGAGAATGAAAAAAATGCATTCAAATAAAAAAAAAATCCACTTTTTTTTTCCTTGTAAATTAGGAAGTACTTTGGTACATGTCAAATTACTGGGCTTTTCTGAGATTTTCAATGGCATTTCTTTGGAATTTGCCTACTGTGTGTTTTTAATATTGGACAAATTTAACTCTAATACAGAAATTGATGAGAGAAACTTCTTGCAACATGAAGAAGAAGGAGACTTATATAAGCTGCAGTCTGGATAAGACCATAAAAACAGCAAACACAACATCTTTAACTAATGTTAAAACGATCTCATAACAACTATATTTGTGCTATTGCAGTGGCATTTCCGTGATGCCAGAGTCAATCTATTATACAACTATTTTATATTAGAAGATTTTGCTTTATAAATATTATTCGTTCTTACTCTTCCTCACTTTTACTACTCTTATTTGAAAATATAAATCTTAGTGCTCAAAAAGCATCTAGATGTGGTATTTGTGAACATATTATAGTGGTGAAGGTGGTAGTGCTGAGCTAATGGTTTGACTTAATGATCATAGAGGTCTTTTTCAACCTTTATGATTATATGATTCTATGAAAAAGTTCCGTCAGTTACCAAATCAAACCAGAAATTTATTAAAAGAGAAATATGGCTAAAGGAAAAAAAAAAAAGGCCTTTAAAAAAAAAGTATTTATAGCTAGCAAGATTATATTCTGTTGTAGAGGACAGAAATTGTATTTTGCACGGGAACTCATAATTTTTAAAAGGTCGGTTTGTTTATAGAAGAAATAAAGATATCTACATTATAAAAAAGAAGTTTTACAAAGTGGAAAAGAAACATGGTTGACTAAACTATGTAATCTGCATTTCAATAATATATTTTCAAAATGAAATGTTTTATTTGTATCCAGAAAAATTGTTTACAGACAAGTCTTACCCTTCTTTTTCTTTCTTTCTGGGCTGTTTTTTGTCATTAATGGCATGTGTTAGATTAATGATGCCTATCAACAAAGCATAATATTTACCCAGCTACTCAACTCAAGCACGTGTGATCATTCCTCACTAAACATAGGAAGGTAGTAGTAAGGGTACTTACATAATATATTTAATATATTGCAAATGTAGTAAATTGACAACATCATAATATGTTCATAAAGATATACTGGACTACCTCTGCATAAATTTGTGAATTCCAAGATGACAATTAGATAGTGACAAACTGAATGTGTTAAACCTCAGAACAGCTAACTGCTATTGCACATGTCAATAGCCATTATTACAAGACAGTTTCTCAGAAAAGGGATCGGTAAAATATGAATAGTCAGTTTATTCTTTAAAATTTTTAAGACATTTCAGAATATTACCGGAAAAAAAGCTTTGAAGAACAAAAAAGGCTTTATGATTCCTTAAATCACATTTTGAGACTCAAATATTTTCAAATGTTTTAGTATTAAAGTCACTTTTAATTTTTTTAAGGATACCAAATCTCCAAATTCAATTGATATCTGTGACTTCTCCTGAACCAGAAGGGAGCCTACAAAAAGGACAGAGTGAGAATATTCACAACAACATGGACAGGATTAGGCAAAATGGCTTCTCATTTAGAGAGGGCTAGTTTAGATTAGATATTGAGAAGAAATTCTTTACCATGATGGTGGTGAATTGCTGGCACAGGACGCCCTGACAAGCTGTGGATACACCATAGCTGGAAGTGCATAAGGCCAAGTCAGATGGGGCTTGGAGCCACCTGCTCTAGTGGAAGGTGTCCCTGCCCAGGGCAGGGGTTTGGAATGAGACCATCCTTAAGGTCTTTTCCAATACAAACTATTCTGTGATTCTTTGATTTTCCATGGATTATTCTACTGTTTGTACTGCATCAGAACTTTAACCTTTTTCATGTATTCAGGGACTTATTGGGGCGTTGCTGCCTTTTTTGGTCTTTTTTTTTTTTTTTTGTGAAAAATGAGGATAGCAATAATTGCTTGTCTTTTATTGGAAAGCTAGAAGAGTTAGTAACTACCATTTCCAAGAATTGAATATAAAATGACAGAAGTTTGTCAAGTGCAGGAAGTTTTCCCTTGCATCCCTATTAAAAAATACACCTAGCTGAAATCCTCCATAGGATTCTACGCAGAAATACATTTAGATTATATTCTTCAATGCCTACAGGTTGTCTTTTGCCCAGTGAAATGGAATCAGTGTGTGATATTTAAACGGAGATAACCTCTTCCATTTTATCACATGCTGTCTAGGGAAGTGCTGTGTCTACCAATGTTTGATGAACAGCACAGACAACACTGAAGCACTTTAATAAAGAAAAATTAAAAATAAATCAGAGTTAACTTTACTAAGTAGAAGGTAGGTGAGACACCTTCTTTCTTTTAGTGCTGAACAAGTTGAAACAGGATTTTTCCAGATCTCCTTTTTGTTTGGCCTAAAAGGTAGGATTTCTGACTATGTTACCCTAAGCATAATTCAGGGATTCCCTCAGTACACCATACATCGTAACTCTTGAAATGATCAAGAGCAGTGATATGAGGTTTATTTCAGACAGGAGACTTGGTTTATAAAAATAGTATTTTCCAAAGCAAAATTTCTGAATTAGAATATTTTTCTGTCCAAATATCTTAATTACTACCAGGAAATACATGAAACAAAATCAACCAAATCCTTGATCTTTTTGACTGGGATTATTTGAAAACATAATTCTGGCAATGGCTAAGCACTTTCCATAAGCCTACTCCTACTTTCATAATATAATAATTAGCATCTAATTTGCGGTGCTGATACAAAACCCCCTAATTTTTAATTTCTCAAGAAATTGTGCATGTTATTCTCTTCAGAAGATAAAGTGACTTGAATACAGACCTCTAGTACATGCTATCATAAACTCACCCATTCCTCTGACTTGAGAGCCCAACAAGAACCCTGCCTAAATGTACTTGTCTATATGAGATAAGCCAATGGAATAGTAAAGAGATGTAAAAATTGTATACTTTAATGTACCATGTTCAGGCACCACAAAGTATTTCTGAAATTTATATTATATTTTGGTATTGCAAAACATTGTACACCTTACCCTCTCAGATTATTCCCTTTTGGGACTGAGTACTATGAAAACTCTCCAATTTCAACAATTAATCTTTGAAGTCTGAAGAGTCTAGAGATCAAGGCAAATAAATGTGAAATATTGGAAAAATTAATCAACAGGAGCTTTGCCTTCGTTTCAAATGTTTAACTGCTGAAGACTTAAAATCAGGCAAGTAATCTTGAAATGTGCATGTAGATCATACGACTAACTGGTGAAACTTTCACTCAATGGGAGTCATTGAGTTTATAATTTCGAATAATTTTGTTATGAGAATAACAGTAAAACAGGAAGGAGAGGGTCTGTAAGGATCAGATTCTAAGCTGGAGAAAAGGAAGTGGGAGGGAGAAAAACACTTACTATTTTTTCTCGCACTGCTTCCACATGGTCGGTTCCTGGTAGAGGTGTTGTTTGAACAGGAACTTCCTCTTCCTGAGCTTTTTCAGCTTTCAAGTCCTCCTTCGTAACATCTTGCTCCTTAGCTTGCAGTCCCTTATAAGGTGCTTCTACTTCTGCTTTCTGTTCAGCAACATGGTCTTTAATCTCCTCTGTAATTTCTTCCTTTTTGTCTTCTGGATGAGGTGTACTTTTTTTTGGGAGCACAGTTTCTTTATCTTCTTCCAACGTGCTTAGGGGTTTCTTTTGGTCTGCAGTTGTTGTTGCAGGAATTTTATCTGCTGAAGGTGTCTTTGACAGTTTCCCTCGCTGAAGTTTTGTTTCTTCTTTTCCACCTTCCTCTTGGATTTTATCCACCGATGAAGCTTTCTTAATTTTTTCATATTGAAGTTTTATCTCTTCTTTCTGAATTCCATGTTGGATTTTATCAACTGAAGCTGCCTTTGGCAATTTTGCCTCCCGAAGTTGTGCATCTTCTTTCTGTGGTGCAGGTTGGATTTTGTCAGCTGACAGTGCCTTTGCCATTTTCATCTGTTGGAGTTTTGGGTCTTCTTTCTGAAATCCCTGTAAAATTTTGTCAGCTGAGGGCATCTTTGCCAATTTTGCCTCTTGAAGTTTTATGTCTTCCTTCTGAACTCCATGCAAAATTTTATCAGCCGAGGATGTTTTTGCCAGCTTTGCTTCTTGATGTTTTTCATCCTCCTTCTGAACTTCATGCAAAACTCTGTCATAGGAGGCTGTCTTTGTCAGTTTTGTTTGTTGAATCCTTGGGTCTTCCTTCAGAGAAGCACGCTGGATTTTATCAGCTGAGGGTGTCTTGACAAATTTTCCCTGCTTAGGTTTTGCATCTTCCTTTTGAATTCCTTGCTGGATTTTATCAGATGACAATGTTTTTTCCAATCTCCCCTGCTGAAGTTTTGGAGCTTCCTTCTGAGCGCCTGGTTCTTCTGTTGGCTTTGCAGCTGCTGGAGTAGGCGGTGTGGAAGTCTTCTGAGGGGAATGTGAGACAGCAGGCATGGGCTGTTTTTGAGGAGGAGCAGGTGTTTTGGATGTTGGTTGTGAAGGGCCTGTTTTCGGAAGTGGCACCTTGCCCATATCTCCAAGTTGTCCTGACATTGCCCTTTGGGTCTGGCAGTTTAAGCACAGCCATTCTTGTACCTGTGATACAACAAACATGTGAAGTTACTTATTTGAAAAAGTAATAATAAAATCATACAATATTTTCAGTTTATATAGTTGAATTTTTTCAATCTGAAGGCTATGCATACTGGTAAGTTATTTCCTTTCGTTCCTGCTCTTGCAGGAAGATCCATAGCACCATTCCAGAAATGGAGCACGTCAGGTTCCAGGAAGCCAAGATGAACAAATATAAAAAGGCACTGTAAAAACTAACAGCAACGACATTTTTCCAAGGTATTGATGATCTGCAAAATTTGCTTAGATACTTCTAACATACATTTCTTTCTAAAGCCTCTATAATCTATCAATAGGTCCCTCTAATTTTGCAAGTCTGAGAAAAAGGGAACTGGCACTCATGGCTCTCTGGGTTTCTCTCAGGAAATCCCCTCTTGAAGTTCTGTAGAGGTATCTGTATAAATTTATTATGACTGTAACTCAACAGGAAGATCACCTCTCTGCTCACTTTACTGCTAAATCCCTGCTGCACACTGGCTCCTTTTACTGCTCTTCCCAGAAAATCAGAAAAAGGACAAGTGCTTCTATCTGTGCAAAAGATCTCTTTGCCAGTTGCCTAGCTACTACGTGAGAGGAGTAATCCCACTGTTTCCAGTGGGATTTAGTTTATAGTTCCTTTAAAATAGCAAAAGAAAATTTTAAGCACAGAAAGGCACTGATAGAAAAAAAACAGACTCTTCTGGATACTAGAATAGCTAATGAAGGTTTACCTCACTAGTGCAAAATGAGCTTCACTAGTAGATAAGTGGTGTATACTCAACATTAAAATCTACATTTAAAAATATCTGATCAGCTATTTCTATAAGTGATATATAAATTACAAGAAACACAGATGATATGACAAAAATCTTAAGTAAAAACAGCTCCTATGGGCTAGTTTTATGGAAATGCAACTAAGGAAAGTGTATTCAATGTATAAAATTGTCTGACAAATTTTGTTTCAGGCACAAGCAAAGCAAGAATGCATGCATTATCATTCAGGTCATCAAAAAATTGTCTTGTGTATCTATTATTCTACTTTTATAGAAATGACCAAACTAGTGAGTGTCCTAGTAATTGACACTAAAAACATTTATTAATAGTGTCCCAATAAATTCAGTTTATCAGCTGAATCAGTTGTCTCCCCTAACACTTACTACATTCTTTGCAACTCCAAAATGAATGTGGCTCTCTATCAGACTATTAAATATAATTTAAGCTTAGTTTTTCTGTTGAAAAAAGCATTTCAACATAATCCTCCAGGATCTATTATCCTCCTCCTTGGAACTTAAACTGTTCCAACTACACATCCTTTTTCTGGGAAACAATAAATGAGAAATGCAAATAAACACTTTTTTTAAAAAAATGAATTTGCAAAATATAACTATTTTTTCTTGCAAATATTTCTTTTAAATGGGGTTATCTGGAATTCCTGCAATCGTTTCCTCTGTTTTCCTAGAAAACAGTCCTGGAAGCCTTAAATATGTTGTGTACTGTCTTTTATAAACTGAAAATACAAGCAATGCTTCAGGAAACAAATGTGCCCTACAGAAAATCATGATATTATTATTAGAAGTCTGCAATGGAATAAACATATTAGGTAATATTTAGCATAAAGAGACTACTGAAAAAAGATCCAATTTCATAGTAGCTTTGATTATTTTCTCACAAAGTTTGTGAAGTTCAATATACAAAGTCGTTGAAATAATTTTCGTAGTTATTTTTTAAAATTTATTGGAGGGCCAAAAAAGATTTTAAACCCACAAAAAGGGTGCAGATTTTGCTTTATCTATTCAGCCTGAAAAATGTTCATTTCCCAATATAAGCAAAAGTAATGCCATTATTATTTGTGCTAATACAGGCTCAATCAGCACAGAACATGAGAATAAGACAATATTTAAACGTATTAAGCTTCTCAGAATCTAGTCTTAGCCATCTTTAATTACATAAAAACATAATGAAGTGGCTTCTGCCATGAAATAATCCATGGTTCAAAAAATTGCTGCTATATAGTCTTTGTGAACAAGTTAATTTATACTTTAAGTTCACATGTTCTTTTTGCAGTACCATTTGTCTGACCTATTTTATTTTATTTCCTTATACCCATATCCAGTTTCTGGGATCTCTGTGTTTGTTTCTGTTCTATCTACATGGGGTGGTACATCTACACTTGGCTCTTCTCCTGGCTCTGCTATTTTGCAGATCTCAGCTCGCACCTCTCAGCTGCAGTCTACTCACCCCTCATACGCTTGCTCCTTCTCAGATTCATCCTCACTTCCCTTTCCTTCATCTAAATCCTTCACAGACTCAGTCTGAATGTCCGCAACTACTTTAGCACCTTTACTAAGAGTATTAAGTGTTTAAACTCATAATAGTTACCCAGTCACTGTTTCCACTTCTTGCTGTCCCTATTTAGCATCTTTTCCCTGGAGTAAATTTCTGCAACTCAAGGACTGTGCTTTGTACTGAGCACATGGAAGAACTCTTAAAAAGGAAAATAATGACAACTGACATGAGGAAAGGAATTTGATGATTAGCAGATTGGTAAAATTTTATCAAAAGATGGAAATCCGAGTCTTGTCTCTCTGCCATAATGATGAATGTGATAGTAGGGAAATGACTGGGAATTGTCCAGATATCCATTGATTTAATGAACCTTGCCATTGTCCTCTTGGACTTTTTCTATATCTGCATATATTTACCACTTTATTTTTCAGTGCTGCTATATAAGCATTGCATATACTCCTCCCAAACTATCATTTTTATGTAACAGTTTTTAATTATCATGTGGATATTTGTTCACAAAAGAGCCTACAAAAATCTTCATATAGCACCAGGCCTCTAGCTCCTGATTCTCCATCAGAATGGTTCTCTGTAAAATCAGATTTTGTACCATGAAGTCATATGCCTCAGTCTTAGACTTGTCTTTTCCTCAGTTAACCTCATGGTCTGAATGCAAGCTTTTTCCTAAAGCAATCTCTTCAGTTAGCCTGTCAACCCAAATTTATAGGACTTGGGAAATGGACATAATCTTCTTTTAGCAGTCTTCACTAGATAAGTCTTAGTTCTTTGCAGAATTCTTCACACCCTTTGGTTCCTGAATTTGTCGTAGACATTATGACTGGCATTACAAGTGCTTTAATACTCTGAATCCATGGCTCTCTCCCTATGTTTTCAGCAACCCTTACAACCCAATGTTGCTGGACAGAACAAAGTAGCTCTGTCATAATTCTCCTCACTCACTTTTATAATAAACAAATGTCATTATGAAAAGAGCTACATCTAACATTCACAGTGCATGTCTGTTTTTCAGTCATCAAGAAAGAACTCTGCCCTGCTTGTTACAGAATGGCCCTTTCTGCTAACAAAATGTATGAAGGAACCCTTGAAAGGCTCAGCTCAGAGTTTCAGGTGTCTGATTGAAGGCCTAGGCTGGTACATCACAGCTGAGAGTACTCAGCTCAGTTTTACTGAGAGAAAGGCAGCTGAGACGGTATTTTAGAGACAGCCAGGTGAGGTAAGAAAATGGAAAAAATAAAAAAAAACAAAGAAAAGTAAAGCCACAAAGTGTCACAGGGAGAAAAATTCAGGAAAAAAATATACTGACAGGAAGAGGTACAAAGCCAAAAGGAAAATATAGAGAAGTGGATGGTAACAACCCAGCAAGAGCAAAGGTTGGCTGGTGTGTTCCAAGGAGGTAGAGAAGTTAATGCTTGCTGACCTGACTGGTGACTGTCTGGCCAGCAAATACTATCCAAGGGCCTCACTGAGGTGGGGTGAGTATGTTAATATTAACAACTCTGCATTGCTGTCTGTCTGTTGTGTGCATTCATCCACAAATTGCTCTGTACCCCTCAGGTCTGTACATCTTCCTTGCTGTGTCGCTCAGCCTGTGGTAGACATTGCCTGAACAAAATGCAGAGCAGGAGGCTGCCTTTCCAGCTAGAATGGGAATGCTGGCATCAGCATTTCTTTGGGATCTACAAATTCTAATCCCACAAAAACTAAGGTTTTAGATCTCCTACCTCTAGAAGCAATATTAAAAAAAACAACAAAGAAACCAAACTAACTATGTCGCATAGATTAATAGAGAAACATGTATTTTCAGAGCATGACCACCAAATCAGACTGTAGATCTGGCAGAAGAAAAAAAATACAAAAATAAAACACTAAAATCCCACATTTTCTCTCTCCAAACAGAGTTAGGCAGGCAGGAGGTAACTGTCTAAATGAAGCCAGTTTGGCAGAGTCCACACTGGAGCCTCTATGGTATCTAGAATTAGAAAAAAAATGCAGAGATGTTTGCACAGATCTGTGTCTGTGGAGGTCACAGACAGTTTTCCAGGCTCACTCTCCTTAATTTACATGTAAATTTTGTCTAAAATGTCACTTAGGAACTTATATTTATTTTTGGATTCCACCCCAAGTGGAGAAATGATGTGCAAACAAATGCTTAGTCAGATGGCTGATTTTTGGAGAAAAGGTTAGAAAAATATGGCTAATTTAACCTAGGTAAATTAATCCCATAAATATGATGTATATGGGAGGAAAGGTATATTGGCTGCATACCGAATGGATATTAATTGTCCATGGACAAATTTAGTTTTAAAATTAGAAGACCTTCCTTGCCATTAGTGATTTGAAGTTTAGAGTATGATACAATAGGAGTGTGGCACAGAAGAACAGTTAATTTCAATATATCACACGTTTGCCAACAAAATCACTCAATGATTCATGCAATCCTAACAGTTTTAAAAAATGCAGTTCTTTAATAGTGCTCATGAACACAGTGAATTACCATTACCATTAAATAGATTCACAGAATTTAGTTAACTTCAAACATCAAGGTGTCTTTTAGTCACCAAAGAGGGATCACAGAAACCCCCAAAAACTGGTTCAGATGAATTTAAAGCAGCACATTAGAAAAACCAACTGTAAAAATCTCTGCCAAATAAAAAAGTTTGTCAACAGGAGGAGGAAATGATTACCTTTACAGTTTAAGAATGTTTGTTTTATTTGCTAAAATTGCAACCAAGATGAGATTGTTTTCTGAATAATGCCATCTTTTATCTTTTTCTCAAATACAGAGTTTCAGGATATGATTGAGGAAGACCAAGCTATCTCAGCCTGTCATTATTGTTACTAATTGATATGTTTACTTATAAGCCATCACAACTATGAAATTAAATAAGTTATTTTCAATGATCTCTTTTTCTTCCACACCAAGTGATAAAGGAAGAGAGTTGTAAATACTGCAGCTGACTACCAGAAAAGTACAGACAAACCAGTGTTTCTCCCATGTGTCAGGAATTATCTGCTCCTTAATTTTAATAGGGTTGGGACTGCTGTATATTTCACTCAGTTATGTACAGATGAAATACAGACTATGACAACACAAAGATGACCTACTTCTTCAAGTAGTGACAATTCTGAAATATGTATACCCTTACCTTACTTCAAGAGACATCTTAGCACCTTCAGAAAAATCTAAATTTTTTTGTTTTTTCAGCAACTGCTCTGTTGTATGGGAAATTTTATTTTAGCAATTAAATTTAATAGATAATGGGATTTTTATGTTTATAGTGTCTGTGTATACTTAAATTTCCCTTAGTTATTTTGCCGAAGTCCCTTAGAGGCTTAGAATTATGCTATCAATGCACAAAAAATGTATCCTTGGTGTATATACATGCCATCACAGATACAAAAGAACCAAAACTGTGGAAAAATAATGCTTTTTATTGAGGAGGAGGGAACATCAATGTATTTGTTTTTACTCTGCATCTAACTGCATTGTACCATGTTTTTGCTGTTTTTTCATACATCATTATAAAAAGATCACTAAAAGTCCTCCTCTGTACTGGCAGGTTTAGCTGCAGGGGTGCTGGTGCCTGAAACAATGACATGACCCTTCCTTACTCAGAGAAATTCCCATCAAGCAATTTTCTACCCCTGGTGACCACTTCTTCTGTTACCATGGCAAAAACAACCTCAGTGAAGGAAAAAACAATAAAGTGGATATGGGCATCATTCAAATGCCAGTTTATTAAACATTTAAGATTTTTTTTTTAAATATTGACTTTTACAATGAAGTACATATTAAAATCAGCTTTTTGTCCTAGCCATCAATGACAATACAATTGTCTTATTAGGCAGGCTTCTAATCTACTAAGTCCATTTCAGAGTGGTTGCAGTATTATTTTGGTATCTCATTCACTCACAAAAGCCACTGTAGATGGAATTTACTTGCAGAATAAGAAGATAGTAGTTACATCCAGAAACATTTTTCAGGGTATAGCTGAAAATCAGAGTGAGATAAAAATTGTTGCAGTGACATTCTCTTTCACAGGTTCTTTAAGGAGATCCCCAATCAGATGACTAAAACAATTTCAGTTTGCTTGCATAAGTGACAAATGACCATGCTGTTGAGCATTAATGAGCAGCAGCACATGACCTCTATTATGCTATTCTTAACTTGCTTGGATAGAATTGTAGTTCTTAAAGATTTCTGTACATTCTATAGATCAAAGAAATCCAAGATTGTATTAGTGTCTGAAGTAATAATTTTTATGGTAAAAATCCAGTTTTATTAAATACTTATTTTATAAACCAGTTTATTCAGAGCTTTAAAAATGTTAGGCTACTGTAATCCTTCTTGACTATATGTAGACATTGAAAAGCCTCACTATGCTCCTTTGTACCCTTCATTACAACAGTCTCAAAGAACAACAGTTTTCTGTGCCTCCTAGCAGCTGAATCACCATTCCCCACAAACTGGCCAGCAGAATACGTGAGTATTCCCATCCCACCATCGCTATTATTTGTTCTGAGCTGACAAAATATCTAGTGTCACAGATGGCACTAAAACAACAAACAACACCATCCCCTGAAGAATTTGTGGTCTATTCAATTCTGTGTTCAGTGCTGACCTTTTACAGACAGTCTAGAGAAAATTGGTTTTGTTCAAAAACTAGACTGTTATTTTTTATTACATCTCACAATATATATTTAGTTATAAACTACAAGTACAAACTTTCTTTCTGAACCTTAATGGATCATATAAACAAACACCTTAACCATTCTTTGTAAAAACTCTTTATTTTGGTCATCCCCAATAGAAATACAGAGATAACTAATATATATCATTGCTCTGAAAAGTCATTTTGCATTTGGTTTGCTCTTGCAAATCAGATAATCCTAAAACTAATATGTGCAGTTCACCGCAACAATATGCTTTGCAAAACTAAAAATCTCTGCAAAAACAGATTGAAATATGTCTGTCTTTTGTCTCCATTATACCCATTAATGCATTATTTTTTTAATGAAGATGAATCTGCATGCTTCAAGTGAAATGCTATCAACAAAGATGTAAATATTAAAAGAATAAAAGGTGATTTTAATTTTTTTTTTAAAGTCCTAGCTCCATCCAGTCTCATCTAACCTGTATTTTAAATACTTAACTAAGGCCCTAAAGTTATGACCCTGGCTACTCAGATTCACTCAGCAGGCTATGGGGTGTTCTCTCCAGATATGAACAGTGTTGGTGGTCTGACTACGGTATCTATTCCTCACTGGGGAGAGAGCCTGCAGCAAACTGTGCTCCACACAGGCCTCACTTCAAGGATGAATTTGGGATTTTCTCAGAGCCTACACTAAAGTCCAAAGATAAACCTTTCTTAAAATAGTAGGCTGAAGAAAAGACTTAAATCTGTAATCTGATATTTAAATAAATGGTCTGATATTCAGAACCTCTAAATACCTGAAGACAGGTTCACTGTCTCTTTTCCACTTTTCAGTTCATCTCTTCTGTTTGAATCTTTTAAATTAGAATCACAGTGTACATATCTGTTTTATCACTTATGTTTATTTTGCATGGATTTATAATTTCAGTTTATTAGCAATGATTTATGTATAATGTTTGCTTTCAGTAATATATAAAAGACATCTGAACCCTTTAGGTGCCTGAAAATGAGGGGGACAAGCAGATGAAAAAATGGGGGATAATTCATAGTCAAGGAAACACACCATTGTCAAGGAAGATAACAAAGGTCCAGCAGAAAGTGAAGGAAGGTCCCTTACTTGGCTTTGGAAAATTATATTAATTATTAATTATATTAATTATACTAATGTAAATATTAATAATGATTCATTAATATATTAATAATATTAATTATTAGCTTACAGATAATGTAAGAAGTTTGCACGTAACCATTTTCTGATACAGTGGCAACTGCCACAGCAGTAAAGAGATAAATGAAGTAAACAAAGGACACAGATATGGCATCTGTGCAGAATGCCTGTGGCTTTGTGTTATGTGGTACATGCGGAGAAGCACACAGCCCTTCCAGTAGCTTCTTGAGCTCTTCCCAATGCACATTTCTCTTAAACACCCAAAATGAGGAGATGAAAACCACACTGACCTCCCTGCCAAGGACAGTGTCCAGAGATGGCAGCAAAAGAGCAGAGAAATTGTCACTACCTGGTTTTGCTTTATTACTGGGTGTGGCCATTTTCACTGATTAAAGGCAAATTCCCAAGCCCTGAGGCAAAGCAGTACAAAGTCTAGGGAAAGGCAAGGGAAGAGGTGCAGGTGCAAAAGGGAAAAAACAAACTTTTGTCTCTTGGCTTCATCCTGCTTTGAGGTTTCTGCTGATCAGCTCTCAAGAAGAGAGTCACCTCTCAAGAAGACTGGTGACACATTTTAGTGACAATAATCTTTTCTGTATGTCCCTCTCATTGTTTTGATCTTGCACTTTCCTGCCTCCAATTTTGCCCTTTTGCCACCACGATAGAAAATATTGGAAAGATTGTCTTAAAAAAGAATATGCCATTTGGTCAGCAAGAAAATCCTGTCCAGAAATTGTAACTTGAATACAGGGAGCATGCTGTGTTCTCCCATGGCTTAGAAAATATGTACAAGAGCAATTGAAAATATAACACTTTTTTTTGGGAAACTTTAGACCAATATTCATTAAAATTCTTCTCAATCTTTTGAACAGTAACATGAATGCAATTTGTTTAAAAGTATAACATACTGTGATGCTACAGTGTGACTTAAAGCAGATGTTTACTTGGTGTTTAATGTGCAAATAAATCCTATATCCTTCAGCAATAACATATAATAAGCTTGAGTTAACTTTCAGGAGACACATAAAATAAAGCAAAGAAAATACCAAATAACCTAAACCCATGCAAATCTGCCCAAAACAAAAGTACTGCTAACTCTCAAAATAAATATTAAATATAACAGGAAAATACAAGTCTTAACTGCTAGGAAAAAAACCAAAACCAAACAACAACAAAAAAAACCAAAACAAAAAAAAACCCAAAAAACAAAAAGCCCCAAACTGTGAAATGTGGGGATCTTATTTTTCTGTCTCATTAGTGTCAATAAATCCTTGAAAGTAAGGGCAAGGCCCCAAAATATTGAACTATAATAGGAGTACTCAATTTCCCAATGGACTTGCAATGCCAGTATTAGACACACTATGCTTGAGAATTATTTGTTTCACCCTTCTAAAATTAAGTTTTTCACATGTCTCAAAATACAAACAGTACTGCTTTAGTGACTACAAAGTGGGAAAAGCAACCCTACACAGATAGCAAAAAATGAAGTGTCTCCAAAATTACCTCCTTGCATTTTCTAGTTGCATTTATTGTATTATATTATTATTATTATTACTACTACTATGAATAATGTATTCATACTTAATAGTTTTGTACCTTATGTCAGGTTTGACAAACCTTATTCCTGTGGTTAACATTTGTATCATTCTTAAAATGCCAGCAGAAAATACATGAAAGCATAACTTTTATCTTGAAAGCCTGTCTTGAATCATGTTTTAAAAGGGGATTTGATTCTGAATTGTCCTTAGTAAAACTTTTAGATAAATTGAAAATTGTTGAAGAGTTTTAGAAATATTTTAAACACTTTTAATATAAAGTGTTACTGGGTTCTAAAGTTAACTGCTCTTTTTACTCCATCATGTCAGAAGCAAACAGTTCTCTTACTTGAGTTCTATACCCAAAATATTAACATCTGTCACAAAAACGAACAAAAGTTTTAATTCTCCAAACCTTGGACTGAATTCTATATTTTTATCCCTCATTAAAAAACTCAAAATAGCAAAAAATAGCCCCATAATAAACAGTAAATAAACAAATAGGAGCAACATTCATATGAAGTTTTATGTTGTCAAATGTGTTGCTGATGTTTAAAAGAGACCGATCTTATTTTCTCATTAAAAGTCAATTTTCAAGTCTTAATTAATTTTGAAGCATTTGCTCAATCCTTGAAACACTTTTTTAAAGGACCTGTTTACATCATAAAACACATGATCCAATCCTCAGTCTTCCAGGATGAGTGATATAATGTCAGCTTCTAATTAATTTAATTGTATGCTCTCTTATAAGTCAAGAACAAACACCTGGAGACAAAAATGACAAAGAAGTCAATAGCTCTCAGTAGTTTGATGAAAAGTGAAAAGTAAAAAAAAAAAAAAAATGAAAACACCAAAATGAAAAAACTCCCAAAAACCCCACCCCAATCCCCAAAGCACAAAACTTCCTTCTTCATAAGTTTTGTATTTCTTTCTTCCTTTCTTCTCTCTAGTCATACTGGTGAGGGGGAGGCAAGAGGGGGAAAGAGAAAAAAAAAAAAACCAGGAGATGGAAAATAAGCTGAACAGCAACCTTTTTTTTTTTTTTTTCCCTGGAAAAAGATTGTTAATAAAAAAATCGTGTTTACTTTTCTTCTCTAGGCTATGAAAGCCCACACATGGGCACAGGATGATTAAAGTGAGGGTCTCACCCAGGTAGCACCTCCACTTTTCTGTGTAACAATCCTGAGCAAAAATCTTACAATCACTTTTATTGTTCTTTTTTTCTTCTTCGGAGACAGACCCACAGTTTTCTGCTACTTACAAGCTCTCCACTCACCTCAGGGTACTCCTATTAGGAATGGTCTAAACCAATGAAATAGTGTATTTGTATTAAAAAAAAAAGTCCCAAAACAAAACAGTGGAATGGATTTTGTTGGTGACTCTAAATCTCCTTATTTTTCTAAAATTCTCACAATTTCTACCAAAACAATAACCAAAAAAGAATGAAAAAAAACTCCAAACCAACCAATCAACTAACAAAAACCATGCAAACCAACCAAAAAACCAAAAAAAAAACCAAACCAAAAAACCCCCAAAAAACCAAACAAAACAAAACCAAAGCAAAAATCACGACAGCCTTTTGGTAAAATTGTTCAAAATAATTTTTTTGGTTCTTGGTTTTGTGGCACCTGAACAATTTAGCTACTTCTTTATCACCTTAGCTCATAATTTATAAAACCAGGATATAATCTGGTTTTTTTTTCTTCTAAAGAAAGATTTCTTTAGAATAGAAACTTACTCATAGTTTTATGAAACTATATAGCTTAAATTAGGAATTTTCATTTACATTCTATTTTTTTTAATCATATATAGCATGTAAGTCAATTAAAAAAAAAAACCAACCCCAAACTTTTAGTAAAATATGCATCTACCTGAGCAAAAACAAAAAAATCAGTTATACTACAATTGAATAGAAATTTTAAATAACCTCAAAAAGCAAGAGCCTTTGTCAACATGGATTATGGAGAGCTGCAGATATAAAAGCATGAAGAGTGTATTACAGAGATCGTAACTCCAGATGTATGCCACAGAGAATTCAAATTGCATCCTAAAACACAACAGAAATTATCATCTCTGTATTATTGTCCATGTAATCAATTTCCAAGCTTTTGACACCAGAATATTATGCAGTCTGCTTGTAAAATGAACCATTTATGGAGCTCTCTTCAAAAAAACATGTCTAGGCAATGAAGTGGAAAGTTCACATCTGTCTTCAAGGGCAGATCTGGAAGCAGTTTCCAGTGTGCAGAAGTAAATTTTTTTGTGCATCAAAGCAGTTAAAATTGTGTCCTGCAATTATTTGCATTTAATATCACTCCAGTACATAGAAATAATCTTTTTTTTTTTTTCTTTAGAGATGGCACTTGGGCATTTTAATTATTCCTCAAAAACAACTAAGCAGACTTTTTTCGAAAAATCTTGTTTCTACTATGTGTCCATGTTGACTTTCTATGTTTTCAGATATAATGTAGTATAAATTTAGAATTGTGTAACTCAATTAAAAAAAAATAAATTGCAACAGAAAGGAGTTTATATTATGCTAGGCATCTGAAAAAGAAAAAAAATTGTGCAAATATTTATTCAGCTGACTGTTCATTCCATAGTGATGCTTGGGAAGTGGAATCATACCCAAGATGCCTACCTAGATTCATAAAATTCACCATTCTTAAGCTTTTGTAAGAGATCTTCTTGTTGATAGAACGTTTATCTGCATAGCCAATCTGACAGATTCATTTTATCCTGGTTCATTCATTTATTAAGATACTGCTTCAATCTCCCTGATTATGCTACATTGGCACTTAGAAAAAACATTATCCTTTAATGCTTCATTAGCTACTTTTCCATCACAGTTAGAAATGTACATTACAACCATAATGCATTATGGAAAAACTGTAGGTCACTCAGACAGTACCAGCTCTTTTCAGTTCTCTAATAGAGTATTTGCCCAATAAATTTTTCATGGGACATTGCATCTTACAAAACTAATTTGGAGATGGTGCATTATATTGCCAAAACATTCCTTAGAAATGACTTATGGGAATAGAATTGCTGTCAATAATCATTAATTAATTTAATTGACAATGTTGATCATGCAAGGGCCATATCTGCCACAAAATTGTGTTTTATGACAGAAGTTTCTCTAGGAAATTGCAGAATAACTGTGCTGAACACACAAAGAGAGAGAATAAGTAAGCCTGGTTTTGCCTGTTTTTACATAAAAGCACTCCCTGAATTAAATCAACAAACCACGTGAACTAATTTAAAAAGCAGACACACAAATAAAAGTAGGAAATGGTTTAAGACTTTAACAAAAGCTGAAAAAAACAGCAAAAGTCAATAACTACAAAAGTTGTGGCAAACAGACTGTAGCACAGTGCAAGGCCTGACAGGATGAATGTTCACAAACAGGCATCACTGAAAGGAACTGGGAAACCCAACTGCTGTAGGAAGTAGCACAGCAAAACCCAGAGGACTTGGGTGGCTGCAAGTTTACAAAAACCACATTTTCACTCTCATTCCAACAATAATGATCCTTCTCAGAAAAAAAAAAAACAATGTATGATTTAAAAAAGAGGAAATGAGTGCTGCTCTATTTATCATGGTTTGGTAACCACTTTGTGTTACATAACAGCAGTAAGTATGGTAAAAAACATAAATAAAAGTGTTTCTATATAGGACAGGCTCATCTGCCTTTAGAGCTTCCTCTCCAAAACCTGATGAACTCTCCAGGAAGTTGTATGTTTGCTCGTTTGATTTGAAAAAAATGACACTGTTGGTCTATTGTAAAATGATTCTGTCTGTAAAAGCAAGGTTTGAAAAATTCTCACAGAATCACAAGAGCCTAAATATAATTAAGAGCTTCTTTTTAATATGGATCTGCTTTAATTAATATGTCAGAAAATGAAACCTTTTTGTCAAAAGGACTATCTAGAGCATGTACGCTTGATAGAGTCTTTTGGGCCACCAATTAGGAAATTAACTCACCAAGTTTCCAAAATTTCTGGAGATAAGAAACTATGTCATACTTAGTCTTAATAGATAGACTATAAATAGATAAGAGACATAAATTAAGTTATAGAAATTATTAAAAGTCATATTAAACATAATACAGCATTTCAGATTCAAGCTACTTCTCATAAATCCCACTCAATAATGTGAATGCAATTTATATTTGATGCCCCACACCACCCACAACCCTCCTCTCTCTGACCCAGATTGATTCTACTTGGTTTAAACTCTCCATGCTTAGCTGGAAAGTGTAATAATCTTAATTTTTTAATTTTTTTTTTTACAGTGATGAAAAGCATAAATATTTTTAAAATGTCTTGTGAAAAACAGCATGACCACATTACATTTTTATAATCTACACATATTTTCAATGAGCCACTTAGAAAAAGCTAAGGGAAAAAAAAACCACTGTAGAATGAGCAGACTAAAAGAACCTGGAAACTGCTTTTTGAGCGCAACAGAGGCATCACATTTTAGGAAGCTCAGAGAAGTGGTATATATTTTGTGCTACTTTCTCATTAAGCTTGATGATTTTCACCAGAAAAAAAAATAGTTTGTGATATTTTCTATTCTCATTACAATCTATGTGACAAGAAGACATTATGAATTTGCCATTTTGTATCCCTGCTACAATAATTTTTACAAGAATAAATGATACCGGCATTAATGGCTGACAGTTTGTCACTCGGAGCACAGATCCACTAGACATGTAAGCAGTATCTGATTTTAATCTCACATTTACCTGCTGAGATTTACAAGTGTCCTCAGTAAAACTGGGACCTTTGCCAGTTTATGCAAATGTCATGTCAGATATAAGTAAACGTGAGGCTAATCTACAGAGTTCAGGTGCAAAAAACCCCCAGCGAATCTGGTGCCACAGCAGGTGAGGTGCAAGTAAATATTTATCTCCTTTAGCTTTTCTGACTGATCTAGGCTACTTATTGTAAGATCAACTCATTTTCTACAGACCTATTTTATGTTTTCTAAGCCATTATTCATTCTCCAGATGCCATCATTCTTACCTGACTTGAAACACCTGACAATATACCTGAGCTAGGTGCAAGTAACTTTACAGGGTATGAAAAAAGCATGCCTCTCATGAACACAAGCTGTTCCCTAATTTATCTGTCTCAAAATTTAATACAGCACAGGCCTAAAAATTTTAAGAGAGAAAATTAGACGTTGGATCTGTACCCACTCTCAAGGTGTGAGTTGTGCTGTTTTGGGCCATCAGTCTCCCTAATGGGCAGGGCTCCATGGCCACATCTTAAAACAAATGGGTCTATGTTTGTTCTCTAAAACTAAGTGGCACAGCAGAGCTCCTGTCTGTAACCCTTTCCCCTAAATGCAATTCAGCCCAAACCGGAATGACTCCATCCAGACTGGCTGGGTAGAATTTTGCAAGCTATTATGCAAATTATGACCATCAACTGACCTGTATTTTTATAAGTTGTTATGTGCTAAAAACATGCCAGGAAACTTGCTGATCAACAAGACAAGCAGCTTCAGTCTATAACTTGTTCGAGAACTCATAATTAGTTTACTGATATTTTATTTTGCTTTTGGTCTCATTATATCCATTGTGTTGGGCAAGAATATAATTTCAATACAGCAGTAATATTTTGGTTTGTACTACTCCATTAAATATTTCAATGTATTCAGAGGAAGTCTATATTTTAAAAGAGACTATAGGGAATTGTTATATCTGACCGGCTTAAGCATTGCAGCAAAAAAAAAAAGAAAAAACAGATTCTTCCTTCTAACTAAGAATAGAGTTTAATTCTGAATGAACACTACGGATGAAAGAACTCATATTTAATTTGACAGAAATTAATGATAAGCTCGAAAACAGCATAGCATAGATTATTTGCATTACAGACCAACTCTTGAAAGAGTGTAGTTTGGTCATTACTACAATTTGCAAATTGGCACTTAATTGTAAGTTCTTATACTTCCATGTTGTTCAATCCCATTCAATTCTGCAACTTACTCTTATTAACAACTTTTTGCCATGAATTACAATCTAATTTTATGTGTATGAGAGTTTTTCCATGATTCTCTAACTCCATTTTCATTCAAGAGCTGTAAGTGAGAATCTTTATTAAGTTCATTACTTTAAACACCTGTACTGAAAAGGATCAGAATGTTGCAATTGGCCCTTAGTAATAACCATTATTTGAAATCAGGATTTAGACTTTGTGGACTTAATCTGTCTCTTGCATATATAAATTTAAACCAAATTCAGGAATATAAGAACATTATGAGAGAAGTACCAAATGTAAAAGGCAAACCATGATGTTTAGTTGACTAGTTTAGCTCTCTAATACACAATAGTATAGAAGAAATTCTAGACTTAACTTGCACAATTAGAGCTACTATTAGAAATTCTGCTGTTCAGGAAAAAAATCCAAACCAATCCATACCAATCAGCCAACCTATGCCTCCCCAACAAACAAACAAACAAACAAACAAACTGCAAAAAACAGCCCACAACCAAAGCCAGCCCACAATTTAGAAAAATAAAGGTGATAACCTTGGCTACCTACCTGAATAAATGTCGAAGGGGTAGTAGAACCTATACATAATTTTGAAACTGTTGACATTAAACAGTGAAAGATCCAAAAAACAATGATTAAACACTTGACAGTGTCAACTATTGTGCATGAGAGTCTAAAAGCAGGGGAGGATATGGAGCTGAACAAGTAAATAAAAAGTTCCTAAATTTCCAATTAAAGATATTATTTTGATTTAATCTTCCATTTTCTATTGATTTATTTTACTATCTCAAATTATCTTGCAAAATTAGGGCAAACAATATTTTAGAATCTCTTTTACAGAAACATTAATGTATTGCTGCAAGTGTACGAGCCTTCAACCCCAGAACATATCTGCAGCACAGGCCAGCTCTCGAGATGAATTTTTTAAAAAAAATTTATTTTTATTCACTCTTCTAGAACAGCAGCCTTCTTGGCAACATGCTGTTTTGTCAAGTTTGTCATGGCTCTGAGAATTTCAGAGGTCACTGAAGAGCAGAGAGTCAACCATATATTTTTTTAACAGAATTGATCCTGACTGAAGGTAAAATTCAAATCAGCTTTACAAGTATACTCAGAAACACAAAGGCATCAGCTTGTATTTTATGTCGCTTTATGAGAGATATAACTACAATCATAATTCATACATTAAAAATAAGTCCAAAATTATAATAAAAATAGCCAAATTTACTGTTCTAGATTATCCTGTTCCCCTCTAGGATATACCTTTTAGAGTATATCACTGGGGTTCTTTTTCTAAATAGAACCATAAACACTGAAAACATTTGAATATTTACCTTTTTTAATCTGTCTGCAAACACCAGTGTGAATATACAGTTCCCACTACAAATCAGAGCTAAACTAGTATATTCTTATAGCAGAAAACCTGCAGAATCCAGTAACACTGACAGCATTGATAATCAAATGTGTTTCAGGATGAATAGAAAGTGTGATGAGGCATCTTTGAAAACAGTTTGCACAGTGCATAGTGTCTTACTGAGAGAGTGCACTGAGTTTTTTGCATCTGACATGGCACAAAATGCAATTTCCCAGTAATTCATAGGAACAGAACACTTAGCTTCAACAGGAAACACTCCAAAGAAATGACTGGATTCTAGGGAGAGATTAATGTTTAGTATCTCCTTTGTTATAGCTCAGACAATTTAAGCTTTTTGCTCTTTTTTACCCTTAAAGAAAGTGACTGACAGGAGCAGGATTCCACTTTTTTAACCATCTGCTGAGATGCTTTTAATGAAGCCTAAAAGAGTCATTCGCACATATTTCTTGCTGTTGAGATAGGGTCAGAGAAAATAATTTCAGACTACAGAAATCTCTTGTTCACTTCTGCAAGATTAAATCTAAGGTTTCTTTGAAGGACACCAGGACTGGAATCACTGCCCTATTCATGGAGATACACAGGGCTTGAGTCACTCTATGACATGCTCCCACCTGAATCATTTAAGTGTTATATCATAAAATGTTTATTCATTGACATGATCAGTATTCTAAATGGGTTAAAAAAGGGATATGATAAACCTCTCTCTAGTTCCTATGGTCTGAAAGAGACACCTCTTTTTGTGATAGATTTTTAATAAATGATTCTATCACCACTTGCTCTAAATGATCAAGACATTAATGCATAATAATGCAGCCTCAGATATAAAAGAACTACACATATATTTTTGAATGTAATTATAATTTTTAAACTCATTTTACGATGTTAATTATATATGAAAATTATAATCCTAAAAAATTAAATTAATCTATCCCAAACTTTGCGGAAATTTGAAGAATAAACCTTTGCTTGAATCAGAGAGAGATTAAGTATAAAGTGTGTCTTCTAAAGCATTCCAGAATCTCTAACCTGGGAATATTCCGTAAAAGTCTAGAGATCAAGGTAGTAAGGTTTCTTGCCCAGTTTCAAATGAATCTTTCTGCAATGTAATTGTCACATTTAAAGTTTAAAATATTTTTGTTCCCTTGAAGTAGTTTTTATAATTACTGCCCAACTGTAATCCTACTTTCTTGTTTAGCCAGCATTTAGAAAATATTAACTCACTTCCACTCTAGAGAACTTACTTGATGTTTATTTAAGCATTTAATTTAATTCAGCAACATCTCCCTTTAAGATAAAGTTTTCAGACAGTCTCTCTCTCACTGACATGCACAGAAAGAAGGAAGAAGAAAACAGTGAGAGAAAAAGATAAGTGCATGAAGAACTTCCATTTCCAGAAGGGTGATATGAAAGGCACTGATTAATCTTATGTGTCTGAAGTGACAGCCAATGTGCAAAGAAATGATTACTTAACACCGACAGAAACTGTCAACCAACAGGACACTTCAGGAATATTTTTGTGGTGCTCAGAGATTAACTGGTAAACTGCTGCATATGGGTGAGAAATGTGTATGTTCATGTAAAAAACCTTTTTTTTGTGTTGAAACACTCTTTTGAGTGATTCTCTGGGGAAAAAACTTCAAAATTAATAATGATAATGCAATTTCTTCATAATGCCACAATGTGAAAAAGCCACAGATGTAGAAGAGCAAGACACCATCTTCTACTGAGAAGTCTTTTCACTTAAAAACAGGCATTAACACTCCAAAACACAAAAAAGGAGCTGAAAGATATGAGCCAGTATCTACAGAAGACCCGTGCCTTCTGTACTGCAAACAAGCAAGCAAAGAATGATACTCTAACATGCTTGAAATGGTATTAGGTATTTATGTTTAGTCACCTCAGCCCTAGTCTAGAGTTCTGAGTTAGTGTTAACAAGAGCTCACATTAAAGTGTTTTCTTAATAGTATCTCTCTAGGATACCCAATTCCCTCTCTAGGCTCCATCAGGTGGTTTGACTGGATCTTCACCCACTCTAAGAGGAGACTGGATACCTATTCATAGTCAACAAAATTTAGAGATACTAATCTTTATCTAATCTTTATCTGAATGCCACCCAGTCTCAGTGAGCACCAGGAAAGAACGAGAAAACTCAGAATTTGATCCAAAATCCTTGTCATTTCTTCACTAAACTTTGTATTAAAAATGTTCATCTACGATAGTACAAGCTCTGACTTATTATTTTTTAAGATATTAAATGAAAGTCTTAATAATACTGAGTTAAAAGGTTCAAATATAATTGAAAATAAGAAAAAAAGACCCCAGCAATGATCCTACAAGCAATGACAGAAAATAAGTGAATAGAAAATTAGATATAAAATGCAGTCTCACCAGTCTTATTATTCTTTGGTGTAAAAAGTAGTTACATTTCCACTTCAACTTCTGCTTATGAAGCAGAAGTGAAAAACTGGTTAAAAACATCCTGAGTCATAGAAGAAAATTCTTATAAGTATTTATATACAAGGATTCATACATCAGTGAACACAATCATGATACAGTGCTTAATGAAGAAGCTCTCATTACTACCAGCATGTGCACTTTCAGTCCACTGCTTTACAAATTAAAACACAATAGTTCCTTGTGATTACACTACTTCTACCAATGTTTAGTCAAATGCATTTCAATACAAAGTAAGAATAAGTTGAGAATATTTTTATAAGCAATGAAGTTATTGCTTGCTGAACTTAGCTTCCAGTGTAGCCATATCACATGACTAAATGTTCATTCCCATTCTGACTGAATTTCAAAACGTCTCATTTTTAGTCTCATTTGTATCAATTAAAATTGTCTCGTCATCAGTTAATGCTGTTATGATGACACAAGCTAACTCATTAAAATGTCATACTAATTTCTTTGCCATCATTTAAGTGGAGATTCAATATAGAATAATAGAAGTGTTCAAGTTGAAAAATACCTTTAAAATCATAGAATCCAACTGTTAAACAAGCACTGCCAAGTCCACCACTAAACTATGTCTGCAAATGTCACATCTGAACACCTTTTAAATACCTCCAGGCATGGTGACTCCAACACTTCCCTAGACAGCCTGTTCCAAGCCATGACATCCCTTTTAGTGAAGGATTTTTTCCTAACACCTAAACTAAACTTTCTCTAGTGCAACTTGAGGCTGTTCCTTGTCATTTTATCACTTGTCACCTGGTAGAAGAGATCCCCATTTCACTAAACCTCCTTTCAGGGAGTTGGGAGAAAGTGATAAAGTTTGACTTGAGACTCCTTTTCTCCAGGTTTAGCACCCCCAGCTCCCTCAGCTGTTCCTCATTAGAATTTTACTCCAGATCCTTTCCCAGCTCTGTTCCCTGCTCTGAACACTCTCCAGCACCTCAAAGTCTTTCTTGTACTGAGGGGCCCAGAGCTGACCACAGGATCTGAGGTGTGATCTCACCAGTGCTGAGTACATGGGGCAATCACTGCCCTGGTCCTGCTGGCCACAGTGTTTCTGATACAGCCAGGATGCCTTGGCCACGTGGGCACATGCTAGCTTGTGTTCAGTTGGCTCTCAACCAGCATCCCAAAGTTTTTTTTCCACCAGGCATTTACCAGTCACTCATCCCCAAGCCTGGAATATTGTATGGGGTTCTTGTCACCCAAGCGCAGGACCTGGAACTTCACCTTGTTAAACCTCATATCACTGATGCTAGCCCATTGATCCAGCTTTTCCAGATCCCTCCAGAGCCTTCCTACTCTACAGCATAACAGCATTCCCACCCATCTTGGTGTCATCTGTGAATTTGCTGAGGGTGCACTCATCAAGCAGGGTGGGTACTTGAGGATATGGATAGGTACCACCGCTCAGCTGATGTTGGTTTGTCAAGCTGCTACAATTCAACTCACATCTGATCATGTGTTTGAGCACATTTTACTCTAAAATTATTGAATCCTTTACCAAGCAATTAGTTTGAATAAACTGATCAAGTAATGGACTTGGCCAAGAGAAAAACTAAAATAAAATATGAGGAACATGGTATAAGGCATCAAAAACAGTTCTGTGATGAAATTGTAATCAAACAACTACATGTTCATCATGTGTAATAACAAGTCTTAGTTATCAAGCTCCTTGAGGTACATATCTTAATTCAGATAGCTACTGAGCCTAGGTGACTTAGGACCAAAACAAACTTCTTGAACCAAAAGACTTACTGTCTGACATTGTGAGTCATTAAACAACAAATGTTTAAAAAACAACACAAGGTGACTGTGTTTGGAAAAGGACATGACCTCACTAAACATATCTGTTGCAATTAAAATTTTCAACATATGCAAGCAACAGAAAGGTTCATTTTGTACTTACACAGGGGTTTTTTGGCATTTCAGCATCAACAGATGTCATGAGGTGAGGAAGCATGTGGCGTCAATGTGGCAATCCTACCTCAGAGCAGAGAGAGCCTGCAGAAGAGCTTTTGTAAATGTCTAAACCCACACTCCCTTGGCACGTCTTATCTAGCGTAATGGTCTGACCAACTTCTAAGTAGGAATAGTGCCATGATAACAGATGGATAGAAGTGTAGGCAGCAATAGGAGCATGTACCAGCATCCAGCATATTTACTGGGACTTGGAAAATCTAGGCAGGAATGAGTGAGTCAAGTGACTGAAATAAAAGTCTATGGTCAGAATGATTTGCCAATAGCAATTTATCTCTTGCCTCAGTTAGCACTCCAAAGTACATGCATTCTGCCCTTTCTAAGTTAGGGATAAAACAGTAGGAAAATAGGCTTTACAGTAAATATAAATCATGTTTTCAGTCTTATCTGACTTGAGGGTGTTGCATTCTGCTGGCAGACCTGGGACTGTTGCTGTAGCTACCCCACACAAGATTGGGACAGCCATGGAGATCTTTATTTACAAGACTCCTTAGGGCGAGTAGTGCTGTTTTATCAGCACTTTAGTCATCATAGTAATTGCTGAGCTGGCCCCTACTGTGCTGTAGATGAGGAAGGAAGGTTGCTATTTTCAGAATTCTCTGAAGAGGTATTTGTGCCCTTTGACAAAGTGGTTTTCCACCCCATTATGTAAAGGCTTTTCAGACTAGCAGGAGGAAGCCTCTAATAGCTCTTGAGAGACACAACTGGCTGGATTGTCAATAGGGTAAAGGGTTTTCTACTGAGATTTGCACAGTCTGGTTACAGGAAACTGCTACAGGAAATTTTCCTGACTCTTGCACCCAAGGTTTTAACATAAAATCGAATAGTATTGTATCCAGACAAAGATCAATCGATTAAGCCAAAAAGAACCCACGCAAAAAAAAAACCCCAAAACCTCAGCAGTGTCTGCTCAGAGGGCAGGCAGCTGTGAGGTTATCTCTGCACAGGGAAAGTGCTTACTTTTTTCCTGCCAAAAGCAGATCACTATTCCATTATATGAAGGAGACTAGGAAGATGGTCTCCTTCCACAGTTATCAGCCTGACAGCAGTATATGAAAAACAGAAGGAACTCTGCCCTCAAACTAAGACTCACAGAAGTTAAATTTGTGTGTACCTCAGGATACAGGGAAGCTGAAATACAGTTTCAAATAAACCTTAACCAGAACCTTACAATAATATAAAATGGAGAGGCGTGGGATAGAGGAAAGAAGAGCAAAAGGGTTATGAAAACTCTTGTACTAAGTAATGTTCTCAAGAAGCATACAGAACATTTATTGAACAAACTTGCCTTCCAGAAAGCTTTTATGCTACAGCACAAGCTCACCAATTTGTGTAACAATTATGTAACAATATGGCACATGACAAGATACAACCAAATAACATATTTTAGTGTCAAGTCTAAAATACCCTCCTCCAAACTTGAACAAATTTCCTGTCTTCTATTACTCGGGGTAAAAAAAAAAAAAAAAAAAAAAAAAGCTTTATATAGCTCCTTTCTGTTAGTACTTAAATGAGAGACTTCATTTAAATGAGACTGCAATATTTTCTATGATCTAAGGCTCACTTCTCTGCCATGGTGTAATACATATATAAAATAAATAGAATATATACAGGGTATTTTTTACTTGTACTTGGAAAAAAATTATTTTCAAAATAATATTAACATAACATTTTTGGTGCTTTTCCAAGTTTTATTGATTTAATTTGAAGAAAAATGTTGGACTTGATCTTAAGGGTCTTTTCCAACCTAAATAATTATGTGAGTCTATAATATTATCCCATATAAAATTAGCCACCACATAAAGTTATATTACTTAAGAATATTATAATTCAGAATCCATATGGAGCACTACCACTACCTGTAAAGTATCATTATAAGTGAACACACTGTTTTAGAGATACAGACACTTGACACCAGGTGATAAACCAGTTTTCAAGCCTTGCAGCTTTCTAGAAAAGCTACATATTTACTACAGATTGGAAAAGAGGGAGGCTAGGGCTAGAGGAGTACCTGTGTGAAAATTAAGAATGTCTCTGCTTTTCAGGGCATTTCACAGAATCACAGAATATTCTGAGTTGGAAGGGGCTCACAAGGATCATTCAGTCCAGCACAACCCACAAACTTACATTCAGGCTGATTTAACAGAAACTCCTTTAATCTATGGAAAGTTTTAGTGAATACAGATTCACCAAGTGTGTCTGCCATGGACAGCAGTTTATGATATTCAGGTATTTGGTCTGTGTCTGCAGGATAATAGCCCTCACCAAGTGTTACAAGCCCATCTGTTTAGCTGAAAGGCTCTGCGAGATCTGGTCCTCACATCAGGGTACATACAAAGTGTGATTTGCAGGGAAGGAGTGCAACAAGCTTGTGTGGCATGCAGGCCTCTGGGTCCCGAGAGAGCTGCTAGTGCAGTGAAAAACATGTAGAAAAGGTGACTTTGGAGTTTCTGTTTATGAAAAGGTATCCTGTTACTTAAATAAAGCAATATATTGGTAAGATCCACAGTCTTGAAATGATCCTTTCTTTCTAGTGATTACAACACAGAGTAGAAAATTCATAACCAAGCACATTTGTTTTGAGTACAATATGTTGGTCAAATGCCAACAAGACCTTTTCAAATTTTGGCATTGTTTCACTTTCCTAACTCCAGGATTCCTCCCTAGATGTTTAATCTGATAATGACTCAATAAATGCTTTCTTCCATTCACCTGATGACAGCTTCAGAAAGCTAGTGCCTGTGTCCTGAAGGGATCCCAAATGATGCTCTGAACACAGAAAATGACTAATCTCTGTACTTAGGTTCAGGTAGTTTTTGAGACCTGCAAAGGTAAGCAGCCCAACAAGCCCCTTTATGTGTTCTGCAATATGTCACAGAACTCATGCTATGAGAGATATTTTGTCATATATTACATGGTTAGTAAGTCTCTCTCCTATTGAACTTTTTTTGCATTTTCTAGATTCAGGAACACAGATGAGATTGATGCATTAAACCCCAATTAATGTGATTCTTAAGGATTCATTCAGAGCCCTGGAATAGGGCAGGCATAGGTTATGTCATCAGTAGGAAACAACTTGAAAATTTGGATTTATATGTTCTAGACACTTGATTGCTCATTGACTACATTGTCACAGTCACAGATGGAAGCTAATCTCGATCACCTAGTCCAGACAAGGTTTTCCGGACATTTATCATTCTAATTCTTCACAGAGCTTCAGCTCACACAAAGGTGAGACACCTGGCCACTAGACAATTGCTAAAACAAACATCATGCTGGCCTTCACTGTCCCATGAGTCCAAAACCTGCAGCCTTTCATTGGTTATAGAAAAAGCAGTATTTTTTGGGTCATAAGGCTTAGTTCTCTCCTCTTCAGTTCTGAAATTATCATAGATGTAATTATTTGGGAATTGAAAGAAAAATTGCTCTAACATTTATTCTATCCCGCTAAAATACTTTTAAAAAGGTCTCTCTTTGTACTGTTTTGTAGTAACTCAGTCATCTCCCAAGGATGCATAGGATGAAGCATGTCTCCATGCTGGATCTGTAAAGAGATGAAGGGAGACAGAGAGCTCTGGAGTGACCAAATATATGTGCTCAATACTATCACAAGTAATGTGCTGTAAAAATTTCAGTTTTGAAGGAAAAAAATGGGCTGACCCAGATTGTAGTTTCTCTCCTCTTCCTAAACATGGCACTGATTGGACGTAAAGAAAGGCATTTCTTAGACCAAGAGAGAGGCTGCAGGTTTGGGGCCCTGCCTGTATGCATTGAATGCAGATAATTTATACAGCTGAAGTTGAGTCCTACTGTTCACTGTGTCCTTCTGTCCATGTCACCCCATTACATGACATCAGTGACACTCAAGGGCCAGCAGAGCTCTGCCTCAGGCCCTTAAGATCACAAGAACTGCTGTGTGACACACTACCCATTTCAAGCCACAGAGAGGGACACTAGCTAATATTCTTCACCACACATTCTCCCTCTGCTTTCCAATTTGTGAGGAACCAGCCTCCCAGGGTCAACACAATCCCTTTGCACTGCCACACAATGTGCTCTAGGAACTGAGTGCATATGTCAAGCTCTTAACTTCAATCATCCTTTCATAGATGTCTCTCAGTCAGGTGGGGTTAAAATATTGAGATGCTTTAAAAATCAAAGCTAGGCTATAAATACACCCAAGTATTAGCACAGGCTTCTCTAATTCATTTGCAGCAGTAAAGTAAACATATGCATAACCTCTGAAATCTTGTACTAGATGCCTCAGGAATGCAGCAAGTATTACTTCTGATTTAAATCAGGCATGTTGAAAACAGATTTTGGAGGGAGGAAAATGTGCCAAATTTGGGGAAAAGGGAGTGATATAGATTGCTTCCACAAGAACTCCCTACTTAATTTTAAAACAAAGACTGACATTAAATGCGAATACATGCTAATCCTTAGCTGAAGAAAAAAAGAAATAACTTTCATTATCTGCGATAATACAAGATACTTTCTATTGATTTGTTCATATATTTATTAGCTATTTAGCTATTCAATATTCCTTGCCTGCAATGTTTCCACCAGAATGGATATAGACATGAAGTTCAATGTTCCTGTGAGAATTTTTCAGGAAGGAGTACTTTCCATGCATGGAAAAAAAAAAAAAAAAGGAGAAAATTGGATAAGTTAAATAAAATGGCTATGAGACTGCAGATCAGTGGAATAGGTAATTATATTCTTTTTTCCATATTAGGAGAAAAATGAGCCCACATGCACAAGCAAAAGAGAGATATGAAGGAAAAGAAATAATAAAGCCAAAAACAAACAGTATCAGATCATCCTATTACCCTGAAAGGGAAATTTCTAAGAAACTCAGTAGAATCTGTGGTTGCACTGCCTGCAAACCACTTGGTTACAGCTGACAATTGTAATAAAGCAAGGAACTATAGAACTGTGAAATAACAGAATAATTCATGTTGGGAAAGATCTTTAAAGATCGTGAAGTCCAACTGGTTCCCTAGCACCAGTGGCAAGTCATCAGTGAGACCTTTCAATTTTTGTTGGCTTATGTTTGGCTCTTCCCTGACAGCAGATGGGATTAAGATCACTTTGCTCCTGTGACTTTGATTGGCTTCTAAGAGGCAATTTCCGTATCCTTAAATTTAGCCTTCTGAATACTGAAGCATATGCTACAATGTCCACAAGACATAATTAAACTAAAATACACACAGTTCCTAATCACTGTTCACTTAGTCCTTCCCTAGACAGAAATCATTGGATATTACATACAATTTTGAGAAAAATATTGCTTTTGAAGAGGGCCAGATGTTCTTTTCTACAGCTATTGCTTCAGTTTCATTGCATACAAATACCATAGGCTCCCAAGGAAACATTTTAAGACGTAGTAAGAAAAGGCTAGAAAAATACATATGGTATATATATGTCAGAGGTAAATGGAAGAGATAAAATCCCCCTGACCTCCTCTGGACCTGGGTAATAAATTTACTTCTGCTTAACTTAAGATCAAAAAAATGTAAAACACATCCCTTTCCTTGTGCTTAGAACACAAGGAAAAATTCCTAGAAATCAGCACTGTTCCTCATTTTTTCCATATGTATCAGCATTACCTAGTATGACAGAACAGCCTATGTGTTACAGCATGCAAACTGAATGGAAAAAAGAAAAGGTCATAGTTTCTGCAGGTTTTTTTCCAGGTTCTATCAATAAAAACAAAACAGAACAACAACAACAAAACCACAAAAAACCGTCACAAACAAACAAACAAAAGCAAGAAAACCACCAAAAAACCCAACAAAAACAAACAAACAAACAAAACAAAAGAAAAATATCATTGTGTATACCAAATCAATAAATCTATGTAAATACATAGAAATACATATATATATATTCATCAGCACCAACACATAGCTCTATGATTTCTTAACCACAATAGAGAATAAAGATTAAGGATAACATGAAATATGTTTGTATTTATTTCTTGAATCACAACAGCATGAGGACAATTTGCCTTTGTAACTAATGTAAACTTAGAGAAGCATTTCTTGAACTATCAGCTTTCACAAATTACCCAAGTGGTTTCCACAGTAGCAAACCCTCAAATTTTTTTGAGTCTTGCCTGGCTTTGTCAGAGCTTTTCCCCCATGTTCAGAAGTTACTAAGGTCTGGGATTTCTTATATCATTTTAAAGAAGAAAGTTATAAAGCTCTGAATGTCACTTGTATTGTTTTCCACACCTGCGTAAATCTGTTTGAGTTTTGTCTTTCATTCTCGGGCTGTAAAATGACAGAGGAGATGGGGACAAAAAAATTAGTTGGGTTTCTATCCCAGTCTAAATCAAGATACTTGACTGGTTTGAAACTAAATGTTCATATTCTGAAGCTGTGATGCTTATTGGTTTCCTGTTTATTTCAAACACTTTGCTGTAAAATTTATTATCTCATGTTAAAGGTTATTTCAGTGCATTTATCAGATGTGTTCAGTTAAAATGGTTTAGAATGCTACACTATTCAGTGCTTATATCTTTTCATATTTTGTCTCTAAATTTGCAGACAGATGTATAATCTACAGTGGATCCACTCATAATTTTTACCAGTGAAGTGGTTTTCAGCAGTTATGAAACTCCTGAATTTAACATTTTGCACTGGTTCTGCTATTCCTATGATTTTTATTCTAAAGACACTGAATTTTGTCACCTAATGCTGACAATATTCAGCTATTGCCTTCAGCTGATCCCACCCAAAATTTAATTTTCCCACTTTGCCACAAACTCTCTCTGTTAACACTTTTTTAATAATTCTGAACAGTATTCACGTACTAGCTCTAATTGAAACTCAATGCAGAGGTAAATCTTTAAATTCAAATCATGCTTTACAGAAATAGCATCCTCTACAACCACCCTTTAAGGCAGGATGCAAAGCCCTTTGAGCCTTATCCAACCCCTTATGCTTAAAAAAAACTCCATTTAAAAGATTGCTAAAATAATTAGGTAAGGAAATTTGATAGCCTTACAAACCCTATTTTCCCATTATTTGGATATCTTTGCAAACAGGTGAAAATTTTTCCTAAATACAGAAAATTTACTGGGTCTCTTACTATCCTTTCCTATAGCAACAGATGGATTTCTCCAGAATGGTCTTCCACAGTTTAGATGACAGCTCTCAATATCTCCCTAAACTTTTGAGCAATGAAGCCTAATTTTTCCCCCCCCCCCCCCCCCCCAGGCCATTCTTATTCACAACTGCACTGTCTTTCACTGGTCTGTATCATTCTTAAAGCAGGTTTGCTCAAAAGAGGGACACAAAATTCTAGCTCAGATCTTGATAGCAGTGAATGCAGATAAAATAACAGCCTTCTTATAAAGTGTCTATTAATCTAGGAAAGAGGTTTGTCTTCTTTGAAACCATATCACACTGTTAATTTACATGTAACTCGTGTACATTATAGCCTCAGATACCATTCTGCCTTACTGATGCAGGGATTTTTGTCATTTATTAGTGATATTACTTCCTACCAAAAGTAGAGTTTTGTTCTTATCTTTACTAGATTTATTTTGTTAGTTTTAGACAGCCTATTTTTTTCTCTGTTAAGAATTCTAACTATGCTCTTCACAGTATTTAGGATTCTTCTTAGCCTTACTTCATTTTCTGTTTCATACCTGTACCCTCTCTATTAAGGTCAGTAAGGAAAATACTGGGATCCACTGAAAGTATCCCTCCCAGGCTATGAATTATGCTGCTGCTTCTCCAGTCCTGTGGGAATTTTCCTGTCCTCCACAGAGTCTCACAATAGTCATGTCACAGGTCAAAAACTATTTTGGATGGATCTTTAAGTACTCTCATCAGATGTTTCACCATCACCACTAAATGGGAATATTCATATTTTCCTAATTGTCACTAACCTAGTCCAGATTTATTCACACTGAAAATTAGTGTGTTTGCATTACTGTGCTTGGTTTTTTTAAATTAATGTGATTAAGCCTCTGTTTGCCACACTTTTACAAGGAACAAAGAGAATTAGCATGCCACAGATTGCTCAATATAAGCCATTAAAAACCAATGCAATGTAAAATAATTTAATCACAAAGGTCTGCAATTCCATGTCACTGTATTTCTGTGATTTCCATGAAGGTTGATGGCCCTTTATTTCCCAGTCCTTCCCCAAAGATTGCATCATTATAAGCCTCTTGAACATGGTCTCTTGTTTTACCTGTGTTTCTCTGGCAAAAATACCAGCACAAAAAGCCTCTGCCTTCTCATCCATTTACTCAAAATTTTCTGAAAACAGATGTGAACTTGATTAAGGAGCTAATATGGCAAAAATCAAATATTTCTCCAGTTTAACTTTTATTAGGATTGTGGGAACTTTCTTATCTCGTGGACACACAAATAGTTGAACAGTACAATTCAAAGAGTGGATATGGGACAGGAATGGGCAAAATGGAACAAATGCCACTTAAATCACTGTAAATAACTCTGCCATCAAATACAAACCCCTTCCTTTGCTTAGCAGTTCAGTCCTTAAAAAAGACATTTAAAAGAACTGGACTTGACTATGCCAGTGTCCTTCAGAGCAGTGGAGAAAACTAGGCATTTGTAGGTCACCATTTTTATCAGTGGAAAAAGGTGCTTACATAGAGAATCTAGCAAATATATTGACTATATATTTGTACCTATTTCTTTCCATTTATATCATGATTTCCCTGATGAAAAGTGGTTTTGCACTAGGCATGCTCATGGGAGCGTCTTCAGTAGCAAAGGCACTTTTGGTTCTTAAACCAATATGATATTCACAAGCATGAAGTTCTAGAACTTTCCTAAGTTTACACAATTTTTATCATCTTTTTGGGATTTTTTAACTTTTGTCTGAAGTTATGTATTACTAAAACTTCTTTGCTTTTAAAATCACTGGCTAAATTATTTCAAAACCTTATTAGTTTATTCCATTATTCAGTTGTTAACAGTGCTTTAACTGAACAATTTACTATTTATATAATCCAATTTGTGTCAAAATATGCATATAAACATAAGGCATTTAAGATAATTAAATTCCAGGCATTCAGTATGGTTCAGTTCACTGGCCTCAGTGACTATTCAACTAATAGATTTCAGTGCATATGATTTTTTTTAAAAATCATGGTTATATTAGAGAACAGAGCACTGATTTTAAAAACTGTAATTATTTCAAAAGTATTTTCCTATCTACAGAACAAATTCCAACTTTTCAGGATTATACCCAAGCCCACAGACAAAATAAAATATTATGGTCATTTTTCCCCCATTAATATAATATTATTCATGTTTTTATCAATAAGAAAATCTTGTAGTTGTTTTCCTTGGAAGTCTCAGAAAATAGAAATATAGCAACAAGGAGAAAGCAGAGCTAGTAAAAAACTAACATCAGTTAATTATTGTCCTCTAAAAATCTAAATTTCCTGCAAGGAAATTTTAAGCTACACTGCTTTAATTAGGAATAGAAAAAAAAATCCAAGCTATCTTATTTCTGTCCACTTAGGTGTATTTAATTTCTTATTATTTTTTCAGTCAAAGCCTGCCTGACTTAGCGAGAGCTGAGCATGAAAATTTCAGTATCATGATGCTTGCAATTATATTCTGTCTCTTCATCCCATACTGTGGAAACTGATATAAGTGTAAGTCTTCACGCAACATAAAATTTTTATTATTTTTATTCTGTTATGTCAACAGCTTTATTTTTAGTTGAGCTTGCCACCGAGTTGTCACACTTGATCTAATGCAGTTTCTTGGATGAATTCTAATTAATTCAGATGCCTTCTTCCTAACCTCGATGAGCTGGTCCCATGGGATGGCCCTCATTCATAATGCCAGTGCTTACCACAGCTTCTCCTGAAAATCCCACTCCATGTACCTTACAGGAAATATATTACAAGGGGAATCATAGTATAGAGCTAATTTTCAAACTATTAGGAACTTCTTTGACAAGGTTGAATGAAATCTGAGAATAAAAGGAAAGCACTAATAATATAAATACCAAAATGAAACAGGATTCAGGGACCAAGTCACCTTTGTCTCTAGTTTCTCTAGTTCACACTAATGATTGTGTGAGTTTCAAGTTTTACAATACATTTATTCTTTGATACAAATAGCACCCATATTATTTTCCCTTATCCATCCCAGCATTCCTCACTATGAAAAGTACTCAAGAAGTCTGAGATGCTCCTCTCTTTCCTCTGAGAATTTCAACATAGTAGAATAACTATGACATCAAACAAAATTGATTAATCAATTTTCTGTGCTATTCTTGTACTGCACACTTAAATTACTTTTCCATGTAGTGTGTATACTTCTCTGTGTTCAGTACTTTATGTACCATTTTGTTACGTATAAGATATAGCACAAGATATTGCTTTGAGTAAAATGCATAGCAGAAAGGAGATTAATAAATGTTAAGTAGATATCCAGGCTGTTTATGTTCTTTTTTACAACTACCTGTTGGAATGGTGTACACTTCATGTCCAAAACAACACTCACTACCATAAAAATCAAGGTTTTTCTGGTTATTCTTAATGTGCCTAATAAAATAAAATTTCCAGAATCTAATAAATAGAAATAAATTATGTTCTTTTTCACTAATTCATCATGCTTTCATATGGGGAGAGAAATGGTGAACTTTATGAATCTGAGCCTTAGACTTGAGTTTCTAGGTTTTGGAAAATGACATGTAAGTTACCTAGGTATGATTAACATATTTTATGTATTGTAATCTGATTGAAACACATCTATTAAGACTTAAATACTTTCAGAAAGAGAAGCTGGAATAAGTTTTATTTCCCCTTGGGATAGGTAGTAGAAAAGTATATGAAAGCAGCAGGTATTAAAGCAGTGGGTTTGAGTTATATTGCACAAATACATTATTGCCAGAAAAGGATTAAGGAAAACAAACAGGAACAAGAAAACACATTTACATTTTGTGTTTATGTGCCTGTGAACACTGCAGGAATTCACAGGTAGCAACTAATTACAATGCAACATGATGTTTTCATAAACTGCAATCAGAATAAATAGAATTTAGAAAGCAGCAAGCCTCCTGTGCCATTCCTGGCTCACTAGACTTTTATTAAGGATAATTTTCTCTTGAGTGATGAAGCCTGGATGAAGACAAAGGGTCCCTTATCAGTGAAGGAGCCTGCTGAATGTTTTAAAGCTTCATCTGTGTAAAGATTTTTCAGAAGTTTATGAATGGAAAAGGTTTTTCAAATGTATTTAAATTCCACATAATGAAATAGACACAAGATTCTTGCTAACTCTAAGCACTTCCAGACCTCTCTGAGAGAAAGGCAAAAAAAAGAGTCTCTAGGAACAAGATCATAAGTAAGTACAGATGAACAGGGTCCAATTAAAGAGAAAACAAAACATAAATACTCTAATACAGATTTTAGGAAAGCCTTTTCATTTGCATTCATAAAAACTACTGAAGAGGAACAAATACATATTTCTTAAATAACTATAAAGCTATGAAATAATATACACATTTTGGAATCCAAGTTTAAAGTGGTTTAAATAAAAGCTGCTGGTCTGTGAATAGCAGAATCTCTTTATTTCACAATAACAATAAAGGAACACAAAAAAGGAAAAATAGGGATCCATCTGTCTAACAGCTTTTATATTTTGGATAAACTGAAATTATCAATGTTCTGATTTTATTCTGGGTTTACTCCTCATGTGCAGTTGGCAAATAATTTTGACTGATGTATAGAAAAAGCTGAAGCAGATTTTCAAACATTTTTTTTCCAGCAGTGAGAATGAACAATGCTATATAACGTGCACCAATGGCTCTCAGATTTTTTACACTAATACTTTAATCTCTAAACATGTTTTGTCCATCACCTTATATCTCCCTGTCAAATTTAAACATAGTGCAAACAATGCAAAGAAGGGAAAAGATACAGGTCTAAAGACCTCTCTGTCAACAGTGTCTCTAGCTTGCAGACTTTGGTTCAGAGATGTGGAGCTGTACAGTTTTTCATCCTTTATGGACCAGATCAGCTGGGTGGAGGGAACCACTGCCTGCCACTGCTTAAACAAAAATGCACAAGCTACAGCACAGCTCCTGCCTGCCTAAGACTTCAAGATCTGACCAACGTGATATGTTTATATCTGTTTGCTCATAGTTTGGCTTGCTGTCATTTTCTGAGAAGGATGGTGCTAAGATCATATTGTTCCATTTTATGAATCATGGATAAGCATATGACCATTTATTTTCCTGCTGTTCATTTCTGTTTTGTTTAATGAGTAGGCAGAATAAGAACATTCACAGGCATACTTCTGTAGAGACTTGAGGACACATCAGGGAAAAATGCTACATGTTCACACACTAAAACTCATCAGTTTATTGGGCAGCAGCCCAATAATTGCATCATACCAGTTAGCTTTACATGCTTTTAAACTTTCTATATGGAATAATAAATCAGCAAGTCATGGAGAGAAAGATTATAGTTATGGTTTTTTGGTCTAGCAAAATTACAACTATATTCAGAAAATGTTTATGTCCTATAGGATGAAGAAGAGAAGTTAATTGTCTCTCAAACTGGGGAAACTTAGAGATTTCCAATATATTGTGGTGAAGCTTTGAAAGGTGCCTGCAATATGTTACAGACAAAATATTTGCTGCCACATTCCTTGGTCTCTTTTATGTTCTTTGCCACATGGAGTTTATGTGAGACTAAAATGAGACTAAATGTCCACAGAATGCTGGAAAAAACTTCTGAAAACCCTTAGACAGCTGATACTAAGAAGTACTGTGCATGTGTCAGTTGTACAGAAGTCTCCCTGACCACTCATGTCTGCCTGGCATTGCTAGAAGAGACACCAACTCTGTGGGAGATAAAGTGAAACAAAGAGCTCTGGATTATTTAAGCAAACAAGTTCAGGGTAAGACCATAGGCACAGACTGCTGTGTTAATACACACTTTCATATGTTGCATCCTTTCTCTTTAAGTAATTTATATCTTTGGAGAGGCCAAAATGTGCCAGTGTATGTATGGGTCACAGTTCCCAGTAGTAAGACTTGTAGGACACTCAAACCCATTCAAGCATACAGGACTAGCATATGCCAAAAGTTTATCCCTGATATGGCCCAGCCTAAGAAATGGAAGTACTGGAGAGTTAGAGATGGAATAAATTGTGAAGGAGTTCCGTATGTCTGGCCTACCACTGCTGACTCAGATGGCTGAAGGTTTTCTGCAAAACTGAGTCACGTCTGCCAGCCCAATTATTTGGAGATAATTCATATCTCTAAAGAACTTCAAAAATCACACAAAGTTTTTGTTGGGAGTAGAGTCCAGAAAGAAAATCATGTTTATAGGATTGTAGGTATCTATCCTAAAACGGGCTGAAGAGTTTCCCATAGTTTTCTGACCGGTGTTAAATAGATCTTTAGCTATACCATGAACTTAGAGATCTTTCCCATGTGTGTGTGAAAAAGATCTCTTTTTAGATGTACATTACAAACTGACATCTAACATTACCCATCTGAACTTGGACATTGAGCTAAATCTCATCCTAGGCAGCACTGTGGTAAGATCACAACAGGGAAATGATGCACTGGTTCTTTGGTTCTGCAGAAACTGGCCTGCTTCCTGCTGTTTTCACAGTATACAGGGAGTCAGAAAGCATTAAAAAACCCCAAAACACCACCACCAACAAGAAAACCTAAAAAACAAATAAAAACAAAAACAAAACCCCAAACAACAAAACAAACCAAGTAAACAAATCAGCAAAGTATGGCATTTTAATGCCTAATGAGAATCAGCAAATTTGAACAATAAAAGCAAAATAGTTTTCAAAATAAAAAGCTCTCTTAAACAAATTTTCCAGGGTAGCCAGTTGGAAGAATGCTCTCAATTTTCATATTCCTTATTACTAGTTGCAAGGTGGATAAAAAGGAGAAATGGTATATAATCATGAATCCAGGCGCATAACAATAAAATGCAATGTTATATGGAACATCTGTCTTAGATCAGCATTTCACAGCCTTAGTGATTACTGCTCATATTTGTCATAGGATGGGTGCTGACCTGGGTTAACTGGCCTGGCTAAGAACATGACATAAATTACTGGCAAAGGTGGAAATAAAAGCATTCCACATTTGGTTCAGCACCCCGGTGAACAAGGTTACTATCTAGGATTCCCTGACTGAGTTCAATACTGACCCCTCCTGAAGCAAGACCTCAACTGGGTGAAATAACTGGAAAATGGAGAAAATACTAAATGCATGAAGGTCAATGGAAGGCTGAACAGCAACTTTCATTTTTGCCTGGGAAATGTTCCACACAGAACAGAAGTCAAAAACATAATTAAATTTTCTTTTCAATACTTGCCTAACAATGATGAATTTAGTTCCTTTCATTTTCAAATTGCTTTGCAAGCATTAACTGACTAGCAAAACATGGGATGAAAATAAAACAAAGAAAAAGACACCATTTTCTGCAGTCATCACATCTGACAAATAGTGATCATTTTTAAGTACACTGACCGCCTAAGGATTACAAATTACCAGGTATCAGTGATCGAACAGCTTGCTCTACTGGATCACAGCAGTTACTGGGAATATATGGAGAGAAGAATTTTCAAATACAGATCATTTGCATTCTATAAGGTGTTTGTGATTGCTTGTTCCCTACTTCCTTAGTAACGTTCAGTCATGTTAATTTATCATGTAATTGGTTTAGTACAGATTGTCAGCTGCTTGGAGGAAACAAGCCTTTACAGATGACTGGTACACCATTAAAATTATATAAAATCATAAGGTCTGAAGACCATAAAAACATTTATATCAACGTAATCTCTTGAAATTTATATGTTTATGTATATTTACAAAGCCCAAAGACAGAACACAACCACAAGGAAGCAAGGGTTTTCAGGCATATTTTATATATAACAAAAAAACTTAATAGAAATAAACAATAAATCACACATTGTAGCAAAGGAGATATTAAAATATATTTGAAATGGATTTTAAAATTAATTATTTTAATCAAAAGGCTACAGAAACAAGTTTTATAGTCTCTTTTTCTCAGTGAAAAAGAATTACTTATTATTACATTTTATTGATAAAATCTTTCAATGTCCTCCAATCCCAATTACATACCTATTTGCTGATTAAAATTTGAAATACACCATAGCTTACAACTGCAGATCTGAATTGTTACTACCATCATGCTTTTGTCACATAACACAAGAATTTCAAAGTAGCTTCATATAAATTATTCACATGTTGGTATTTCTGGTTTGATCTTGGTGCTCCAATATAAGATACATAAAATATACATTATATTAACACAATCCATGAGTAATTTTTTGTATCTGTGCCACTTCAAGAAAATTCTAAAAGCTTATCAGTTTTCTGACATGGTTTTTATTTGATTGTTTTCCCATTTTTGCAACTGATTGGAACATTTTGGATACAGAGCTGTGGATCAGAATTTATTGTGCCAAAACTATATTGAAAATGCTCATTAAGAAATGGACTACTTTTCTGACTTGCCCCTAAATTATTTCACCTCCACTCTACTTTTAGTAATCATTTTGGTGCTCTCTTTAAGCACATGAAACCTGAATTTCTTGAATTTATGCCTAATACATATTGCAATTTGGCACTACCTCACTTGGCTGACCACCTAGCTTTTTATGACCACCCAGCTCTATCATCTGAGAATGGTTTGTAGGAAAATGCAAATAAATTTAAATACAACTTCTTCAAAAATGCTGCCACACTAAGAAGAAGCTTTAAAGTCTTGTAATTCTGGGAGTTTAAGAGAGAGACAAAGAAGGACTGAAGTGCTGAGAAATAAATAATCAGACCCTAGTGGCAGTGCCTTTTAGACTAGGAAAATCAGTCCTAGCTCCATAAACACCATGTCCTTCAGCTGCAGGTATTACACAGCCAAAATGTGGGCAGTAACCCATAAAGCACAAAAACATTTGACTTATTGTCTGTATAATCCTGCATTTATGATTTAATAGAATTCTACAAAGTAAAAGGATGCCTATTGCTATTCCAGGATGTCCAAAGAGCAGAACAGACAAGAGGCAATGGCCACAAGTTTAAGTGCAGGAAATTCCATTTTATTGTAAGCAAAAACCTTTTTACTGTGAGTGTAGTTGAACAGTGGCACAAGATGCCCAGAGAAGTTGTGGGGTCTCCCTCGTTGGACCTATTCAAAACCTCAATGGACATGGCCCAGAGCAACCTGCTCTAGTGATGCTGCTTCAGCAGGATTGGTCAAGATGATCTCCAGAGAGCCCTTCCAGCCCCAGAAACTCTGAGATTCTGTTGAGAAGGTGTCTAATACACGAAAAAAAAACCCCAAACCTGAGTATAGCAATATCTTCTGAAAAAAATGTTGGGTTTTTTTCAAACAGAGATGAATAAGGGTAAATCAAGGGAAGCACTCACAAAAAAAGTAATTACTTACAGGCATTAATTTTTGGCAGGATGAAGAAAGGTTTGGGACTTCTAGAAGGATATTGAAATGGGATATTGACTTATAAAATAACTTCTCTCAAGACAACCTGCAATGCCAAAAATGGAACAAATTAATAAGAAAACCATTCTGCAAAAAGAAATTCTTCCCTTGTAACAGTATAAATCAAAAATAACTTCAGACAAGTCAGGTAAGATATACAAATGAGAAACCGAGTTAGTGTCAAGCATCTTTCTGCAGTGCACAAAGTTTCTCATTGCTACCCAATTCAGTGCCCAGTGTACCATGTGGATCCTTCAAAACTCTGGAAGACTAACTGACTTATCTCTGAGAAAATGATACTCAGGCATTGGGATCAGCTCAGGTTGGTGGTTTCCAGCTGGTGGATTGAAAGGCATTTGCAGTCCAGATAAAAGGGTTCTCTTAGGGGCCAAAGGCATGCCCCTAAGGACAGGATGCTGCCACAAGAAGCAGCCTTACAGCATCCTTCTGTAGAGATGGTTAAGGGATCACTGATGCCGAGTGACAGGAAGGTAAATCTGTCATAGTTTACTGCTCAGAGGTGCCTGTCTCTTTTGCTAGATGGGAAATAAGAATTGACTGGAGATTTCACACTACAAGACTGTCTCAGTCCATAATTTGGGCAAGATCAAAGAAAGAATATCTGAATTAATAAAGCACTGAGAGAAAAGCTGAGAACTCAGCTGTGTACTCTACAAAATAAGCTTCATGTTTCTATGCAGATTTCAGTTTAGCTCTCAGATATTTGGCACATGGAAGTCTTAAAAAAACCCCATGGTGTAAGTAACAGCCGTGGGAACACTGAAAAGCTGAGGGCTACATTACATAAAAGTTGACTATAACATGAAACAGCTTGTCCTTATGTCACTCAAGTACTTTTTATGACTTATATCTTGAGAGAAACCTGGACTCTTTCTCTGCTTGTGGATTTATAAGTGACCTAGAGCATATATTGTGTGTGCCTCTCTTGAAAAGGACTAAAACTTCCAACTGTGAAGCATTCATAGGGAAATGTCAGGTTATCCATGACTGAGCAAGTGCATGTGCCAAGAGGAAGATCATATATTGTTAGGTTTTTTTGTTGTTTCCTGTACCATCTCCCCACCCCTCCCAATTCTTTGCAAGAAATATTTGTCACGAATAAGGAGCAAATCAATTTTCTTATATTACAGGATAAACCAAAATGCATTGTATCACCTAGCCTCACCAAATACAGCATTTTGGACTAAACTAAAATGTAATTTTAAAAGGTCTTGCTCTTATAAGTGGATTGAGGTTTACACCTAACACATGAAGCCACTGGTGAACTACTTTTCATTGTTTCTCACGCACTATTTGCAGGTGAGATGTGGGAGCATGACAAGCAACTTTGCAGCGCTAAAAATACAACATCTTGGCAGAACTGACAGATTTCATGCTGGAATCCATGATTTAATAAAATAGCTCGCACTTCCTTGTATTAACGTTCCAAAGGGAATAGAGTGCCATAATACAAATCCATTTCTCAAATACTCAACATCACTCCCTACCAAGAACATTTCTTCTTTCAAGCTGACATCTTCTGTATTTGAGAACATCAAAAGCGACAGGAGAAAGCATTTGCAAGACTGCATTTCCTCAATAAGCTTTCTGCAGACTTTATTCTGAAGCACAAGTCTGCATATATCTCTTGTTTGATTCAACTCAACAACATATTTTGTTCTGCTGTTTTAAATGTGTGACTCATTCAGCAGCAACAGAACAGCTCAGATCTCACCAAAATGAGAATCACCAGAGCCAAGATTTATATCTTTGTTTCTTTTTGCTCTATTTTCTTTTTACCACTGCAAAACTAAAAGGCACCCTTATTGTCAATTCTATCTTTACATTCCACATCTCCCCACCCTGTCAAAAAGTAATATTTTCCTGAAGCCGGGATCAACTTTAGATGTGACAGTTAATCAAATAAAGAGGATTAATGTAATTTCTGACACAGAGGTGAAGTTATCTTGGATCATGGACATCTGGGTAAACTTCAACTTCTGCACAAACTTTCTACACAAGTTTCATATCAGATTAAGGAGAGCAAGAAGTGCCTTCAGGCAAAAAAATTCAACACTTGATGTCATTTAAATATTAAACAGACTACTAGCCTTGGTTTCTGATCATGTAAATAGCACCATTCCAAACAATCTCCAATGGGCAGATTGTGGGTATTTGCCTGGGCCAGGCATGGATGTGACCACTTAACTTTATTGGGTGAAACAGTTCAGTTCTAGGGGAGTGTATCATTTTCTGCAAGCAGGTCTCAGCATCTTCTGGAGATACTCAAATCACCTGTATAAATGTAGCTGAAGAACTGACTCTTAATTTATTCCTAACCTTGATGAAGTAGTGAGGACTTCTTCCACAGAAGATAGAGGGCTGTGATTTTAGGTACAGGCTTGCCATGTTTCCCACAGTCACAATATGCAATAGCTCCCATCCTACACTGCTATGCTGAGACCCCATCACCCTGACCCCACAGCCTATTGTCACTGCTCTCTTGGTGTCCCCTCATTCTTGTAGCTCATCTGCAGCACACAGAGCTTGAAACAGGCAGTGGTGGTCCACTGGAGCAAAAGGACTGACCCATGAAAACGCACATTCTCCTTCACCTCCAGAGACAAATATTAAGGTTGTCCAAGTGTCATCTGAGGATGTGCACTCCAAGTGTCTGAACTAAGCCCTGGTGTGCTGGTGATTTGGCCTCAACAGTAGAGACTGGAGTCAGCTTTCACCCCTGTCCTGTGGCCACATGAGAAACATTCAGGCACTAGATTACTCAGAGCTTGAAGGATCTACATACAGCAGCTTTCTGCTCCAAAAAACCGGACCTCTCACACTTCCCTACTGTGATAATGTGCTGTGAAACCAACTCAGAAGGCTCCCAAGACACTCAGATACTGTGCTCACCAGCACCGTGTAGAGTTTTTACATAAATAAAATTAATTTATCCAATAGCATAGAATGAAGCTACTTGACACTAATGTCAAGGGAACTTCTTACAAATTACTAGATTTTGCAAATTAGAAAGGAATAAACTCCATTAAAACATGGCTATCACAAACTGTGCTGCATTTATTTGACAAGTTATAGCTCAGTAATCTAGTAGATATCCTGTACTAAATGCAACTAAGCCTTAGTAGAATGAGACCTCACAACAGCATCTGCTATTAAATACTTACTGAGGGCTGTAAAAGGGAGACAAGAATTTGTTTTCTTTCCTCCTCTTTTTTTTGGGAGATTATAAAGTGAGCTGTTTAATGAAGTACAGAGTATCAATGTTTTACTGAACATAACTGTAACAAAATATTTACATATAATTAATGAATCTCTGACTTTCCCGGCCATAAAGAACCTCAAAATATAAGGGGAAAGGATAAGGGACAAAGAAAAACAAAAATAAAATTTGTATTTCTTTATCATCTTTTATGGCAAAATGGAGGGAATCCTTTGGAAAAATATCCAAAGCCATTTGCTGGTTGCACAGTGACCCCAGTGTTGCTAAATATGGTTCCCAACAGCAGGCAGAGAAGTTAAAACTGTGCAACAAATCTGTACAACAGTGCACAGGAGGAACCCAGCTGACAAGGAAGCAATGTAGCCAGGCCTGGATCAAGGCAGCCCACTTAGCTGGCCAATTCCTTTCTCATTCCAGTCACTCATCCCTATTTTTATAATCGGTGATAGAGGAATGTGTCTGGTTTCTGTAATTTCAGTTTCTCCTATGCTGTTCTATGCTACCTCATGAGCATGCCCAACTCCAATTATCAATGAAGAAATGCAGAAGCTGAATTAAAACTTCTGAAGTTTTCTCATATCTCATGATTCAGTGACACATTTATGATCTACAGGACACAATTATGGGAAGGATGGATGTCTCATTGGATTGTCGGGGAGTAAATAGAAAATTAAAACCATATTTGCTATTAAATGAGCACTGCTTTTCAGGGTGGAGGCAACATCAAGATAGATTCACTGCTCTCTGAGTACCAGCTGACACCGTGAGAGCTTTTTTAGCAGAAAGAAACAAAAGAAAAATTACGTAAAGCTAAACTTGAGAACAGGCGGTTGTCAGTTGTCAGATATGTTTGAGCATGTCTCTAAATACAGCATCTACCCCATTAGCTTCATATTTTCATTAGAACATATTGTTTATATTTGTCATAAGTAATAGTGATGTCAGTCCATTCTTCAGTCAATCATTTGTAACCAGGGGTACTGGTCCACTCTTAAGGGTCTCAATAACCCAACCATAAGAATAAAGGTCTCCATTCATCTGCAAGTCAGTAAATAGGATAATAATTTTGAAGCTACACATCTGAGTAGCAAGCATTAAACACTCTTCATTGCATTTAGCATGGTGGTAGGAAGGTCATCTCTATAGATGAGAAAAATGCCTTCACAGCAACTACTCCTGTGCTTCATCTTCCTGTCAAATCTCTCCTCCGGGGTGCTCCATTACTTTTCCTTGCCTTCTTTTTTGCTTCTCTTGGCCAGTTCTTTGTCCTTCCTGTAGCTTGTGAGCAGGGTAACACCCAAGAACAGCAACACAGTTCTCCAGCTGAGCACAGAAGGGCAGTTCCTGCACTCCTTGGTCCATCTCCAATTATGCATCATGGAGTAGTGAGAAGGAATAAGTGGAAAGAAAACTCTCTCAAACACTCAGGTGAAAGTAGAAGGGCCACTGAACTATTGTACATCTGCTCGCCCTGGCCTAGTGTTTGGAAAGGTCTATGCTCAGAGCAAGAAGGGGAAACAACACCAACTCCTTTACCTCCCAAAGCAACACTAATCCATTGCTGTAGGCAAATGAACACCCAGGAAAGAAAAACTTAAGGTCTGTACTACGCTGAATTATTTTGTAATTGCTTTTATCCTAATAAACAAAGAAATGTAAATGAGAAATATCCGGCCCAATAAAGACTTTCTCACAAAAGATGAAAACCTCTATCTGTCAATATTCTCTAGTTTAGCAGGATGTTAAAGGTTGTTTTTGTGGTGCTAGTTTGGTTATAGTCCACATGTGCACAGGGATTTATTTCTAGCCCTACACAGCTGAAGGTAGAATATTCACTATGTGAATGCCCAAGATAGTTCCAGGAAAATAGAAGAGCAAGTCATCACACTATTATTGCGCAGAATACTTCATAGAGGACAAATTAAAATATGGTTGGAAAAAAGAAACTATGGAAACTTTTGTTTTTTTAGAAAGATTCTCCCATCTAAAAACATAAAGATTGAACAGAAGGTTATGAACCGGTTATTTCTAGTTTCCATCTGATTCTTGAATTTTGCAGATATAAGCAGTATAACAAAGAAGAAGAAGAAAAATAATGTAGGCTTCAAAAAACATATTGTTTTTCTTTGTCTTAAATTATCCAGAAATCTAAATATAATAATGTCTGGATTCCCTTAATTGTAATTAACAGGGCAGAGGTTGTGATTCATAAGGGTATAATTACTGCATTTTACCAGAAAAACACAAATGAGAACAACTTGGAAAGAACAGAAGAAAAGAAATACCACAAACAAAATGGATTAAAAAGAATGTAGAGTACTATTGCAGTTCAACAAAAAAAATGAGAATGCTAATTATAAATCACTCAATTGCACAGGAAAGTCCAGTTCACACTCACGCTAATTAAATGATGTCTTACTGAAAAATCTAAAAAATCAGCTGAAATTAAATTATCTTAAAAGATTAAAGCTGCAAAAGCAATGACAGTACATAGACCAGAACTGCAAACTGCCAAAAGCACATGATGTTCCAAAGCAATGCAGAAAAGAGAAACGTCAGAAACATTTATTTTTTAATTCTGTATAAACAAGCCAAACTGGAAGGCAAGATACCTTCTGTTTAGACTAGCACGTGGTGTTCATAACCCTCTATTTTCACTCAAATACTATACACCATTACTACTCAGTGAATTAGAATGGTTCAGATAAATTAGCAAAGAAGTCAGGTATTAAAATTAGACTCACTTTTCAGCTGGAAGACTGCAACTAGACACCATAATATGTTCTGTAAGCACTATTCCACTTTTCAACAATTAAATATTCATTGGACTACAGATATAGGCAGACTGGCTTGGCAAGCCTAAGGTTCAGAGATAGGAGATCAAAGATCATACCTTTGCTTCAAATAAAGATTAGAAGAAATTTCAAGGTTTCCCTCTTTCCTGGGAAATGACTAAGTGCTTGCTATTTGGAACCATATAGTGAAGCAACTCTGCTATTTCAGCTCCTGAGAGCAAATCAGCTCTTTCTCCTGAGGAACTGCATCTTTTAACAGTTAGACTTCCTATATACATAATTTTGTATACACAATACTGACTAATATTATTGACAATGCATCTAGTCCAGTCAAACTAACTCAGGCCCATGTGTACCCATCCTGTTTTGCTGTTAGCATGTGTCCTGGTTTGATATTACCTCTGTAAAAAATTGGTCAGTCTGGGGGACAGTGTTAGACAGACTCCATCACTACAAGGCTCCTTCCTGCAGGAATGTGAGTAATTTAGCAGTAGAGATGCAACTTGTGCCATACAAGGCCAGACAACAGGGTTCAGTAGAGATACTTCAGAGGCCACAGCATCAGGCAGATTTTCTGGAAGCACCAAAATCAGCAATTGGATTCTACCCCACAACTCATATACTCACAAGGAAAGTGTCAGAGAACACTAGTAGGATTTTGCTGCTGAAAGTTTGCCACAGCACTAAAACCTAGGGAATTTGGAAGACAGCAGTAACAAAGATTTCATCAAAACAGTCCCTTAGTTGCATTGTCACAGCCAGCAAAGGTTTATGATGGGAAAATCCTCCTTGTCAAATTGGATTTCCTTTTATGACAAGGTAACCCCCCCCTAGTTACCAAGGGGAGCCAGTTGATATAATCTTTCAGGATTGCAAGTAAAGCTTTCAGTAATGTCTCTCACAATATTCTTCTGGACAAAATGTCCAGCATAGAGCTGAATAAACACATCATGGGATGGGTGAGCAACTAGCTCATGAGTTGGGCATAAAGAATTATAATGAATGGGGCGACATCAGACTGGAGACCTTTCAGTAAAGGGGTTCCACAAGGCTCTGCCCTGTGCTCTTCAACATCTTCTTTAAAAACTTGGATGCAGGACTGGAAGGGATACTAAGTTCGCAGAGGATAGAAAACAAGGAGCTGTTGACTCCCTCCAAAGCAGACAGGCCTTGCAGAGACACCTCTGCAAATGAGAGATGGGAAATCCCCAACCACATGAGGTTTAAAAAGAGCGAGTGCCTGATTCTGCAGCTGGGATGGGGCAATCCTGGTTGTGTGCATAGGCTTGGGAACGAGAGGCTGGAAAGCAGCAGTGTCGTGGAGCTGGGGGTCCTGGTCAGTGGAAAGTTGAATGTGAGCCAGCAGTGCCTGGCAGCCAGCAGAGCCAACCCTGTCCTGGGGGCGTCAGGCACAGCATGGCCAGCCAGGCAAGGGAGGGGATTGTCCCACTCTGCTCTGCACTGGGGCAGCCTCACCTCCCGAGCTGGGGGTAGTACTGGGTGCCACAATATAAAAATGACATTCAGCTATTAAAGAGTGTCCAAAGGAGGGGAATTAGGACCGTCAAACATCTGGAGCGGAATCCTTTGAGGAGTAGCTGAGGGGACTTGATCTATACCGCTTGGAGAAAAGGAGTCTAAGGGGAGACTTCAGTGTGATTTTCAGCTTCCACACAGGGGGAAGTGTTGGGCTGGCACTGATCTCTTCTGTGCGGTGACAAGTGACAGGAACCAAGGAAATGGCCTGAAGAGGTGTCAGGAGAGGCTGAGATTGGATATTAGGAAAAGGTTATTCACCAGAGATGTTCAGACAGTGGTCACAGCGTCAAGCCTGCCTGAATTCAAGAGGTATTGGAAAATGCTCTCAGGCACATGGTGTGACTCCTGGGGCTGTCCCTGTGTCGCAATTCCATCTGTGATTCTGTTACCCAGTCATCCTTAGCAGAAAGGAAGGCGATCAGGAAAGCCTGATGTTCCGTAACTGCTGGTTCTGAGAAACAAAGAAGGCCAAAAAAGAATTTGCAATTTATGTGGCATAAGATACCACATATGGAATCTCATCTGAATTAAGAAAACCCAGTCTTGCAATTTGCAAAGGCTAGATAAATTCCTAACAAAAAAAGAAAGTTATTATTTGGATCAGTAAGAATAAAGAGTAATTAGAATTCTTAAAATCAACTCTTGAAAAAGCAAACTAAAACGTTCCAAGCAAAAGAAATTCTCTAATAAAATGAGACTTATAACAAATGACAAAAGTATTGCATGAGACGATATCCAAAATACTAAAGGAATCCAAAACAAAAAACCTGCGGCAGTAACACAGACAGAGTTCAAAGCAGTAGTACTGCATAAACAGCACACACAGTTGCATACATTGTCAAAATGAAAATAAGCCAAGAAAATGCCCAGAAGATACAAAACTTTTGCAAATGCAGCCAGCATATACATAGCAGAGATGGGAAATAAAGCAGTGTTTTTCTGATAAGTATTTTTGGAAGAGTACTATACAATGTTGTGAAGAAAGTGGAAAGAGAAGTAAAAATAGACAAAAAGAGGATCTCAGCTGATAGCTCAGGTATTCATATCTGCCATGGTTTCATAAATATTTGATAGTTTATGTTAGTAATTTGGGAAAGTGCAGCAAGCCCAGGTGTTGACAAATTGGACAAAATGGCAACACTCCTCTTATAAGCCCTGAGGAAGTGTATGGAGGCCATTCAGCCTACAGCTTTCATGTGGGAGATCTCACTAACCACAGCAAGATGAGAAAATGGAGCCACCAGGATAATAGGATTTGCAAGCTCTTAATATTTAATTTTCTAGAAAAGCCAGCACACAAGAAAGACAGCTTTAAAAATTTATCAAGCAACATTTGTGAGCTGAGTCAGGGAGCTACTTGTGTGCTCTTGAACTTGGATGTTGCATTTATTTGATCTTTTTATTTGTACTTTTATGGATTTGTACTTTTATGGATTGACCACACTAAACACAATATACAAGAGGCATTTTGAGGCTCCTGTGGGCATATGCAGGCACTGAAATGAGAAACAAATATGTGTTTTTCTTAAAGGCAAGTAAGGAAACCTTAACAGCACTCAGGTAAAAGCAGCTTTAGAAGTTGCAGTAGTTTATACTCTGACTTCACAAGGTGTGGGGCTTTCCTGGAGGCTGAGAAATGGTAATGGCAAGAGCCACTCACTAACTCATTCCCTGCACTAGCACTGTGACAGACTCTAACCACAAGAATATCCTAAGGAAGCTCCCTTTATTGAAAAGAATTATTTAAAAATTAAAAATTAATACTAAAAAAACCCCTTGCAAGTACTTTGCACCCACTTTAATGTAGGTTAGCAGTTACTGAGAAGCAATGATAAGAAAGTAAATATCACTCGTGGAACAAAAAGGTTTTGCGTTTCACCAGAAATGTGTATGACTAACAGGTCTTACTTGGTTTTCAGCCTACTTCAATTCAAGAATCAAGGCTGAATTCATAGCAGCCATGAACTATGGAGTAATGAATGTCTGGCCTGAGACATTCAGATTTAGAGTCATACAGATATTCTGTTTACTTCATTAGCATCTACCACATTTTTTCAAACTACCATTAGTAAAAGATAAGCAGAAGAAATGTCTGGTGCCTGAAATCCAGAAATGTACATTCAAAAAGTTCCAGTAAGAGGAAGAGTCTTGGCTTTGCCGACTTCTGAAAGATAAGCACTGGAAGAAACAGTGGTTCCTATTCATAGACAAGAATTACAGCTATTGAACCAAAATTCACTCATTTATTGGTAATAATAAAGGTAAATCCAGAGTTTTTCAGTATTTGTAAGTAATTCTTTAGTTTCTTTATTTACATGAGAAAGCAGTCTGTATTTGTAAATCTCATTGCTCTTTCCAGATTATGGAAGTAATTCCTGAATCAGGTTACAATGGATTAATTTCTCTTTATTTTTGTAGCATATGACAGGCTGCAATGGATTAATTTCCCTTTGTTTTTATAGCATATGAATGACTTATATAATGTTACACAATATGACACTGAGTATTTGTTTCTTCATCTTCTGCCCTGGAGGGCAGTGGTGTCTTGTGTGGCTCATACCACATATGTAAGTGTGGTTGTATATGCTAGAAAGTGTGGTACAATAGGAGGCAAGAATTTAATCACTGCAATACTTCCCTGGTTTCCACTCATGGCTTTAAAAAAATGCAAAGGCATGTTCAGGCAGCATATAAGTAATTACAGAAATAACTATTATATCACAGTAAAGAAAAAATGAGAAGATGTTGCTATCTATCATCTCTGTCCTTTACTGATTACCAAAATATCCTTAAGCATAGCACGTACAAGAATTTTCTCATAGAAGCATTTCCCCTTGCATGGTTTTATTGGTTCTTCAGTATATTACAGCAGGGTTTGTGAACAAGGCATACATGGCACTGAACTTTTACCTTTTGCAGAATGTAAAGTAATACAGTCTCACTTCTACTAGCACTGATGTGAAGAAATTATTTCCAAAATCAGTCTTTAGTAACACCATGACATCCCACCTGTATGCAAGTGAATTTCGAAACAAATTTTCCTTTGTCATGAGAGAAATTTTTAGTAATATCACTATAAAATATATATATATAGGGATAAATCTGTGCTATGGAAGGTGAATAGTTTAATATTTTTATTTTTACTGATACTAGTAAGACCACAGAAACTAGTTTTGACATAAGAGTTTAGTTTGCACAAGATTTTTACTGACCACAGCAACCTTTAATAATATTTTGTGAAAAATAAATCTCATGCTGTTCTACAAAATATTTTTTTGGTGCTGAAATGAAAGACTGTCTTTCTATTATCCATATTTATTAACTAATCTTTATCTCCCTATACAAGTCATTTTCAATGATAAAAAAAAAAAGGTTTTATTTCTGGAAGAAAGTACAGAGGCTTTATAATTATTTATATTTGATGGATGGGCTCCTGGTGAAGTCAATGACAATTCCATACAGAGGGACCTGACATTATTAAAGGAATTTTAAAAAATTCTTATGTTCTTTCTGTTTTTGCATTTGCAAATACAGTTTTATAAATCTTTGACTGGGAAAATACACTACTTGCATTGCTTTACATATTTTGCTGAGTACCATTAAAAGCAACCATATTTTTAAAATGCATCAATAAAAGATGTGTACATATTTGCAAAGCAGGGCCATACAAGAATTCATACAGAAAGAATGGAGAGCCTTCATCCCAGGGAAAATCAGCTACACTGACTTTTTCCAAACAATTAAAATAACCAAACAAACCAAACAAACAAACACAAAACAAAACCCCTCCAAAAATCATGCCCCATTGTATCTTTTGCATTACTTCTGTACAGGTCATGAATTATAAATGAGTCCTGTTTTTTCACTTGAACTTGCTCCCAATCAACGTTTTTTCTGTAGCTCTGTAGTTGTATTTTCATTATGTTTATTTACTGCAAGAGGCTTTCTGTTATATTAATCTTCCTTGCTTCTGTATGAAAGAACTGTTCAAACTGTTCAAACCATGAGGGAGACACTAAAAAATAAACTTTTCAGAATGAGAAAAGGCTACCAAACTTTCACAGATGGGCATAAGACTTCACAAAATTTGGGCTCAAATGTACAATACTTCTAACAGTAGAAAAGCAGTGGTTCAGTGTCTGGGAAGCTGGACTAGAGTAGTTACATCATCAGGAAAGAATAAAAAGATGACCACTTGGTGATCTGGGAAGTAAAAGATATTCTAAGAAAAAAAAATGTTTCAGGAATAATATACACGTATATATTTGGGGGGGGGGGGGGGGAAGGGGAAGGAAAGAGACACTGAAACTTATGCATCAAAACAATTTGTGTCCTTATTTTGGAAGGACCAGGAATTCAACTTCATAAGGGTTTTATGGTTTTTTTTCTTATTTTTTTTCCCTAAAATAATGATGGAAGCCAGAGAACTCAAGCTTTGGAAATAGTCTATATTTCCTTATCTATTTGTGTATCACAGACTCTTGCTGCAACACAATAAAAAGTAACATCTTTGTTAATATAAACTGGCTTATTAAACCAGCAGGCCTCACAATTTTCACACAGCAACATATTCTCATGTGTTAAATGTGAACTGTGTGTTATTCTAATGCTAATTTTCATAATTCCAAATAAAAATAGATTGGGATTTTCTTCAATCTTCAAGTAAAAACAATAAACCTTTCCGACACACTGTGAAAAATTACAAAGTGATTTCAAAGTAGAATTCAATAATGAAGTTCATTTGGAACTCTCTTCTTTAAGCTGAACTCGTAATGATTGCAACATCCACCTGCAAATATTTATTTCAGTGATATACTACAAGCTAAAAACAATCATTAGTGTTTTCATATCCTCTAGCTAGACATCTTTAAAGAGAGGCATCATAGGCAATCTGTAGAATAGACCATGAGAGTAAGTATAATTTCCAAGAAGAAGAGAACCACTGGAGAAATTGAGTGTCTTTGAGACATTAATATAGCAACAGACAATTACAGTACTCCTCGCTCTGGCTTCACACTGAAGGCACAGCTTTGTACATTAGCTGTGTGTGTAACTGTCCTGGGTTTCAGCCAAACCACTACAGTAACCCTATTGGCTCTGGCGGCATAGACCTACCTGACTGAAGACAACATATACATGTTCATGAAACTGTATCTAATTTTCTTAATTTTTATGAAAATTTCTCATCTTCATTTGCAAAGTTAAAAGCAAAACACTGCTACATGAAGTATGGATCATATGTTCAGTAGGCTTTGAAAGACCTCTAAATTAGCAAAAATAGTCTCAGATTTTCAATGGACAGTCAATGGACTGCTTCAGTGAAGTACTGTGACTTTCTCTGATTCTTCTTTGGTCAGAAATGAAATTATAATATTTGTTTAGGATGTTGTCACCATCAAAATGCCTATGGATCTCTATATCCTATATATATATGTTGCTTCTTTCATATATAGATATGAAAGAAGCAACAAACTCAATAAATTACTTTTGACAACTTTGGGATTTGCCCATAAAACTTTTCTTCCCCAGGGATAAGCACTTGCTGATCTAAATTGTCCACAAAGCTAAGATGAAAATTCATTTACAAATCGGCAATTCAGGCTCTCACACCGTTCTTCTGAATCACTTTGCTTAGGGGGAGGATCTAACTAGGACAGTTTGGTGACGTTTAATCACAGAAAAAAAAAGCACCAAACAATTAAAACATAGGCCTTGAAGGAACTCCTTTGTGGATACAAATGTGCATACCTTACTAATAAAAACTGCCTGTGATCATGGCCTGATGCTGTGCAATGCCATGATGCTGTGTCTAAGGTGATGGAAGTACAGAGGAAAAGGAGAGAAAAAAAGAAACTCTTTGCATAGATATTTTCTCACTTTCTTTTTTTACTTGTCTTTGATCTTGCTACTACTGGCTTTTCCATTGGTCTTTCTTTGTGTTTACCACATTCCCTATCCGCTATATTTTTCTCATTTAGTATGATCATGCTCATGTGTGACACTTATTTTAGCAATTTTTAGTCCTTTTAAAAATTATTCTTAAATTTCTGAAGAATCTTTAGCCTCCATGGCTTCTCCTCACTTAAAAGAAAATTATACAATTGGTTATTATTTTTGCACTGGTTTAAGAGTTTTTAATTTCATTTCCCTGGAGCCTTTTGTTTTCTGTATGCCTCTATAAACACCATCTGCTCAACTAATTTGATTGAACATACAATCCTGGGGCCTGGGCCTCCTCTTGTACCTTTACTACTTTTCTGCATCTCTCAAATTCAGTGGAGATACTTTCATTTTCAGTGGAATTATTGAGATCACAACCCTAACAGATAAAACACTGATTTACTAATCCATCTTGTTAGAAGATCTTCCACTTAGGTATTCACGGGACTAGAGAATGACTCTCTAGCCTACAAGAGCTCCTACTATGTCACACCATAAGACACAGAACATCTACCTCACTTTTCTGCCAGAGAACCACCAACACAGTCCTCACGTTATGTCAGGTACTTGGAAATGAACAGGAAGATGAGGATCTTGTTTTGAAAAAAGAATTTGAATTAGATAAAGCTGTAGAAATGATTTAACCAAAGTCTTTAGGGGTACCACTTAACATAGCAGAGAAAAAGAGATTTCCTGAAAAAAGTTACATTACTCTTTCACCAAAAGTTGTCAAGGTAGTAAAAGACACTAAATAGTAATGCATCATTATTATATGTTCTGAAAGTAAAGAACATCAATAATACCTTGCCAAAACAAAACTTTGGCATATTTGGTTGTTTTGGGTTTTTTTAATAGTTTCTGAGTACTCATTTTGGAAATAGAGTTTTTTAAAAAAATTATTTAAAGTCAAGTAGCATTGGATAAAAAGAAAAAGGTTAAATTTCTCCAAGTACCCAGAAATCAAATTATCAAGTTTTGTCAAACTGACTAAGTATTTCTCATTTTACAATAGTTTTACTTTATAAAGAAGACTGCATGGAGCATTTGACTGTGTAAAAGTTAAAGTTTTTAGTTCAGTAAACCACATAAATTCAATAAAACTGAGAACCGTATGTATATTCAATAATTTACTCCCATTATGTCATAAAATGGGAAGTCAGAGAGTAGAAAAATATTTTCCTTAAGGCAATGATTTAGTGTTTTGACATTTCTAAAATGGGACAAACCAGAAAGTAATACCATAGAAAATATCCTCAAACAATAATAATCAAATCCGAGGGAAAAGGAGGTGAAGTGTGAAGGTCTCACTTCCATGATTTGTTTAATTACATTTTTTATGATGTCCTTTTCTCTGCTCTGTCAGGCTGTATAATTTCTTTACTGAATTTCACATATTGAACAGAGGTTACGTGTTAGATTGGACCCAACAGCTTTCCTCTGAGAATGCTTGGGTTTTGCCCTGTTTCTGTCAATTTTAAAATATATAATGAGCAAGGAATAGTAGAAGGAAAATCATGAGTGGAAATAAAGATGAATGAAAGATGGGAAGAGAGGGAAAGAAATTGAGGAGATCCAGGAAAAAGGGGACAAAAGCCCAGCTAGATGGATGTAGAGATTTGAAGGGGGTGACAGATAACTTGCATAATGGTTCCAACTAATGTGCATTTATTGCTGTGTTTCACCTTTAATCTTGGAAGCTTATAAATGTAGGGGAATAGTATGAATTTGCCACCAGCAGGTATTAATTACAGTTCATTCCACCCCAGCCTACACTTGCTAGATCTTTCTGTCTGAGTGATCTGATGGATGTACATTCATGACAAGTGCTTCTGGAGGAATCCGTTGTTTGTGAAGCAACATGTGCAACACAATACTGATTCCTAATGCTTCTTCTTTAACTTCATTGAAGATTTAATGGCAATGGGAAAGGGGTGTGGTTAGCCACAAAGTGATTAGATAGGTCCAGAAATTATATTTCACATGTTGTGCTTACTGTTGAAAGTAGGATGTGAAACCCCATTATTAGAAAACTTATATATAAAGATATGACATGCAAAGAAAAATAAAAGAGCAAGAACAAAACAAATACTGAAGCTGAGATGAAATACACTTCCAATGGTTGGCTGAATTTCACTGACAAAAGGCATCATATCTGTATGATATGATGGCAGCATTTGCAAATTTGAAAGGTATTTTTTAACTATTTAACACTCTTTTGTCAGGGCACTTATGAATAATGTGATGTTTTTAACTATATCCCTTATAAGATCCTCAAATAATTACATGCAAATAGAAAGGCTCCAAGAACTTAGTTTGCCAGGATTTTAGCTCCCTTGAACAACCAACTGTATGCTTAAGAATTTTAATCAGAAATGCCACAGCACAGACCCTAGAAAAAGCTAAGAAGGGCCATACCCAGTTTCAGCTGCAGAATGTTACTCAGAAAAAACTGGATAAGTTCTCAAACTCATGATTTTCTCCCATTTCATAGGCATAGCTACAGTTCTAATACAGTTTTCTTCATTTTTAATGTTCATAGTTATGTTCTACCCAATCTGAATTTCTTTTATATTTGTTTCTTCCCTTACTTCTTTGTTTTAGTTTAATTTCTCTGATGTTGGTTCTGGAAAACTGGCACATCATGGGCAGGTATTAGTTCTAACCAGATTATTTCATAATAGGCTAAGCAGAATGGCAATGCCATGAATTTTGCTTCCTGGGATATTCAGTTCTCACTAGCTTTTCCGTAGTCATGGGCATACTTCCCGTATTCCAAGCACTGGCTGGGCTCATAAATAGCAAGTGCTCATGTAATTTATCTTTGCTATTTCTGAGAAAGAATAATACAGGGGAAAAAATAAAGGAGAGTTAAATACATTGCCTAAAGCAGGGATAGTTCTGTTTGTTTGTTCAAATCAGCTGTGATGATTAAGGAGAAGAGCCAATTAGGTGCAGACTGGGGGACTCAATTTACCTTAAATTCTTGACTAGACACGAGGAATTAATTTTAATACAATTTTTTTGAAAAAGGCAATTGAGCAAGATACATGTTGACAGGACACCAATTAACAGAAATAACGTAATAGTGTCTAAATGCAAATACAATTCTGTGCATGGAGAACTTGGGGATACACATGACAATAAGGAATGCATAGAGAATGGAGAACAAGGCTTGCATATAAATGTGAAGAAACGTGAAGAAAACATTGATATTAGCTAACTACTTATTTCCTCTAATAAGCATACATTTGTTATATTTAAATATATTATGTACTATAATAACAGCTATATATGTTTGACAAAGTTTACACAGATACATCTAGTAAGGGAAAATCATTAAAACAAGAGGTGACAGCAGTTGCCCAGAGATCTGCAGTTAAGTTTCCTTCTCTAAAGACAATCAAGGTTTTCATATATACACCAATTAGACTTTGATGGGATGACAAATATTCAAAGACTTCCTGAAAACACCTAATGTAAATATTACAGAAAAATTCCATAATTCTTATAGTTTGAGAAGAAATAAAAAGCAAGACCTCTATATTTTAAGTTGCATTGAGAAAAAAATCTTAGGTGAAAATTGAATTAGAGTTTATTTCACATGTCACTGAGTCGTCAAATGATTCACTGTAGTTGGAAGCATGTAAAAGCCTGTGTGGATTTCCTACAAATGGCATGCCACTACAATATAGCTCTGGGCATGAAATACTTTCATCTTGGAATAAGGGTGACAACTTTTTCTTGATCAGAGTGTCTAAGTGATAAGTGCAGGCTATAATACAGTTATTGAGAAACAGCATTCTGGAATCAATGCTATGAGGCAGATTTTAAATCCCAGTCAAGAAGTGGTAACCTTCATAATGAAGTTGTGTGGTTACTGTTGTGCAGCTGAAAATTTGTCAGTGAATTTGATGATATAAAACAATTTCTCCATTCTGTAGTTTAGCCAATAGAAAGTTTACATATATTGACTGTATTACTATTCTGGGTATTTCCAACCAAATTCCTACATAGGGAATAAGAAAAAAAAAAATTCAATTAATCTTATTCTTATAGAACAGTGCTCATATTTTTATTATTTTTGGGGATGAGCTAAGAAAAATAAAAATTAGGCAGTTTTTGCCTTCAGTTATGCATTTATAATGTGAACATGTAAATATCTAGTTTGGCATCCTGATGGAAATTACTGATGCATTCTTTGTATTGCTCCTTAAATTTATATCTAAGGTAATTAGAAACAAGATTTGCTTTCTATATAATCAGGATTCTGGGGAAACACAATTGAACCATAATTTTGTTGCATAAGATAAGAAATACGAACAGCCAGCTGAGGTGGTTCACAGAAAGTCATGAAGTACTTGAAAATTAATTCCTTGTTTTGCTTTGTTTGCGTGTGTGGCTTTTGCTGTATCTATTTAACTCTTTTTATCTCAGCCCATGAATTTTCCCACTGTACTCTTCAGACTCTCCCCAATCCTGTTGGTGGGGGAGTGAACAAGCAGTTATGTGGGCTTGAGTTGCCAATTGGGGTTAAACCATGAGAGCCACTCTGATTTACAAGCTGTTATGTGAAAATACTATAAATTTTAATTATTATCTGTTAAATTTTTCAGTCCATCAGAAAACAAATTTTCAAGATAGAATCAGCCTGGTAAGTATTTTGCAAACCAGGTATTCAGGTTTGTCTTGAGCAGAAAAGCCTTTTTTTCATTCAAACAGACAAAAAAGCAAGGAGAAAAAAAAGAAAAAAACATGCTGGAGAGGTGGGGCTGCTCTAAGTTCTAGACTTTGTTCCTTTCCAGCACCTTATATAACTCCTCAATAAAAAAGCATTTTAAAACAATGCTTTTCTTAAAAAACTCAAAGCAGTAGAAACTACCTTATATTTAAAAGGGAAACATGAAAATTACTTATCTATGTAAACCCTATTTAAGGCTGAGAGATTTGAACTGTGGTTTCAGACACAGTTCGGAGTCCATTTAGTGAACTTCATACTGTCAAAGACTCATCCTATGAGATCTGTTTTCTGAACTATCAGTGAAATCAAAATGATAATGCACACAGACTGCCTGTCTAGGAGCAGGATTTGAGTATTTCACTTAAGAACTGGAGGGAAAATATCCTGCATGAAATGTCTGGAACAAAGTTGCAGAATTTTCCATAATTTGAAATAAAAAAAAAAAGTTAAAATATCACCTTCTCAGGAGACTAATTATATCAAACAATTATTTCCAGACAACTTTGCAGAGAAAACCATAAGGATGCTACAAGACATTATTTTCTAGATTATCTTTTGCTTTCTCTCAGCAGTTGTGTTTCTCTGGAATATTTTTCACTAGATTAATCTTCTGGGTTATGCCCTTAAACATCCTCACAAAATCATCAATCTCACTCTCAAGCTGCTATAAATGAGTAATTCACGTTGGCATCACAGCATCTGCCAATCCTGTATTGTACTGTATCAGTTTAAAGGTAAGTAGCACAACCTGAACAAAAGACTTGCTGGCCTAAAAGAAAGGGTGTATCTTACAGAAAAAAACATGGAAATGCTCAGTCTCCATATTGTACCAGAAGCAGGAATCTTCCCTGCCGTTTTTTTTCTAAAAGTTGGTCAGTTTTATATTGAGTTGATGAACTCCAGCTACTTCTCTCAGAGGACGATCAGATTTCCTGTTATTTACAATCTTCCATCAGGCCCTACCTCTGTTTTGTGTGCAAATCCAAGAAGAATGAGGCCCACTACTTTAAATAGAGCATTCCATGCATAAGTTATCATGACAGCCTATTTTACCCAGAAGTGTAATTACAGAATCTCAGAGATGCTAACTAAGAGGAAAAAAGCTGTATAGCTAAACAGATGCTTGTGCATCTTGCTAAAAAATTTCCTCACGTTTGCAGAATCAAACAGGAGGGAGAGAAAGACAAATCAAAGGAAAACAGGTCATGTGCAAGCAAGTGTGTGCATCCTCTGTACCCCAGGACTTTATTGTGCTGCTAAGGCAGTGCCCTCAGCCAAACAAAAACCTGCTGAGTATCACAGAGCTTTTGCCTCCAGTAAGAAATGCCCTAAAATCTTCCCAGTGCTCTGTCTTGAAGGGCTCCAGTGCACTAACCTCATTTGTCCATGCATTAGAATGTCCATGCAGTTAATGCTATACTTACAAAAGTGCAGCATTAACTGCATGGTTTTCCTGTATTAAGAACAGCAGGATGGTGATACAGCATCTGTCAGGACAGGATAAAGTGCCACACTTACTATCATCTAACCAAATTTGCCTCTTGACAAAGCCAAACCACAAGGGTAAACCTAAAATTAAAACACAAATAGAGAGATAGCATGTCAGACAATTACTAATTTACACCAATTGTGTATTGGTGCACACATACCCCAGGATTCTGAAGGACTCAAGTAAAAATCGTGATCTAAACTCCCCTCATAGAGAGTCAGTGATCCAGATTCAATGAAAATGTTCAGTAAAAGCCTTACTCATCTGGTATTGTTACCATGGCATCCACCTCACCCACAGGTCTGAGCCATTGTGTTACTTAGGGATATTGTCTGGTGGGGAAAAGAATTTGAAAAATGTCTCTGGAGAGGGCTAAGAGGTACTCTTAAATTTGCATAAAGCAATTTATCTTCCTGCTTTCCTTATTCTTAATCTTAAACTGAAGGACTATCCACGTACCCCAAATAATATTTTTTTGCCAGAGGTGATACATATTATTAGCCTCATTTTGACAGCTAGGTAGTTACTCTTCACACTTTCTTGTGAAGGGAAAGGAAAGGTATTAGTGACTCTACAGGGTGACACAGCTTACTTTTGATACTCTGAATCTGCCTGTGTTAGATGCCTAGAGTCAAGCAGTCTCAGTAGCCTGCAAATTGGTGCTCTAGACACTATACTCAAGCTCTAATTACATTAGATGCTGCAGGGGTATGTGAGAAAGTAGGCACCTACAATACACAAGCTCAAGGAGTGGGTCCATGTGAACCTTATGATGTTCAACAAGGTCAAGTGTAAATTTCTGCATGTGGGTCAGAGCAAACCTTTGATATTAACACAGGATGGGGGGGGGGGAAGGGATTGAGAGCAGCTCTACTGAGAAGGAGCTTGGAGGTGCTGGTGGATGAAAGGCTGGGTGTAAGCCAGTAAGGTGTGATTACATCCAACTGTACCCTAGGCTGTATCACAGGAAGCTTGGCCAGTCGGTCAAGAGAGGAGATTCTGCCCCTCTGCTCTTGTGATGCCACACCTGGAAGACAACTCTGAAATCCTCAGCACAGGAAATACATTGACCCATTGCAGTCAGTTCAGTGTAGGGCTGCAAAAAGGATCAGAGGGCTGGAGCAGCTCTTCTGTGAAGAAAGGCTGAGAGAGTTGGTGTTGCTCAGCCTGGTGTTGCTCCCCCTGCTCAGCTCACGGAGACCTTATAGCAGACTAGATGACATTTAAAGGACCTTTCCAGCCCACACTATTCTCTGATTCTATGATTATGAACACTTCCACCTGTTGTCAAATGGCACAACTTCGCAGTTGTAGCTAAGGTCATATGTGTGTCATGAAAACAAACACTTGAAGCAAGCTACAAATTGATATCTGAGTGAGCACCACGTGAACTATCCTTAGAGTTCAGATCTGTCATGTCAGTATTATGTAATACTGTTGTTTACAACTGCACCTTGTGGTAGGTGGTCATTCAGGGGTACCCAGTGCATTGCCGTTTACTGTGTTGTATGAAGTGTCCACTCATGCTAGACACATTATAGGATTACATTTTTTGCCTCAGTTTTGAAGGTGACACTTTGGCCTGGTAAATCAGCTTACTCATAGGCTTGTGACAATTAGTAAATGTATTTTCTTTCACAGTTCTGCTTAAAGAGAGACTTTTCTGTCTTAAAAGATTTCATTTAGCCAGGGCAATTAACTTAAGCTGCTCTGAAGATTTTACAGTTCAAGACCTAGTGCTATTCTATCATCACGGGAATTTTGTAAGCATTTCACAGCTCCTGAAAATACTCAACTCCATGCTGAGTATTTTCCCATATTTCAGTGGAATTGAATATTTCTTGCTTCCTTTTGAAAGTATTTCTGGTTCCATTGTCCCACACTACAGATGCTGCAAGAATTTGAACATTTTCTTGTCTTTAACACCATTACAGTTTTATGATTTCAGTTATCTCTTCTGATGTGCATCAACAAACTTCTCACAGTGATCTAGCACTCACAGCTTTTCTTCATCTCTGGCAGGGCTTAGACTGTCTTCACATTATAACTGGTTGCCTGGAAGTTCCTTCTGTGGCTATCCTTTGTCATGAGAAATGTTCAAAAGCTTGTCCTTTGGCAGCCAATCTTCTGTTCACCACCCAGCGCACTGCAGTGCCTGTGGCTGGTGGATAACCATTCACCTCCCAGAGGAGGAAGCAGTGATAGATGCAGTGGTATTTTGCACTTCAAAGGGATTAAAGCATTTAGTAGAGGATTAGAAACCTGATTCTAGATTCTCCTGAGCCTACTATCTCCAAATCCAGCAGAATGTACCAGCCACAGCCATAAAAGAGGAGAAAACTCTCTGATTTCTCTAGGCATTTCAGTCTGCCTTTGTCAGTGGTTTACTGGGCTTCTCCCAGATGATTTCTCTGTGAATACTTACCACATTACTGTCCCCTGCCCTTTGCTCAAAGTCATAAAAATGGAACATAGTATTTTACTCAAAATGCATGGACAAATGGAAAGACACTATATATGAAGACATAAAAATTCACTGTTAAACAGTCACATCATCCAAATTATCTAATTAACACAACAAAACCCATTAATCATAGTTATACCAAACTCTTGCAGGATCTACTAATTTCATTTGACGTATTTGTCTATCCAATATTCCTCTTCTTCCTAGGGTTAAAGACCCACAGTCTTCCTTGAACAGAAAGAGGGGTAAGTAGAACATGTTGTGAACAACCTGGGATCCTTGCTGGGAGTATGATGTTCACAGTTGTGGGAGTTTCTTCCTTTTCTATCCTGTGATATACTTGGAGCTCTATTTATATGTCTCCTTATCACACTCTGCCTCCTTCTTACTGGTTCCCTGCTGAAGTCTGATCATTTCCCTGCCTGGCCTCAGCTGACACCAAGGGCTGCTACTTGCACAGCAGTGCTGCCCCAGATCAGACAGAGCTTTCCCTTATTCATGCTGTGCACAGAGCTTCTGCTCACACAAAGGGGAGGCAAAAGTCACTTGGCCTCACTTAAAGCAATCTGAAACGGTGCCAAGACAAACCCTCACATGCGCTCACACTCTGCACTGCCAACTCAGTCCAGCACTTCGGCCTTTTACCAGTAATGGGAAATTCATATTTTCAGAGCTCCAGCAGCAAACACTCTGACCTTCTGACCTTCCTCCTCTTTTTTCTATTTAAAATACAACCTCCATTTATTAAGTGTACTTGTCTCCATATGTGCATACCAGTTCTGGAAACAAGATCCGTTTATGCTATGCTACTCCTCCTCACAATTTGAACATTACAAATTTGAAGAAGACAGCTAGAATTGTATCAGGGAAGCTTTGTTTATGTCAAGGAAATAAATCAGATTCTTTTTTAAAAAAAACCCCCAGAGCTCTATCAGATCTTCCTTTATTCCTTCAACTAGATGAACAGAGTGCAAAAGTGGGCAGACCATTTTAATTACAGTTGTACTTAAAATTTATTTCCCTAGTTGCTATTCTGAGCTTGCCAAAAAAAAATCCAAACTTACCAGAGGAAACTAGTTGTCCATATTGTATTGCAAGTTAATTCTGTGTCTTTATAACAATCATCTCTGACTTAAATCTTTAAATTTAAAAATATATCTAATGCACCATTGTATTTCTTTTCTCCTACTGAGATCATTGATGAGAGTGTAGAAACAATCTCTTTTACAGCATATGCTTTTGATAATGAATTACCAGATTTCTCTCTTTATGTAGAGATAAGATAGATAAGATAGATAAGATAGATAGGATTAATAAGAATGAGACCTTCAAGTAGGTTGCAAGTGTCTTACTATGACTTTTCCCCAACATGGTAAGTACTCAGTAATGCAAATAGAATTGTTCTTGGGTATAAAATAAATCACAGAATTTTTAAACTGCTATTCCTTTGTCCTCTCCATTCTTTTCAAAGACTGCAATTTGTGCAGTATTTTTATGCACAATAGTCTCCAATTTTAATTTTATTTTAGTTCTGTAAGTAGAGGAACACATCACTCTCTGGAGATATCTACAACCACCATCTACTCTCATAAAAAATGGTTCTATTAAGAGAAAAAATAATTATAAAGTGGTTCACTGCTTTCAAAAAATCAGTTTTATTACCCTAAACAGGCTGAAGGAAATAGAAATTTAAAAATATTTTCCAGAATAGAAAAATAATTATTTATAATCTAAATTATGAGTTTAGGGTTTTGTTCCTTTTTTGAATACTAATTGGAATTTATAAAAGGAGTGTGCTTCAGAGGTCCTAAATATCATTAGGAATCCAAGAACAACTCAGGTAAATGTTAATATTGTATTAGATACACAAGGATCTCATGAAATTTAAAGTTTTTAGAAAAATTAACTACTTAACCAGCTTGTTATTACCAGAAAAAAAATGTCCTGTAGATATTTTCAGTAAATATGACAGGAAACTATATAATTGACCATACTCGTATCTTAAAAATATTAACTGCACTTTGAATAAAAGAAAACAAACTGAAAATCAGCACTAAAAACCCAACACAACTCCAGTCTTCCTAAAAGAGAAATTTGTCAGCTGTTGCCACTTTTCTCAGCTTAATTTAGCATGAATTGTTATTTCAGGATGTCATGATTGCTGTAGAGTGGTTTATTATTTAAATCACTATGGTATTTGAATGAAACACTCAAAAACAGAAGACCATATATTCACTGAGTGCATACATGGTGTCAGATGTTTGTGAATCACAAGTAAGCATCAGAGACTGATACCAACTTGTGAACCGATCCTTAATCCCTAAATGAACTGCTCAGTATCTTCAAAACCCAAATCAAACTTTTACTCATTGAATTTCTTTAATATTTGTGTAATCACCCAGTAAAATATCTCATCAAGGGTAAACTAAAACTGTGCTTCCAAGACAAGGGTGGGGAAAAGGAGTCTGACACCACCTTGAAATACTGGAACCTGCAGCCAACATGTCCTGTTGCCGTAGATTTATATGTACGAAATTTAACAGTAAAGCTTTGCATTCAAATTAACAATTAATAATACTCAAGTAAAGCTTGGAAATTATCTTGGCTTTGGACAGGGAAAGATTAAGCACAGGGACCTGTGCTATTTCAAAATAGTAATATATTTAATTCTTTTTCCTGTTATTACATTGCCCATACAAGCTCATATTCCATTTGTCTTCCCTGCAGTTGCATTATAAAAGTATAATTGTGTCCTCATCCTTCCCCCAAAAAAATTAAAAACTTGTCTTGGAGTAAAAATCTCTCTTGCATGACACCAACATTTTTTACACTTAAAGCTACTGTCTACTTTTGTCATGCCTAATACTTACCCACCCCTTCATACCATCTTTAAGAGAAAAACAAGGTCTCATTATGGCTAGGACTATTTCTGTCTCAAATTTATTCTAAATTTTGAACTGGGAGAACTTAAAGTCTGTGTTTTGTGATTAGACTTGAACGTTTACATGTTCATGGAAAAACACCCTGTGCTTTTCAAAATGATAAATTTATCCTTGAGTAATAAAATCACAAGATTTGAGAAATTGCTAATAAACTGAGACATTGGCTACCAATAACAAATATGCCAGGGATTTTCTATGAGAAGAAAAAACAAGCAATCTGATGTAACTTCTCACATAGATATATGTACACATTTTTCAAAAGCAGCTTATGTGAGATGGGTTATTTATACTAAATCTACAGTGATGGCATCTGAAACCAGCCTCAATCTCTAAATATTAGATTATTAACTACCAGTTTGCTGAAAAAATACTTTATCATAAACACTTCAGTCAATTGCTCACCACTAGGGGTGACTTAAGCATGGGATTTTTAAGTAATCATGAGATCTCTTGGACTTTACCTCCAAGTCATCTCTTCCAGACAGAAAAAGTGTTTATTGATTTCATAATTCTAAAAGAAAATAAATAATTTAAACATCTAAATAAATTGAAAATTAAATGTCAGATTTAAATATCAAAAATAGTTATGTCTTTTAGAACCATTGAGAGCCTTTAGTCCATATTAAATGATTAATTATTATCAAGTATTTTGCAGGTTTGAAAATATATGTATCCCTTCATAAAATAAGTTACTTTGTTTATACTCTGACTAGGATTTATTAAGATCTATTACCACGTTTTGAAATCTCTAGAATGGTTGATTTAACTCTGTTTTTCTAACTTCTGAAATAGAATGAAGTACAAGAAAAAAAATACCTAACTTCAATCTAAAATATCCATAAATAATATATTAAATATAAGTAATAACTAGTTATTTACAATAAGTAAATTTACTGATTTTTCCATCCAATACTTCCATTTAGAAAAAGGAATTAACCAAACATATCCACAATAACACAGAATTAGCAACAGAATACTGAATTCAGAGAACTAAGATTATCACTAAAATGGAACCGTCACACTGCAGATGTAAAACTCTGCTCATTATGCATGTGAGCTAAAATTATTGTATTTCTATTCTAGAAATTCCTCTCTAGTCCTCAAAGGCATCTGCATAACAGTGCCAGCATGGTGGGCCATAGTGGAGCCCAGGACCTGCAATCTGTCCCCCCGTGGTTTTGGTTCTCTGAGTCACCAACGACAGAGAAGTTGTCTCTGTAATTGCACCTGTTCAGTGACCACCTCTTCTCAAACAATGGATATTGAAAATTTGGCTTTGTAATCTATGTAGAAAGTATTTTCTGCCTTCAGTCTTCCACACACAAATCACAAATGATGAGTGATATTGTGCACCTCTACTGTAATACATGGACGGTAATTCCTATATCACATATGAATTAAATATCGAAACAAGGCTAATTGCATTTCCATTTGTAAATAAAAGGCATGTATTCTAACAGTTCAAGTGCCACTAGCTTTATTCAAACTTACGTAAAATATAGTTTATTTCTGGTGGGCTGCACTTTAGTTCTTCCTTTGCAGGACCTGAGCTGACTAAAATAAGTAAAAGCACTATTTTGTGTGCATACTCCTTTGTTGCTCAACAAAACCAGCTTAATACATGCAAAGAATTTTAAAAAACCACCAAAACCTGCAAACTACATTTATCTCTAACTGCAGATGGAACAAAGCAGGCCTATACCTCAGACCATTATTTAGATATCAGCAGAGGACCATCAGTGTTAAATCAGACATGCCCCGAGACATGGGCATGGAAGGTCAGCCAGAGGGCAGGGAAAACACCCACAGGCATCCGGTACTGGATGTCACTGCTCAGGTGACTGAACCAAGCCCCTGAACAATACAGCCAATAAAATGTAAAGCACAATCCATCTCACCAAGTACAGGCATCTGTTTGAGGAAGCACTGCTTGTTAAACTCCACTCAGAGTGCACTGAACAACTCTCCATCCACTGCAGAAGTCCCTTGCAGACACAGTCACTAAACAGCTCCATTTACCAGAACTCCACCTCATTTGAAAAATATGCATATATTTATGAAAGACAGTACCTATGGCAGTATTAAAATGAAAAATTAGTCTGTTTCTGACTGCAAATGGTGCACAGGAAAGAATTCTTTTCAAGACATGAGCTCTTTCTACCAGCCTTATAAAATCTAGAAATAGTGCACTTAAATATCGCATCACTAATGACAGGAGAGCAATGCTTAAGTGGGAGAAACAAAGGAAATAACGTGGAAAGGACTATATGGTTAAAAAGTGTTGTTTGAGTATTTTTGGGGGGTTTTTTGGTGTTCTTTTTGTTGCTTTTTAAAATTATTTTGTGACAGCCTTTGTATTATGAGCTGTTTTAAATGCAACTGTGAGCTTTTCCTCTCCTTCATCTTTTACACAGTGTATTCTCAGATCTGAAGGATACGTCATCATTTCAAGTGAACATAAGAAATTCCCATATATTTGTGTTTTATATCAACATTGGGAAATGTTTTTATTTCACGTCATCATATAAAAATCCCTAAATCCTGAAACCATGAGACCGCAAACAAAATAATACAAACTTATGATTCTCAAGATATGCTGCCTACTTATACACTCCCTGATATAAATCCGTACGTACCAATTCTTTTTTGACATTAAATACTCTGTTCCAGAATTAGACACAGCTATTCTATCTGCTATTTTATATATTTTTCATTTTTTATTGTTTCATTCAGCTTTTGCAGCAGTATATATTTTCCTTTTTTCTCTACATCATGCTTATATCTTCTTACAGTTAGGGAAATTCTGTGCTGCTAAATTATGAACAAAACCATGTGATTTTTTATGTTTATGTTTTAAAAAACTGGGGAGTACCACTTCCATAATTTATAACACATAAACTGTCATACATTAATACTTGAGCATTAGACTGCTTGTTTGGGGATATTACACCAAATATTTTCTGAAGTTACTTCTCCAAACCCAAAAGGATAAGGAATCAAAATTTTGCCTCTTCCCATCATCATCTGTTCTAAATTCCTGCCTCTGAGTAAATTTGCAAGCAAGCACAGCAACGACATTACCATTGTTGTACATATTAAGAATTGACAGAGAAATACACTGGCTTTAACCATTTACAGTGTGTACAGAGTCCAACATCTGGTTGTTTTCTCCATTCTCCATGATGGAAATTAAATTTCCACTATTTTCAATTTTACGTAATTCCTAAAATGAAGGAATTGTATTGAAGAAACTCTCTGAACAAATGAAATTGCTGCAGTTGACTGTACCCTGCCTCAAAAAAGATTCTCTTGATTTCTGAGAAAAGAAAAAAACAAAACAAAACAAAACACAACAAAACAAAACAAAACACAAACCTATCTGGCTGTTACCTAATGCCTACTTATCCTTTCTTATGGAAAAGTAAAGTTCATGTTCAAAGAAATAAAGAAAATGTGGACCTGACAAGACGCATTAGAACTGTCGTTTATTCCACCAGAACAAAGGAGTGCCATGAGTGATGAGCACTTTAGGTTGCAAAGGATAAATCCATTGATCACTTGGAACATGATTTAGTAAGTTTTCAGAGCTTGATAATAATACAATGCAGAAATGTCACATCGTGTTACTGTTATGCAGTAAAAAGAAGTGGAGCATTTTGCTTAGACTATTATCTTTCAGTAAAAAACTACTTTTGGGCAATAGAAGTCAGGAGATTTTAAAGACAGCTATAATTAGTTCTAAAGAGAATCTTCTGGAGGATCTGTGAGCAGAGGATTCACTATTTTTGTTAAAAAATATTATGAAGGAATCTAAGGCAAAAACCCAACAAAATCAAAGAAAATCAAATAAAGACTACAGAAGACTACGCAACAGCTATTCTGAAAATATTTTCTAAATGGTGACACAGAAAATTAATAAGCTAGAGTTGGCAGCACTTTTATCAAAATGAAAAGGCAAAAATACAATTTAAATTTTTAAGTGAAATTTCATAAATCTATTAACTTTCATTCAAAATCCCTCAATCATATAAACACATCTTCCAATATTAATATCAATGGGTTTTTTAAATGCTAGAAATTTGTGCTTTGGTAGGAATATTTTGTGGACAATTTTGAAAATTTGTACTGAAGTTTATGAACCAAACTTCCTCTACAGGTAGTGCGACAACGAGAAGAGAGGCTGTAGCAAGGTGGGGATTGATCCTACCTTCCCTGAAAGAAGTACCAGGACAAGAGGAAATGGCCTTAAGTTATACCAAGGTATTGGATTGGATATTACAAAAAATTTCTTCAGCAAAAGGGTTGCCAACATTGGAACAGGTTGTTCAGGGAAGTGGCTGAGCCACTATCCCTGGTAATTATTTAAAAGTCAGTAGATGTGGCAGCTGGGGACAGGGGTTAGTGGAGAAATTGGCAGTGATGAGGTAATATTTGGTTCCAATGAGCTCAGGGGTCTTTTCCAACCTAAACGGTGCTGTGTTTCTGTGATTCTGCACAGGAAGACCAACTTGAGTTCTCAGACACTAATAGCCCTTCTTTCTTCATGCTGAACCAAGATCCTGACTCACTTCAATTCATGTAATCTGATGAGGTTATCCCCTATGCATTCACTAGCATACAGGTTAGAATCTTCTGCCTTCATTGCAATAGGGTGTGCAAAATCAGTGCTGACCAGTGAGAAGCAGCTGAGGAATAGGGCTTGTTCCAGCTGGAGCAGAGGCTGCTTCTGGGGAAGCAAACAGCAATCCCCAAAACCTACAGGGAGACTATTGGGAAGATGCTTTCAGACTCCTCACAGCAAGGCCAGGTGAGACAATAAGGAGCACAAGTTCAAAGAGGAGAATGAATGTAGGGAGAAACTTCTTCCTCAAGACTGCCAGGGAGTGGCACAGATTGCCAAGAAAGATTGTGTATGTCTGAAGGTGTTCCAGACCAACTGCATAAAGCCTTTAACAGCCTGATTTGATTTCAAGGATGACCCTGCTTTAAGCAAGAGTTTGAACTAGGTGAAAATCTGAAGTTCTGTTCAACAATTTATCTGATGATTTTAAGTGGTGAGTTCCATTGTCAACATGCTTAGTATACATATTTCTGAATCCATACAGCTGAAGAAAACAACCATCTTGTAAAAAAAAAAATCAGTCTTATCCAGGATGTGTGTTTCAGAAGTAGATATTTCTGATGTAAATCTGGACATCTTAGCCCAGAAATAGTTGAGTCGCCATCCTGTGATTTTGCATCATTACAGGGCCAAACACTTAAATACACAGGAAAAAAAAATAAACAAAGCCCCATCAGTTTTGGCTTTTTTGTTTATAGATACACAGAGAATGTAAATCTCCTAAACAGTGATTTTTGGTTTTTGTATTTTAAAAAGGTCTATGATGGCTTATGAATTGCAAGACCAACAGGCTTGCATAAGGAATTGTACCAGTGCCTCTGATTTATTTCATATTAAAAGATTTCTTAAAATTAATTAAAAAATAATAAAAATAAAAATAGGAAAACAAAACAAAACAAAACAAAAAAAAAACCACAAGAAAACCAAACAAATAACAAAAACCCCAACACTTTTCATATAGTGAAGATCACTCATGCAATTCTAAGAGCCTGTCGGTATCATCAGTCTAGACACTGGAGTTGCTCAGTGGATTACAACATATTCAGGACTTAGAGATTCTCTTGTAGCAAATCCTCTTTCTTGATTCAAGGATGAGAGATTAGCCCATTAATTACATCCTTAAAAATAATGTTTTCCCGAATCTCTTCTCTTGCAAATATCTATAATTATATACTGCAAACTTTAATCAGGTAAGTATTCTGAAAGCTCCTGAATGATGAAAGCTAAATGAATGCCCTATGCAAGGCCAAAGTACGCAGAATAAAACAAGGTATTCTGTGGGGGAACTAGTGTTTTCAGCAAGCAGACACAAGAACTCACATGTGAAAGATGTTAGGAAAAATAAAAACACTGAGCAAAATTTAATAGACTAGACTCTTCACTGCTTTATGCCATGCAAAAAATGGAAGCATATTTGGAAAAAATCGACTAATTTGGCAGCACTTGGCATCTACTTTGCATTCATGTCATACAGGTACAACTGATTAAACAGTACAACTGAATAGGCACTAGCAGCAGTCAATATTTCACAGTATATCTAGACAAGGTGCAAGAGGACTAACTTTCCAGAAATCAGTGCTAACAATTCCAGAAATCTTAAAGACTTTAATTTTTTAATTATAATACAAGCTTGAAAGACTAGCATTAAATTGTCATAATAAAGATTTAATAGTCCAAGTAGGCTTCAATTGCTTAATATACAAACTAATTCAGAAATGTTTTAGTTTCTTACACTGAATTTATATTGTTGTGGAACTGTTTACTTTTCAAAATGGCTTCCAAAGTTTTTATAAGCATCTCCAAACTCAAAACTTCTACATCCAAAGTTTTAGAGCCAACATCCTCACAAGAAATTATACAAATTTACTTTCATTCTGGCCAAGACACTTCTCTCTATTAAAAGCTGGTGAGAAGGTACACTGGTAAGTAATTTTAGTGGGACTTCCCATAAGTAAAGAATTTGAAATCCAGTATTTTTTGGGGGCCAAATAATTTCCATTTTAAGGGTCACTTATTTTTTCAACTATGGCACCTTTAAGGACTATGGTTTCACTCTTGATATAGTTTAACTATATCTACCCTTACATACCCTCACAAATCAAAAACTCCTGCTACAATTTGTCACTTGCACTTGCTCCTCTTGAATTGTTTAATCTTCCTTAAGGATAAATTTACATTTTGAAAATTATCAATTCCTGTTTATTGTTAATCCCATTTCAATTGAGTGTTTGAAAAGTTAGGTGTGATTTGGAAAAAGTGTCTACACAAAGCTTGAATAATACCTAAATCTGCTTTTGTGCCTAGAATTATGGAAGATAATAAATGTGTAATATACAAAAGCTTATATACTGAAAAGAGTCATATACAAAAGCATTTACAATGAAAAAGACATTGTAGGGTTTTTTCCCTGTTGTCTGGTTTTCCAGATATGTACTTAAATTTCTCATAGACAAGGTTGCTTCTACTGCTCCTGAACATTGTGACCAAGGCTTTTCTAAGACTGATACTAATCAGGAACAGTAAAGCAGACTCTGCTTCTCTCTCACCACTGACAGTGACATGGAAAAATGGAACTGCTTAAATGAAGAGAAGCTGACCAGCAAGTATGGCAAATCCCTTATTTAAATTATTCACATTCATATGGCAACTGCTCCAGGAGTTAATTTTGCTTCCTTTACTTCTGCTACCAAAAAAATTGTTATAAATTCCCAGCTAGAATTTTTTTTATATAAAATCAATAAAATAAAGATGCTTTGGAGCCATATTTGCATGCTTGAAGGCATAAAAATAAAGCAAAAAATAAACTTGCAACTATTGTCAGGTCCTCCCCATGCAGTCGTACCTCTGAAGACATTTTAACAGGTTGTTTGCAATTCTCTAAACAAGAACCTTAACTAAAACCTCATTTTGAACTTAATATCAAAGGATTTAATCAATCTTGTATGCTTCAGCATAGTACAAGGTCTCAACATGAGTTTAAATCTGCTGCCATCTGGTAAATTGCAAAAATGAATTACAAGACCAAGAAACACATCTGCCTTGAAAGATATAAAATGTTCCCTTTCTATATACCCCTAAAAGTATATCTATACCAGAAATATCAGAGATGCACAAAAAGCTAATGCCAGTACTTAAAGGTGATTAATGACACAATTCATTCATTACTTCATAAAGCAAGCACTATACTATCAATTCACTATTTTGCCACACCAGTCCCAGCAATAGATGATCCTTGAAAATGGACAATTTTCCTGGGATTATATAAGGAAGAGATCATAAGAACATGATCCTGTTCTTATAAGGAATGTATAGATATCTACTGGGTACCAAATTTTATGGAGCCAGCTGAGCATCATTTTCATTATGATCCCTCTGTTTAATTCAGGCACAGTAATATAGTCTTTCATACTAAGATAAGCAAATAAACTTCAGAGATTTTTGTCCTTGATCATGTCTCAAAGAAGCATCTCTGTTGCTCCAAAATAAATTAAAAGAAGCTTTCTGACATTTTAGCTTTTAGGATGGGCAATTTATATTTGCAATTATGATCAAAGACTCCATTTCCTTTCCTGTGAAGAGCAGACAATTGCTCTCCTACGACTCAAGCTCATTAACACTTCCTCAGAACTCAGAGCCAGACTATGGAACTGATGCATAGATAATAGTGCAGCTCAACAGGAAAATGCTCCTCTGAAGGGCGTATACAGCTTATTGGTATGACTTCCAAGCATCTCACACTCCTTATTCTGAACAAGAGAAGTGTCAATTTTCACATTTTTCTGGACAGCACTTGAGCAGACAGAGGTTATATAAGAATGCATTGATAAGGACTGGTGTAAGGGAAAAGCCGAGATGATACCAAGTCTAACCAAACTGCACAAAATAACATTGGCAGGTGGTTACACTCCACTTCGCCTTCTCATCAGGCAAGCATATGATGGAAGTTTTCACTGATTTTTAGATTCTCAAGGCCAGGAAATAGGCAATTAATTTAACCCAATGCAGTTTTACCTTCAATGCTTCCTATCATGTCCTTAGAATATAAGCTGTGCCAATTAGTGTACTCGAAACACTGGATGAGAAGAAGTAAACACTCAAATAGTCAAGAATTTAAGTGGTCATAAAGAAACGCATAAAAAGACATCTGATTTACAACATCTGCTTTATCAAGCCTCTCCTTTTTAAAGTATCTTTTCATTCCTTTTTTCAATCTCTCATAGTTCTCTTTTTAAGAGGCAATCAGCTGCAGCTAAAGGTTGTACAGGCCTTGGCTGTTTTCCAGACAAGGCTGGATAAAGCCATGAATTACCTGAGAACTGATCCGACTCTAAGCTGGAGGTTGGACAGCAAAATTTCTTGAAGTGCTTTCCAGACTGATGCATTCACATACAGAGCTTTACATGAGGTATTGCTTCTGCTTTTACTGAGAAAAAGTCATAAAATCAAATATTCATTACTGTTGTGTGGGTCAGACAGCTATTAATTGAATCAAGTTTATCATATAAAATAAAGTGCGATTATGAAGAAGGCAGTGCTTTAATCGCACTTTCAAAGAAATCATTATTCACTTAAAGCACAAGTAAAAGTGTTTATCACTAGAGGAAAAGTGATAGCAGTGTTCAAAACAAGTTATCTATTTACTGAATGGAAGATATTAATAACGAAGAAGTGTTAATCACTGAAAATGTCTTTTTAAAAATGGAGTTTCATGGTGCCGAATCAAGGCTACTGCCACACAGGACTGCATGCAAATGACAGCAGGATCTTAGGAGTAAGATTCACAGCAGCCCACAGGAAAAGATAAAGCCGCTTAAAGAAGGCACCAGATCAATCTAGGTTTTCCTAAAATCCTACGGTCAAATACCTAATTCTAGGCTTTAGGAAGCAGCAACACTTTGTCATAAGCATTGGAAAAACAAGAGTTATATATATATTAGGTCTAAATAAACATAGCATTATTTGTGACAGCATGTCAAGGGGCTAACAGATTTATGCTTGCGCTGCCTGTGTGATGAGCATGAGATGGCTTTGGTTCAGAGGCACAGAGCCACGTCATTATCCCACTGTGTCCCAGCAGGGAAAGAGGTCAAACTTTCTCAGGATTGGAGCAGCTCTTGGAGATGAATACTTGGCTTCAAGTCTGGTGGTGTCTTATCTCTGGACAGCTCAGGAAATGAGACAGCACAGCTGGTATCTATTTGTACATGTTCCTGTAGCTATGTCCTCTGCAGTCTAGTGATTAGGAATATATTGCTCCTACAACACAACAAAATTCCAGGGGTTTGGTTGTCATGCAGTAATTGTTGGCAATTTATTGGTAAATCACAGGTACATTTTTTAAAGTGGCTAGCAGTATCTATGGCCAAGTACTTCAATCTCTATGTACTAGAAAAACATTGAGTAAAAACTCCCTTATGGTACTGTAAGCAAACAACTTTGTGAGACTGTCTTCTACATGTTCAGGCAAAGGTCCCTTTCAACCTGTATCACTCTGTGGTACTATGAAGAGAGGTGAGGTATGCAGCTCTCCCCACTCAAGGCAATAAAATTTCCTTGATTGTGTTGAGAACTGTGTCCATCCACAGATGGACAGTCTGAGGACTGACACCAAAACCAAATGTTTTCTCTTGACCAAAGCCACATTTTGCCATGATTTATAAGGTCTCTGCTGTGTCACAGAACAGCACAATGTAAATACTTTCCCTTCTTTACAAAGAAACTGATTTTTCATGGACACTGTCAAAGCTTTTTTAAAAATTTACTATTAAGTATTTCAAAAGAGATTACTGAGATCTGGATGTAAAATACAAAAAAATAGCATATGAAAAGAAACTGATTGCAGAATACTAGGTGGATCATCCTCTGGGAACATGTTCTGTTTAGAAGATGACATACTGAATTTCTATGCTCCTATTGTCAAGTCAAAAATAGGCAGTGTGCTGATGTACTTCAGAATGTACTGACATGACAGCCAAAACACAACATATTATAACTAACAGCCGTTACATCCCTCTGGAACACAATTACCAGGCATAATTTATAGCAAAACCCATCATCTGAGCCGGAACTTCAGTGTCAAAGGATGTAATGAGACAACCAGGACCCTTCTATTCCTCTTAATATGCAGAACTCAAATAAAATACAGTACTGAGGTTACAGCTCTCTATTCCTACCAGAACAACCCTTTGTAGTCTTCTCTAACCTCTGAAGTGCTGTGCCTCCTTCTCATCTTAGCCCCATCCCTGCACAACTCCCATCGTGCTCTTCATCAGCTCTTCTTGGCAGCAGCAACACCTTCTCACCACATCTAACCACCATTTTATACCTGAGTTCTGTAACTTATTCTGGGCACTTAACCAAAGCATTTAATTCCTTGAATTGCTATGAATCCAATTTATTTATGTATTCAGTTAGAATTCAAAGGTATGGGTCTGCTTTACCACTACTACAATCCTTTCAACTGGCTTTATCCTCTTTCCCAGAGGAAAACATGCATCTTGTCCTATTCTAATTCTTTTTTAGTCAGCTACACGTACATTGCTTTTAAAGCTTTCACAGCACTGACTAATTGCCAAGGAAAATAATCAGAGAGTGCAAAGAACACAAGTGGAGAAACAGCTAATTATAGCATTATATCTGACAAAATAGGAAGTGTTCATTTGTGAGGTGACCTGTACAGATTTCCTTTGTGAGCTGCTCACAGTGCTTCTTGCATACAACCACATAACAGGTGGCCAGAGACAAAGATTGAAGATATCCTCTCAATAAATTAGTGAAGCTGAGTCAGTATCAAGTATTTACTATTTAGCAGAAAGCAGACAGCTGTTTTACACCTTTGTTTACACCTTTGAGAAAGCAAAGAGAAAGCATCAGCAGAGGTAATATAGCCTAAGACAGCAAATGTAGCATGAGTAGCACAGCCAAAGTTGCTGGACTCAACTCATTTATTATGTGCATGAATTCAAAAAAACTAAAAGCAGTTACCTAGTTACATAGAACCACAGCATGGCTTGGCTTAGAAGGGACTTGGAAGGTCATCTCATCCAACCCTCTCTGCAATGAGCAGGGATGCCTTGAACTAGATCACATTTCTCAGTGCCCCATCCAACCTGACCCTAAATGGATCCAGAGCTGGAGTCCTTCTCTGGGAAATCTGTTTCAGTGCTTCACTGCCCCCATGGTAAAAACTTACTTCCTTATAACTAGTCTAAATACACACTCTTTTAGTTTAAAAGAGGGTAGATTTAGTTTAAACCCATTACCCTTTAGTTTAAAACAGTTTTTAGCTTAAAACTACATTAACCTTGATCCCCATATTTCTTATGACTCCTCCTCACCTTAAGTACTGAAAAGCCACCTTATAAGAGTTACATATGAGCTTTCTCTTCTCCAGGCTGAGCAATCCCAACACTCACAGGCTGTCTTCACAGAAGAGATGATCTATCCCTCAGAGCATTTTTGCGGCCCTCCTCTGGACTTCCTCCAAGTCCTTTCTGTGCTCCAAACGCCAGAGCTGGATGTAGGACCCAAGGTGGGCTCTCACAAGAGCAGAGCAGAGAAGCAGCATTCCTTTCCCTACCTGCTGGCCATGCTGCTTGTGATGTGGCTCAGGATGGGTTTGGCTTTCTGGGCTGTGAGTGTGCAAACCCATCCACGCAGTGTCATTGATCACCACATCACTCTCTGCCTGCAACCATCCAGACTACTACTTATCCACCAACAAAGCGATATGGGTCTAAACAACACGGGTTCCTAACTCTATACCCCTGATTTGCTGCTTATTTTTATTCACAGGCTGCTTTGTTTATTTTATTTGCTTTCCTTTGTTGTATTTTTGGGGTTTTTTTTTATAAAGATCTGTCTTTGTTCCCTTGTTTCACATGCTTCACTGTAAGTTAGGAGCATCCACTTTTCACCTACAGCAGGGCTCCGGGGCTCTTCAATTCAAACAATCTGTCACAGGTTATTGTCTTAAAGTCATGAGATGCCTGGCAAGAAAATAAATGTCACACTTCACCATGAAAAATATATATGACCCATACCTACAGCATAATCCTTGCACTGAATATGCACCCTAGAACTGGGACATGGCTTCCCTTATGGGTGCAGTGTAATCATTAAGGCCACCCCTCTCAGGATACTTGTTTATAAGTAACACAAAATCACCTCAGAATGGATACATACAGGGACTCCTCACAGACACCGCCACAGATGGTGACCATTGTCTGAATTAATCCTGCTCAAGAGCACAGTTCCTGGACTGCATTTGTGCTCCTTGTGAGGTTGGTAGAACAGTTTTTGATGTAGGTTTCACCTGGGCTAAACCATTCCAAGACAAAGTAGGGGATCAGCTGACGTTCATGCTGCAAACTTCACTTCTGCATTTTAGAGGGTAAAAGATTTTTAATGGCCAGGACAGAAGCTCCTCTGTGGATGAGCTCTGCTACACAACATAGGTAGAAGCACAGTTAATTACAGCATAGACTAAGAGATAACTGTCCTAGACCCCTTTTTTTCCTCACGTAAAACATTTTGAACTTATATTGGCAGCTGAAGGAATATCAGTTCACAGACCATTGAAGGCTACTGAAGGATGGGGTCTAAAACTCTAAGACTGAGACAGGAATGTGACTTATATCCCTTTACCCATATGGGAACTCTGAAGTGCCATCTTATAGTCATTACACTGAACATTGAAGTTCTGATGTTTCTCTAATTAGCCTAGCTGAGGTTTTTGCTTTAATCTGTATGTCATATTGCAAGAACAATTTATAGCTTTGTGTTCACTCCATGATTTCTTCTATATACAGTAAATAATGAACTGGGTCAAATATCCAAAATTAGAAAGATAAAAATATAACTAGTCCTGTGGGGTGGAGAAAAAAAAAAAACCACAAAAAGTTGTTATGTAATTAAACATCCTTTACTTGGGAAGGAAGGAAAGTTACGTCACATTTGTCACCTAAAGTCCTTCATATCCAATTTTTAAGTGCTTGAATTTGCAGCTTGCAATATTTTTTCAATACTCTTTTCCTTTTTAATTTCAAAAATAAGCAAAAATCTCATTGACGTGACCAATTGTATTGGAAAAAAAGCCATTTCATAACAGTAATTTCTGACTAATAGTACTCCTTCATTTGAAAAAAAAATCAGAAAAATATTTGATTTTAGGAAAATTCTGACTATAAAAGTGAACAGTTTAGCTGAAAGGACTGAAAACAGTTCTTTACAAAATATAAACCAAAAGAAGCCACATGGTAAAAATAGATGGAATAGATGAAGAGAAGAAACAGACCATGAAGATGGCAACATGGGCAGAAAGCAAGTACAAAAGCAAAGGCCAGAGAATCCTCAAGGGAATTTGAGAAAGACAACTTCAATCTGGACTCAAGGGAACTGGCAGAGCCTACATACGCGTTACTAAAGGCCACTGCCTGCAGAAGTAGAATCTATGAGAGTGTTAGGGGAAAGAATAAAGCAGGTTTCCCCTGTTCTCATTCTTCTTTTGGTACCTGTTGATGATGGAAAAAGAACTTTTTGCTCTGTGTACCTGGGTCTGGCTCAAAAGCATCACCCCTATGTTCATATAATCCCCATGTACACAGGCTAAAAGTCAAAAAAGAAGTATTTTATATAGAATGGATGAATATGTCCTATTCTGAAATCATAAACAAAGCAGGCAGACGTTGCCTTAGCCAATTCTTCAGGGAATTAATTACTAGTATCTTGAGAACTATGAATAACACTACACAGAATTTTCACTCCCACAAGCACGCATACAATATATTAAGTAGAAAACAAGCTTCCCACCTTTACAATGAAGACTTTTTCTTGAAAAATAATTTTCATGCTTCAAACCTCCATGATTTTCTGTTACTTTATTTTTCCTCATCTTTGTGTGTGTGTGTGTGCAGATACACATAGTTAAAACTAAGTATTAACATGCTAGTTTAAAATTATTCTCAAAAGTTAGATAAAAGCCTACGAACAGGTGATTTGGATTTCTAGCAAGGTCACCTGATGCTCACTCTTTTGGAGTAGGAGACTGAACAGCAGAGAAGCAGGTGTTGCTGCACTTTTCCAGCTGAATACTAGGAGACTCTTAAAATCTTTAAGTTTGTCTCTGTCCTGGGTTGGCCATATGACCTGTTTCTGTTTGTATCCCCAGTCGTCCTCTTGCTTATGCTGGACATTAAGTTCTACAGCTTTAAGTTAAGCCCAGAGAGACAGAGAGAGTGAAAGTGGAGGAAAAAAAAACCAAACCACTCGCCGTTTGTCTGCAGGAGTCACATCTTATCACTTAGAAAGGCCTTGAGAGAGCGGAGAGGCTACATTCCAGCGGGACTGCGGTTTGTTTTTTTTTTATTCTCTCAGGTGGGTGCAGGAACGGCACACAGTGGAGAGTTTCCTCGGAACTTTCTCGGCTTTTTGCAGGGAGAGACTTTGTTTCTTTTGCTGTGCATTTTTTCCTTTTTCCTCCTCCTGGGACTGGCTGGCATTCTGGCATTGCGTGGGCCCGCACCCCCCCCCCCCCCCCGCCCACTGGAGAACTGAACCGGACTCAGACGGACTCTGAATCTACCATCTCTTCAGAGGAAGGAGAGGTTTCATTGCTTTCATATTATCCAATTTTTTTTTTTTTTTTACGATGCTTGTGAATATTCTATTTGTTAAATAAATAGTTTTTTCCACTTTTCTCTAAGGAAATTCTTCCTGGACCTGTAGGGGGAGGAGTGATTGGAATCGGCTCTTCCTAGAGGAGCCCACCCCCCCCCAGAGGTTTCCTCCTAAATATTTGCCCTTAACCAGGACAGTCTCAGAAAAGGCTGGGCACTGTTCTGACAAGCAAATTGTGTCATCCTCTTCGCAACAGATGATAGAAAAATTTTCTATACTCATCAAGAAATAGAGAGTCAAAATACTACCTTTTTGCCACTCAGAAAAGTTTTTCTGTTATTATTTCACATTCAATCCATTTTTATTTATTTTTTACTAGAAGATCATTTAGTGCTGAGAGACAAAGATCTCAAAATACTCATCAAAGGGTTTTACTCTGTTTTTGGCTGCATTCTTGGCTGGAACAGCTAACCTTCCTACCTCTAAACACATGAGCATTTTTTGCTTTATAACACATGAGTTATCATGCTTATTACTGGAGGCAATAGGGGAATTGACTTCCATGGACAAAAACTGACATTCTAAGCAGATGGACTGACTTCTGCAAAAATTACATCTCTCCATTAAACTCACACAGAGAGCCCAGATGAATAATTTTAGCATCATGCTTAATTTTTTAATGAATAGAGGCAGAAAAGATTAATCTGAGCATCAGACAGTAAGAGTGACCAGAGTTTTTCATGTGTCAGTTACCCAATGACTGCTGTTCCCAAGGGTGAAGGTTCCTCTTGTAATGCCTTGTATGACAAGCTTCCCTTGCAGGCTCTGTTTCCTGTACAATACTTAATTTTTGCCTGTTTAATAAATTATCAAGCTTCATTACACTAACTTAAAATTCTAATAAGTAATTCTACCACTTGGACAGATGACCATGTACCTTTCTTTGAGCATGCATGAAGCTAAACACGGGAAACACACAAGTTCCTTCCCTGATCTAAAATGGACATATTTTAGTTCTAATAGCACTGTACAGGCAGGACAACCAGATCAAAGTTTAATTCAAGGAACTTGTGGTTAGTCAAGTGAACATCCTTGTCCCTAACATTATAGATCTAGTTTATAATATACTATATTAGTCCATTATTCATAGCTGTTACATTAAATGACATTTTTTCACTGCTGTTGCAGAACAAAAAAGGCTCTATTTCCTTCTAGAATAGCCACTGTACACAATTTTGACACTGGGTTTGCTTGGGCTGAACTACCAAGAGGAAGGACACCTGCAGGTGGAAGTGACTGCCGGAATGTCACGCAGAGAAATGACATTCAAAAGGCAACCTGTCAACAGCTCTAGATGGCAGAAAAGCACAATACTTTAGGGCATCGGCAACACGGCCTATCTCCCATGAAGGCATCACTGCCAGAACATTACCTAATCTTAAAACAAGGAAAAACACCTCAGATGGGTGACAAACTACAAAATCTCTGAATCTAAGCCACAGTTTTCATGATTATGAAGACCCAAATCAATAATAGAATTTATAATTCTCTAGGGAGATGAAAAAAAAACTGTGAATATTCTCACAATTAAATAATTACTTGTCTCATTTAATTTTTCAGTATTTAGAAAACAAAAAATCATTTAGTTTATGAAAGTAGAAGAAAAGGTCTGTCTAGTTCCCAAATGTATGTCTTTCTCCCAAGTGTGTATTTGTATGTCTGCAAAACAGTAAATTCTTAGACTAATGATTTGCTGCTGCACCAAGAATCTACTAACAATTACAGTATCACACTGACGCCAAGATGATGAACACAGTGGGCAACGTGCCTCAGCAGACCTGAGTGTAGTATGTATCACACTTGAACTGAAATTACAGAGAGAGGCTTAGGTAACAAGATCACAAGATAAAGGGCAAAACATAAAATGCATATGTTCAGCTGGAGAAAAAGTTGATGATATAGTACAAGTTTGGGTTTTTTAAAGGATGTTGCTTATGATAAAAACAAACATTCCTCCCCTTTCAAGAGGGAAAGCTTTTCATTAGATCCATCTCTAATAAAATGAAATCATCAAACCTTGCATGTCTGGGAAATGTCCACTTTCACCTTACAAATGTAACAATTTACACATAAGTATTTATGAATGTTCTTTTTATTGCCTGATATCACTTTGTGATTTGGGACAGCTAGTAGGGACAACTAGGACAAAGCAACAACTGCTTCACTCCTGCTTGGAGGTTCCTATGCTCTTATGAAACTATCATCTGTGATTATCAGTCTGTTTATAATCTACAGAGAGTAGGGTGTGATTTGCAATATTAAATGGGATCAATGCAATCATGTAGCTCAATTCCCATGTGCCCCTTTGAAAATCTGCTCATTTTTGTACTTAAACTCCTCTTCCCCTACAGTACAGAGCATTGATTCCTCTTCTTCAGCAAGATGAATCCCTTCCCACGTGATTTCACATGTCAGTCTATTCTAATCACTTCCAGCTGCCTCTGCTCATCCCAGCACAGCGCAGACATGCAAAAGTGCTATGAGATGCCTTCCTTAGGAATTCCACTGGAGAGGAAACAGACTGCTTTGATGGCTCTGAGATGTGGACAAGGACAAGATATTTCCAATATATTAACCTCCTGTTGACAGAAGTAATACTAAAAACATAAATGCTGGTGATATTGTGTGACCTTCTACACGCTGGTGCTTTCCAAATGGTTCTTTCTTTGACTGATTTACTGCTGTCAAAAGGAAAGCCAGTGTTGCTTTCCAATGCTGAACAAGGTCAGAATTCAAATAAAAACATGGGAAAAAATAATCCCTTGGATTACATGGGAGCAGGCAGAACCTGCTGTTGTGTCTGTGTGCACACAGACTGTTTCTGTGCACACAATTTCCTCATATGCAATAATTAATTTGATTTTTCTGAAAGTTTTTGCCAAACATACACATGTAGAGTACATGCAAATACAAACATACATTGTTTGCGTATATACTTATATGCATATTGCATATATACACATTACATGACATAAACGCACAGAGAACACTTCTCTGACCTCAGTCAGGTGACATTTGTGACTGTTATGTATTTTGATATTTACTACTTGCAAGTTACAGTCACATGCTCTATTGCAACATTAATTAATAACATAAGAACATAAATTAATATGTAAAATTAAATTTCACTCATAATTCCCATTTCTGAGAGCTAACTATAAAGCAGCTGTTTTCAGGATTTCATCCTACCAGTTTATTAAGAATGTTGCTGATTCTGCTTTCTTCTATAATTTAACATCTAAGATTTTCTTTCCCACTCATCTTCCAAAGGGTCAAATAACAATATATTATGAAAAATGGTTTTGCTACCTCCATTAAGATTTTATATTTATTTATTTATTAGTTCTTTTTCACTAGCAAGTAAAACACACTGTGAATGTATAGATACTATGTACACATTGGCACATGTTATGTAAAATTATACATTACATAATATGATGCATGTGCATGTATATAGGTTTGTATAAATATATATGTATATATTTATATACACATATACACACAGTAGCAGTACAGTGCAGTTAATTTTTCATCTTCATGATTCTTCCTCAGACAAGAAGAGAATCTCACTACAGTGTTTTCCTAACTGTTTTTTAAACACACAAGCAGTTTGGGCACAGGCAGAGGAGGAATGAGAACACAGCAGGGAAACTTCATCTTGGATGAGCACAGGTTTTGAACACAAAAGGAAAAAGAGATCCTCCTTTGATGTAATGGATACAGCTCCAAGAAAATTGTGGAGTGATGCCAACTGAGGATCTAAGACATTAACATTGATAGAAGGGAAAATACCTTAGCTCTGATATTCTTTAACTGAAATAAATTAAAAAGAGAGCAAATTTAACTACTACCAAAAGTTAGGTCAAAAGCATTAATTTAGTTTAATACAGTTTTTCTACATTTATCTGCTTAATTGTACCCTAACTTTAAATCTTTTATATACCAACTTCTTATTTCCCAAAAGTAAAAGAACAGTAAAACCTTCCTGTACAGCTATCATTTGAGAATTACATAAACTTAGATATTCAGCTTAGAAACGCCCAGCCTGGAAAGCAGGGACTTTATATCAGGCTATCTAAATATGTGAAGATTTCCTGCCAACTGCAGATTTCCTTTCTCTGTGCCTTTAGTCAACACACACACAAGCGCACATATGAATCGTCCTACTGTTAGGGTTGAAAGCCAAGGTACGCCTTTTCTTGAAGTATCTCTTCATTTGACAAGACACTTTTTCTCATTGGTATTTACCTAGGATCCAAACTCTTTTCTGTCAATTAGGTTGGCATATTTTTCTCTTTTTTTTTTATTTAAAAAGAAAAAGTCAATTTTCTAACTCAGTCATTTGTTTTCCTTCAGCAGGAGTTCTTTGTTTGCAGTAATACTTGGTAAATTATTATTAAGCACATTCACTAATGGATTGGAACTGTGGCACAAATGCAAAAGCAGATGTGATTTCTAAGTGGGTGTAATTATGGTTAAGCAACTCTAAATTGGTTTCATCTTCATTGCATCCATGTGCAATGGAAAAGAGGTACACCTTGTGCAAGCTAAAATAAAACCTCAGAATGAGATGGTACATCCTGAAGCTCTTTGTTTTTCTCACTTTTCCAACTGACATTCAGGTTTTGTCCCTTTGATCTCTTTTCTGATGATGGACAATTAGGATGAGTAAATCCCTGCTAGCAACAATTAATCTCAAGCATGGAATTACTGAAAGGGCAGCAGAGCAGAGTCTGGCTTTGCATTACGGGTTATATTATGGTATGGTGTCCATGTTATGCATTCTTCTGGAATGGGGCTAAGTCCCAAGTATTTTCCTTTGTTCCTAAAAAATCAACTGTGGCTTCCCAGTTTTGAAAGCCAAAATTATCACTAAATCAAAAGCTATTTTTTTAATCCAGTGTCTCTTCTTGTTCATCAAAAGAAAAGAGAGAAAGTGATTCCTTGGGATAATCTTTCACTTGCAATAAATCTAAACCAAAAAAACAAAAAACAAAAAACTTTAAATTGAACTCTGGAACATCATTTTTGTTAAAACACAGCTTGTTCTTCTGCATGTCACATTAGATATACTGTTACGTTCACCCTAAGAGATTTTACCACTCTTTATGTAACTACCTGCCACATCACTAGATATTTCATCAACCATACTGACAACCAAAAAAAATTCAAGAATTCCTTAAAAAAACCTTCTAAGATTTGTGTTATGATCTGATATACTACTATAAAGGCTACAACACATTATTATAAATGCTGTGGGTCATTAAAAAACAAAATATGCAAAGTCCCATTGAATTTAGTGTGGTAATAATCTTAAAAAAGATGTCAATATTCTCTGGGTAAGAATTTAAATTAGTTAAAATTCTTTCATGTCCCAAACTCTCAAATGACATGAAACAGTCCCATGTTTTTCCTTTACATTAATAACTCCATTCAGTTATACAGTGTTTCAGTAGTCAGGTAGAATAAAGTTTAGGAATTTTCAGATTATACTTGCATTGCAATACTTTTTAAGAAAAACCCATCTGGTTAAAAGTAGCTTTTGAAACAAAAAGAGAAAATAATGCCTTGTTCTGAAAATTAAAACAAAATAACAGCAACAACAAAAAAAATTGAGGAAAAAATACTAAAATTTCTTTTAGCATTTTCAGTGTAATGGCACTTATAAACCCTCTTCACAAAAAACTGGTTAGACATTCAGAGATTCTAAAACCACCTATAATAATCTACACCAGTGAAAACCTGACCCTTTACTATTATACCTGAACTTTAAGATAACTATTCTACTACAGAACATCTGCTTCTGTGCTTATTTCCTGTTAAAAGGGAGGTTTGAATATGGTAATTTGTACTAAAGAAGGGCTTATCAGCTATTTATATCAGATTTGTACTGAAGTTTCATTACATTATGTGATAAAAGATGACAGCTCTAAGCTAGTTGTTATCTTGTTTAACTCGATGGTTACATTTTAACTAAAATTAAGCAATTCATTTTATCCTTAATTCACAATTTTAACATAGATTTTTCTGTCTTTCCTCTCCTCCTACACACATTCCTATCACATCTTCCTCAATAAGCACAAACATCTATTAAAGTATACTTACAGTAACATCATTTATTGCTACAAACTCATTGCTTCAAGTATTTCAAACAATTTTACTTGATAATTGTAATTTTTTCTAAATTTTTTCATCTTCTGTATAAAAGAGATTATTGTTTGAAGAGAGAACGTGACTGCTGCTAGAGTGAAATGTTTGCCTTCCTCAATTCAGTACCTACACACTGAAGAAAAGCTAATACTAAATAAATAGAATCCAAAATTCTGTGTTAACATATTAGAACTTCAGTCTATTTCAGTATCCTTTATACTATTATGAGTAATATGTATTTCTTTAAAAAGTAATTTCCAGCTTCAAACATTTTCATTTTAGAGTATTTTCTTTCTTGACTTTAAAACAAATTCACCACTGAATTATGAGACAGAAATGAATAGCTATGCCTGCTGGCCACTAAAATATAAAATTAACTAAACCTTTCAGAAATGTATCTAGAAATACCTACTGTAAACTAGGCAATGCAGTAGTTCTGCTGGTTGGTAAGTATTACTATAGCTCCTTCTGGATGCAGTGACATTCTCCCTAAACTGTGTTCCTACATAATTGTGATGAAGATATCGATTTGATCTTCCTTTCTAAAATTGCTGAGGAATCTTCTCTTAGAATGCAGTCTTAATCTGCTTTCAGTGTTATCATGCTCATTGTCAGATACAGAATTAAATAACCTCATTAGTACTTCATACACTGAACAACAGAAAAGATACCGATCAGCTTTTGTCCAGTATTTTCTCCTTTTCTCTGTCTTAAAGAGCCCAACACACAGCCATGGCAGTTACTGTTCTGAGAGACAAAACAAGTTTTTTGGAGCCAGAACAAATATTCCCAGAGCTAGGAGTGGTAAGGAAAAGAGAGGAGGAAAGGACTACGTAAGTGCAACTCCAACAGCTTTAGACATCATGCTGAAGAGTCCAGTGAATAATCTACTTTACACAAGAAAACATGGGGCATTCTCTACTATAACCTTCTCAAGTCTTTTTAAAGAGCTGTTAATTTCATTTAATTTCACCTATTTATAACAATTTTATGCAAATGATAACAGTCTGGGGGTTTGGTATTTGCCTGATGCAATTTCAAGTTTCCTTTGCATTTTCAATCAAGACTGATTTATTTATCAAACTACTTGATTACTTAAAACCAAACTTTCAACAACTGTCATCTACAAAGTAATTCTGTAAATAAGATAGCTCTTATAACATCCTCAAACAAAATGAGAAAACTATTCATAGAGACAGTTTTTACAACTGGAATTGTTACTCCTCTGCAAAGAGGTAGGTACAGAACTATTCAGTCATTTTTCTTTTCTCTGGGTTTGAGTTGTATTCCTTTAAAAAAAAGAAAATAATAAAAAAATAACACTACTTCACATTTCCTTATTTCACATTACTCTTTCACTTAATCTTCTGGATTGGGGTTCTTTCTTTGTGTTTGTGTGGGTTGCGTTTTTTGTTTGTTTTGTTTGTTTTTTGGGGTTTTTTTTTGGTTGGTTGGTTGGTTGGTTGGGGTTTTTTTGAGACCATGAAAAGCAATTGCACAAAACTATGGAGCCTCAACCAAAAGGATAGATTGATTAACATGTTTTAGTGGAACAAGTTTAACAAATGTTGACTAATTAATTAAACTAATCAAAAATAGGAAACCTTTCTCCTTCCTTAGGTCTTTTAATGAATTGTTGCATGCTTGCCCAAGTGATTTTTAGTGAAACTAATAGCACCATTCATCATCATCTTTTGAACACTTTTTTTGATCCTGTGTTCAAAGTGAGAAGTAGTCAAGCCTTGCTCTAGCCACCTAAACCCCACCAGATCTGAGTTCTGCATGTTCTTGAATGCACAAGCTTAGACAGCCTTTAGGAAACATCTCTCCCACCTTATACTGTCTAACAGGATCTGTATCTCCAGGTTAGAGGCATTCCCTATCAGACAGCTGACGCCAAGCCACTGCGCTCAGAGCAAGACTCCTGCTAAAAATTCACTGATTTAAATATTCTCTTTTTTTTTCAGATTCTCAAAATGCTGATAGAAATGAACTCAACAAGCAGTGCACGATTTTGAGGAAGCCCCTGAACTACACCAGCAGCCTATTAGGCTCAGTGTGAAAACTGAGCAGAAAGCACATAACTATTGTCTTAACTTCTATTGTCAGTATTGCTATTCCAGTTAAGAAGCACAGTCAGTTTGTTGTTTTCCATTAACTTTTATAGCAATGCTAGATACTTAACAGAAAATGACAACTTATCTTAATTCCAATAGCAGCAATTTGCTCACAACTGCCTCATCCCAAAGAACTCTGCAACAACTGTAAAATATCCCCTTATCTAGGACTGGACTGACCCATATCATAGTGAAGGAAATAATATCAATTATTTCCTTCAATAATTTATTAGCCTTAGACTGAATCTGATGACCAGTACAGAAACATGATAATCATGGAATCATAGAGCATTATCTAACAGACTCATGATCTCATATGCCACAAGTTTATAGAGAAAAGTCATGTCATTAACATTCTGAGATGTTTTACTTCTCTTTAGGATTAGGCAAGGAGCAGTAATGCTTCAACCTAAAAAATCTCAACAAATACAAACACAAATCCTGTCAAATATATAACTTTTTCTTTTTTGCACAAACTGTGCAAAAATATTAATTGCAACGAAAAAATTACAAAAGTCTGTTTATGAATAAAACAGCCAATTATGGCACAAAATAGCTTGGATAAAAATAATATTTAAGTAAAACTTGAATATAATGTATTACCGGGATTTCAAATCAATAAATATTCATTATTTCAGTACCTTGAGAACTGTTGATTTCCAAGTTTTTAAAATTTCAGTCTGCCAGCTACAATCCTAGTTTAATGTCAAGCATCTCACTTTCCTGATCTATTATGCAAGTGCTAATAATTATTTACTTGATAAATGCTTCAAATTAAAAATCATAACATCTATTTTATTAATTTAATAGAAAAACTATCTCCAGTCATGTGGTTCAGATTGAGAGAAATCAAGGAAAGGAAAATACAGCACCTTGGTTATTTTCTTGACAAAAAAATATCTCTTTGCAGTATAAATCACTGTACTCAGCTGTAATAACCAATAGCAGATAACGTTACTCAATAATCAATCACTCCATGGTTGATAATTTAAAATCCGCCTATTTATAAATGTCCATATCATGTTATTAAATGTCAAGTCAGAAATATTATATTTACACATAGTCAATATTTAACTCCTGAAGATAATTGTAATCCAGTGAGAAATACATTTTTGGTAATGCACCATCTAGTTACCTACATGTAAAAAAAAAGGGAACATCTAGTAGTTTTTAACTAATATAAAACCCTACATTTTTGTGCTCACTTATACTGCTTTGCTCATATTTGCAAATACAAAATATATATTCTAACAGAATTTGAGATTGCAAAATATCTCAATCAAGTACTTTACTTCCCTTCTACTCGCATCTTGGGAAGGCTGCAAGGCGTTGCATAAGGACTTAGTAAAATGGAGAATGCAAAGCAAAATGAAGTTCACAGCACATACAAAGAAAAATCTGTTATTTTCATGTCAAATGAAAACCGCATCACCTAAAACTGGGAGCTAAAACTACTCAAAAGGAGAAGGGCAGTGTTTGCAAGGTGCAAGTCAAGATAAGCAATTCACAGATTTCAAAATCTGTTCCAGAATATCCCTGAAGATGGTGCAGAATAAAATAAATAAACACTAGTAGGTTTCAAATTAATGTTAAAACCCCCAGAAAATAAAGCTGAAAATTAGTAAGGACATCTGAATGATCGATTCTTCCCTAGCAGGGTGTAACTTAAAGGAGCAAAACCAATATGTTGATGCCAAAACTGTTATAAATCTGCAGACAAAACAGTTTGTGATATCAAAGGCAAGGATACCCAGCACCTGAAAACTTCTGTCAGCATTCTGGGTTCCAAAATAAGAAGTTATCTGAGAACAATAGCTCAGAAACAGGTGTGTAAAAATAAATATGTTTCAGTGGTTGTAAAGACTCCAAAAGACAGAACCTTTGATAGGGCAGGGATTGGTTAAAAAGGAGCTGAGTAACCCCACCTAGACAACTGATACAAAACAATCAGCAGGAAGTCAGACCTGGCTCCACAGGCAAAACAAATGGTTGTCCTTGGCAAGAGGCTGCCAAGAGCTGTAATGTGGCCGTGGAGCCCCTGCCACATTGTCACCTTGGGCCACAACCCAGGGAAGTCAGGGCTGCTGCTGGTGCCCCTCTCCCCTTTCACATTCCCCTTCACCATCCCCTGGGATGCTCTTACTCTTCCCTCTTCCTCTGGCCTCACTTTCTTAGCATGGCAAAAATCTATTTTATCCATACTATAAAGCTGCCTGCAGCTTATTCTGGAGGGGAAAAAAAATTGCTATGCACTCTAATTTACACTTTATCAAAATAGCAGAAACAAAGTGTCACCTCATGAAATGCAGAAAACAGCCTCATCCTGGTACTTAGTAAATTTCAAAAATATAATCTAGCTAATACACTAGCAGAGGACACTATCAAGCTTTAAAGAAGATTTTTACATGCACAAAATATTAAAGTTTCTTTTCTGCTCATTGCAAGAGCAATGTGTGCAGTGAGATACAAACTCTGCTAGCACAGCCAAGAGCTCTTCACTAGCACATGGGATCAAGAAAATTCATCTGTCCCTGATGCACAGGGAATTCTGCAACCATCATCTCAGTTTCTTAGACCTCACTCTGAAATACCTGGTAGTAGCCAAGGTGAGAGGGTAGTCTCAGATATAGACGACATATGCACACACACAAGTTCAAAACAAAATTTCTGTCATCAAAATAGGCTAGAAATAGGATTTTGTAAGTTTAAATATCAAAGAATTTGGGTTATTGGCCTCAAGTGTCCTCCCATTTTTTTAATTGAAACACTATACTATATTGAAGTCTGTATGTAACAGAGGACTAAGCATATCAGTGTTACTTTCATATGGTTTTTGAGTCATTATAAATGAATACAAATTAAAAAGATTTTAGGATGAACATTGTCCCCTCCATTATGCACATGTACATATAAGCATACGATAACCAGCTTTTTCTAGTCAACCCCAAAAATCAATCCCAGGTGGCATTAGTTATTTAAATGGCATTGACAGCTCCATGAGAAATTCACAATTTTGCTCACAGTGAAGGGACACTCAGTGTAAGTCAGATAATGGCTGAATTTTGGACAGTTGCTATTAGACATACCTTTTTAATCCCTACGTCAGATAGGGAGCTTCTCCTGAAATGCTTTGCCTCCAGGAAAATAAGGTAGATTATTTTCTACTATAAAAGGACAAATCTGATGAGAAAATTTATAACCTGACCTTAGGGAAACACAAAAACAGAAGTAAATTAAAATTGAAGCTTTCTTCGATCACACAAGGTTCCTATATTCAATTAATAATGCAAAGAACTTTTACACCTATATCCTTCAAGCCTATAGTAAAGCATGCATTGCTTATTTCACAATTATATTAAATTTATGTATTAAGGGTATGTATAACTCAGGAAAGTAGCCTAGAATTACAAAATACATCTGGATGGATTTTATGGACATTAGCAACTACAGTTCCAGCTAAAACAATAAATTGAAGCTCCAATGGCAAGCCTATGTTCCTCCCACATCTTCCAAAACAACACACAATATTTCAGCTATTTGGTCTCTCTAAACTCAGTGATTTATAGAAAAATGTATTTAATCCAGCAATGGTGAGATACTGTTGCTAGCACTAAGTAAGAAAAAAGACACACAGTACTTACTGTGTTCTGAGTTGGAGACAAAGAGCTCTAGGCAAGCTCATAGAAGTTTTATTTCCACACATAAGACCCATAAATTTGAATAATACAAGTAAAAATTCTCCCCAGAGTGACCTCTTTGATGCTTCCAATTTCAAAACTCAAGACTGGTGTGAAATGTAGATAGAAAATACAGACGGGATATGGAGATGAACCAGGTATCACATCTTCACTTCTATGAGTTGCAAGCCACAATAATATAGGAACTGGGCAATAGAGAAATGAAGCACTGACTTTTTTCAGGCACTCAAAGCTCTCAGCAATGCTGACTTAGCTCAGCTGCCTACTGTCACAGCACAAACCTGCAGAAACTGGGAATAGAAGCCAAATCTCTGTCATGATTTCAATATCACAGATCATACCAAGAGACACTGCAAGTGGAAAAGGCCCTGATGTGGACCTTCAGGGCATCTTTGATTTCCTTTACTCTTCCCTTAAACCAAACCAAAAAGGCTTTTATATTTTGTGTTTGTCTGTGACTTACTCCCATATTGATAAATTATAATTATCCCGAAACAGCTGGATACAGCAGGAAGAACAGGTGGAGAATTTACCCACCTGCTACAGGTGAATAACTACAAACAGGATAGTGCAAAACCAATTACATTTAAGTTCATACTAATTCTTAGCTAAAAGAGTACAAAATGCAGTCTAAAAGCTGGCAGCAGCAATAACCAGTCCTCTCTATATGCAGCCCAGAAGAGCAATGCAATTTGATTCACAGAAACGGAGCACAGAAAAATTCAGGTAGAGTAAGAACTGAGACATTATTAGATTTAATAACAAGACCCGTCGAAGAGTAAAGAACATGAAAATGTTCATGAAGAGATAAAAATAGATTTAAAGAAACTGGGAGAAATTATAGAACGGTATTTTTAAGGTGTTATTAACACTTGCCACATTTCAAATGAGAATGAAGCAAAAAAATGAAACATCCCAAAATAAGCTTACATTGAAAAATTCATGTGAACACTACTTTTCCGAGAGATATGCTATCTTCATATTTTTCTAGATGTTTAATGTACACAGAAGATAGGCTGAGGTCAATGTGTTTCAGATGATTAAAGCAAGGGGAAGAAAGACAGGGAAGCCAACATAGAGAAGACCCTCAGGATCTCTGAAATGTTCCACTGAGTACAATGACAGGCAATAGTCCACTTGTCAGAACTGCAGCTACATGGAAAAAATACAAGAAGCATTTAGGTGGGTTCAGTTCTCTCTAAATGTAAATCTTGCTTCGTATTCACAATTATATAATCATTAGTGGAGCTGTATTGGCATAAAGCTAAGTTAAAATGAAGATTAGTCACTCTGACTATGCTGAAGCATCTGTCAAGGATATAATTTCATAGTGTTTTTCTTGGACCAGAGCCACATTTGCCACTTTGGCTAAGATGGCTGAATTTAAAGATCCTATTTCCTTGACAATCAGTTGCAATAAAAGAGATAATTTTTATAACTACACTGGTAAAGCAAGGTATAAATTGTTATGGTCCCATCCCACCATACATCAGAAGTATCACAAAAGAAAAGATGTTTTGCAAAGGCTGTTTGGTAATATGAGGTAAAACTCCAGTTCCAGAGCCAGGAACATGGCCAAAGGCACAGGCAGTCGATATGGTTTAGGAGTCTCCTCAGCAAACAAAAGAAATGAGAAAAGTATCCACTCCTTCACTGAACTTTCCTAGAGTTAAGACACATTGGCAGAGCAGCAAGCAGGGAATAAATTAAAACTATACCTGACCAGCCCCAGAGATACTCAGCTTAGCCCCATTCACATATGCAGGCAAATCCAAGCACTTATATGAAAGAATATTCCTGTGAAGAGCTAGGGGTTTTAACTAAAAGAAGCAAAAAATTAATATATACATAAAAACTTGGAAAATTGCTAGCATGAAACCAAGATCCAAGAGTATGTAACAGTAGCTACAAGAAATGTGATAAAACAGACTGAATATATCCCATGCTGGAATACAGTGCAGTGACAGACACGGCACAGACAGAGCAGAGGAAGAGTTATTTCAAGAACTTTCTTCTGAGACTTGGTTTTGTATCCAGCTAAGGATCTTTTACTTCAAGATCGGCAACAAACCCAAGTCTCAGAAGAAAGTTTTAAAGAAGGTAAGAAGATTATCAAAAGCTCAGTTTATACATTAACATAAATGAAACTAGACAAATGAGAACAGCTGTTGTCTTAGGGCTATTATTTACCATGGCTAATGCATAAAAATGCAATAAATGTAGCTATTAGCATAGGAATGCTTTCATCCAGTTCTAATCTCAACATTAGCTAAATTAAAGGAGAAAGTAATAAACCTGAAGATACCTTTTCCTTATCCACATTAGAAAAACAACACTCAAAGTGAAAGCAGAAGACTAGAGAAAGAAACCTTTATAATGTCTCCACTACCACATAAAAAGAAGAAGCAGGGCCAAGCACAAAGCTTACATCTTGTTCGACAGGTGAACTTCAAAAAAAAGACAGAAGGGTTCAGATCTGACTAAAGACCCTCTCTGCAAGTGATTCATTTTATTTGACCTTAACACCTGGAGTGCAAATTTCCTTCTTCTACAGCTCAGTCTTGCCATATTTTGTGAGAAAAAAAGGCAAAGACAAGACTTTACGTGCTATGGAAGAGGTAATATTAAGAAACAAGTTGTTTTCCAAGTAACTCTTGATTTGCTGATTCAACGAAAACCCCTTCTGTTTTCCGAGATGTTTATATGGAACTCTCCATTTCAATATGGTACTAGGATGAGTGCTGTACATGGTGTTGAAAATGGTCAGTGGTGAACTGCAGAAACCTTGAGTAACTCTGTTTCAGAGTTACCACTTTTTCTTCATTTCCCAGATCACTTTGAAGCTAGACTAAATCTTAAACAAAAGGGAATTAAATAAGAAGCTTTTTCTTTGATGATGCAATGATTAGTAGGTAAAAGAATGGAAATAAATAAAGACTTTTCCTACTATTAATGAGAAAAAAAGAAATAAAACCAAAAGCAAACCCAAACAACAGTGTCACCAATCAAAATTTGATGGCACATGATTTTTCAGAACAGTAAAAGTGTTCTGCTCATTAATCCTTATTCTACAGGTGATGGCACTTTTCTGCTCTTTGCTCAGCCATGTGTCAGAGATTTAAACTGAGAGATCATCTTCAATTACACTCTTCACAGTCACGAGAAATCACTTTTTTCAATTAGTCTAACTTAGCATTTATCACAAACCATAGTCTTACCCAACCTGAGATAACCTCTATTACATAAACTGCATCTATTTTTTTCTTGATTTCCATGGCATTTCTAATAGTAGCTCCTCATGTTATACAAATGATAAATAGAATATTATCACCAACTCTCAGTACTTTGTTGCAGTAACTAGCTGTGCTCAATCATGCACCTCTTCTGATTCTCTAAAATTGACTCTGTTCACTTTGCAATGAGATTTGTTTACCTTAAGAGCTCTACACTATTTAATGTTCAATGGATACTCAATGAATCTTACAAAACCTGATCTTAAATTCTTCTCATGAAAACAGACTGAAAACATATTTGTCTCTATTTCTGGAGGTCTTATCTTTGTTTACATATAAAGTAATTGTTACAGCTTTTTGGAAGCCCTTCCAACGTATCAGCTTATTTTTGAACCACAGTCACAAAAACATGTTTTGTGTAAAACAGGAATAAATTGCCAAAGACTTCTTGGCCTTTCAGTCCACCACTATGGCATTACAGCACACCAGAATTTTGGCTAATCTAGGATTCATATGCCCACTATTTTCTATCCCAGAGAGTGTGCTAGAATTCATGTTTACAGCAAAGTAATGTTTAACTAATCTAAACTCCTCTTTCTGAGCAGTTCATGCTTTTCCTTTGCCAGCAAGCTATTTATGATACAGCACCACTTTATGCAAAAGCATTATAGTATCCAACAATGGGAATAAACAAACAAAACTGATCTGCATATTCATTTTAGATAAACAACATTATGAAATTCTAAAACATTTCAGAAAATCTATAGATGTCTCTACAAAATTGAGGCAGTAATCTCCCAAAGACAGATGCCTAACAATTTCTGATGATTTACATTCCTAGTTGGGTCAGAGCAGGATGTATGGAAACAATCAAAAATGTTCTCCCTACTGAACACAAGGCATTGGGCAGCAAATATTCTGTATATTGATATAAAAGCAGACAGAGACTTTCTAGAGCTTAATAATTCCTATTTTACAATCTGTTGTCATCATTTGTATTTCAGTATCATTTAAGAACCCCATCTAGGATTGTGCTGAGCAAAATGGAAAGCAAACAGAGCTGGCAGACCAAACAGTGAAGTTGATGATTGTAAAGAGAAAATGCAAAACATTTCCCATGGATGGTCAGTTTTAGAGTCAAGAGTTCCAAATACCCAGTTCAAGTCCACTTATAGCTAATGTTAGAAGTTACTATGGCTGCAGACATCTACTTGGATGAAAAAGATGGCTTGCCTTAATTTAATGACTTAAAGTTGAATTCCATTCTCAAATATACTGGTGCATATGAGGGCAATTTTACTGTGTCAGTGCAGCTACTTCAGATTCCTACTGATTTAAATGAGAGCAATTGATGGGCTGTAATCTGCTGTGTGACTAACAGCTCAGAGGTTCACACTAAAATGTTACATATCTTTTCTATGATAATTCTAATGACCCTCCTCTTGCTTAAGGAAAAATTATCTGATGACATAACAGGAAAACTTACTGAGTAGACACGGATTTGGGGCAACCTTGTCATACCTACTGACTAACTTCTCAGTGTCTGGTACTCACAGGTATTCAGGGTGGTCTTACCTTTTATAAATGAAAGACGGTCAACAGTTGCCAAGGCAATTTGCAAACCTAGGCCTGGGACCAGACTTGGAGGGAAATATGCCTTTAGCTCTTGCCCTTCCTCCAGCTGAGCTGTAGTAAAGATGTCATTATGGTGCTTGGCTGTGCCCTGCTCAGGGGAAAACACCCAGCTTTTGAGTCTAATCAAACATTTCATTCCTACTCTGAGTCAGTAACTTCAGCCAAGTGGAGCTGGACTGGTCACAGACTTTTACAGTAAAGACATGGATGTCACTGCTTCTGGCTGCTACATACAGTCCAACCCCCAAAACCAATTCTAATCTGGGATTTAAATCTAAGAAATATACACTCAATCCACACAGAAATAATAAATTATACTCAAACAATACCTACAGGCCAGTAATATATAAATGCTTCCTTCTTCACTTTCAAAACAATTAAATCTTCACTTAACATCAAGGTATTATTAAAGAAGAATTGGTTTTTTTCTTTCCTAAAAATGATCTAGAGAGCTTTTTTGGTTTGTCAAGATAATTTTGTGTTTACCACATTAAAACTGTCTCTTTCACAACATTGGTTTAACTTAATTTTTTCTCTCCACTGTGCTATGTCATCATCTATTAGAGATAACGAAAAAACAAATGCAAATAAGCAGTCATTTAAAATAGTAGCAGGCAGTAACACCTCTTTCAGGCAACCTTGGAATATCTGTCAGAATTTTAATCATATATTATAATAAGAAAATAAGTATTGTTATCAGTAGTGATAAACACAACAACTCACACTAACTATTTTTAATATTGGAGGACAAACTCTTTTATATGGTAAACCAACCTGATCTCATAGCAATGATAGAATGTGATGTGTTGATATGCTAAATCTGGCAATTCCTACATGAAATAAAGTTGAAGATGAATATATCTTTATGAAATGTGACAGATACAATGGTGCCAAGTAGCTCAGTGCAGAAGAACAAGGCATTATCATAAAGTTGAGATGGACAACTGCATTAACTTTCGAGTAAATTTGACTCAGGGTGGCAATAGCTTTATTATCTCTGAGAAGCTGAGATGGTTTCTTATAGCTATCAGAACATAAAATGCCATAACAGGCACAGTCTATGCCTGGAACAAGAGACTGTCAAAAAAGGTTCGCATTAATGTATGTAAACATTAAACCCCAAACAGTACTTAAAGGGCATATTTCTGTATTTCTTTGCACTTGCTAGCTGTCTTCCAAAATATTCCAGAGTACAGTGTTTGCAGTAAGATAATGTAATTAGAGCAACCAGCTACACCCAGGATGCCTGGACCTCTGAACCCTGCCTCTACTCCAGAACTAGCATTCTAATCAGGCTACAAAGACAGAATTTAGAAATGCTGCACAGTCATCTGTCTAGGAAAACCAAAGCTTAGCTAGGATTGAAACTGGCCAGGGAAATCAAGGGCAACAAGAATAGTTTCCATGCTAAATATGCAAGAAAAGTTCTGGACAATAAAAACATGGACCTAGTGCTTCACATGGTGGATATGGCTCACTGTCTACAAAGAAAATCTGAACACCTTGGGCTTTTTTAAAAGGCCCATAGCCAGTGGATGTAAATTAGCCCAGTAGTCATTAGACTGCACCTAACACACTGCATCCTGTATCATTCTCCCAGTAGCAAAAAAAGAGTGACAAATGTACAAAGCTCAGTAAAAGGCAAAAAAAAAAAAAAAAAAAAAAAAGAAAAAAAAGATGGTTAGAGGCTAGAAAAACTCCCTTGTAAGGAGACAATGAGGGAAAAAGCCTTGTTCAGCATGCAGAAATCTACTTCAGGAAGCTAAGAGAAACATAAGGTAACTTTATTTATGAGACTATTGAGAAGACAAAGCCAGGCACTACAATGTGCCCACTGAGAGGACAAGAAACTGCAGCCAGAGGTTTAAACTGAATATATGGAGAATTTTTTTAACCAAGAGGACTTTGAAGGATTGGAACAAGGTGCCAACAGATTTTATGCAGCCTCTGTTCACGGAGGCTTTCAAAACTAGATGTCAGAGTCCTGAGCCACCTCGTGTGGTTTGTGGACCCTACTTTGAACAGGAGGTTGGACTAGATAACCTACTGATGTTCCTTCTAACCTCAGTCATTCTGAGTCTGCAATTTAAGTGTTTATGTTAGTTGTCTAACATCCCATGTCCCACCTGTTCTGCCTCCCCTGTTCAGATGCTGTTGCAGTGCACACCTCATCAATGAGGTCTTACTGTCACCCTTATTTACAGAGTCTGGTCTTGTTGGCTGCTGACAGCATGGACAGCAAAGTTTTCAGTGGGATCACCACTAATGCAAATGGAAGCATAAATGATAAATGTATATTAGCACTGACTCAGACTCTTGGTCATCTTCTTGATCTATTCAGGTTCAGCAATCCATAGAGACACAGGTGCTCTTCCAAGGGCAACTTCAAAACTTATGCCTTCAGTATGTTCTTTAAAAGTAGTATTGCTTCAAGATGCCATTCCTCCGAATTCTAATCTTTTACTCCTCCTTGTAATAATATTCATGGACTAAAAACACTTCTAATATATTTTCTTATATGAAACATGCACTGTTGTCTTAAAAAACAACTCCTCCTCTCCTCAAACAAAATAATTGCCTCTTTAGAAAAGTCTGAGATAAGACTTAAAAAGTACTGAGCAATCATCTAGAACTGCCTGGGATACATTTTCTGGATTTCACCATAGCAATTATGGGGATGTGACTAAAGTTTCTAATCACAAACCAATTATATATTTTCAAAACTTCTACATCTACTCACATAGAAGCAGAGCAGTACCATGAAAAGCCAGCATGCATCACTTTAAGTGACTGTACCACATTAGTCATCTTCTTAAAATATTTCATATATCATAATGGTCTTTACTAAGGAAGAACGAAATTTGTCACTGACTTTTTTAATAAGATATCTCTTTCTTTTTTAAAAGTTCAATCAAAAAAATGGAGCTCCTTATAGAAAAAGTCACTGCTTCAAAGGTGACAGCAGCACCCTACTTGTAACCAGAAGGTTGAAGTAGATCAGATTACTCATGTGGAAGTTTTTTTACTTGCAAGACGAAGGCTTGAACTGTAAGTTTCTGATAGTCCCTGAAAATCCTTCTAATCCTGGTTAAGTAATGTTTAGGGTTCTAGTGCCATATCTTTGAACATATCTGGAAATAAGTACTAATGAGAGCCAAAGTTTCTCACTTAGCTAATCAGTGTAGAAGATGAAGTTCTAAAATGCTAAATGCCACTATGAAAATATATCCCCAGAGATGGAAAGCAAGGACTGAAACTGGTATTTAATTCTGCTTCTGTTAGTTCTTAATGCTGACTTATTCCAGCTTCATCCGTTTGACAACACTATTTGCTAAAACCAAGAAACAAACTTCTATTGATTTGAACAGTTGCTACATGATGCTGATTGAGCAATGCCAGGCTCTCTAAAATCAGAGTAATTTTCATCAAATCTCCAGAAATAAATCAAGGAAAATAGCATTTATGTTACCTATTTGATTAATTTTGAAACTCTTTTCTTCTTAAAGACATCACTGTGTTGAAACTCCTTCCCTATCTCACCTTCCACAGTACTTCAGCACAGTAGGACTATGGTGACAGACAGCTTGTCATGAGAGCAGGTGCTGAGGAACTCCAGCCTGGACAAAGACATCTCCCTCTCATGAAACAAATGGAGAAGAAATTACTTGTGCTGTGCCTTTCCTTTCCATTCATGCACATTTTGTAAAGCTTAAACACATCTGTCTAGTTTACAAGCTGTTGGTTCCATAAATCTTCCACCTGTGATGAAGAATGAAAGCCACTGCAAAAGTTAAGACAATTCTCCTGGTGAGCACCCTCCATATATTACTTACAGACTCATCTTTCCCTTTTAGTAGCTTCCCGTGTGAAGAAATTTTAAAAACTGTATCCAGTGTGAGGAAATCCTATCATCAAGAATTGAGTTTAGGAACTTCATAACTTTTAAACTCCACTGATTGATTGAATTGATCAACTTGTAACAGATAATTGAAACCTGTTCCTGTGACTGAATCTCCACGACTTTCTGCCTTTATATTTGCAGGTCATGCATAATTCAAACAGATGCTGCTTTCACTTGCCATTACATTGGAATGCTCATCTGGGGTCTGAATCAACAACCTTAGAAAAATGGACCTCTTGTATTCCCTTTCTATGCACTACAAGGTCTTAGCTGTTTTTTATTCTGCTCATGTATAGATAAACCCTTCAACATCAAGCATCCAAGTATTTAATAGATCAGACTCCCAGCCTTTTTGACTGAACAAGAAAAAAATTTCATCGAAGTTAAAAAGAAATAGTGATAAAGTAAGACAATGATTCAGAGTCTTTATTGGAAACCAAATGGCCTACAAAAGATACATGTAAGTCTTTGAATGAATAACTTGCAATGAATCTTTGCACTTCCCTACATTTCCCCCGTCAAATGTATTCTAACCACCATAATATCCAATATGCAAAAATATACACACCATCTGCAGCTACATAAGGAAGTGATATACAGCATGAATCTATGCATTTGAATGTCTAAATACTTCCATTATGTTTTATGATGCTAATAATAGCATAGGGACTGAAGCCCAAAACTAAATCATGACAGAGATAATGTAGAGCCCTTCTTTTTAATATTTGCATAGAAATAATTCCATCTGCCATATTCCTCCATGCTGAAGCATTGGCTTCTGGTTTGGAACATTCAGGAGATACAAGGAATATTACTGCTAGGAGATACACTTTTGTTAACTGGGCTTACCAGTTTTTATTGCACTAACTTGCAAATCGTCATCTTTCTTTCAGAACCTTTTTTCCACTTGCCTTGTTTCATTTCTCTTAATCTTTTAAAAAACTGATCTTTTTGGTAGTTAAATACGACTTTCAGGTATTTAACTTTACTATCAAGTAGAAAACAGACAACAAGAATGACTTTTTTAAATGGCTGAAAATAAAAGGTGGAGAGAAGAGAATTATACTACAGCACTGCTAGTGTTACAAACACAAAATTCAAGATGTTTCTCAGACAGATTTAGTAAAACAGACTTAAAGTCAAGTGCAGAAGAGTAAGTGATGCCAAGAAAACAGCAGATGAGACCTGTCAGCAGAAATAAATATTTTTATATGAACAGAAACTCTACATGTAAAGTACATTCAAAAATGTGAAAGGTCTTAGAAGGTGTGCCAGGGGGATGACTAGTTCTAAATAGTACCTGGCACTAATTTATCAGCAAATACATATTTTTTACTTAAAAATTCGAAGTATTACCTTCTTAAAACAGTGTCAATCTACTGGCACTCCTTTTCCTGAGTTGTGTAAATAGGATTCCAGTGCATAAAGTGAGGAACCTGTGCAGAGGAAACTGAATTGCCATTGGAAGGAAACTTTGATTTCTCCTGTTTTCTACTACAGATACACAGACTTTAGTACTGAAAAGAACTAGATGCATTTCAATGCTTTGTTCAATGATTTCTCACAGACTATGAAGACGCTTTTTATACAGGCTATGCAAGCAATAGGAAACTAATTAAAAGGGATACTAATACCCTGCAATGCACACAGAGTTAAGCCAAGTAATAAGAACAGAACATGTGAATAGGAATAAAACTTACTGAGGGAGAAAGCCATCCAAGAAATGCAATCCCTATCATAGCTTCAGATTCAGAAAGATTCATATTCACAAAATTAGAATAAATTTTCCTTGACATGCTCTGAAAATTATATCCTGCATGCTGATGAAGACCCAAACATTTCACCCTGATTCCTGTTATAATAATAATAATAATATATCAATAATTGTTCACTATTAATTATAAATTTATAGTATCTGCTCTAGCAGATTTTCATTCTAGTGATAACACATCATTTCTCATGTCATATCTCTAGATCTAAAGGAAAATGACTACTTATTTTTGAATAGCAAGTTTAGATCAAAAAATATAGATTATGTGCTTGAAGAGAATTATTAATTCTCTGTGGAAAAGTCATCCAAACATAATTTAGAGACCATGAAACACCTCATAAATCCTTTTGGAACATAAGGATTAACTGTTTTCACATGCACAGAAGTTCAGAAGATAGACCATTACAGAACAAATTTTCATTTTAGCATGCTTCAAAGCTTTGTAAATTACAAGGTGTTCTTAAATCCTTACACTTTACAAAATACATATACTGATTCCAGATTTAACAACAGAAGTTCTGCACCTGGAAAACCAGTTATTAAATATTGAAGTTACCTCATTAACCCTGCATTTTTTCTCCTCCACTGCCTTGCAGCAAGTGGGAGTTTGACCGTGCCCTTTACAGGCACTAAAGACACACCAATCCTTAGAGCATCACGGAAAGACAACATGGACCAAACTCAAAGGTGCTTAAGGAACTCATCAGGGAAAGTGCATCACACCTTAGAGCAACACCTGGAACAGGTCAATTCACCATATTAAAGCTAACCCTTTCTTGATTCCAGCTACCAATAGCATAGAGAAGAAAGCAAGGGAAGGGATGAGTATGAACTTCACTGAAGCCTCTAATTATGCCTGTAACTAATTGTAAAACATTATGGATTCAAACATAAGTTCCTTCAGCTCCAGTGTGCACTTATTGCACCTCATGAAATAAACCTTGACCAGATTTGTCATTTGAAAGGTGACAGAGCAGTAACACAATTCTTACAGGTCTGGAGAAAAAGCAGCACAGCTAAAATATTTAAAAGGATGCCAAATCAAGTGAGAGATCATGTTGATCAGGAGATCCTTTTGCTAATAGGTGATATAGAAGAAAAATGGCAGTGTTCTTCTTTAGAGGTCTGGGATAACAGTGTAATTCAGTCCCAGCTATGCTGGGCACATGACTTTAAAAATTCACTGCACAGCACAATACGAGTGTTCTTGGCTACAACTAAATCAGGAAAAAACTGAAGTGCACTGTAGGTCAGCACAAAGGTGCACATTCAGAAGGCCATGAAGGTGGTAGCACTGTTTAACTTGTCCTGTAATGAGTACAAAGCCTACAGTTTCTCAGTCGGACAAATGTCATACCATGACATCAACCTTGAGCCACATTAAGTAGAAAACACATTGCGCTTTTTAAAAAAATCTAATCAGAATTTGGTTTTATTCTGATTTTTTGCCTTTCTGTAGTTAAAACTAAACTTTACAAAAATCCGAATACTTTAGCAGATAGTGATGAAACTTTTATCCAACGTCCACTTCTGACTTTAAAAGAAAAATAGAAAACTCTCTTATGAAACAGCAAAAAACAAGCGCCAGAAGGTAGAATGTGTTTAAACTTTACTGTTCCAGCCAGTTTTCAGTGTCAAGACTGACTTTCGAGCAAACAAAATATTTAGTGAATGTTTCAGTATGCAAAAATATTTAAGAAATAGAAGGTGTTTCAAACAATCCAGTCTTTTTCCTACTATAATTCAAAAGCAAGAAGAGAGCATCTGAAGCTGGGTACGTGCCCAAACTGGTTCTCTTGCACTATGTCATAGTTCAATGTTTCAGTGAAAATTCCCATTGAATTGCTGTGGGATAATAATATTTATATAGACATCTAAGAGTTGGTGTGGGAGGAGGCTGAGGCATGGGAATAGGCATATCTGACAGCTTTTCTAGACAACAAAGGATTTAATATCATGTTCTTAATGTACAAAAATATAGTTACTAACTAGTATCCTAAAGACAATAGCTAAGAGTTTGTAAGCAATCATAAAGAATTATATCTTTTTCTTCTCATATAAAAGGGAAGATACAAAACTTAAGATCGATTACAGACACGATGCTTCAAAAAAAATCAGATATTTGCATTGACAAATACTGATGAGAATCAGAGTTATGTCAACATCTTCAGCAATTCTGAGAATGCCATGCAAAACCAAAAAAAAAAAAAAAAAACCACAACAATATACTCCTTATGGATGTCAGGAAACTGGTCACAAATCCCTCAAAAAAAATTAAAAAATTTAAATATTATAAATGCATCTGGAGTGTTTAACACAATTATTAAAGTAACTACAAAAAAAGTAACTGAAAATGTAAATACATGCATTAAAATAGTCTACATAAGGACAAGATTTCATAAGTTCAATTTCTAATCTCTATACATGACAGCTGGACCATTTCCTGAAGGCTGTTTGCCTTCAGGAAAAGCAAAGAAAAAAAAAGAGGAAAAGCAAAAATAAAACACAACAACAACAACAAAGACATTTACTAACCTAGAAATACTAAAAACAGACCTCCAGATGGTCTTTCAGTCTTGTCCTTAGAAGCCTAAGTTACCTCACTGAGTAATTTCATTAACCTCCAAAACACAGATGAAAAACTAATATACCTCATCATTCTTCCCAGTGAGTGTTCTGATCTGATACAGCCTACCAGCACTTACATTTTTTTTTCTAGTGATGCAAAAATATTTTTCCCCCCTTTCCCCCCTCAACTCAACAGCATTTTGTGTAAAATTCAACCAGAATAGTTCAGCAGCAGCTAATCCCCCTCTTCAACATCAGTCTGTGACCTCCTGTTTCAAATGCTGCTAGACAGGGTCTCCAGCAGCTTATTGGCACAAATCTAATCGTCTTTCCACTACTATCTAATGACTTAGGTTCCCCCCAGCCTCCATCCTTACTCTTAGTAATACTAGAGAAATCAATTTAATAGATAAATAACATTAAACCTAAAGCCACTTTTGTTCTCATTCTGGTCCACTGAACTATATGCATTTCAGCAAAACTGAAAATAATTACTGTCTCTTTAGATGCCACAATCTTTCCATTACTCAGGGAGAAATATTAATGTGTAGAATGCAAACAGAAATCAGGTAAATACCCCCCTCTTCCTCATTTCATCATTTCCTTTACATCTGAGTTTTATAGCTGGCCACATTTATTGCAAACAGTTAAACTTAGTTGCAAAATGGCTTTGATTATGCTCATGCTACCTCATTAAGTTGAAAATCGCCCCGCAGTAGTGGGTGATTTTAAAACAAGTGATTTTATAGGTTTTTTTTGTGAGAATTGTTGACCTTTCTTTACTAATATGCTGTCGTGGCATGACAACATTTGGCTTTTGGTCAGCAGAAACAAGAAATTTTTAACATATACAGGAACTGGAACTTTATTTCTTTAACATAAATTGCCTTGTTCTTCAAGAAATAAGACTACAAAACATATGCAAATATTTAAATTGAGAGTATACTGTTTTCTCAGAATTTTATTAAATACTGAAATATCTATCCGTCCTACTACAGTCAATCACAGTAAAAAAATATTCAGGGAAAAATATACTGGTTTGATAAAATCCTCAGATATTTTTCAAAATGCTATAATAGCATTTTTTCCTTGGAAGAGCATCAGCTCTTCATATTCCTGGAATATTAAAAAAATTTTCATTTAAGCTCCCCCCTATAGGAAATCTATCAGAACACCAAAACTATGTTAGGTTTCTTACAAAAAGCTAAATGCTTTATATTTTTATAAAGTTATAAAACAACTTATGACAGTGTCTCCACCTATCATTAATGTGATCAGATAGCATGTAATGTCTTACCTGGGCACCAAAAAAAAAAAAAAGGCACTTAAAATACAGTAGATTTTGCCTGTTTGCTTAAGAAAATCTGGAAGTGAATCACTGGGTCTTATATTGACATTAACACAGCAATACTTAGTCTCTAAAATAAGCATTTTTGTTTCTCAATAAAGCATGAACAAAAATGTATTACTCTATAATGGAAGAGAAAAACATGAAATACATTTATCTCAATAAATAAATATTCTTTAAATTACTATTATAAAGTTGAGTAGAAAAGTTCAAACAGTTAATACCAGCTTAGCTTTGAAAAGACTTCTTCCTCATTCAATAATGGGATTCCAACCAAATTTCTAATGAAGTAACAGAGAAGAAAATCACCTGGCTGAAGGCCAGGTCAGTAATTTTCCTGATAATCTGTTTTAGATTTGTGACTTCAGCTTAACTGTCTCTAATACAGTAGTCTATAAACTATCTGCACAGGAGAAAAATAAACCACACATAAAAATCAACACTGAAAGCTCTGCATTAATCGCTCACATAAGCATTTTATCTTTCAAAAATGCAAAGGCATCTAAGATGGTATAAATGTATATAAGTAAAGAACTCATTGCAAATGAATTCCAAGTGGATGAAAGATAGCCAGATAGACAGGAGCTGTGTGTGCCAGCAGCAGTGCTGCTGTAGACATCCCTTTGGATTTCACACCATAAGTGGCCATTATCAACATTAATAAAAGCCATCTGGCCTTACATGGCTTTATACCTCTACCTCATTGTTGGTTTCAATGGAGTTCTTTGTTCCAAGAGTTAATTTGGAAACTTTTAGAGACTAGAATAAAGAAAACAAATAGCAGGCAATTAATCATGGTAATAGTCCTTCCAAAGGTCACACTATTACTTTGAGCAATGAGACCAATCTCCATTCCTTGAATTTAATTTAGGGGGATAAAACAAAACATAATTTTACGGGCATAAATACTGAAAAGGAAAACTAACAAGAATGCAATCTTGACTAACAACCATGGAGATTTAAGATGCCTTGCTTTCAAATATCATCCCAAGATGACATTCAGAAATAACTATCAAAACCCGACTGCCAAAAAATGAAATTTCATTTCATGCATTCGTGTATAATTTGCTCTGGACCAAGCAGCCCTACTGAATTGCAAGACATCTGTTCATAGAAAGTTTTGAGAAAGTAAGGATGTTTTCATTTCTCTCTAGAGTGATGGGGAATTCAAACAAAACCACCACAGGACATCTACTGAATAGGTTATCTAGATGTAGTGGATCACTCTGTTGAAACTTGAGTGCAGACTTGTGGGGTCTTGTAGGAAACTGGGAGACAAGAAGCTTGGCTGTACCATGGCAGCAATAGGCCTGAGCCAGGATGAGAGTCCCGAAGTCACGTTTATTTGCAGATCTGTGTTTTGCATATAATATCATTGAAGAAGAAATAAACATGGCAAACCATCACCACATCACACTTGACCATAAGCAGGCTTTATTATTATTGTTGTTTATTAAAGCAGCTGTAGCTGCTATGCTTAATGTCAAGCAGTACTGCCTCTGGTTGGACTATTCTCAAAGACACACCAAAATCCGACCCCACAAGAGTTTTCCCTGTCTGGACTCCAAAGGGATCTAAACAGAAGCTAGACACTGCTCAAAAGGAGCAGTTCAAGCCATGTGCAGAAGACACAAGTTCAGGTCAAAACTGGCTTTTTTGGAACAGGTTTAGCTGAGGCATCAGAGAAGGACACAGAGATCCTAACATCCTTATAAGTACCTGTCTGTCTTTAAGCATTTAAATACTTCTGCAAATGTGAAACACAGAAATCCAATGCTGTTGACAAAGCTTAAGCTCTACAACCTTATTTAAAAAGTGAATTAAGGCATTAAATATTTAAAAAAAAAATCTGTATTCAATTTTGACTGAATCATCCATCAAAGAGTCATTCCATATTAGCTCTTCTATTCTGTATATATATGTGCTTTATAGGAAAAATGGAAGAGGTCAGTCATTCTGCTATGAAAAATAGTTCCACTATAATATTTTTGTCTGTCATGTACATTGAATAAGTTAAATAGAAAAGTAAGATACCTAATTTGGAGTGAAATTAATTTCATTCTGACAGTCAAGAAATATAGCGGAGTTTTTATCACCTAAAATGCACTCTGTTTTTCAATGCCAGATTTTATCTTTCAAAATAGTAATTAGCAGTAGTTTTAATATTTTCTCAATTATAAATAATTATCATTTAATGGATAAAATTTCCATAAATGTTAGGGGGTACATTGTGTTAGCCTATTATGTTCTGTATTACTTAGTTATTTTTATCAAACAGTAATAAACATTCACTTTCTTATAATCAAAATTTTAAAAGGATCTTTAAAGGGAGAGGGAAGAAGCAGAGAAGATAAATTATGCAACTGAAAGGAGTGGTTGTTTTTCTCTTTTCTCTTTAGTGCAAAACCTTCTTCACTGTTTCCCAGACACCATCTGTTTCCAAAACAACTCATCACCAAACACAAGAGAGAAGATAGGAATTTCTTATAGGAGTTAAACCTGACAGTTTGCAGAGCGGTCTGAGCTTTTTGAAGTAGGAAATACATAGCTCTACAGAGCTGTTAATTAATTAAAGATTGGCAGTGGGTGTCATCTCAGGTGATGCAGTACACTATATTTTAGGGATTTTCATTAGAATAATAGATCGATATTACTTTATAATGTTGCTGCACACTTTTTTTAAGTCCAAAGCACATTTGGGCATTCAACAGCAGGGTTTGATTCACTTAGTTTAGGTTTGGGGTTTTTTTTAAATTTTTAAATTTTTAAAGCCTAATTTTGAAGTTTGAGCATCAGGACACACTGCTCAGGCCCTCATTCCATTTCATGTATCAGTGAAGTCTTGAAAAAATAATCTAGCAGAATTATTTACACTGGTGCTCACTCACTGGGTGCCAGTACTCTTCCTGCAGGATTTTGGGAGGAGGTAGAAGAACCCAAGGTGTTTCCAGGTATAAGGAACCATGCCACAACAAAATTGCTCCCTTCATCTCCAGACAGGCTTATATCAGTTCCAAATGCTGTTTACTGCTACATCAAGAAGTTCCCAGTGGAAGAGCAAGGTACCAATTTTCGCCGGGTTACAATATGGAGTTTCATGATAGTATTGTGCTTACTTTAAAAAAAATAAATAATTTATATTTTTGCTTTTCCTTCTCTCCATAGAATGTGGAGACAAGAAAAAAATATTTCTTTAGTTAGGTCTAATAAGTAGGAGTGGGAAAATGAATTTTCAGAAAACATATACTTTATTTTGGCAAGTTATAAATCTATTTATTAAAAAAAAATTATATAAAAGAATATAGATTGGACAGAAACCATCAAGCTTCATAGAATCCTGTCATCATATCCACCAATGTAAAACAATTTCATACAGACTTCATGTGCTGTACTAAACATATTAAGAAACATCACTCTAAAATTATGTATCCTAAACACATCTCTAACAGATTTTACCTTTTTCAAACAACAAATCCTTACCAAGTCAGAGATATGATGTCTCTTCTGCCCTTCCCCAGTCCTCCCTCTCCTTCTCCATATTTTTCTTCTTTCAGCAGCCCCAGTAATTTATTTCACACATGGAACATTCTTTACTTCCTAGTTCCTTTCCAGGTAATTTTATAGCTATCAGTAGACTAAAATGTGCTTCTGTTGTTCTCCTGGCAGCTCTATTAGATTAAACCCATTAGCACAGTCACATATACACACTTCACATTTTCAGCACTTTCTGTTCATAATGTGATTCTATTAAGATGTTATCCTTCATATTGCCCGAATAGAATCTAAAATACGGATTGTTTTATTTTTCCTTAGTTTAGCTTTTAAACCATCTTTTTAAAAATGTTTTAATACTACTTTAATTTATCACAGGTTCTACATTCCTAACCTCAATATACTTAATTACATTATATACAACCATCTCCACTCCTGCTCAATATTCTGAACAGTTCACTGAGTTTTAAATGCACAAAATGGTTGTTGCCACACATTTCACTTCTGAATTCAGCAGTTGTGATCTTGTGCTTTGTTACTAAAAATAGAGCTGCTTCCAACTACCTGAGCTGGAAAGCTAATTACAGAGCTGGTAAACAGTTCTCCTCCCCATTGAGCAAATGGCAGAATAAAGAGTCTGCTAATGCACTAGGGCTCCCATGGTCCTGTGGGCCTCTGAAATCTATCAAGTATCATTTCTTTAATCATTTGTGGCTGTTTGCACCATGGATAAATTACCATTTAAGTAAATAACTGTTTGACTGTTGTATCAACAAATCAGGGAGAAAAAGAACAATCAGCTCATTTTAAGAAAAAGTATTCTAGCCTAATTCACTGCTTGTACAAATCAAAATAATTTCACAGAAGTAAATAGCATACGGTTGATTTTGACTAGGTAAGAGTCTAGTTCTATTTTCTGCAGTAGAGGGGTTATTAGAGGACTGACTGCAGCAGCTTAAAGACTTTTTTGAAAGTTATTTCTGTCACATACAGACAAGAACAAACAACTGCCACTGTAAGAAGGCACTTTCTTGCCTTAAAAGTACTCTCAGCCATGTCTGCATCTAGCTAGAAAAAATTCCCTGCTGAGAGATCTTAAGGTAGAACTGCCCATGGGGTTTAGATGCTCCTCTGCATTTGACAGTGAAATACTGGTTTCCCTGTTCCATGGGACTGATCCATACCACGTAGCCTAATACAAGCTTTCTTGGCAACAAGGGTTCAGCCGTCACTCAGTCAATAAGATTCCACTAATTTTCAGCCACTGCTGAGGAAACAAAATGTAGACAACACATAAGCAACTGTCAGAATAACTGTGATACAGCTGCAGGCCCAAAGAAAAACTAAGATTATGTTTGTTCATCCAAAATCACTTCTGGGGCTAAGAAGGCACAGCTTCTGGAATTATATTTTTTTATCTGAATGTACAGTATAGGAATAAAAGAATTAGGTAGAAAATCACCAGAAAAACCAATTTGAAAAAACATTTCTATTTCTCCTTCATAACCCTCAAAGAAAGACAAGTAAATAAAACCTCCAAGACAGTATGGAATTCTTTAGAAAAATTTGGTGGACAAGAAGAGTATGTAAGTGAGTTTAAACTATTTCCTTATCATCATGTTGCAGTCATCTGAAAGGTATATACTAAATACTATGCATCCAGGGACAGAATTGTTGAGCATAAATTTATTATTTACACAGCTTATTTGGGAGATGAAATTATAAACTCCCTGTTTTGTCTGTCCAATCTTTATAAAAAGAAAAGTCAGGGTGCTCTTAGCCAAGCAAACCACCTCCTATTGTGAAGGAAAAGTACACTGCCACTTTCTAGCAAAACTGAGTAGAAAAATGTGGAAAAAAGAAGGCAAGACAGAAAATGTGAACAAAAGTGGAAATGTGCAGTAAAAAGAAGAAAGTGCAAGCAGGAGCCAAAATAGAAGCAAAGAAAGTTATGAGGAAGTCAGACTAAAGTAAATCATTCAAATTTCAAGCTCTGCATATTCTAAAGAGCAGAAACAGAGAGAATCCTCTATAAGAACAGTGATGGAAAAACAGAAACAGAATACCAGCCTCATCATCTTAACCAGAAGAAATCAAGGTAGCGTGTGCACACCACAAGGCAGTCCCATACCATTGCAACTAAGTCAGCTCTGAAGAAGGCAAATCATGCACAGGGACTTGCATAGTTGTCATCTGAGCAGTGTTTCACCAGAACTGACACATCTTGTTTCCATGGTACTCTGTGTATGCAGACTAGAGTGCCCCTGGAGAAAGTCACAAAAACTTTTCACATTTAAACCCATAGAACTGTGTGTGTATACCCAGAGCTGGACAGTGATGAAGGAGCGTGTGTGTTTGATGGTGTTCAGTGCATAAACAATGTTAAAAATCAAATGAATCAAAATTTTCAATCACTGATCAATCTTCCTGCATTTTCAGATCTTTCTTTCTGACCTAAATGACCACAAATATAATAGACAGCATATTCACGTGTTAGATAAAATGTGCCTATTATAGTAGGAAAAAGACCTCTCAAATTATAGTGTATTCCAGAAAAAAATAAACAAAAAAAAGGCATATGCAAACATGGTAAGCAGTATTTTCCCTGCAATGTGCTATTTTTTCTCACATTTATTCTCCCTTTAAGACAGAGATGTGATATCCTTCAACCTTGGCAGTAATTTGTCATTTATTCATTCAATTTCAAAGGCAAAACATCAACTGATACAGTCCTCATGTGCTGCCCAGACCAACTTCAACATTTCAATTGCTCTCAAGTATTTTTCGGTTGTCTCTTTCTGTTGAATTGAACTTGCCAAATTCACAGGGCAAGTAAGATACACCTCCATTAAGTGAGTATAAAGTTTCCAATTCCCTTGTAAAAAAAAATTACACAGAGTTAGGAAGCAGATAAAAATAGGCAATGTGAGGAAACTGCTGAAAATAAGTTGTATATTTTTTTAAATACAAGTAGCTGCCTCATGCAATCCCAGAAAAAGCACTTTCAAAGTGACAGTCTTTAATGAATTAAGTAACTGTGAGCCTTGCATTGTTCTTGCCAAAAAATTACATCTTTCACCACACAGGTATCACTCAAACTTCAACCTTCCTGATGAATGCATCAGCATATGCAGACTCCAGAGCCAGAATGAGATTAATGGAATAAATTTAGGGATGTATCAAACAGGAGGGAAGGGCAGTAACTAAAAATTAACACATTTCTTCATTCAATAGGTCTCTGAATCAGAGGCACTGATAAAAGCATACATTAGCAAACACTGAAGTATATGAAAAAGCTTATAACAGACTGAAAGTACAGTAGTTTGCTGTGTCATAGTAGCACCAATTTCAAAGGAATTCATAACCATATCTGCTTATTTCTCAAAGCCATAGCAACCACCTATACCAGACCTCTTTAATATGCCAAAAAAATCATCAGAAATACTATCTGACAAGTGACTAAGCTTCATTCAACACAGATACTTAATTTAAAAAGACCTCAGATGATGAAATGCTCAGTAAAATTTCTTAACAATTCAATAGCTAAAACCCAGCTATTTATGTCTCCACAGCACAGAGAGCCTGTAGGCAGAAACACAGGGTAAATACAGACTCCATCACCTTACCTCAGCTATGTGCGGCATTGGGTTAAATCCACAGAGATTGCACACAACTTTCTTGCACTCAGTACAGGTGTTAAAGTTGGGGGGATCCTTAGAACCAATATTTAGTCCAGTTTTACAAAGGGGACAAGACATTTCAGGCAGGCTGGCTTTCTCTGGCTCCGACAGCCCATCAGGTTTCTTAGCTTCAGCAGCCTGAGGCTTGCTATCTTTAGCCAAACCAGGTTTCTTTTCTAAATCAGATTCTTTAGTTAAAACACTATCCACTTTTGATGGCTCTGATTTTTCAGTTGTAAGAGGCTTGACTTCTTTCTTTACAGGAACAGCTTTTGGAAGAGGCTGAGCCTGACCAGCCTCTTTGGGGGCTGCTTGAGGGGCTGCAGGCTGCGGCTGCTTTACTGCAGGAGCAGGCGGAGGGGGGCCCGATGTCTGAGACCCTGGCTGACCCGCTGTGGAAATTAAATTTGAGGCCTGGGTGAAGAATGAAGCTCCAAATCCAAAGAGTTTCCCAGTAACTGTTTCTTGTGGCGTTGTGGGCTGAGGCTTAGGGGCATCAGTGATTCCTCCCAGGTTAAGGCTGAAACGCCTTGATTGCTCCGGAGTTTTCTGAGGTGGCTGGGGCTGAGGCGCAGGCTGTGCTGGCACTGGCTTGGGTCCTGCCCCTGCTTGTGAGCCCTTGGGAGCTGGTTTTGCATCAGGCTTTGGGGCTGGTTTTGTTGGTAACTTTTTAGGATCATCTTTTGTTTGTGTTGGCTCAACAGGCTTTTGAGCTTTAGCATCTGGTCTAGCCCCAGGCTGAGACGCAAGCTTGGGATCTGATTTCTGCCGGGACACTTGTGGAACAGGTTTGGAATCTGGTTTATCCCCGGCTGGATGTGTGTCCTGTGACAGCTTTGCAGGCTCAGGCTTTGGGGAGTCTGTCACTTTCTGCTGAGTTGGTGCTCTGGGGCCTACCAAATCCTGCTTCTGCTCTGGTGCTACAGAGGTAGTTGCAGTGTCTGCTGTAGGCTTCTGTACACTGGGTGGTTTTTGCTTTTCTTCAGCCTGTGTTGGCTTGACCTGATCAGGTTTTGGAGTGGCATCTGTTTGCTGGGAGACCTCAGGGGGCTCTGCATGGGGTTGTTTTGATTTTACAGGAGACCCAGGTATGGGTGTTTGCTTTTTTTGTGGCGGAGGTTTTTTCGAATCTGCTAACGGTGAAGGATCAGGTTTTGGAGTAACATCTTTCTTTTGAACAGGCTGTGGCTGGGGAGATGGTTTAGCTGTTGAAGGTGGAATGGGTGTCTTCTGTTTGGGTGCAAGTGGCTGTGGCCCAGGACCGTGACCTGGTGTTAGGTCCCCTCCTAATGCTCTTTGCATCTGGCAGTTTAAACAGAGCCATTCACTGATCTGAAAAAAATAATGGCATTGTAATTGAGATAAGACAAAGTTAATAAAATAAACATAATAACAAATTATTCTAATATAGCACCTGCTCCAATATTTTAAACTTCTGTGTAAAAAGGGAGAAATATCACTAATAATGTTTTGCAATTAACATGCACAGATGATTATTTTCATTCTTCTCCACATCACTGTGAGTCAAGCTATAACTGAGCCCACGGTTCTAATGGCTTCACATTCAGTTTACACACAGCTCAATACTGGAGGATAAAAACCCAGCAGAATGAAAAAAATGCATTGGAATTTCATGGGACCCAGCAGTGATTCATTTACAGCAATGATTTGCCAGAATAATGACAAATACTGCTAAAATAGTTTAACACATGAAGTCTGCTGACAGAAAACAATAATCAGAATTAAAACACAGTAAATGCACAATTATCTTTAAGCATACATCTATCAAGATATTAATACAGCTTATGCTTTTATTAATGGTTCAAATTACAGAGCACATGTATTGGCAGTACAGTGTATCCAGTGAATTAGGCACAGAGGTGTCTGAGTAGGCATCATGTATAGCACAGACTTATGATTTACCACCAATTTCAGAGGGCAAGTGTTCATCAAAAATCAGTGAGGAGCACTGCCTGATCCCTGATGGTATTTCAAGAGCCATAATTAGGTTTCCCAAAACTGTTATTAGAAGTTTCTAGGGTAATTACTGTAGCTGCACATACAACAGGCCCTTCTTTTCACACTGAGGAGAAGGAATAAGGCAAATAATGTATTTACCCATATTTCTCATCAATTATTGTACCTCAAAACTTTAAAATATTTTTATCATGAGAAGGATATTTTACATGAGAAGGAAATCATATTTCTGATAAGACAGAAAAGCCCAGCTTCAGCATCTGAGAAAGGATCAAATTGCCTAAAACATGGTCATGTGCTACTTTCCACACTTTCCATCACTAGCAGAAACATTATAGGCAGCAAAAATGCCATTCAATAGGGTACAGAGTCCCATGGGCCTCCACCTGCAAGCAGATATTTAAGCAGGTCACCTGGAGCTCTTCTCCTGTTCTGTGTGTGAAATGCAGGGTGCCAGCTACAGCATTTGCACATACCACTGCAACAGATGGAACTGCAAAGAGGAGAGCACACAAGTCTCTTTTCCCTTAAGGGTGAAGATTCCTGGATGTTGTTTCTCACTCAGGACATGATGATCATAGGGATCTTTTACGACATAAATGTGTGTAGATTTGTTCCATGGTGCATAGTAGAGATTTAATAGCGTCACAGAATCCAAGAAAAATTTTGTCTGCATAATATCAAATCTCACTGGAAGGAAAGAGCTCTGATGTCATGGACTGAGGCAATGAATTCATTACTTTGGTGTGCCTTACCAGCTTTGTATTTTTGCAGCAGCAAAAATTAAGAGTTCGATGCAGCTTCCAAAAACACAGTTATTTCAATTATTCTGATAAAGCTGGTATAAAACCACACTCTGGAATATAAGTTCACTAATACTAACAGCTTCACAAAGCAATGCCAAATTTTAGCCTTAGCTGTAAAGTTCCATTCATAATAAGGCTGCTCTTCCATTTTCAGTGCAATTTTTTAGGTTGTTTAAACAATTATCTGTTCTACTTGCAAAATCTAATGACTGTTTAAAAAATGAAAACAACTGAAAAAATCAGAAACACTTGTTTAAGCTCTACTCTGAATTATGAAAAGAAATATGTACAGAGGACTTGAGCAAGGATTACATTTAGCTCAACTTCCACTTCATTTGATTAGTGATCACTTCCTTTACCTGATTTTAGATATTAGAAATATTATTTAATTAGATACATACTAATACCATTTCTGGATGTTAAGGGGTTTCTAGGACTGTCACAGTTGTATGGCTTTGGCAAAGTAACTAAGATTTCTAATATTAGAGAGGCAGTCTCTGCTCTACAGTGCGGAAAGATAAGATCCTGTAAGAAGCTTTTTAATGGACATAAGCAAGGAATGGCTTTTTCCTCTATCCACAGAATTCGTAAAGATAGTTGGAAAACGCACTTTCCATAGGAATTCACAGCTTCTGCTTCTTTTTGACACCAAGGCAATAACAGGTGCCTGCCTGCTCTCATTTAGCTTCAAGGAAATCTAAATTTAAGTCACTATTGTACCTTTAAGGCCTCAAATGAAGTAGCTCTAGCATTGGTGGGGCTAAAAAATGAGTAGTTTGAATAATTCTTAAATTTAAGATGTCTAGATTCCAATTGCACTTACAAGAATTTAGGTTTGTCTCCAACCTGCAGCTTGTCCAGTCTGATTCTGCTACCTACTAGGAGTTTAAACAGATTTCAAGATATGGTACAGATTTCAAAGAAACCTTGTGCAGAAGACAAAACCTTAACCCTCAACCACTCATTTTTCCTTATTTCCTTATATATATAAATATATATATATACATATATGTGAATTCCTGGTATGAAACTGAAGCCTCCAAAACCAAATTTGCCACTCCTGCAGCTGAACTTCTAAATAGAAAATGTATGAAGTTTCACTTCACTGTATTATTTTTTAAATCTTTCTAGTTTAAACATAAAATTCCTCCCATGCATTTTAGTGGGAGGAATTAAGTGCCAAAATGCTCAAGTCATTATAGGTTACACACATCTTCAAACAAACACAAAACTGCACAAACTATAGTCTTGTGATTGGAACTGCAAGAGTTCAAAATGAAATGTGCTATGTGATATAGTTTTCTATCAAACACTTGCCTGTTTGTTCTACCAGAATTACAGAGATTTTCCATAAATTTTAATGGGAACAGGTTTCCATTAAATACAGATGCTCTTACACGTTATTACAGATGAAGTAGAACTTAGTGCTGCTTTTGATACCTAAAATAAAAATGTTTCTCTATCCTTAAAGGTGTTCCTGGGCAGCAGTTCTGTGACCTCCTGGTTTCTTTCTCCACATTTCTAATATCTTTATGTGGGATCAAAAAGCAAAAGTTTCCAGAGACACTTGTGAGTTTTAGCAATTCCTGTCTGTGAAGGAGATTCCTTTTTGATGCTTAGAAACCCAAGCTGTCTGTTTTGTACACCAGTATATAGGGGTGAGAGCTGGGTCTTATTTCTAGAAGAAATCTGTAAGTGATTTTCTTCATTCTGAGACCCATGCCATTAAGTGCCATAACTGGGACAGTAAATTTGACAGATTTTATGTAGCAATTTCATTCAGATTTCAACTCCTGAGCAAAGAAAACTGCTGCTTTGTTTTCTAACTGTTGTAGAAACTATATGCCCTCAGAAAAACAAAAAAGTAATTAAAATATATTTTATGTATTCATCAACCATAGCATCAATTCTTCTACTTTGAAGCACCAAATGAATTTATTCAGTATTTTATTAACAGAGTATTTTATTCCACAGAGAATTACTTTGAAGAAAATTATAAAACTATATTCCATAGATTATGAATGGATAAAGAAAGGCAAGCTAACAGTTGTCACCAATAACAAATAAGAACTATAGTTCAGTCATTCTCCCTATCCCAGAGAAAGCCAACAGAGTTGAAAGCAATCCACTGACTATTCCTTTCTTCAAAAATGGTTCATATTTGTTCTAACAACACACACCATCAAAAGCAACAGGAAAGCTGTCAGCAAGTGAATTGCCTGGCATACTTAATTTCTATCCCTGCAGATGATGCAGGGGAGGAAGAGAATCTATCTTGATTCTGTGATTCCAGATGTACATAAGAAATAAATTTTGACTTGCAGACTGAACGTATTTCATATAAAAATTACTGGCACACAATATGAATGTGGCTCCCAGAAGCCATTTTAACAATCCTTTTGCAGAGCAGAGCTGCACTCTAAGGGAATGGGTGTCATTCTCATTTTTGCTTCTACAAATCATTTGCTTCTATAAAAAGGAACCTAAAATATACATAAAATATTAACATCCCCTTACATTACCACAGAAATGTAAGGATTTATAAAGCCTTTGCATTACCACAGATATGTAAATGGACTTTGCTGGCATTGCTCAGCTTCAAATCTTTATTGACAAAATCAGTTTCTAGTCTGAAAACACAGTAACTTAGTCCCTGACAATTTCAAAGAGCAGTGGCGAATCCAGATTTGGCTCTTAGCAGACATTTTTCCCAAGACAATGAGAGAAACATGAAAAAATAAAGTGCTCAGCACATGATTTTATGCAACTTCGTGCAATGTGGTAGTATACTCTGAGACAAGAAACTAAATCAGTTTCTTTTTGTTCATAATAGGATGAACTAAATTCATCCTATTATGAACAAAAAATAACTATCACAAACCAAATTAAATTGGTACATCAACATACAAGTGAAAATGTCTTCTAAAGAAGCTTGTGCAATACTGGAGCCAAAGATTTTTCTTCTACACCATCCTTCCATGATGAACAGTTCTCAACTGTTCAAAGTAATTACATCAAACCAAACATTTAATTGTACATAGTATGCAACTGATCCTCATTTCAGGCAAATAGATCATCACTACAAAATACATATTTACCTTCCTTTCAGCTATATGACGAGTTTGTCAGGGAACACTGACTCAAGATGCTCACAAACATGGCACTAGATTCTAGTCTGCAGCATGGTCCATGGGTATCCATTCCACAAACCACAGCAACGGTTACAAGCTCTGTAGCTTGGTGCTAAACCAATGCTGGTGCAAACTTTTTTTAAATTGATATATTGAAAAACTGTTCTTAAATATTACTTAGTTGTTCAAAACCTACTAAACACTACTGGATTAATTACATTATGCAGTTATCACAATCTTAAAATATTCTCCACTACTCTGCTCAAATTACCAATATAAAAACCTATAGTTTGCATATGAATTATGAATGTTTGGGGAACTATTATTTTATAGCTTGCATAATTAAAATCATAAAGCAAAATAGTGAACATAATCTTCTGAATTTTTTTTTAATGTCAGTATCTCAGGATACCTAAAAACTAGTTTTTACATCCAAGGATATGATTAACCTGCCTCATACACATAGAAAGGAAAAAGACTTAGACATAGCTCAGTGTAGTGCATCATGCAGCAATATAACAAATGCTCACTGCTTTCATCAACTGCACTGACAATACACCAGAAACACGTGAATGATTAAAAAAAATCTAACTGCAAATAAGAGAGTGGCAAAGAAAAGGTTAACAAAGTTCATCTGAGCTGCACTGAGCAAATCATGGAAAGGATTAAGCTGTCTGGTGAGAGCAGAGCTGGGCTGTGCTCCTGCCAGTGACTGCCCAGCAAACAGCACCCCACATCACATGGCCTCACATAGTAGTAAATTACAGTTGCTGAGCAACAGCAATACTGGTGCAGATGGCTGACTGCAGTTGACATCTTTAGCTATGCAGATTAATTTATTATTTACCTGTGCTAAAAACTGGACGGGCCAGCTTTCTGGACTAATGAGAAAACGCTCCAACATATTGTAGAATATTGCTCAATTAAATAATTAGGAAATTATTGCCCATGCAGAGGGGTTTTGCCTGTATGCTCTGCCCCTTATGTAAAAGAGAGGGAAAAAAAAACCCAAAAAACAAAGGGGAAAAAAAACCAGAGGGCATCACTGCTATTTCTACTAATCCCTAAAGTAAAGCAGAACTGTAGGCACACAGTCTTCCTCTAAGACAGAAACAATGTGAGAGTTTATTTAAGAATATTCCATGGAGAGAAAGTATCCTGTATTTCCATAACCCTTCTTCTTGAGAATCTTTACAATTTTCCCAAATGTCCGTGTGGCAGTTGTGGCTAGGGGCAGAACTATAGGAACTGCTAACTTCATTTCATCACAAAAGTTGTGAATAATCCCCATTTGCATAGAAATTGCAGTATTAGTAACACAGGAACACCTCAAGTACTCTTTGTACCAAAGCAAATATTTCACATATTTATGGCTTTTAAATGACAACTAAACATGTCTTGTTTGCATCTGCTCTCTGATCAATTTGAGCTGAGACTAAAGTCCATCAGTTTTTCAGAACTCCTCTAGCTTTACTTCAGCACAGGTAAAATCTTGTCGTTAAATTAATAATTTGAAAAATTTTAAAAACTCTTGGGCTTTGTTGGAGATTTTTTAAACTCATTTATATACAACTTATGATGATTATAACAGCTGATAATCAAATTGAGGGCCTTGATTTTTTTCCTAGTTTGTTTTGCTTTACTTATATAACCCTTATATCTCTCCTTCTCCCCACCCAAGTTCAGAGAGGGTGCACAGTTTCAAAGCTATTTTCCCTGATATTAAAATATTTAAGATTTTGTTACATGCCACTACTCACAGTGATGAAGTTTTATTCTTGTTTATATATAATTTCCAGACTAAGTTGCATTTGTTTCTTAGGTTCTACTAACAACAGAGCAGGGTCTAGACTGCAAACCACAGGGAATACTTCAATCAACAGCTTTCTTTACTGTCATGTAATCAACAAAGATCTAATAGAGTAATTTCTATTAAGTAAGTATAAGCAGAACTCATCTGGATTCACCACAAGAATCAGAGTCATCTTCCTTATTTTATATTACTATATATTGCTCTCTATATACAACATAATAATAATAATGAAAATAACAAAATAAAATTAATGCCTTTCCGACTGTTTAGTTCCTGATCCTACTTCATGCCCAAATTTAGGAGATTCAGAGCTGCAGGACTTTAATAAAGAAAATACAAATACCAACATCCATTATAAAAATTTGAACTAAAATATTACATTTTTGAATCAAATTTTGTGGTGGGATTGTAAATAAAAACAGAGTCAGAAAGAAAATTTTAAAAAAATCAAGGAAATTATATGCAGTACAATTGATAGGGAAAATTTCTAGCCCTACTAAAAAAAAGTCCAAAAAATAGACATCCCCTCCCCCACAAAAATTTACAATAACAAAAAAGAAAATATTTCATATTTGGTTAAAAATTCTTCACGTTGAATTGGAAAATAAATGTGCAATCCAGTAAAAAGTTCTACTTGATCAGAAACCATAAACTCCACTTTGAAATAGTCAACTGTTTGGGGTTCCTAATCCCTCCTTTTGGAATTTTTATCCCTCCTCTTTTTCTATTAGGCTTAAGTCAGCTTTGGTACAGACACATTGCTTGAAAATAATAGACAGACACAATAAAATATTTTTTAGAATTCACTTTACCTCCACCCAGAATAACTTTTGGCAAGTAAACAAATCCTACATCAATATACAGCTTCACATTATCTGAGTGTACAATTTTCATTAACTATCTACGTATAAAATTATACCTGGCTCCAAGATGAATTTCAAATGGTCTCTAAAAAGAGCACCAAAACAATGGATGAAATATGATCCAACATAGATAAAATTCAGGCAGAACAATCGCTCCTCATAAACCACTTAGGGGGCAGGCCTCCACATAGGCACAGATACACATCACAGGTGGGCTCCAGGAGCAGAGCCCTCACACAGCCAATGTCCAACATTAAAAGCTTTTACACTCTACTTCATTGTCAGCTTTTCAGATGACCATCATAAAGAATGCAATGACTTTGTTATCACACTTGAAAAACTTGCTCAGTCTGTGTTGCATGTATCTTCCAATAACTGGTTCACAGGGAATGAAAATTTACTCCAGCTATTGAGCATTACTTTTAGATTTACATTTAGATTTAACTATAGCAGTTCATGATTTTTGCCTTTTTCCCCTCAAGATATCTTTGCTCATTTTCAGAAAGCCTGCTCCTATTCGAATGTTCCAATGGACTGAATCTTTTTTAGGGAAATGCTGGTTTCTGTAGCTAATGGCTCATGGCAGTGAGTTTGGGAAAATAAAATGGTAGCAAAATTAGGAAAATAAGACACCATGTAATAAAAGATACACTTCCTACAAGGTTTTGAAGTACATGAAAGGAAAATGGAATAGAGTACCAGTCCTCAAACCTGCTTATATAATTTTTTTACATTACTTTATGCAACTGTTGCTAGGCAGTCACGTGCCATGGTGATGATTGGAGTATGAATACCTAGACAGATCAGAGAGCCATATGTTACCGAACACTTACGTATGGTGGGTTTTCTCTCCAGACTGCTGTACAAATGCAAGATACCAACTATCCTTCTTTCCCAAGAAGACTGCAATGTCAGGTGGTTCAGAGAAACAGTTCTAGGGGTCTGACTTTGTGGCAATGCAGGTATCACTTTACACACTATACAGAGTTCTCTCTAGTGAGTTAAAACCAACAGAGTGTATGTACCACTGAATTTTAAATAGAGGTTTAAATGAATAAAATTAACTACATTTTTTTATCTGCATTTTATAATGGCTTTACAATGTATGTAATCTTACTAAGCAAGTTTTTAATGCTTGTTCAATTATTTTCAGGATCAGCTAGAAATATGAAACAGAAATTTAGAAATATCTATATTGGAAACATTATTCACTCAATTAGTTTTGGAGACTGAGCTACCTTGTAAGAAACTTATAAGGAGACTATCTTAGGAAACCAATTCCAGCATCTGCACAAGGGAAAATTTTAGAGAACAAAAGTCATTTTTTTCCTAAATAAATGCCTTCCACTTCCCACATTCAATTTGAAATGATTGCTTCCCAATAAGTAATGTGTTTAACATCAGCAATAAAATCAGTGGTTATAAAGGACCTGGGAAAAGCACAATGATTCCAGAATCAGGAAACATGGCAAAAAGAACATCAGGGAAAGCTAAAGTACAATAGTAAAGACAGTAAGCACATGGGTAAGACAAATTTTTCATCAACAATACTTCAGGGGAGCTTAAAACACAATAAGCCAAAAGAAAAAACCTGCACCATAAACAAGAGAACTACCAGCCAAGTCACAAACCATGATCTTCCTGATGGACAGGAAGAAATGGGGAAAGTATTGTAAAAAAGGAATCAGAAACTTTTGTTAATAAGTTAAAAACTGAAAGGAAACAGAAAGTAGAAGGAAAATTTGATAATAACTCAAGTGAGAACCTTGGCAGCTGAAAAAAGTGAATTTTTTGTACGTGCCAGAGCAGATTCTAATAACTTTGATCCCAATGCTCAGTAATAAAGTCAGATGTGATTTTTGTTGCACTTCAATGGCAGACTGGAGCAGGACACCCACAATGAAGTTTCAGCAAGACAGCTGGTGGTGCAACGCTGAGCAAACGAGAAAAGCCTGAGTGGGAGTCAGGAGATTGGAACTAATAGCTGAATAAATTAGATGTCCAATACTATCATTTACTGAAATGATTTCATCATGAAATAAATGCATATCCTGTATTTATTTCAATGTGTAATATGAAATTCAAATCTGCTTTTACATATGTATGCAATCAGTTAGTCTTAAATGCAGCTGTATTTATTGTCTAAAAGTCCTGAATTTCACACTTACAGAGTACCCACTTCAAAAACTAGTAGTTATTCACAGAATTTCCAAATACTCGGAAATCTTCTTACATAAACTCTCTCTCAAAACCTATTTCATTTGTTGATCATTTCCATGGGAAATATGAAGCTTTTAAAGGAAAACAAACTTGGGGCTCCAAGAGAATCCAGGAGCACACTGCAAAAATGAACAATTCAGCACTCACAAATAAATGTAAGAAGTTCTGGCTGAAAATCATTGGCAGACTTTGAAGGCAAAGGTTTGCAATAAAACTTCTTCTTTGTCTTTAGTATCAATACATTACATTTATTGCCTGTTGTATATAATATAACTTTTTTACGCCAACAATCCAAAATGAGCTTTCCTCATGTAGACCCTGAAATATAGACACCTGTCAGGTGCAGACGCTCAGAAGTTTCTGCACAAAGATGCTAAAGTCATTCCTTTTCCAGTCCAAGCTTCAATGCTAGCTATCTCAATCCTCCATTTCCCTAAAGTCAAAGATTTTACACTCTTAAACCCAGCAATGTGCTACCAGTGGTTACTGCAATTAGTCTTTCAGGCTTACATTTGCAATTTTAACAACAAATCAACAGATATCGTTGGACGCAAAAGGTCTGCTGTTTGTTATCAGGTACCCACAAATAAATGTGTGCTGGAGAGAAAACCAATGGCTAGCAATGCCCTTAAATCATTGTGGCACAGGTTGTTCAGAAAGGCTGCCAAGTCCCCATCCTTAAAGATATTCAAAACTGGCTAAACCTGCTTTAGGAGACACTACTTTGTACAGAAGTTTAGACTACACCGTATCCAGAGGACCTTTCTGGCTTCAGAAACTCTTTGATTCAACTTTAAATATACAGGTAGTATTTATCAGGTTAAAAATACAGTTTGATACAGCAGGTGCTTAAAATCAATCAAAATGAAACAAAAGTCATACCCTTTTTATATGAAGAGATGAGAACACATTTCTAAATCTATACAAGCAGAGAACTATTATTTCTTTTTATTTTCTCCAGCTTCACCCCATTTTACTCATGAGCAGTTTTCTGAATTAGCATTAATATTTTCACTGAACTTGTTATCATGATGATATACTGTAGCATATCTGATATTCCAACATAACAAAGGTAAACTTCATTCTTTGCTCTGTTAGGGAACATCAGTTTAAAAATTACTCACCTCTGTGATATGAGGATTAGGATTGAATCCACAGAGACTACAGACTACAGTGTGACACTGGGTGCACGTGTTGTAGTTGGCCTTTTCAGGAGTGTGCAGCAGCAGCTCGGTGGTTGTACAAAGAGGGCAGAAGGTTTTCTTTGGGGCAGACTCGGTGGGTTGGCTTGCACCAGCTTGCTTTTGCTGCGGGGGTTTTTCAGGTCCTGGTTGCTGGCCAGGCGGTTTTGTAGGTCCTGGTTGTTGTGCTGGGGCCTTTGTGGGCCCTGCAGTCTGAGAAGGTGGTCTCATAGGCCCAGCCTGGGGTGGTACTTGTTTTACAGGCCCTGTTTGCTGCGGAGGTGGCTTCCCAGGTCCAGGCTGAGGTGGTTGTTTTGCAGGTCCTGTTTGCTGAGCAGATGGCTTTTCAGGTCCAGGTTGCTGAGAGGGCTGTTTTGGAGGCCCTGCCTGCTGGGAAGATGGCTTTGCAGGACCTCCTTGCCGAGCAGGCTGTTGCGATGGTTGTTTCGCAGGTCCTGGCTGCTGCGGCGATGGTTTTGTGGGAGGTGGTGTTTGGGATGTCGTTTTAGCGGCGTCTGGTTGCTGTGGGGATGGTTTTGTTGGGCCTGATGAAGGTTTTGCAGAAGCTTGTTGTTGTCCAGGTTTCGTTGGTTCTGACGGTTGCAGCTGAGATTTCTGTGGTCCTCGCGGCTGGGGCAGTTGTTTTGCTTGCTCGTGCTTAGCATCTGCTGGTTGGCCTGGCTTCTGAGTTTGCTTTGGTTCCCCAGTCTGCTGCTGCTGAGGCACTGCCTTGGAAGACTCAGTTTGTTGGACGGTAGGTCTGACAGGTCCTTGTTGTTGAACAGCTGGCTTCGGAGACTGCGGTTGAGTTGGATGTTTCGCAGGGCTCCTCTGCTCCTCAGGCTTCCCTTGCTCTTTTGGGGCGACTTTTTGTTTCCTAACGGCTTCTTCATGAGTTGTATCTGAATCTGATATCAAGTCAAAAGGATTGAATTTGTTCACAACTGAAGTGACTGCACTTAATGGATTGGCTTCTGAGAGAAAACTGGGCATCATACTTGGCTTCTGATCTTCCTTAAAATCAGTCCTGGACTTTGATTCCCGTAGACTAAGAGTAGAAGGGCTCCGTCCAGGGGCCCGTTGTTCTGTCTTCAGCACATCGACTGTTCTGCTCTTACTTAAACCTGGTGGTCCTGGATCTGGAGGCTTACCTGGTTGTCTGGGATGGCGGCTTGTATCAAGTTCAGGATGTCTGCAGCGAGAAAATGTAATAAAATTAGAGTAATGCATAATACTAGATAAATGAGATTAAATAAGATCTATCAGTAACCCTGGAAGTGTGCTGGTAGTGCTGTGAAATTTTTCAGTGCTTAAGTGTTTTCAAGACCAAGGCTTATAACAAGGTGCATGTAAAAATCTTTTAAATAATTATTGTTCTTTAAAGGCTTATACAAGTATTCAGTCATAGACTGTTTTATTCTTTAGGAAATAATCTAATACAACACTTCACTAGATACCTTTTCCTTTTTTCTAGAATTCTGAAGAATTCAAAGCTAGTACTTCCTATTAGAACTATATCCTAATTATTAACTATCCACCCTACTCCTTGGCGTATAAACACAGGGAGATAGAAGATTAAAAGAAACAGAGGCATCAAAATTAGTAGACCAAAGTACAGCTACACAAAGAAACAATGCCCAATGCAAAATGCTTATGTACTGTGTTCTGGCTACTTGTACAGAATTTGGACATATTTAAAATTCAATATGCAGCAGAGATTTCAACTCCTAAAATTCAAGTATGTTAAGGAGTATATGCTTCTTTGTAAAGTATATGTTTTGGCACCCATCCACTCACAAATCAGAAGAGCTCTCCAAAAGATAAAACAGATGTCAGATCACAGTTGGCCCTGAACCTTTTTTTCTTCTTTGCAAATAGCTACCATATTCTTTATCATCATCTCAACAATTCACACTGACTTAAAAATCAAAAAACAACCCACATTACATTAGAGAATTGGGAAAAATCCATCCAATAACATTTTTCTATATGTTCATACAGGAGAAAATGAAACTAAGAATTTAGGATCCAAAATCAAGACCATGGTTTCATATGTGGCACAGTATTTTACTATACTTGGCTATATTTTGCTATACTTGGCTGTAGCTAGGGAAATAATATTGTATTTGCTGCTAATGCTCATGGATGTACTAAAATATTCTATTCAGTGCTATCACTAAGTTTCTGCTGGTGTTCTCTTTAGTGTCACAGAAATGTTGCAAATATAAAATCTTCACTTTGAGAGAACCAGTCAACTGTCATCTTAGTTTGCCAGACATGACATTTCTTCTTGGGTATTCATTAGCAAAACAAACAATCGCTTGTTAAATTTAACTGTATTCCTTAACTAATATTTTAAGAGTTTTGTCAGAAGTCTGCAGAACCATCAACAGTAGCCACATTAAAAATGTATTTTACATTGTTAATGTCACCATGAGTTTAGCAGTATTTCTGATTAATATTTAGTTTCCATTACATGGCTAGCAATGGTAATAAAAAGGACAAAGCTAAGTGGTAGACATTTCTGTGTAATTCTGTGTAATTCTCACAACACAGGATTACTCGTAATCTTGTATCTGACTTTTCTGTTAACTAAAAATTTCCTCAAGTAATACTTGTTAAGGACAAACTACTTCCAGCCTTTAACAATTCTGTTTATCCCCTCCCATTCTTCCATATGTATTGACCATAACACTTGGAAGTTTATGACCTTAATGTGCAACCCACAGAAGTGAGATGTTTTTCCAATGGTGTCAGTGAACACTGATTAACTCATAAGGAGGATAGTTCAGAAAAGCCAAATGATAATCTAATTCTTTCAAATATTTGGCATTTTTGCTTGTTAAAAGAGCAGTTTTATACTCTGATTAGCAACTAGGTAGGTCTACCTGCAGTTCTGCTTCTTGTTATTTAGATAAGCACTCTAGGTTTACCTGAAGAGGCACTGCTTGCCATATGAAAACATTTCAACTAGTCTATTAGCAGCAGCCTGGTACACTTCCAGCATTCATGTTTGTAAAGGTTCAAACTCTTGGAAGGATTCATTTAACCATTGTCTTATCATTATAAGAGTGAAAAGGAAGGGGGGGGAAAAAAAGATCAACAGTGCTATTGAAATTCAGGTCCAAAAATAGGGTTCCATGCCCAAACCTTACAGTGTGAAGGTAGAATAGAAAGGGGGGGGGTGGCTGGGGGGAACCCCAAACAAAAGCCCAAGCAAAAAACCCCCAAACTTTTAAAAAATCTAACATGGAAATTAGCAAGAAAAATAACTGTGGATCCCTATGGAGTAGAATTCTGCTCAGCTTGCATTTTTATCAAATAATGTGTTCCATAAATTTCCACCTGATCAACTATCAGGCTCTGAAATGAGATTGAAACCCATGAATCTAGGAAATAAATACAGGTGATTCTCTTCAAGGCTTCTGGTGTATTCTGAAGACCTGACTTGTCTTGCCTTTGTAGATAACAATGTTTCTAAGCAGTGGAGACAGAGCGTGGTTAACTAGTGGAAGAAAAAGCCTTGAAAGGACAAGCTTCTTGAGAAATGTTACTTCTGTCAAAAGCCAGGACTTGCTCCATTTACTTTGAGGTACCTGAGAGTTGAAGTTTTCTTTTCTACAACCATTTTATAACCAACTACAGGCTGATATAGAAAAAATCATAATTGAACTGGAGAATCAGAATCCTCAAGCTAAATCTTGTATTTATTTGACAAGAATTTTCTAACTTTCAAACATTTTGAATCATGAAAAACTGTTTTAAAGCCTTCCAACCAGAACCACCAAACAAAATAATTTAGTTCTTCCTCACATAATGCTTTTCTTTGTGCTGCTGTCTCCTTTCACTTTGGTCTTGATTCATGAAAATCATCTCCATTTAAATATTACAGCCAAATCAAAGCTTACTTTGGAGTCAGCAGAGATTTAACAAAAAGACTATTGGTCTAATTCTTCAATTCCATAACTATAAACACCTGTTAAGAAGTCATGCCCTTTCCCTGTTCATCAGTATAAACAGTTTCAAAGACAAATGCAGTAACAATGCAACTCAAAGGAAGTTGGACTTTTTGATATCTACAGACAAAATATGTATGACCCTATGTATACTCCAGTGCCTAACTTTTTTTAAAAATATATATTTCTTCTGGAAAATACACAATAAATATACTTCAGAAGTGCAACACTCAGCAAGACTTCTTAGCATTTCTTATCAGAATGCAGCAGGTTGTTTTTTTTAATTTATATCTATTTTGACCAACTTATTGAACTGGGAAAATAAAACTAACAACGACAACAAAAAGCAACTAAGCAGCTGTATTAGATGCTCATATATTCAGTTGGTCATCTAATACTTTCAGATATAGAATAATTTCTGAGGAAGTGAACACTGGCCCAGGTACAGAGTCATTTGAAGAAGCTAGAACAAATGGAACTTTGCTTACAAATTGACTGTATTTGTTTCAGATAAATTTCCAAAACATTAATTTTCTCAAGACAGGTAACTGAAAAAAGTTAGAAAGATTTACACAGATCCTAAACATCTCACTGGAACCTCAAGAATGAAACGTTCATGAACAAAAAAAAAAAATAAATGCAGTTTTAGTCTGGAAGAGGGTGATCCTTAGTCCTTAGAAGAATCTTACTCCAAGGGTTTTGTTTGGATCAGGTTCTTGATATTACCCCTAACATTCTTGGCAGATCTCAACAGCAAAGAAAGCAAACAGCAAGAAGAGCAAATAAAGCCAGAAACCAAGAGACAAGACAAGTAGTAACTTCATTACAGTGGATAGGCATGAAGATACTATGATGGGAACTGCTATAATAGTCAAAGCTGGCAATCTGACGTAAGGTAAAAGGCTGTAATTCACAAATTTAGAGTGCCTTTACTTTAAATAGATGGTGGAAGTATGGTATGCTAACAAGATCAAAGTAGCTTCTGGTATAAATATGTTTGTAGGAAAGCAGCCATTTATAAATGCAGAGATATTCACACTGCAGTGAGTCCAGCCTGTTCTAAAGACTTCCAAGAATATTTATTTTTTTTTTTCATGCTAATGTTCCTGTAAAAAGTAAGTTTCAAAGTTCTTGTGTCTTTGTTCATAGACTTTTATACAAAAGGAAATTTTGAGCTTAGTTTCATGGAACTAAAGAATATTTCTTTTCTTTGTTAACACCTATAAAGATGCGCAGAGACCTGAACTGAATGGAAAATTTTATTTTACACACAGTTCTAATGCCGGATCAATCATTAAGCAGGACAGGAAACAGGAAGATTTGACTTCCAGTTTAAAAAATGGAGACCATCATCTGAGGTATAATCTCAGTGACTCCAGTAATATGCCCAAGAATTAATTTAGTCCCACCCTCCTTTCCTCTCTTCTAGAATTCGCTTATATAAACCTGATATTATATAAACTGAATATGCATTATGTGAGGTGAGGTCAATGCACAGTGAAACAGTCGAGGAGACTCCTTTCAGCTCCCTCCTTCAAGACAAACAACACACCCAGCCCCGG